>CM066033.1:1021837700-1022437700 GCA_033557465.1 Ichthyophis bannanicus | reverse complement strand
CTTGGCTGCCTGATCTGTTCATTCTGCTGGTTTGAACAGCCTTTGTTTTACAGGACAATTTTCAAAGCCATTTGCTATGGTAAAATGACTTGAGTGAGAATATCTGCCTAGCTCAGCGTATACGCTGGCTTCCACAGCATTCATGCTTTTAGCTACTGGAAAGAAGCCATTCATATGGGTTTGTTTAGGTTAGGGGAAGTAAGACGATGCACATGCGTAATTATGGACATTTGAAAAGTGAATATAACTTTTCAGCAGAAATAGGCACAAAGGCTAAAAAAATGGCTTTATGCATTTAAAAATGATCTAGACTATTCAAAACTGCCACTTAAACGAACAGAGTATAGGTGACAGAGTAGAACTGTGGAATTTGATATTTAAAAAAAAAAAAAGTTGGAAAGTGAGTGCCAGATGCATTACAGATAGGTGCGTTTTGCTGATTGGGTGGGTGGTAACTGTATACATATTGTAGCAGACCGGTAAGGTTGTGTATGCGTGGTGTATGAGTGCAGTAGATTGGCAAAGCTACATACGTGTGAGGTATAGTAAAGTGGCAGAGTTACTTGTGTGTAGGTATGAGTGGATGGTGTTTCAGGTGAGGTACAGATGGAGTTGGTGCATTATTTCACACTGAAATTGTTCACGGAATTGCCTCTAGTACCCCCTCTCCCCAACACTCAATTCCCTATCCCTAGCCTTACAGACATTCTCACTCTCCCATCCAGTAACTTCCCCTCCTCTCCAATTTGGGGATATTTCCTCTACCCTAGACAACCCTCTTACTTTGCTTGTGTCAGCCAGTTCTTCCTCCACTGCCTGAGCTGCCTGACCCTTCTGGGCTCCAAATCTTCCTCTGCAGCTCTCCTCTGCTTCTGCTGACTGGAGTAGGGTCCCAGCCAGATGCTCAGTTCTGCGCTGCCAGAAGCTGCCCTTCCTCCAGAGGGGAAGGGGAAACTCCACTTCTTCCAGAGGGGAAGGGCCAGCCCAAAATTATTTGACACCCTAGGCAAACATTCAACCATATACCCCCTTCCTTGGCTTGTCTCAGCCGCTCTGTCTAGCATCACCCTTTTCTTTCCCTCTTCAGGTGGTTCAGTATCTCTTCTTCCCTACCTCCCTCAATAATATGGAATTCCATATCATCCTGCTATACCAGTCCAGAAAAATGGATTGTGTTCCCCCTACCAGCAGATTGGTGGTGACAAAGAACCAATGAAAAGCCCAGGTTTCATTGACATCTTTCGCATGCCTCTCCGCCTCAGCCACTAGAGATCTTTTCAGTATTTCTTTGTTTCCAGCAGATGGTGGATGGATTTTCTACACTCTGAAGAAAATCTGAATAATTGAGAGGAAGAGATTGATTAAGCACTTGTGAATGATCACCTTGAGGATGACGCTCACTACGGCCTTTCCGTAGCCATAGGAGGAAGAAAAATTGGTTCAGCTCCACGCTTTTATCCCATTTATGGCCTTTTGAACAACGAGAAAATTTGAAGGATCTGGAAGAGTTCAGCAGCATCACACAACCTCAATACCCCCTCTCTCCTACTCTGCCCCCCTGCTCGCTCCCAAAGATTGCAGAAGGCTCTCGGAGGAATCTGCCTGCCAGCTACCTTAAACACAGTGCCTGCAAAGCAGAGAAACAGTTTCAGGGGAGTAGAGCTGAGCCTTGCACGGATTTCTATCTAGGGTTCTCGGGCTGAGTACCAAGGCTTGACCTTGTCATTGTCCTTATTGGGGGCTCACAATTCTGTCCATCTGGGGTGACTGCTGACAACCGTTGGCACAGTGTGGGGATTTCCTGCCGTTTTCTGCACTCATTAGTAGCGTCTTTTACTATTCTGCACCTGGCTGTTGCACAGTCCTTGCGTGCGTTCCTACCCGTGCCCATAACACGCATTGATGTGTAAGCACTGTTAACGCAAACCTTCTGGGCCATCACATGCATGTGCATGTGCATGTGCATACTGTTGTGATACTTGCCTTAACTCTCTATTGTCTTCCAGGAAACTTTGGTCTGTGGCAAGCTAGGTGCCTCATCTATGGCTTCAGGACTCTGCTCTTCCTGCATGGCAAATTCTGAATTGTTTCTGGAGGGATTGCTCCCCTTCTCCAGGAAAAAACAGGAAGTCAGTCCTCACATATGGGTGAGGTCGGCGCCGAAGGAGCCCCGCGTGGAGAATTTCCGAAGCTTTCAAAGAAAGCCTTTGGGAATGCTACCACACATGCATGGTCCCCTTTCTTGCCCAAGGGTGCCATCTTGCTCAGTCTCCTTTTTTCCGCGGAGCCCAACAGACATAGTACTCTACTTCTCCAAAAAAAAAGTTCTTAAAAAGTTCTTAAATCCTTCAAATTTTCCGGTTTGCGTACCAGTTCCCTTTCTGCCTCGAGCCGGCAACCTCGGTGCCGTCCTCGGCTCTTACTCCCTTTTTTTCCTCGAGGTTCCTCCTCAACCAGCCTTTGTGCTATTTTTCGCCTGGGGGTCATTGCCACCAGAACTCCCAGTGGGTTCAAGAAATGTGACCGCTGCAGTCAGACTATTTCAGTTACTGTTGTCTTCGCTGCCTGGGCCCACACTTCCACAGCTCCACCTGCGACCAGTGCCAGGCCATGACCCCCAAAACAAACAAAAAGCAGTCGGAATTGCAGTGGAAGCTGTTCCCGAGATCTGACTCTACCCCAGCTTCCTCATCGCGGAGCCCCAAAGCAGGCACTTCCCATGAGGTCCAAGCATCCTCGGAGTCCCACATAAAAAGGTACCAAAACCTGTCGAGGTGCCTCCAATGAAACCTGGCAAAGTCCCGCAGCGGGACTTGAGTGACTCCAAGCAGCGCCCTCAGAAAGTCTCGAGACAGGAGTCCTTGGCCAGTGGAGACTGCTTCAGGACCTATGAGCCTATAATCCTCCTCGGGGACACACTCTCTGGAGTGCTGGTGTCGGATCCAAGGCCCTCGGTGTCCATGCCGAGAGCTGCGCAGCCAATGGGCCTCAACTCCCAAATGGCAGCCATGGAGTACAGCATCTCCTCCATCCTGGCCTTGCAGCAGGCGTTGATGTCTGGTTTTTCAGCATCATCGGCCCTGACACCGGGCCCCCTGACCTCGGGGGAGTCCCTGGGCATCGAGCTGGGCACCGAGTGCCATCGGCCTCGGGTAAGTCCACGGCATTGATTGAGATCTTGGTCACACTCCTCGGGGATCCGGTCCTCCCTGGCGAGTTTTCGGGAGTCTGACCCTAGATCCTCCGGGGGGCCCTGGTTCTTCGGGGCTACCCCTGAGGCCGATTTCTCAACACCCTCGTGATCCGAATGAGAGACCTCCCAGCATAGGGATGTCCTGTCCGAGTCATCTCTCCCGGAGCCTCGGTGCCACTCCCCGCCTGAGGACGAAGCCTTTTATGACTTTGTCTGCGAAATGGCCTGGGCTCTTTCAGTCCAGACAGAGTCAGAGGAGAATCCATGCACTGAGGAACTCAAGATCCTGCAATATAAGTATCCTCCCAAAGAGACTCTCATGGTGCCAGTTCCACCCATCCTTGAAAGGCTATTCCTCAGGATGTGGGAGATCCTGGCCTCGGTGCCGGTGGTCATTAGGCACCTGGACACTATCTACTGCGTCCGGAAGGGCCCCAGGTTCCGTAAGCCACAATTCCCTCACAACTCTATGGTGATGGAGTCCTCTATGCAGAAACTGAAGAGCCAAAAAACCTACTCTTCAGTTCCCCCCGGCAGGGAGTGCTCGGGTACAGGATACAGGCATACAAACTATACATGGGAATGTACCTAAAAGGCTTGATCCAGGAGCTCTCGGGATTCTTGGCAGGCCTTGCCGGGGAACCCCTGAGAAGGGTCCAGTTCCTGGAGGCGGGAATCCGGGACTGTTCCAAATTCTTCTCTAGGGCTGCCTACGACGGGTTCGAGTCTGCAGCCAGGGTGGCAGCCGCCGGCATCGGCACACAGCACCAGGCATGGTTACAAACTTCCGACCTTGAGCAGTGGGTACAAGAAAAGCTGCTGGATGTCCCCTGCAATGGCGAGAATTTGTTTAGGAAGCCGATGTCCGACAAGGCGGCTGAAATTGAGGCCAAGGTAGTGACCTGGCAAAGGCTGTTCAGGAAGACCTCGACCCTCTTCAAGAAAACATCCTCAGGGAAAATAACCTTTTTCCCAAGGAAAAAGGGCTATCACCAGGCCTGGCCCTACCAGCCTTACTTGGTGGAGCAGCACCAGGCCTCACAACCTAAAAGCCAGGGGCATGGGTCCAGGAAGTGCAAGGCCCCCAAGCCTCAGACATAGCTCCCACCCAACCGGGGGAAGCTTTTGACTCCCTGGGCAGGGTCTCCCCTCCCCCAGGAGTCCTGCCTCAGCTCACAGGGGGTCTACTGGCCTTATTTGCCCACAACTGGTCCAGCGTCACCACGGACAGGTGGGTCCTACAGGTGGTGAGGGAGGGTTACCACTTCCATCTACAACAGATCCATCCAGGCTTCTTCCCAGGAGAGCCATCACGGCCTCTTCTCCACCAGGCCTTGCTCATCGCAGAACTCACAGGCATACTCAGGGACAGGGTAGTGGAGCCTGTACCCCAGCATCTCTGGGGAAAGGGGTTCTACTCAAGGTATTTCCTTGTCCCAAAAAGAACAAGGGGTCTCCGGTCCATCCTGGACTTGTGCAACTTGAACAAGTTCCTGGTGAGGGAGAAGTTCAAGATGCTCTCCCTTGGGACTACTACCCTACCTCTGCCAGGGAAACTGGCTCTGCTCCTTGGACCATAGGAGGAAGAAAAATTGGTTCGGCTCCACGCTCTTATCCCATTAAGGGCCTTTTGAGCAACCAGAAAATTGGAAGGATCTGGAAGAGTTCAGCAGCCTCACACAACCTCAACACCCTCTTCCTCCTCCTCTGTCCCCCCTACTCGCTCCCAAAGATTGCAGAAGGCTCTCAGAGGAATCTGCCTGCCAGCCACCTTAAACGCAGTGCCTGCAAAGCAGAGAAACAGTTTCAGGGAAGTAGAGCTGAGCCTTGCACAGATTTCTTTCTGGGGCTCTCGGGCTGAGTACCAAGGCTTGACCTTGTCATTGTCCTTGTTGGGGGCTCCTAGTTCTGTCCATCTGGGATGACTGCTGACAACCGTTGGCACGGTGTAGGGGTTACCTGCCATTTTCTGCACGCATTAGTAGCATCTTTTACTATCGTGCACCTGGCGTTTTCTGCATGCATTATTAGTGTCTTTTACTATTGTGTGACTGGCTATTGTGTAGTCCTTGCATGCGTTCCACCAAAATGGCTCCAATGTGTGTTTCTACCCAAGTTCCCATAACATGCGTTGCTGTGTAAGCACTGTTAACGCAAACCTTCTGGGCCACCCCATGCATGCGCATGCTGTTATGATACTTGCCTTAATTCTCTGACTATTTCCAGGAAACTTTGTTTGGTCTGTGGCAAGCAAAGTGCCTCATCTATGGCTTCAGTACTCTGCCCTTCCTGCATGGCAACTTCTGAGTTGTCTCTGGAGGGATTGCTCCCCCTCTGTATGCTAGGAAATGTGGTTAGTCCGACCTTGCCTGCCTTAGGGCAGAAGGTGGCAGATGGCACTGTGGGTAAGGATAACCAGCCTGCTGGAGATTCCAGCAACAGTGCTGTGTGCCATTCCCTGACCTCTAGGGGATGGATGACAACTATGTCCCCTGGTGTAGGGGGGGTCATTTCCGTGAGGAGTCTGGATAGTCCTCCCCAGAATTCTTTTCCTTTTTACCACAAGCCTGGACATTCTGACATGGAAGTTCAGATGCTGCAGCTTCTGTGCTCCCTCAAGCACAGTCTTATGAGGGGCAGGCTGAGTGTGAAAGCCCTTTTGTCGATGAAGTATTCTCGCCTTCAGAGGATACTTCTTCATAGGGCAAATAGTGAAGAGGCCCATGTTATCTACCTATTCCGGGAGGAGGAACTGGAGGCATTGATTCCCTGGGTCTTATCTACCTTGAGCTTGGCGAATGCTCCAGGCACGGAGCAGGAACCGAAGATGCATCCACTCCTTGCAAGGTGTACAGAAATCCACTACTGTCTTTCCCATTCCCTGAGGTGCTCAAGGGCCTGTTCTGGTTAGACTGGGATTTCCCCTGCCTCCCTGCCAAAGAGGCTAAGGGATATAAGTAGATGCATGCTCTCCTGGAGAAGGAGTGCATTGTGTGGTTTGATATTTCCAAGGTGGATGTGCAGGTCACAGCAGTTACCAGATGGACCACCATCCCTGTGGAAGGCGGATCAGCCTTAAAGGATACTCTAGACCAAAAGATGGATTTGTGTTGCTAATCTAGGCCTATGACTAATGCTCTGGTGGTCTGAGATCCTTTTCTCCTTTTTTTAAGTAAAGTGATCCATTTTGTATCATTGTGTAGGGTTGAGTGAAACATTTTTTGTGATGAATATATACTTCGCTCTGCAGGTCCATCTTCTACAGACAGCCTTCTGTTTATGCTTTCTTGTACTTAGTTCTCTACTGTTTGATTACTCATTATTGCCCACATTGAGGTTCTGTGAGGCTTTCCATGTTCTTCCATATGCTTTGAGACAAATACTGAAGAGACCTCTGGTGGCTGAGACAGATAGAGGCATGGGGGAATGTCATTAAAACCTGGTCTTTTCATTGGTCCTTTGTCTCTACCAATCTGCTGATAGGAGAAAACAACCCACTTGTCTGGACTTGTCTAGCAGGACTCAAGAAAAGCACATGTATTTTTTAGCAGTTTCTTATAGACTGCCTTTTGTCCAAGGCGGTTTACATTTAACAACAATATACAATCTCAAGATTTGTTTTACATAGAACAAGCTATATAAAATGGATAGAGCTCCACTCTTTTAACTAATCTTTAGACTGACTTACTGCAAATAGATGTTACTTATCTATTTTAGCGACTGGATCTCAGAATACAGACTGCTCACTCAGCCTACTCAACGGGCATGGTGAAAACGTCTTTCATACATCAATGACCCACATTTATTGTCGCTGATATTGCTTTCCTATCCTAACAAGGATATTGCTTTCCTATCCTAACAAGGATATTGCTTTCCAATCCTAACAAGGATAGGAAAGCAATATCAGCGACAATAAATGTGGGTCATTGATGTATGAAAGACGTTTTCACCATGCCCGTTGAGTAGGCTGAGTGAGCAGTCTGTATTCTGAGACCCAGTCGCTAAAATAGATAAGTAACATCTATTTGCAGTAAGTCAGTCTAAAGATTAGTTAAAAGAGTGGAGCTCTATCCATTTTATATAGCTTGACAGCAATAAGCTCCGAGAAGTGACAACATTTTTTTTTGTTACATAGAACAAGGGCAAGTAAACTTGGCATTAAATATGGGGGTTATAAATGAATCAACGGTGAGTGGGTGGTTATGATATATACATTTAGGTAATATCATTAGGATCGAAGTGTTCTATGAAAAGATGTGTTTTTAATAGTTTCTTCATATCTTGTGGAGTCTTGAGCTGACCTAATGGCTTCAGGTAGTGAGTTCCAAATTGTTGGGGCAAATAGTGAGAAAGCTCTATAGCTTGTTTGCTGCATATATTTGGTCTTGAAGGGAGGGATGGCCAGAAGATTCTGATTTGCTGAACTTCTGGGTCTTGTAGAAGCTCTTGAGATTTGATCCTCAAGACAGGGAGCTGATAGATTATGAAGGATTTTATAAATGGTGATTATGGTCTTGTGCTTAATCCTTTGGGTAATTGGGAGCCAGTGTATACTCCTAAGGGTTGGGGTTATGTATTGATGACCTGATACAGCTGTTAGGATTCTAGCAGCAGTGTTCTGCACTAGTTGGAGTGGGTATAATGCCTTTTTTGGCAGTCCCTGATATAGAATGTTGCCGTAGTCAAGATGGGGTGTGATGTGGCCTGAAAAACTGAAATCGTTTTCTTGTAGAAGAGGACATAGACGTTTAAGGATCTTAAGTTTCAGGTATACTGTGTTGGCTGCATTCTTGATGTGCAAAAGCATGTTGAGGTTGCTGTCGAGGGTTATGCCGAGGTATTTGACTTCCCTTTCTATGTTAATTTCAGCATGTTGTAATATGATTTTTTCAGGAGGGTTGAAAGCTGGGTCTCTGAAGATTGGTAGAGCTTCCATTTTCTTTTTATTCACTGTAAGATTTGGTTTGGCGAGAAGGTTTCTGACAGCTGTGAAGACATCTGATATGATTGAAAAATCCGGAGTGAGCATGTTGAATGGAATGTAGAACATGTCATCTGCATATAGGTGAAAGTGCATGTTCCATTTTCTTAGTAGGTTACATATGGGCTCTGTGTAGATATTAAATAATAATCCTGACAAGGCCGATCCCTGTGCTATGCCATGTTTTAGGTTAAATGGTTAGGAATTGCTGGATCCGACTTTTACTTGCAGGGCTCTGTCTGAGAGGTGGGATGTGAATCAGTTTAATGTGTTGTTGATCAGGCCTATGTTTCTGAGTCTGGCTAGCATAGGGTGGTGTGATACAGAGTTGAAAGCAGCACTGATGTCCCGGAAGATCATAACAAATACATGGCGGGGCTTGTCTAGGCCTCTGATGAGCTTGTTGAAGAGAGCAGTGAAGAATGTATCAATGCAGTGCCATGGGCAGAAACCATGCTGTTGAGGGTCCAGTGGAGCATGGAAATCAACATGATCTTGGAGTTGGTGCTGTATAGTTTTTTTAGATAGGAGATGGATGCTGGCGATCGGTTGATATAAATTGGGGTCTGTTAGGTCTAATGAGGATTTCTTCAGTATAGGGTGTATTGAAGCCTGTTTTAGGGCTGGGGCAAGTATCTTTGAGAGAGGGAGGTGTGAACTATCTTAAGAATTGTCGGAGTGAACTCAGAACGAAGGGATTTTATCCATGTAACTGGGCATGGATCCAGAGGGGAGGTTGTGGTATTGATGCTACTGATGATGTCTAAGAGCTCTTTCTTTGGTAATAGGCTGAAAGTGTGACATAAGTGGTTTTGAGATGAGTTATCCTGTTGATGTGGTGGATCATAGTTACGGGGCATTGTCGGGCACTGCCTGTTTCAGAGGAAGTCGGCCATGATCTGTGAGTCAAGTTGCTCTTTTGAGATTGTGGAATATGTTGAAGTGGGGTCACTGGTCAGGGAGGACACAATTGGGACGATTGAGAGATTTCATGAGGATGTTTGCGTAGTATTCTTTTTGGCAGCTGTTGCATAGATTGTTGTGTTATCTGGTAAGTAAAATGTCACCTTTCTTCTCCTTCTCCCTCCTCCCCCCAACTCCACCCGAAGTTCGAGCATTTTTTCTTCCCTATCACCCCTTGCTTCTTTTACCCCTGCTACTGCTTCCCTACCTCCCTCCTTCTCTTGAGCTGTGGATGCATTTAAAGTAAATTCAGCATGGCAGCAGACCTTACAGCATTTGTACGTACTCGAGGCATGCTGCATCTGCCCCTTCTGATGCAACCCACCTGGCAAAGGGCAGGCCTAGAGCATTCAAGTGCTCCAAGGCCTGCTGCTGCGCTGATTTAACTTTAGGATGAGGCATCAGGAGAAAAATGAAAGATAGCTGGGGATGCTGGCACTACAGAGGGGATGGGGGAAGGAGAAATACTGGTCACCTGTGTAATAAACACCTTTACCTATGGCCAATTTACCTGTGGCCAACCTGGCCAGAGAGGAATATTGTGAAGCAGTATAAGAGCTCTTTATTATTCAATACGTTCTTAGCAATGGGTGTCCAAGTAGGGACACACCCCTTTACATATTTCAGTGACATTTATACCTTTGTCAAATCTACAGGCCCCTACCCCCATTATCTTATTGGCTAACTAATACAGTGTTATTGACCTATCTATTGCGCTCAGGCAGCACACATGGGTTTCTGCTCATCCCCTTTATTTATTATTTTATTTAACATATTTCCTTATTCTTATTTGATAGACCATATACAAGAATGCAGTTTTCCTTGTTCTTTACATACTGACAGTCAGTCCTTATCTTTAGGTGGTCAATGGTTTATTTACATTTTTGCTTGCTCCATAAGACCTTTGCATTGCAAGAAGTTAACAGAGCAAAGATCTCTTTTATTTAACATAGCTTTATAACTTAAGACCAACCCTGACCTCTACAAAATTAGTTTTTATATATTTATCTTGTCTCTTACAATATGGCAATAAATAAACACACTTCAAATACATAATCCTCTATATTTTATATGGAGGCAGCTCCCTGACTTTTTAACAATTGTTGGCTCTCATGATCCACACAGTATGCCTTCTGACTTTGGGTTTCTGTTCCTTCTGTCAGTCCTTATCATAAAGGACCACAAAGATAACTTCCCTCTCCCCTCCCCATCTTATGTGCTTAGCAAAGCCTTAGAGCCACTATCTCAAGTGTAGAACAATGGAATGAGATAATCTGCATGCCAGACAGTTGTTTTTGCAGCACACATCTAGAAGCCTCTATAATACTAAACTTTTGCTTAATTTCTTGATCTCTATTTTATAAAAACAACAAATTAAACTTCTAAAACCTTTCTAACACCTGGGGGGGGGGGGGGTGGAGTCTGGTAAGGGAAATGCTGCTGTCATGTTATGCTGATGCAGGAAGCCCTCCTTCACTTCTGCCAGTGTGAAGGTTACTAGATGTCCCTGATTTTTTGGAGATTGTCCCCGAGTTTAGAGCTGTGAAGATAGAAGGGCAAGAAGAAAATTTTTCTTCAACTCCATGATTTGTTTGTCAGCATTTAGAATTTACATCCATTATCTTTATATTTTGAACAGTACGGGGGAAATGCATCACTGTTTTTATTTCCCTGTTGATTTGTCTGCTTGGAAGTGACATTGTTGCTGTCATGGGATAGATTGGGAGGGGGCAGGGTAATAGACTTATCTTCCCTTCTCCACGCCTTGTTGCTCAAATCTGGAACTAAATTGTCCCTTCCTCCCCACCCCTTCCCCCCTTTACATCAGATAAGTGTCCCAGAATTGCCTGCAAAAAATCTGGTAACCTTAGCCAGTGGAGGTTTGATCCCTGCTGGCTGGCACATGTAGAAATTAGGCTACCACTGAGCTTGGGGGCTATGTTCTCACACCACTGAATCTCCTTTCATCAGGTTCCTCTTTATCAGTATGCATGTGTTGACATATCTGCAAACACACCTATTTGTATGGAAGACCCTCCCCAATAGGTATTATTGCTCAAGCAAAACCTTCCTGGCAGTTGCAAGAAGGTAAACTTAAAAGCAACATCAAGAAATATTTTTTCATGGAAAGGGTGGTGGATGCATGGAATGCCCTCCCAAAGGAGGTGGTGGGAGCAAAAACTGTGACGGACTTCAAAAAGGCATGGGACAGACACAGGATCACTGCATAGCAAGAGGATGGAAACATAAATAGCTTTATAAACAGAGCAGAGTAATTTTCCTGTAGCAGCAGGTACGACCTTAAGCAAAGGCATAGAGGGGGAGTAACCTGCACAGAGCAGCAGATGTGGTCTACAACTCTCGCCACCTTACTGGGCAGACTAGATGGACCATGTGAGTTTTTATCTGCTATCATTTACTATGTTCCAAAAAAAAAAAAAAAAAGCACTCGTGCTCAAAAGCAGAGACTCTTTTTTGTTCAGTTTAGTGAAACTCCATCTTATAAGGTAATAAGTTGTTAGTATTATCTTAACTAGTAGAGGCTGTCCGTGTTGATGAATGTATCAAACATTTTGGGCCATCAGAAACAGATCAATTGTTGACTCATTCTTCTCTCCACATAGGAAGATGGGTCAACATCATTGCAGCGCTATAAATGGATATGTAAATTAACCCCAGCAGAACTAAGGAACCCTCTTCAAAGAAAGCTAGGGAATTGTTGGCTTTAGCCTGAATATCGTTGTCAGGGTAACTGCAAGCATTACTGTTCTCATTTCAAGCAATCAAGTTTTCCTGTTTCCTCATTATTGAGCCTGTGAATTTCTACTACTCTTTATTATTCGGCAGCCTATAAGATACATTATTGAAACCACTCTTTGATAATTATACAGTATTCCAGTTACTTAAGTTTGAGTTTGGTAAATAGGTACTGTATCTATTGGCACAGTGCTCTACGTTAGTGTATTTTTTTAAAATCTCTTTACCTCTCTTTCTATTTCTGCAGTTTTTCCCATATGGAGATGCGTCAAAGTTCGCGCAGCATGCATTCAGAACCTTTGATAAGAATGGAGATGGCACTATCGACTTCAGAGAATTCATTTGTGCTCTGTCCATCACATCAAGAGGTAGCTTTGAACAGAAACTCAACTGGGCCTTTAACATGTATGATTTGGATGGTGATGGCAAAATTACACGAATTGAGATGCTTGAAATCATAGAGGTAAGACTGATGCCATATATTTATAAAACTCTGTGCATGCATTTGTTTGATGCAATTAATCATCTGTTTATATTGCACTTATCTTACATAAATAGCGATAATATGATCTGCACAATAGGTAACCAACAGAGCATGTAATACTGACCATTGAACAACTGTTTTCAATTGTTCTACTTCTTTTTTTTGTTATTTAGAATTTTTATTAAAGTTTTATAAGAACATAAGACAAGAAAATAAAATACAATACAATGCAAACCAGTCATGAACCATAGATACACTATACGGTCCACCTAAACTAACAGGAATCAATCCTAACCTCAACTTCACTATGCTCATACAACACTACATAGTCCCTAGCCAAACTGCCCCCCCCCCCCATCCCCCCCTACCCAACCTCCCCGCACATTCAATACCAGTGTGGGGACCTAACTAATCTACTATCCCTCCCTCCCTCCCCCCTTCCTCCTCACCCATCCCCCCTATATTCCTCCAACCCAGCATCCACTCCACACTCACCCAGCAACCTAGCTACCCTCCCTATATGCGGGCATCCTGCTCCCAACCCCCCTCCCCTTCCAACCCTCCAGCCAGCTCCAGACCTTCTTCCAATGTGCCACATTTTTCCCCCCCATCCCCCGTCTCAGCTCCGTTAACTTCCACATCAGGCTCACCTCAGCCACTCTGTGCACAAAACCTGCCAACTGGGGGGTACTCTTCCCTCCCCAGTGCTGGGCAATCTCACATCTAGCCGCGGCTATACAATGATGTAGGACCCCCTCCTCCCTTCGCGAGAGACCTTCATCAAATTGATGCAGCAAGCAGGCCTCCGGTTTCCCTTGAAGTTTCTGCCCAGTCATGCCATGGAGCGCCTCCCCAACTTGCTCCCAATAACCCTGTAGCCTGTCACACTTCCACCACATATGCATCCAGTCCCCTCTTGCAGCACATCCCCGCCAGCATAGATCATCCCGTCCCTTCCTTAAAACGACGCACTGGAGTCTAGTACCATCGATATAAAACTTTGTAGGCGTTTTCCTTAATTTGGGCCGCTATGGACACCGAAGCAATCTTCTGTATGAGCTTCTCCCAGTACTCCATATGCCAACATACCCCCAAATCCTCCTCCCATTGGAGCATGTATCGGGGCTTGCACTCTCCTATCCCCAGCAAACCCTTGTAAATTCTGGACAAAACCTCATTTTTCCCACCCTGGCCATTTCATATCGCCTCAAACCACCCCCTGTTATCCCAGAGATCCTTCCATACCTTAGGTTGGCGCAAAAAACTCCCCAGTTGTATGTACGCAAAGTGGTCACTCTTTCAGCTTATATAGATCTCTAAGGCCTTCAAACCGGTGAATCCCCTGGGGGTGGATAACCTGTTGGACATGCGTTAATCTGGTTCTGGCCCATCTGCGCAAAACATGCTCATCGGGGCCCTGGCCCCGCTCAAAGCATGCCTCGATAGTCATCCCCTGTATATAACCCTTATCTGGAACAAGTTGAGGCTTGTTACGTTTCCAGATTTGCAAACCGTTCACGACCATGGGGCTCAAGGCGGGCAGGTCCAGGCCCCTGTACCCCCGCCAAATCGCTCTTTCAAGATCCAATCCCCCGACCGACTCTTACTCCATTTGGACCCAGGTCTTGGGTGTTTCCCGGTGCCACTCATACACCATTTTGAGTTGCGCTGCCTCGTAGTATTTGCGTATGTTAGGAACCCCCAGCTCCCCCTCCCCTCTGGACCGTTGCAAAACCTGCATGGCAACCCTTGGGCGCTTCTGCGCCCAGATAAACCTGTTGACCAACCGCTGTATCCTCTTTAGACTATGTGGGGGACCCGTATGGGAAGCGTCTGAAATAAAAACAGCAATTGGGGCACCAGCATCATTTTTACCGTCGCTATGCGTCCAAACCAGGAGAGGTATCCCCGTCCCCACCTCTCCAACCAGCCCTCTATCTTCCCCAGCACCCTCTTATAATTCAGATCGTACAGCTCACCAATTTTATTGCTAATCCAGATGCCTAAGTACCGGATACTCCCCCGGGCCCATTTAAAGGGGTACTTTTTGGCCAGGGTGTTAGTTAGCCCATTAGGAACCGTCAAGTTCAAAATTTCCGATTTCGACTGATTAATCGTAAACCCCGAAACTTTACCATATTCTTCCAGCTCCCACTGCACGATAGGCAGGCTCACCCGGGGCCTTGCTAAACTTAGGATAATGTCATCCGCGAACAATGAAATTTTATACGCCCTCCTCCCCGCTGTGATTCCCAAGATATCCGCCCTGTCCCTTATCCGCTGCGCCAAGGGCTCCATGGCTAGGGCGAACAACAGTGGGGACAGGGGGCAGCCCTGCCGCGTTCCCCGCCCCTGATTAAAAAAGTCTGAGTGGGCCCCATTGACCCGCACACATGCCGTGGGATGCGCATATAACGCCTTTACCCACACTAAAAAGTCGCCCCCCAGCCCCACCTTCTCCAGCACCTGAAAGAGGAACGGCCAAGATACTTGATCGAAGGCCTTTTCCGCATCCAGTGAGAGCAGGAGCACCTCCTCCCCTCCCTGCTCACTAGCCCATATGATATTAAGGATCTTCCTGATATTATCCGCAACCCCTCGGCCCGGGATAAACCCTGCCTGATCTTGGTGGATCACTTTCCCAATCACTTTGTTCAGCCGTGCCGTGAGGATCTTGGCCAAGAGCTTAGCATCCAGGTTAAGCAAAGAGATAGGCCTATACGAGGCACACTCCCGCGGGTCTTTCCCCTCCTTATGGAGCACCGTGATACCTGCCCAGTCCATGGTGTCCGCTAACTTCTTGCCCTCCCGGGGTTGGTTGAAAAGTTTCACCATAGGCCCAATCAGGAGGCCTCCGAAGGCCCTATAAAACCTAGCGGAAAGCCCATCTAACCCCGGAGCTTTCCCCAATTTTAGCTGTTTGATCGCCCACTCCACTTCATCCGGCCGGATCGGTTTATTGATGGCCTCTTGGTCAGTCACGCCCAATTTGGACAGATCTATAGAGGCCAGGTATTCTGCCCCCCTCCCAGCTGGTAGCATTTCTTTTGCTTTATACAACTCCTGATAGTAATCCCTGAAGGCCTCCCGAATTTCCCCATCCTTAGTAACCAGTTCCCCTCCCCCCCGTCGAACCCCGATGATATGGGAACGAAGCTTCTGTTGCTTCAGCCTCTGTGCTAAATACCTCCCAGCCTTGTTCCCCCCCTCAAATACCTCCTGCCGCAGAAGCTGCATCTGGTATCTTATCTTTTCCGCCTGCAACTCGTTCAGTTGTGCTCTCGCCGCCAGAACCCGCCCCCTATATGCTCCATCGCGCCCAGACCCATCTAATTCTTCTAATTCCAATAACCGTTCCCGGAGAAGGCGCTCTTTCTCCTCCCTTTCTCTCTTTTTCCGCGCCCCCCCATTTGATTAGTATACCTCTTACCACCGCCTTATACCCATCCCAAATACCCTCCCAGGTGATCTCCCCATTATCATTAAATTGAAAATACTCCCACGTACCTTTTTCCACTTCAGCTTGTACCTGCCCCTCCTCTATGAGGGAGTCATTGAGTCTCCAGAACTTGTTCCCCTTCCCTTCATCTGCCACGTGCAGCCAGACCACCACCGGGGCATGGTCGGACCAAGTGATGGACTCCATGTCCGCCTCCTTTATTTTCCCCCCTACCTCTTTGGACACCCATATAGCATCAATGTGGGAATAAGACCCATGCACTGGCGAATAGTAAGAAAACTGTCTCCGCCCTGGATGGTGCAACCGCCACGCATCGACCAAGCAATGCTGTGTCACAAAGTGGCGATATCGCTTACGGTCCCCCTTCTTGCCCTCCCATGGCCCAGTAGCATCTCGGGTGGGGTTCCAAGTTAGGTTAAAATCGCCCCCACAAATCAGGGTGCCTTCCCCCAATTTCCCCATGTCCCCATTTAAGTTTGTCCAGAATTCACTCTGCCCCCCAGTGGGTGCATACACATTCACTATACAATACCAAACATTCCCAATTTTCACTCGTACTATCACATACCTCCCCCCTTTATCTCTTACCACAGTCTGCACTTGGAGCTTTGATCGTGTTGTAAAGAGTATAGCAACCCCTCCCTTCTTCTTCTCCAGAATATTAGAAGCATGGATGCAGACCCCGTACCCTCTATGCTTAACCAGGTATTCGGTGGCCCTCGTCAAATGTGTTTCTTGGAGCAGGACTATGTCCGCCTTCTGGCGAGAAAGCTCTGAGTAAAGTTGTTGTCGTTTAAATGGTGAGTTAAGCCCCTTAACATTGAGTGTAACTATTTTAAGCTCACCCGTTCTGCCTCCCTCCCCCATCCCTGTCTGCTTCCTAACCCCCCCACCCCCCCTCTACCCCACCCCTCCCCCCTCTCCTTAAGAGAGACACGTCTTCCAGACTGGTGACCTGTTAACGGGCCTTGCCTGCTACCTCCACCTTACCCTCCTATCTCAGCACTACCCCCCCTTGCTTCCTTGCCCCATATCTACTCACCCCCCCTACTAACCTCCCACCGCCCTCCTCCCCAGCACTCCAGCCCCTCCCCCCTTCCTCTAGTAATCAAAGTTACCCTGGCATGGAGACCCCCCCTAAATCATTAATACTCAGCCCCAGTCCATGGTTTCAGCTTGCGTCCAGCTCCCCCGCCGGCAGTCTTGGGCTTTCTCTATTCAGCCTCGCCGCCCTCCTCCCGGCCGCGGGGACACTATGCCATCTCTGCATGTTCCTCTGCGCATTTGTAGGTTTTGCAGTCGCGGTCGACTCTCCTGCCGGGGGTCTCCCCCCTTCTGGTATATTGGGTAATCCAAAGTCTCTGAGGACAGTCCAAGCCTCCTCGCTGGTTTGCACTCTCCTTGACTTCCCCCTACAGGTGACGAGCAGCCCGAAGGGAAAGAGCCACTTGTAGCGAATGTCCTCTTTTCTCAAGTACGCTGTCACCGCCTTCAAACTGCACCGGTGCTGTAGCGTTCCCGCCGAGAGGTCTTGAAATAGCTCCAGAGGATGTTCCTCCCACGTAATCTGTCGTACTTTCCTCGCCGCCTGCAGCAATCTTTCTTTTATCTTAAAAGAACGTAGACAGACCACTATGTCTCTGGGTTTATTATCTCGTATTGGTCCCAAGCCCCTGTGGGCTCGCTCGATTTGGGTTGAGTCCATCGGTATCTCATCTTGTAAGTCCGCCGCAACCAGCAGAGATTTGAACACCCTCAGCAAAACATCTTCACAGTTACGGTACTGAGGCTCCTCTGGAATCCCCCGGATCCTTAAGTTACATCGTCGGGATCTGTCTTCCAGGTCCTCCAGCTTCATCTGCTGGTCCATCTGGTTCTGTTGGAAAGTCTCCCAGCGCTGCTGGAGGTCCGTCATTTCCTCTCCTTGTTGTTCCATCTGGAGCTCCATCTCCTCCACTCTATTGCCAATGTCCACAATATCTTGCCGCAGTGACTGTATTGACTCTTTGAGTTCGTGCTTCACTCCACTTATCTCTGTTTTAATCTCATCTTTCATGTCAATGAGCCAAGCTTTTAATTGGGACAGATCCCCCAATCCAGCTCTGATATCCGGCTCTTCTCCCTGGTCTTTGAGGTCTCCTGCCTGTGTTCGTCTCTCTTTCTCTCCCTCTTTTCCACTTTTAGCTGTCGCATACAGGGAGCGAAAGTCCGCCAATTTTTTCCTTGCCGCTACAGCCCCCTTGGTTTTCTCCATGCTGATGTGGGGGACCTTAGTCTTCCCCGGAGTCTCGATTCTTGCAGAGGCAACCGCCACCTGGCTATGCCTCCAGGTTTGCCACGCACCGTCCACTCTGCTGGGCTAGCGCTGTTGATCGGGAGCCGCACCGTCCGCCCGCAGACCTTTCACCGCGATCCCTTACCAGGGTCTGCTTCTTCACAGAACCGCTCACCTCGGATCCAGCTCGCTCCACACGCGACTGCCCCCCTGGCCTGCCTCCTGGCACCTCAGACTCTGCGCCGTTCTGGCTCTGCACTCCTGGCTGCTCTCTTGCCTGTCTCCCCAGGATGTGGTATGTGTTCCTGGCTTCTCTGAACCTCTGCTGGCCGCCTCTCACTGACATTTGCACTGCTGTCAATGGCTCTGAGCACTTGCCTCTTCTCCGGGGTCAGACTGGGCTTCAGGCCCTGCAGCTGCCACTGCCGGCCTCCGTCAACTGGTGCGATGTCCCACCTCCTCTCCGGCGCTAGGGCTTCACCTCCGCTCCCGGCAGCTTCCCTGCGCTCGATTCTCCACCCTCTCTCTAATCGGGAGGGACAGCTTTCAGCAGCGTCGGATCTTTCAAACGCCTGGCCTCCGGGTCTCTTCCGCTCCCCCTCACACCAAGCAGGCCGCCACTGCACCGCTGTCTCTACCGCCGAGTTGCTCACCACGCGGTCACAGGCCATTCGCCGGCACTTCTCTCTCTGGCTCCGCAGCACGGCCGTTGATCTCGCCGCAGCGGCAGGATGACTCGGGGCTCTTCACCGGCTTTTACCCCTGCTTGGGGCGTGCAAATTCCCTCATCTCAGGGGTATTAAATCCCCTTTGTACACAGGCTTTGGCGGCGCCGGGTGTTCAAGCCGCCATCAGCCCCGTTGACGTCACCGGAAGTCCAATTGTTCTACTTCTTAATGTATATTATTGTGAATAGAATACCCACATTGTGAATAGAATACCAACCCTGTATAAATTGTACATAGTTTTCCCCAGTTCTAGTCCTAGTTACTATCCCTGTTATATGTAATCTCAGGACAGACCCTACTGTCCGAGAGTCATTTTTGTTAATTGTAAACCGCACTGATAATAAAGAGTGCGGTATAGAAGAACTGTTAAATAAATAAATAAATAAATGATAATATGACCTAAGCAGTGCTATCAGTGAACAAAGCTGCCAGGTAAGTAAAACATTAAGTGCCTCTGTAGAAATGGGAAAAAGGGGCAACATCTGGAAATCTGTATGGGAAATAAGATTCTGGATCAAGAAGCAAACTTGGATTTAGTGATTGTCATGGAGACATAGTTCACATAGCACCTTGACTGGGATATAATTATACCAAGCTATAATTTATTCAGGAAGAAAGAGAGGAGTGGTACTATATGGCACCATGTTTCGAAAGGAATAGAATGCACTTATCTTTCTGCATCAGGAAGTATTTATCATGCATTCTGAATGAAGAAATATTTATCACACTGAATGAAGTAAGCTGTGCTTGTGGGCTTGAGAACACATGATAAATATTCTCTGATGCAGAAAGAAAATAGACCTTGATGCAGAAAGATAAGTGCATTCTTTTTCTTTTGAAACATGAAGCCATATCCAAAATCCATAATGGTACAAAATGGTTAAAGATTAATTGCAGGACTAACTTAAAAAAGACAGTGCACTGTATAACCTTTTCCTGTCCCATGTTGTGGTTTCAGTAAAATATTTATTGATTTTTGGCCATAGATCACAGTAAAAATGTATTTAGGAAGTCGTAAAATATATTCTCTAGGAACAAGCAGGAAGTCAGTCCTCACATCTGAGTGACGTCTGCGCTGAGCCTGGGTGGGAGCATTTCCCCAGCTTTCAAAGAAAGCCTTTGGGACATGCTACCACGCATTCATGGTCCCCTCCCCACCCAAGGGTGCCATCTTTCTCAATTTCCTTTTTTTCTACAGAGTCCAATAGACATAGCCTTAAAAATGAGCTGTTCCTGGTTTGCATACTGGTTCCTCTTCCTGCCTTGAGCTGGCACCAGGCCCAGTGCTGTTCTCTGCCTGCTTTCCCTTTTTCTGATCGAGGCCTGCCTCAACCGGAGTTGACGCCCTTTTTCGTCTGGGGGTCGTTGACCCCGGCCGGGTGTTTCCCCATCATGTTTCTTGGTGGGTTCAAAAAATGTGACCACTGTAGTCAAACCAAGTCTGTCACAGACACCCATGACTGCTGCCTATGTTGCCTGTGACTCGACCATGATAGCACCTCCTACAACCTGTGCCAGGCCATGACCCTAAAACCAATAAAAAGAGATCAGAGTTGCAGGAGAAACTGTTCTGCAGCCGAGCACATCTCAAGAGGGCCGAGTGTCCTCAGAGTCTCACGGCAGCGGCTCCTCCGAGAAAACCTCGGACCCCAAGCAGAAAATAAAAAATCCTGAGTCTGTTGAGGTTCTCCTGGAAATCCCGGTAAGACTGCCCAGAGGGACTCAGGGGACTCCGAGAAACTTCCCATCAAGGTCCTCAGGAAGGATGCCTCGGCCGGTGGAGAGCATGCGAGGGTCCTCAAGGCCGTAGTCCTCATGGAGGACACACTTGCGAGAGTGCCGGCACCAGGCCCAAGATCCTCTGTGCCCGCTTGGAATCCAGAATGCCAGCCATGGAGTAGAATATCACTTTTCTCCTGGCCATGCAGCAGGCAATGATGGCTGGTTCATCCACATCATCTGCCCCGATGACCGGACGCCCGACTGCGGGGGAGTCCCTAGTCATCGAGCCGAGCACAGAGCGCCACCGGCCTCAGATAAATCCTTTGCCCCGGTTAAGGTCCTGATCCCGTTCCTTGGGTATCCAGTCTTTGTGAGGGCTCTGGCCCTTCAGCGTGGGCCTTAGCCAAGGAGTCACAGGGCCTTGGACCCGTCTTCCCCAGTGCCATTCTCCTCTGGAGGATGTGGTTTTCCACAACTTTGTCAGGGATATGGCCATTGCCTGCTCGGTGCAAACCGAGGCAGAGGAGGACCCACGCACCGAGGAGCTAGAGATCCTCCAGTTCAAGTCTCCTCCCAAGGAAACTCTCATGGTGCCAGTGCAGCTGATTCTCGAGCGGCTACTGCTGCGGATGTGGGAGACTCTGGCATCAGTTCCGGTGATCAGTTGTCCCTTCGACACCATTACCGCGTCAGGAAGGGGCCAGGTTCCACAAGCCCCAATTCCCTCATAAATCCGTAGTTGTCGAGTCAACCATGCAGAAACTCAAAAGCCAGAAGACTTACTCTTCTGTCCGTCCCCCCCTGGAAGGAATGCTAGAGCCCTCAACATCCTTGGATGCAAGTGCTACCAGGGCTCGATGCTGGGGTGTCCAATCCCGGCCTATGAGCTATACAGAGGCATGTATTTGAAGGCCCTGACCCAGGAGTTGTCCAGGTTCTCAGCAGGGGTGGCCAGGGAACCTCTCCATCGGTTCCAAGCTGTAACCTTCGGGATCAAGGACTGCTCAAAGTTCCTCTCCCAGGCGGCCTACGACAGATTTGAGTCAGCAGCTCGAGTAGCAGTGGCCAGCATCAGGGCTCTGCACCAAACTGGACTACAATCCTCAGACCTCAAGGAGTGGGTCCAGGACAAGCTGCTCAACATCTCCTGCACCAGAGAGAACTTGTTCAGCAAACCTATGGCTGACAAGGCAGCTGAGATAGAAGCCGAAGTAGTGACCAGCCAGAGGCTCTCAAAGAAGACCTCTTCCTTTCCCCGCAAAAAAACCCTTGGGGGAAAAAGCCCTTATTCCCTAGGGAAAAAGGGGCACTTCCAAAAGAGTCACCGATACCAGTCCTCCTCAGGCCAGAAACATGGTTCTCACTCTAAGAGGCAGGGCCAAGGAATCAGAAGCCCCAGGCCCTGGCTCCAGCCTAACCAGAGGGGGAGCTTTTGACTCCTAGGGCAGGGCCTTCCCTCCCTCGGGAGATCCTCACCAGCCCACAGAAGGCTGCCTAGCACTCTTTGCCCACAAGTGGGCCAAGGTCAGCTCAGACCAGTGGGTGCTGCAGGTGGTAAAAGAGGGATACCTCCACTTACAACAAGTACCACCCAGGTTCTTTCCAGGCAAGCCAGTGTGACCTCTCCTTCACCAGACTCTTCTGCTCTCAGATCTCACAGGTGTGCTCAGGGACAATGATATGGAGCCTGTACCCAAGCATCTGTGGGGAAAGGGCTTCTACTCAAGGTACTTCCTTGTCCCCAAAAGAACAGGGGGCTTCAGGCCCATACTAGATCTGCGAAACTTGAACAAGTTTCTGCTGAGGGAGAAGTTCAAGATACTCTCAGGAAGATGTATTACAACTATTTGATAAACTGAAGAGTAGCAAATCACCTGGACCAGATGGTATACATCCAAGGGTGTTGAAAGAACTGAAATATGAGATTGCAGACCTGCTATTAGTAATCTGTGAACTAGCATTAAAATCATCTGTAATACCTGAAGATTGGAGGATGGAAAACGTAACGCCAATTTTTAAAAAGGGTTCCAGGGGTGATCCGGGAAACTACAGACTGGTGAGCTTGACATCAGTACCGGGAAAAATGGTAGAAACCATCATAAAGAACAAAATTGCTGAACATGTAGATAGTCATGGCTTAATAGGAGACAGCCAACATGGCTTTAGACAAGGAAGATCTTGTCTTTCTAATCTGTTACGTTTTTTTGAAGGTGTGAATAAACAGGTAGACAAAGGTGAGGCAGTTGATATAGTGTATTTGGACTTTCAGAAAGCCTTTGACAATGTCCTTCATCAGAGACTTTTGGTAAAACTAAAGAGTCATGGGATAGAAGACAGTATACTATTGTGGATCAGGAACTGGTTAAAAGATAGAAAGCAGAGGGTAAGGCTAAATGACCAATTTTCCCAATGGAGAAAGGTGAATAGTGGTGTACCCCAGGGATCTGTGCTGGGTCCGCTACTTTTTGACATATTCATAAATGACCTGGAAAAGAGAATAACGAGTAAGGTTATCAAATTTGCAGATGACACAAAACTATTTAAAGTTGTTAAAACCCAACCCATGAGGATTGTGGAAAATTGCAAGAGGATCTTGATAAATTGGAAGACTGGGCATCAAAATGGCAGATGAAATTTAATGTGGACAAGTGCAAAGTTATGCACCTAGGGAAGAACCACCCAGACTATGGTTACACAATGCAAGGTTCCACATTAGGAACTACCACCCAGGAAAAAGATTTAGGCGTCATTGTGGATAACATGTTAAAACCCTCCGCCCAGTGTGCAGTGGCAGCCAAGAGAGCAAATAGAATTCTAGGTATCATAAGGAAAGGAATGGAAAATAAAACAAAGATTATAATAATGCCTCTGTATCGCTCCTTGGTGCGACCGCACCTTGAATATTGTGTGCAATTCTGGTTGCCCGTATCTTAAAAAGGATATAGCATTATTCGAAAAGGTTCAGAGAAGAGCCACCAAAATGGTAAAGAGGATGGAAGAATACCCCTATGAAGAAAGGCTAAAAAGGTTAGGGCTCTTTAACCCGGAAAAGAGATGGCTGAGGGGAGATATGATAGAAGTCTTATGTTCCAAATCCTTGTTGGCTTTCTCCCATTAAACTATGACTATCTAAATGTTCTTTAATTTTACTCTTTATAATAGTTTCTACCATTTTGCCCAGTACCGACATCAGGTTCATCGGTCTGTACGTTCTCGGATCACCCCTGGAACCCTTTTTAAAAACTGGTATTACATTGGCCATGCTTCAGTCTTCTGGTAGTACAGATGATTTTAATTTTAGTTCACAGATTACTAATAGTAGATCAGAAATCTCAAATTTCAGTTCTTTCAGCACCTTGAATGTATACCATCCGGTCGAGTTAATTTGTTACTCATCAGTTTATCAAACAGTTGTAATACATATTCCTGGTTTATCGATAGTCTGACCTCTTTGGTGAGTAAATTATTGATATGCTGCTAAAACAGAGGATACTGAGGATTCTAGAGTCCAGTGAATTGCAGAATGTGAGGCAACATGGGTTTACCAGAGGCACATCTTGTCAAACAGAAGAGCAGGACCTGGGTGTGATTGCGTCTAGCAGCATAGATTCACCAGAGGCAGGTCTTGTCCGACAAATCTGATTGATTTCTTTGACAGGGTGACCAGGGAGTTGGACAGAGGGAGAGCCCTAGATGTGGTGTATTTAGATTTCAGTAAAGCTTTTGACACTGTTCCTCACAGGCGACTTATAAACAAACCGAGCATCCTAGAGATGGACCCTAAAGTTACTACTTGGATTAGAAATTGGTTGAGTGGGAGATGACAAAGGGTATAGGTAAATAGAGCTCACTCTGAAGAGAAGGAGGTTACCAGTGTTGTGTCCCAGGGATCTGTCCTTAGTCCGATTCTTTTTGACATCTTTATTAGTGATCTAACGGAAGGGCTGTCGGGTAAGGTTTGCTTCTTTGCGAATGATACCAAAATCTGCAACAAAGTAGACACGCAGGACGGTGTAGATAACATGAGAAGGGATCTAGCTAAGCTTGAAGAATGGTCTAGAATTTGGCAGCTGAGATTTAATGTTAAAAAATGCAAGGTCATGCATTTGGGCTGCAGCAATCCAAGGGAGCAATATATTATAGGGGGTGAAGTACCTTTGTCCACTAAAGAAGAGCGGGACTTAGGCGTGATTATGTCTGATGATCTTAATGTAGCTAAACAGGTAGAAAAGACAACGGCAAAAGCTAGAAGGATGCTTGGGTACATAGGGAGAGGAATGGCAAGCAGAAGAAAGGAGGTGATAGTGCCCCTGTCTTTGATGCGACCTCATTTGGAATATTGTGTGCAATTCTGAAGATCGCACCTTCAAAAGAATATAAACAGGCTGGATTCAGTACAGAGGGTGGCTACTAAAATGGTTAGTGGTCTTCATTATAAAACATATGAGGACAGACTTAAGGATCTTAATATGTACACCTTAGAGGAAAAGCGGGATAGAGGTGATATGATTGAGACATTTAAATACCTCCGTGGCATAAATGCACAGGAGGAGAGCTTCTTTCGATTTGAAAACAAGCTCTGCTAAGAGGGGACGGACATGGGATGAGGGTGAAAGGGGATAGATTCAGGAGTGATATGCGGAAATATTTATTTATGGAAAGAGTGATAGATCCCTGGAATAGTCTCCCAGTGGAGGTAGTAGAGATGAGGACAGTATCTGAATTCAAAGCAGTATGGGACAAACACAGAGGATCTCTTAAGGAAAAAAGGGGACTGATGTAGTGGTTGATATGGAAGGATAGACTAGATAGTCTTTTTCTGTTGTCATGTTTCTATGTACCAATCAAGGAGGACACGCAAATAGCCAGGCCGTAAGTCATGCAGTACACGAAACACAATCACCAACAGTTTAAGTTTAAAAACATACTTCGCTGCCACAAAGGCATCCAGTGTAATGGAGCCAATAAAGGCCTGGCATTCTCTTTCCGGCCCACTCCCATTAACAGCCATGTGGCTGCATTTTGTACCATCTCTAGGCACCTAACCGCCCCATACGATAACCCAACATAGAATAACATCACTAGTATATACTCTGGTGCAGTATTGAGAGAGGTCTGTATAGTTTTCCTCCAGCAGGTTCCAAGGTGTGTGGACTGGTGCAGATAGGCCTGTATCACCTGGCCCAGATCAAGGTCTTGTGGCTTGTGATTAAGATCTGTAGCTCAAAGCTTGGACACACCCATTGACTCCTCAAGCTGATAGCTGTTTTGAGTCCAGCCCTGTATCCCACTAGTTTGTAGCACTGGTGGGCCTGGGTGCGAGCAGGACACCACAGTGCCCCTGAGGGAAAGGGGAATGGTAAGTCTGGGCCCAGGCCCCTCCTTCTTTCATTATCCTATATCTGCATGTTCTGCTTCTTCTAGTATTTTTAGTTTGATCCTATTGCTTAATTGACTCTTTTGTGCTACTTGAATAAAGCAGTTTCAAACCTGGGGGAAAAAAAAGCCTTGAGGAAGCTGGGCTTCCTAGGCCTCTGTCGGTGGCTGGAAAGATCTTGCTCAGGTTTCTGCAGCTGACATGTCAGATGAAAGGATTCCCTTTTTTGCTAAGGTTTCTTTATTGTCAGATTTTCTTCTTCATGTTTTGTTTTATTTATTTATTTATTTATTTATTTGTTTATTAGATTCTTCTAGACAGCCCCTTCCAAAGATCAGTGATGGTTTAAAAAGAACAGAACATTTTACATAGGACGGTGGTATAACTTTACATAGTAAACTTTGTAATTACAGTTAACATAACCATTTACAATTTACATTTTGCTTAAAACAGAAGCTAATAAACTATGTACATAATCTCTAATTATTATGATTTTCTTTGAGTTTGAGCGTGTGGAATGTGCGTGTCTCTCAGGGGATGTGTTGTGATGTAATTTGTGAGGGGGGGTCTATGTTTGTGTTTCCATAGTGTGCAAGAAAGAGGTAAGTTTTGAGTTCTCTCCTAAATGTATGGAGGTCTTTGATCGATCGTAGCGGTAGCATTAGGGAGTTCTAGAGACTGAGGGCGAGATATGTGAAGGCTCTGGAGCTCGGGTTCTGTTTTATCTTGCGGATAGAGTGGAGGGTTACAAGCGTGTAGATAGCATTTTGCCTGCAGGATCTGGTATCTGGTTGAGTATGAATGAGGGTTGATAAGGAGGACGGGGAGATGTTATTGATAAGTTTGAAAGTTACTGTTAGTAACTTATATTTTATCTGGCTTAGAACTGGGAGCCAGTGGAGCTCATATAAGATGGGAGTTATATGATCAGTTAGGCGGGCCTTACAGACAATTCTAGCGGTGATATTTTGTGTTCTCTGTAGTAAGTTTATGTTTTTGATTGGTAGACCCTGTAACAGACTATTACAGTAGTCAAAATGTGGATGATAAGGGCCTGGACTACTGATTTGAAATTGTTGATGTCTAGCAGGGGTCTAAGATGTTGAACAATTGTTTGTTTTATATGTGGGAGCATGCTGAGGGATTTGATATAGTATTATGCTGAGGTATTTCACCTTTTGCTTAACAGGGAGTACAATATTATTAATCTTGATGGTTTGAAAGGGGGTAGGGTTTTGATTTCTTGATATGTATAGGACTTCGGTTTTCTTGTAGTTTAATATTAAGGTTGTTGGATTTTAACTATGATTTTGTTTCAATAATGCAGTCTGATAGATTGTGATAGGTAGGGGTGTTTATGTCTATGGGAGAGACAACATAATGGTGTCCGCATAGATGTAATACCCAATATTGAATTTTCTGAAGATGTTGGTAATTGGTTGCAGATATAGGTTGAAAAGGAGGGCTGAGAGGGCGGAACCTTGGGGAATTCCTTGTTCTTGGGGGAATGTCTCAGATGACGTTTGGCCTATTTGGACACAACGTTTACGGCTTGATATGTATGATTTGAACTAGTGTAATACTGTGCCTCCTAATCCTATTTGTGCTAATCTCGAAATGAGGGTATCATGGCTAAGGCTGTCAAATGCTGATGCGATGTCAATAAAGAGGAGAATGAATGCACGATTAGGATTGTCTGTGCCTCTGATGAGGTGGTCCATTAGTGTTAGCAACAAGGTTTCGACTCCATGGAATTTTATTTAGACAGTTTTATATACCACCTTATCCTTCAATCAAAGTGGTCACAACACAATTGGGGATACATTTTAACACGAGGGGATATGAGACACATACACTAATACTTACAGGGAACATGGGCAAGACCACAAGGAGAACCTGTGGGACTAGAAACCCCAGTCCTTCCGGCCCAGGGTTGCTGTCCTCTAGTGGGATTTCAACCACCGACCTTACGGCCTGTGGTACCTTGCCCCAACCACTAGGCCACGCCTCCCTATGGAATGGTCCTCCTCCCATGGAATGGTCAAAAACCAAATTGGTGGGTGTCTAATGGTGCATTGAGGTCAATGTAATCTTGGAGTTGTAATTGAATGACTTTTTCTATTATTTTGGTAACAAATGGTATATTGGCTATAGGTCTGTATGCGCTTGGATCTTTTTCATCAATATAGGACGTATGGACGTAGTTTTAAGATCAGCGGGCATGATTCCTTGGGAGAGTGATTGATTAACAATATGGAGGATATAGTAACATAGTAAATGACGGCAGATAAAGACCAGTATGGTCCATCTAGTCTGCCCAGGAAGATGGCAGGAGTAGGTGCACATGCCACTCTGTGCAGGCCACTCCTCCCCATGTCTTTGTTTAGGGGTGAATCCACCGCTCCATGTAGGACACCCCTATTTGCTGAGAAATTAGATGGTATCCTGTTGCTGTAAAGGGATCCACTGTGTCTGTCCCATGCCATTTTGAATTCCGTCACTGTGTTTGCCCCACCACTATATGTGGGTCGAGTTCTTTTTTTGTGCATTTTATCATGATGCTGGGCATGGAACCAACGGGGAGGTTGTGATGTTGATGTTTGTTATAATATTTAGTAGATGTTTTTGGTCTACTGGGTAGAAGCTATACCACGTGACGAGGTTTATTGGATGGTCTAGGGAAGGGGTGGTATGGCTAGCATTTTTATTTTTAAACTTGGATGCAAAATAGTTAGCTAGTGTTTGTGGGTTTATGTTATATACTTCTGATTCAGTATGGCTTGTCTTGGTTAGAGATCTAATGATGGCAGAAAGCTCTCTAGGACGGTTGAGAGATCAGTTTAGGATTCTTGTGTTGTTAATTGTGTCTTTGTAGACAGCAAGTATATTAAGGTAGCGTTGTTTGTTTTCTTGAGTTTTGGTTAACCTCTACTTTTTTCTTGTTTTCTTAATTGCCTCTTTAGTTAGCTCATGTGTGTACCATTTTTCATTGCTTTTAGAGGCTTTCATAGGGAGTGTGATTGGGAGGGGGAGCAGCTTTTTGAATAGAACGGTTCCATATTTTTAGAGCGGTATCAATATCAGGGGAGTCAGTTGAAGCAATTATAAGCTGGGGCAGGATGTTGTCTAGAAAGGTGTCTCTATTGAAGTGGGTAAAACACCTAGTTAGTGGTTTTGTGTCCATCGTTGTGGTAAGAGAAGTGTTTAATAGTATATGAAAGGTTAACAGATGGTGGTCAGTTATTACAGAGGGAGTGTACATGTAGTGGTTTATGGTTTGGTGTAATAGGAAGACAAGGTCGAGTAAGTTCCCCTTTGTGCGTGATGGAGAGTGTATAAGTTGGTGGATTCCCATGTTTATTTGTCATTGATTCTAAGAAGGTGGAGGTGTTAGTCGGGTTAGGGATGGGATATTAAGGTCTCCTAGGATGATGAGGGGTTTCCTCAGTGAGGCTGCGCATGCTGATTCTAGTATGGGGGTCAGGTTGTTGTGGTCGGGTGATGGTGGTCAGTATATGAGACAATGCGATATGTCCTTGTTCCCTATTTCAAGGAAATCCATTCCTTCTAAGTTGCTTGAAGTTGTAGGAGTAAGTTTGAGATCTTTTTTGCTTAGTTCGAATACCCCCTCTCCTCTTTTTGATTCCCGGTGGCAGGTAGATTGGTCATATCCCTGAATTTGTAATTGGTTTATTAAAATGTTGTCAGCAGGTGAGAGCCATGTCTCAGTGGCACATAAGATGTGTGGGTTTTCGTCCTTGAGTAGATCAGTAATTATTAGTATCTTGTTTCTTATAGATCTTACGTTGATAAGTATGCATTTTAATTAGGTGGGGGGACTGTGTAGGTTTGTCTTTTGTTGTATCTGTATAGGTTGGATCTGTCTTAACCTGTTTCGGTATTTGATGTTTTTCTGATTTGGCTTATTATTGGGTGGATAGTAGATTATTTGGTAGTTTGAATTGTATCGTATGGGATTATGTATGATGGGGATTGGGTTGTAGGGGTTTGTATCATGATTGTGAATGAGAGCGTTTGTTAGCAGAGTTGATAGGAGGATGAGGTGAAGTAAGCAAATGCAGATTTTTCTGGAATCCATCATGGAAGTGTAGACTTTGCATGGTTTGAGCGTTTTGAGTCGGTTGGTATTTAGGTTGGTACTGAGTGAGAAGCAAAATGGTTTGATAGCGTTGTATGTTATAACCTAAGGAGAAACAAAGGACGATACAGTATACTTAACATGCAATGTTATGCAGTTTTGCAGTGGTTTAAAGGGTGGTTGAATGATCTGTTTCAGTAATTTAACCTTGGTGGAGGCATATATTACACCACTGGGATCATCATAACACAATGTGGGAGTTTTCACAAGTAGCCTTGTGCAGTTTACAATGGCTTAATTAAGAGTGGAAGAGCTGGTTGAAAAATTTAATCTTGACAGTGGTATTTGATACAACCCCCAGAGCATTCAAGACACTAGAGATTTTAATGGGTAATATGCAGGATACAGATCTATGGAGCATTGCTAAAGCTTGGTCAAACTTATACATACAAGACTTTAACTGTTTTGTAGGTGAAGGGGTTCAAGGGTGCTTATTTACAAATGGGAGAGTTTTATATATAGCAAGGGAGAAAGCTGGTGTAAGGGCTTTACTGAAGAGAGAGTGGACTATGTGATGGTCCCATAGTAATCAGCGAATAGGAAGGTCTTCAGTCTTGTCTTGAAGTCCTTTGCATCCGTAGTAGTCCTGATGTCCTGGGAGAGTGAATTCCAAAGGGAGGGTGCTGCAAGAGACAGTGCCCTCCTGGATGTCGAGTTCATTGATTCTCAGTATGAGGTCGGTGTCTGGATGGTGTCCATCATTGGTCTACGTCTGGGCCTAGTGTCAGCTTTTCTCTTGATCAAGTCCTTGAGGGTGTTCGGGGCCAGATTATGCTGGATTTTGAAAAGGATGAGGGCTGTTTTGAATTTGATTCTGAGCGTGATAGGTAGCCAGTATAGTTGGCTCAGGACAGAGGTGATGTGTAGGTGTTTTGCAAAGCCTGTGAGGATACGTGCAGCCATATTTTGTACCATCTGTAGGGGACAAATAGTTGATGCAGGTAATCCAAGGAAAATGGAGTTGCAGTAATCCAGTATGGGTGTTATCAGGGGCGGCCCAAGGGGCGTGCGGGGCCATGTGTGGAGACTCGGTGTGGGGCCTCATTTGCATTAATATTTGCATAATGTTACCATACACTAACTTTTAGTAAACATGCCTCTTAATGAGTGTATGGATAAAGAAAGACTAAAAGATTTCTACATTACTATAATCCAGTGCGAACTGCCAGGCACATTAGGAACTACTACAAACACTGCCCATTTAGAACCCATAGCAAACCCGCCATATCCTAATAGCAATACCAGGATTCACAAAGCACCATACCCTACCTATCAAAAGGCAACACTGCAAATATTAAACCAATACATTTCAGAGAATAACAATACATGACCTACTGGGGAAAGGGAACAAGTGGCAATATCAAATAGGAATTACATAAACATAATACCTCAGCTCAGTTACACATGCAGAACACAGACCATCACCAAACAAGGAATCACAATTTAGAAACAGGAAGACAATTAAACTGGGAACCCCAAAAGCCAAACTTGGAATGTACAACACTGTAGAAATAAAACTATAAATTAATTTCCTCTTGTACTAAACAAAGCGCAGACGTTAATGATGCACATTTCCCAGAGCTGAAATATTTCAGTTAATAAATTCAAAATAAAGAGATATCTTTCTACCTTTTGTGCATTTTTTTTCAGTTGTAATTGCTCCAGCCACTTTCTTCTGGTTTCTTTGTGTCTTCTGCTAACTCTCCATCATCTGCTGTCCATTTGTCCTTTCTTATCTCTTCTAATTTTTTTCCATTCTCTCTCTACATCTGCTTTAACATACTAATCTTTCTCTTTTTGCTCTTTCCTCATTCCTATTTCATCCACTCAAATTTTACCCCTCCATCCTCAATCCCCACTCTCCCAATACCCAGCCAATGGTAGATTTTTCTTCCGTCCCACACAAAATATTTTTCCCCTCTCCATTTCACTCTCCAAGCTCCATCCCATTCTAATCTCCCCCAACATCAGCTCCCTTCTAGTTCCAGTCCCACCCAGTATCCGCTCCCTTCTAGTCCCCGCATCAGCCCATTTCCAGTCTAACCCCCCCACATCAGCCCATTTCCAGTCTTAGCTCCCCCATCCACTTCCAGTCCTATCCAAGTCCCTCCATCAGCTCATTTCCAATACCAGCCTCCCATCAGCCCATTTCTAGTCCTTTCCTAACCCTACCATCAGCCCATATCAAATCCTAGCTCCCCTCCACTCAGCCCATTTCGAATCCAAGCCCCCCATGAGCCTACTTCCAGTTCTAGCCCCTCCATGAGTCCATTTCAATCCAAGCCCCCACCACAGCCCATTTCCAATCTTAGCTCCCCCCAACACCCAATTCCCAGTCCTATCCTAGCCCCCTCTATCAGCCCATTTCCTGTCCTAGCTCCCCTTCCAAGCCCCCTCCCCATCAGCTATTTGCAGTTCAAGCCCCCCTTCCACTCAGCCCATTTCCATTCCAAGCCCTCCTCCCCATCAGCTATTTGCAGTTCAAGCCCCCCTTCCCCATCAGCCCATTTCCATTCCAAGCCCCCGTCCCCATCAGTTATTTGCAGTTCAAGCCTTCCCTTCCACTCAGCCCATTTCCAGTCCTAGGAACCCCCCAACCCATTACCAGTCCTAGCCCCCCCCCCATTACCAGTCCTAAGTCCCCATCAGCCCACTCTCAGTCCTAATCCCATCAGCCCATTTCCAGTCCTAATCCCCATCACCCAGTTTTCAGTTTAAGCCCCCCCATAGCCCACTCCCAGTCCTAACCCCCCATCAGCCCACTCCCAGTCCTAATCCCATCAGCCCATTTCCAGTCCTAACCCCCATCACCTAATTTTCAGTTTAAGCCCCCCCCCATAGCCCATTACCAGTCCTAACCCCCCATCAGCTCACTTCCAGTCCTAACCTCATCAGCCCATTTCCAGTCTTAGCCCCCCCACATAGCCCATTACCAGTCCTAACCCCTCATCACCCCATTTCCAGACTTAGCTCCCCATAGCCCATTACCAGTCCTAACCCCCTATCAGCCCTCTTCCAGTCCTAACCCTATTAGCCCATTTCCAGTCCTAACTCCCACCCCAACAGCCCAGGGAAAATTTTTAAAAAAAAAAAGCTGTCTGCTGCTTCCGCCGTCGCAACAGCAACGGCAGAATCGAATATCCCGCGGGGCCCCCCACTGCCCGACAGAGCCTGCCCTCCCTGCATCAGCTCCATCTCCGCAGTCGCACCGGCTTTCAGAGCGCAAAAGGAGAGTTTCTCCCTCGCGGCTCTGTTAAGCCCGCGGGGGCTGATGGGAAAGTCCCATCAGCCCCTGTGGGCTTAGCAGAGCCACGAAAGGGAAACTAGTCTCCCTTCGTGCTCTGAAAGCCGGTGCGACTGCGGAGATGGAGCTGATGCAGGGCAGGCAGGGTGAGGCCCTGCGGGAAATTCGATTCTGCTGTTGCCGCCGCGGCGGCAGCAGACAGCTTTTTTTTTTTTTTTTTTTTAAATTTACTTTTAAAGCAGAATGTTCTTTGCGCAGGGCCCCCTGAAACGTGGGGCCCTGTGCAAAAAACATTCTTGCTCAATGGACGGGCCGGCCCTGGATATTATTGCTTGACAGACTGTCCTGAAATGGTCTTGGCTTAGTATGGGTTTTAGCTGTCGAATGATTGCCAGTTTGTGGTATGCATTCTTTGTAGTTTTGGCGATGTGGGCGTGGAAGTTTAGATTCTTATCCACAATTATACCCAGGTACCTTATCTCCTCTTTGACAGGAATGGTCTCGTTGATAAGGTCAATGTGCTGAGGAGGAGAGAAGTTGTTGCGTGTGATGAACAGAGCTTCTGTTTTCTTGTAGTTGATCTTGAGGTTGTTGTTGGATTGCCATCGGGATACATCATGGAGGCAGTTGATTATAGGTGCATAGTCAGGCTTGTCTAAGTCAATTTGGGTGTGGATCATGTCATCGGCATATAGTGCGCTTTGGATGCAGTGTTGCGCTATGACTTCGCAGATGGGTTGGACGTAGAGGTTAAAGAGTAGGGCGGATAAAGGAGGATCCTTGAGGTACTCCTTGTTTTAATGGAAATGGAGATGAAGAGGTAGCTCCGATCTTGACTTGTTGCTGTCTTCCGTTGAGGTATGAGTCAAACCATTTGAGCGTGATGTTACGAAGTCCAATGGCCTCTAGTCTTTTGAGGACAGGGTGGGATACGGTGTCGAAAGCAGCAGCTATATCGACAAAGACTAGGAGAAAGCCCGTCTTGATGTTTAGTCCTTTGATGAGATTGTCTAGGAGCAGCGTAAGTAGGTATTCGACGTTGTGAAGAGGTCAAAAGCCGTATTGGTGGGGGTCGACATGGTCTTGAAGTTGTCAGTATACCATCTTCTCCAAGATCTTGGCAAGGAAGGGGAGGCTGGAAATTGGACGATAGGTTGATGGGTCAGTAGGAGAGGGGTGGTGAGTTTGGAGACAGGGCGTATGGTGGCAAGCTTGAGAGGTGGGGGGGGGGCATGTAGCATGTAGTGATTCACTTGGTTCTTCAGGAACAAGCAGGAAGTCAGTCCTCACATATGGGTGACGTCAGCACTGACTGAGCCCGCACGGAGCATTTCCCCAGCTTTCAAAGAAAGCCTTTGGGAATGCCACCACGTATGTGTGGCACCCTTGGGCAGGAAGGGGACCATCTTGCTCAGTCTTCCTTTTTCTGCAGAGCCCTTCAGACATGTGTCTCGTCCCCGGAAAAAGTTTTTCTCCTTCCAACACAATTTTGTACTTTTCTGGCTAGCGCCAGTTCCCCCTTCCACCATTTTGAGCGCCACTGCCTTGGCTGTTGGTCTCAGGATCTATTTTTCCCATCCTTTACCGTTTCTCGCTTTCGCACCCTTTTCGCACCCTGGGGGCTGACCACGATCCAGTGCAATGCTCCCTCTGCAAAAATAATGTCTTCCAAGGCCATCCAGAGTCACTGGCAGAAGCTAGATATCTTCCATAAGGCAGACTCGACCCTGGTATCCCCAGTAGCCTCGTGCTCCACAGCCCCGCAACCCTTGGAGTCCCCCAAGGTCCCTCCGCAGGCCCACAGGCACTCCAACCAAGGGTCGCCTGAGTGTGAGCAAAAGAAGAAGAAGAAGGCTGCAAGGACGCAGTCTGGGGGTCCAGACAAGTGTGAGGAGTCACGCACATGGTCTTTCAGCCCCCCCCCGGCAGTCTGAAGAGTTGGAAGGGGAGCGGCCGAGAAAGGTATCTTGAACCGATACGGAGGCCTCTGGTGAAGACGCCCAGTCTCCCGAAAGTTGTCCTGTTGAGGACCCCTTCTCCTCCTCGACGCCTGACCCGGTCACCCTGGCATCTGTGTCATGGGGCTCCATCCCGAGTGGGAGGCCCAAATGCTGGCCTTGGAACACAGCGTTTCTGTGTTCCTCGCTAGCCAGCAGGCGCTGATGCCTGGCCCTGTCGGCACGCACCTTGAGACCGCAGGGACCTTGACCTCGAGGACCTGTGGGCCACCGCAATGACGCCCGAGAGCCAGATGCCTCATGAAGGTCCTCTACAAGGGTCTCTATCTCCATCCTGTCCCTCAGATGCGAGATCATCTCGGGAGAGCGCTTCTGGCTCTGGACAGGCTCTGGCCTCGGGAGCCCTGCATGGGTCACTGACCCCTCTGGAACCGCCTGACCCTGAGTCCTCCACAAGCTATTCGGACTGGGAATCCGATGGGGAATCCTCACCAGAGATTTGGTCTCACCAAGACCTTCCCTTGGATCCATCTCTGCCGACCCAGAAATGGCGGTCTCCTCCCGAGGATACCTCCTTTCTAGAGTTTGTCCGGTACATGGCACGGGCCCTTGCGTTAACCACTGAATTGGAGGAGGAGCCCCAAGTGGAGGAACTCCATATCCTCCAGTATGAGGCGCCACTGAAGGAAACGCTTACAGTTCCGGTTCCCTCCATCCTTAACCAGTTCCTTCTCCATATGTGGGAAACCCCGACGTCCGTCCCCATTATCAGCAAAACTCTATGTATAGGGTCCAGTGGAGACCGGGGTTCCAGAAGGCACTGCTTCCCCACACTTCCATGGTCATAATCGGCCTTGCGTAAACAGAAGAGCCCACCCACTCTTTGGTCCCCCCAGGCAGTGTCCCATCCTCTTGATGCCCTCGGGTGGAAAGCTTATCAAGGCTCCATGCTAGCATGCCGCATCCAGGTCTACCAATTGTACATTGGGATTTTCCTCCAAAATCTTACTAAGGAACTCGGAGGATTTGTGGCGGGTCTCGATAGGGACCACTTCCGGTGCTTCCAAGCACTCTTGAAGTCTGTTGGGGAGTGCTCTAAGTATCTCTCACTGAGCAGCTTACAACAGCTTTGAGTCTTCCGTCCACATAGCGGCAGCCAGCATCGACGCCCGCCAGCAAGCTTTGCTCCAGTCATCTGATCTGGATTAGTGGGTCCAGGAGAAGCTCCTCGACGTCCCTTGCCTCGGGGAGCAGCTCTTTGGTAAACCAATGGAGGATAAAGCAGCCGAGATTGGGACTGAGTATGTCACCTGTACTTGGCTCTCTCGGAAGACCTCCTCCCTCCCCAGGAAGAAGTCGCAAGGCAAGAAACCCTTCTTCACCAGAAAGGGGCACCCATAAAGGGGCTACCCTCCCTACCAGTCTACACCGACCTAAACCCAGGGCAGTCAGGGTAAGAGCATGGCTCATGGCCCCCGTAAGCTGATGGTACAAAAGACCCAACTGCCGGCCCCAGCACAGCTGGCTTCGGGGTTTAGATGCCACTGGCATAGCCTCTCGACTGCTGGACGACCAGCTGCCGGTAAGGGGAAGGCTGATCCACTTTGCCCTCAGCTGGGAATCCATCACCACCGACGCCTGGTCCTCCAGGTCGTCCAGGAGGGCTATATCTCCTCTATCTGGACTAGTTGCCTCCTCTTTACTTCCCCTGCACCAGACCCTACTAACTCAGGAGCTTGCAGGCCTCCTCAAAGATGGGGTGGTGGAAGCAGTCCCACCACACCTCAGATGAAGAAGGTTTTACTCCCAATACTTCCTCGCCCTGAAGAGAACAGGAGATCTCCGGTCCATCCTCGATTTGCAGCACTTGGGATTCCTGGTCAACTACCCGAAATCCCACCTTACTCCAGTACAATTCCTGGAGTTCATAGGGGTTCTCCTGGATACTCTCCAGGCCATGGCCTTCCTTCCCCAGGACAGGGCAGACCATCTCAGATCCTTGGCATCTGACATATGGAGCCGCCGCATGGTCTCTGGCTTTGTCTTTTCGGCCACATGGCCTCCACTGTTCATGTCATGCCCAACGCCCGCCTCAACATGTGGGTGACGCAGTGTTGCCTCCCCACGCAGTGGACCCAGGTGACCGGCCGACTCCAAGATCCCATCTCAGTCTCACCTTGCTTGATGGAGTCCCTGACCTGGTGGCAGGACACATAGAACCTGCTCCGAGGCATGCCCTTCCAGACCCCGACCCACCAGGCGGTCCTAACTACAGATGCCTCCCTTTCTGGTTGGGGAGCCCACTGCAAGGAGCTGCACACCGAAGGGACTTGGTCCCATGAGGAGAGTCGGCAGCAGATCAATCTGCTGGAGCTGTGGGCTGCCCGCCTTGTGCTTAAGGCTTTTTGGCACCACCTGCAGCACCAAGTGGTGCTGGTTCAGATGGACAACCAGGTCACAATGAACAAATAGGGAGGTACCAGCTCTGACAGCTTCTGCCAGGAGGCAGTGGCCCTGTGCTCATTTGCAGTGACTTGGAATCAATCATTGGGCTAGTGGCATTTGTTTTTCAATAAAGACTGTTTTATCCTTTGGAGTTATCCACGTTTTTTGTACTGGTTCTCTTCTCATCTGCAGTGAGCCAGGGTGCACCCTCCGAGACACCTATCTCCAGGGCCAGAACAATGCGTTGGCGGACCGACTGAGCAGAGTCCTCCAGTTGCACGAGTGGTGCCTGTGCCCTTATACGGTGCAGCGGCTCTTCCGGCGCCAGAGAACCCCAGACCTGGTTCTCTTTGCCAGCCCTACAAAACACACAGCTTCCTCGGTTCTGTGGCCCCCTTCCAAAGCTGGGCAGGGTGGCTCCGGATGCCTTCCTCCTTTCATGGACAATGGGCCTGCTGTATGCCTTCCCCCCCACACTGTTCATAGCTCAGACTCTCCTCAGGATCCAAAGAGACAGGGCCTTGGTGATCCTTGTGGCCCCGAGGTGGGCCAGGCATCCGTGGTTCCCTCTGCTATTCCGTCTCTCAGTGGAGCCCCCGGTCCCTCTCGGGAGCTCACTGGGATTCCTGATGCAGGAGTGGGGCCTACTCCTTCACCCCAATCTGGGATCTCTGTCCCTCACAGCTTGACTACTGAGCAGGTTGCCTTAGCTCCTTATAGAAGCTAGCAAAGTAGTCAGGAAAGCAAAGATTCAAAAAGAGGAGGAAAGAGCCAATGCAATAAAATGGGGGGATAAGACATTTTTCAGATATGTTAGTGAGAAGAGGAAGGGCAAAAGTGGTATTGTCAGACTCAAGGGTGAAGGGGAGGAATATATAGAAGCTGATGAGGATCAAGCGGAATTCCTTAACAAATATTTCTGTTCTGTGTACACAGATGAAGAATCAGGAGCAGGACCTCAGAAAACACCCACAAACAGGAACAGAAGCGAGGGACATCTTGAACAATTTTCAGAAGACTGTGTTCGTGAGAAACTAGCTCAACTTAAAGTAGACAAAGCGATGGGACCGGATGGGATACACCCTAGAATACTGAGGGAACTTGGGGACGTTCTAGCAGCTCCACTGACTGACCTTTTCAATGCCTCGTTAGAGTCGGGAGTGGTGCCAAAGGACTGGAGAAAGGCTCATGTGGTGCCTTTACACAAAAGCGGAAGTAAGGATGTGGTTGAAAACTACAGGCCGGTTAGTTTAACTTAGTTGGTGAGTAAATTATTGGAAACGCTGCTGAAAGAGAAAATAGTGAGGTTTCTGGAGTCCAGCGGATTACAGGATCCAAGGCAGCATGGCTTCACCAGAGGCAGGTCTTGTCAGACAAATCTGATTGATTTCTTTGACTGGGTGACCAGGGAGTTGGACCAAGGGAGAGCCCTAGATGTGGTGTTTTTCTATTTCAGTAAAGCCTTTGACACTGTTCCTAAATAAACTGAGCATCCTAGGGATGGACCCTAAAGTTACTGCTTGGGTTAGAAATTGGTTGGGTGGGAGCCGAGAAAGTACAGGTAAATGGAGCTCACTCTGAGGAGAAGGATGTTACCAGTGGTGTGCCCCAGGGATCTGTCCTTGGTCCGATTCTTTTTAACATCTTTGTTAGTAATATAGCGGAAGGGCTGTCGGGTAAGGTTTGCCTCTTTGCGAATGATACCAAAATCTGCAATAGAGTAGACACCCAGGAAGGTGTAGATAACATGAGGAGGGATCTAGCTAAGCTTGAAGAATGGTCTAGAATTTGGCAGCTGGGATTTAATGTTAAAAAATGTAAGGTCATGCATTTGGGCTGCAGAAATCCAAGGGAGCAATATAGTATAGGGGGTGAAGTACTTTTGTCCACTAAAGAAGAGCGGGACCTTGGCGTGGTTATGTCTGATGATCTTAAAGTAGCTAAACAGGTAGAAAAGGCGACGGCAAAAGCTAGAAGGATGCTTGGGTGCATACAGAGAGAAATGGCTAGCAGAAAAAAGGAGATAATAGTGCCTCTGTATAAGTCTTTGGTGCAACCTCATTTGGAGTATAGTGTGCAATTCTGGAGACCGCATCTTCAAAAGAATGTGAACAGGATGGAGTCGGTGCAGAGGGTGGCTACTAAAATGGTTAGTGGTCTTCATTATAAAGCATATGAGGACAGACTTAAGGATCTTAATATTGTGATGTTCCCCCTTGCCAGTACCCGTAGGTAGGTAGGGCTTAAGGAGGTTAAGTTTTCTTCTTGAACTGAGGTTTACTATTTCCTGTAGAACTGCATGTAGGGGAATGTATTTCCTTTGATAGCTCAATGAAGAGTAGTGTGACTCAAGTTGGTAAAGCAAAAAGGGATTTATTCCCCTCCCGGGGTGGATTTCACCAGGATAAAAGGTAACATAAATTCTTGCACTTCTGGCAAACAAAAGGACAAAATAAAGCAGCTTCCTTCAGCATCAAACATTAACACAGAGATATTATTTCCTCTGTCCTTGAAATAATACAGTTCCTTGCTTCCAAAGAATTATTTACAAAAGAGAGTTCAATTCCCCTGCCCTCCTTTCTGAGGCAGGAATTTTTTGCTCCTTTCTTTCTGGAGCCACGCCCGTTCCTACGCTAGGCCTTGGGATTAGCACTTGGGTTTGGTACAGCTCTAAATAACCATTCTCATTACAGTCCTCTGTACCGTAGCCCCAACTCTCCTGGGCATTAAACCCCCAGTAGTTATTGTACTTCCAGCCCTTGGGCCTACCTTTTACTCTGGCTGTATCAGGTTTTCTCTGAGGTTTGTAAATTGCTGTCGGTTCCCAACCTGACTTGTGCAGAGTATAATTCAATGGCCTTCCTGGCCTTTTCTCCTGTTCAGAACCCAGAGAGGACTTCCACTGACAAGGTCTGCTCCTGCTGTACCTCTCACACAGAGCCTCTGACCTTTCCTCGTCTCAGTCTCTCTCTTCCTTCTCTGTTCTGCACTCAGCTCTCTTCTCTGCCTTTCTCTCCGTGTTTCCTGCCCTGCCCTCTGTGTTAACTGGGGCCTCCTTATGAGTCAGCTTCCTCGGGTAAAGCCTGACTCCACCCCCTAGCAGGTGTTCAGAATTCCCTCCTGACTCTCTGCTAAACTGTTAGCAGAGGCCTGTTTCTCTCTCTGGGGCTTGGTTTCCCTGACAACCAGCCATGTGCTGTTGTTTACGTTGCAGCCCTGCACTTTTTTGCTGATCTTTGGGAGTTTCTCCCTGACTAAAAGGACTCACTATGTCACAGATCCCCCCACTTAAAATATTATGGGCTGCCGGAACCTGTGACGGACAGCACGTAATCCGTCCTATTGGGCTCTTATGGGGTTCTGTATTGGCCAACTCTACAGTAACCGCCCTTTCCTTCCAGGGTTTTAAAACATTTATATGGTAGGTTTGGCGCCGACCCTTACTGTTTTCTACAAGGTATGACACAGGACCTACCCTCCTCACTATTGTGCAGGGTCCCTTCCATCTTGCGTCGAATTTGGGTCCCACCTCGGCTACCATAATGATTACTTTATCTCCCTCTGCCAATTGGCGAGGCTTCTTCCCCCTATCATAATACTTCTTTTGTCTCTTCTGGCTGGCCTGTAAATTATCCAGGGAAATTTGAGACGTTCTTTCCAGACGACTCCTAAGGTTTCTCAGGAACTGGGGTACCTCTATCTCTTCCCTGTCGGGCTGTACCCATTGCTCCCGCAATATGTCGAGAACTCCTCTGGGGGCCCTACCGAATAGCAGTTCGTAGGGGGACGCTCCTAGAGACGCCTGTACCCGCTCTCTACAGGTATACATTACAAAAGGTAAGAGCGTATCCCATTCAGATGTCTGTCCGTCTAAACCTCGCCTAAGCATTCGCTTAATGGTTTGATTCATTCTCTCGACCATGCCATTGGCCTGGGGGTGGTATGCCGCCGTACGTACATGGTGGATGCCGAAGGCATCCCACACGGTGGCTAGGTACCTCGACATAAAATTGCTTCCTTGATCAGTTATCATCTCCTGTGGGAAGCCAACCTCGCAGAACAGTTTAATAAGCTCCAGTGCTATTGTTCTGGCCGAGGTGCTCCTGAGAGGAATGGCCCATGGGAAGCGTGTTGCCTGATCCATGATCACCAACACGTACTGAAACCCCCGGGGAGTCCTATCCAATGGCCCTATAATATCCATGGCCATTCTACGTATTGGTGTGGATATGGCCGGTGTGGGTATCATTGGCACTACTTTAGGTTTGGACGCACTAACCTGTTGGCAAGCGGGGCAGGCTTCGCAATAGCGGGAAGTTTCCCTGAAGACCCCCGGCCAATAAAATCGGGCCAGGACCTGGTCCAATGTTCCCTGGATTCCTTTATGGGCTCCCACTGGGTGGTCGTGGGCAAGTCTCATTACAATGGCCTTGAACGTGGTTGGTACAACTAGTTGCTTCCTTACTTCCCCTGTATGTGGGTTGTTGCTCTCCCTATATAAAATACCATTATCTAAGAGGAATCGGGGCAGTGTATCTCTTTTTTCCTGAGCATAGGCAAAGGCCCGTTTTAAAGCGGGATCCACTTTCTGTTCCCCCGGGAAGGAAGGGAATTTTCTCACTAATTCCGCGGGTACCCAGGGTAGCCCCTCCCCGGCTTCCAACCCTGCCCTTCCATGGGTTCTGCGGTGCCTTTCCAGTTTCCTTATTGCCTTTCCTTTCCTCCCCCTCTGAGATGGGGCGCCGAAAAGGTCCGTCTGTGCGGGCAATGGGTCTGACATTTCCTCTCCTTTCTCCCTCTCGGGCTCAGGGGAATTCTCCTTATCTCGGGATGGACCTGCTACTTCTTCATCAGGGTCCTTATCCTGAGGAGTTCTTACCTGAGATCGGGTGGAGACATACCCTGTCCTTTCTCCTGCACCCCTCCCCATTCCCTGAGAAAATAGGGGCCAATCATTACCTAGAATGACATCATGTAATAGCTGGGGTACAATTGCCACTTTCACCTTCTTTCGTGACGCTAACCCTTCTATGGTAAGGTTGTATACCGGATAGTAGGAGGCAGACCCGTGCACACACTGCACTCTCACTTGGCCTACTGCTTGCCCTGATGCTGACTGGGCTTGTATGGCCTCCCAGAGCCGTTGGGAGACCATGCTCTGTTCCGCACCAGAGTCGAGCAGTGCCTGGGCCCTAACACCCTCCACCTGCACCGGGAGTAAAAACCCTGACTGGACTTTCTTCTCTATACCAGCCATCAATGTTCTACGAGAATCACAGTCCCTTTGAAAATGACCAGAGTTCCCGCATTTAAAACATTTTCCTCTCATATTGGAAACACATACATTTTCATAAGGCAGTTTACTCTTTACATTTCTGTCTCTATCACCAACCTTTGCTGCACCCGGAACGCTTAATTTTGGGGCTTTGGCAAACTCAGCCTCAAAATATCGCTCCGTCATGCTAGCCGCTTCCTCTGAGGTCTTACAATCTTGTAACATGAGGAAGGTTTTTATTTCTGCTGGAACAGCTTCTGAATATTGTTCCAGTATCAGCTCATCCATTATGGATTCAACAGTTCTCTGCTCTGGTTTTACCCACTTCCAGGCTAAACCTTTCATCCTATAGTATAGGGCTTTAGGGGTTTCTCCGGGCCTCAACTTGGCCTCCCTAAATTGGCGCCTATAGAATGAAGGGGTCAGCCCGAGCCTATCCCTCACAACACTTTTAATTGCCTCATAGTCAGTTGCTAAGGTAGCAGGCATCGACTTATAGGCTGACAAGGCTTGGCCAGATAGAGACATGGCAAACCTTACGGCCCACTGCTCCCTAGGCAGCTTTATGGCCTCTGCAAGACGTTCAAAGGCGTCCACATAATCGTCAACATTACCTGTAGGGGACAGCTGTCCCAGCATAAAGAAATCTCTACCAAGTAGTCCTACCCCACGGGTATACTCAGGTAAGTCCTTTGCTGGCTCTTGCTGCTGCTTTACTAACAGTTCCATGAGCTCCCTCATTGGCTTCTGCTGTTCCTGAATGGCAGCCAGGGCTTGGTCCTGGACTCGACGAGTCATTTCCAACTGTTTGTCCCACTGCAAAGACATCCATCTTAGCATTTCCTGTGGCTCCATTTCAGCTTTTCAGGTACCTGGGAAAACACACACAAACAAGACCCAAGTGTGGCCCAAAACACACACAAAAAAAATTCTTCCCTTTTTTTTTTTTTTTTCCCTTTTTTTTCAACCCTGTGCACTGCCGTGCACTACCTTTTCTCCAGTTATCCCTCTGCACTTATGCCCAGCTACAATTACCTGAGCTCAGTGCAGAATCAGGCACTGAGAAAAGTAGCTCCTTTCCTGACCGGTAGTCAGTCGTGCGCTGGAACCTCCTGTCTCTGGATATCAGCCAGTTGCTACTGCTGGGCTCTTGTCCCTCCAGGTGTCCTTCAATCCGGGTAAAAATCCGTACTACTACGCCATTTGTGATGTTCCCCCTTGCCAGTACCCATAGGTAGGTAGGGCTTAAGGAGGTTAAGTTTTCTTCTTGAACTGAGGTTTACTATTTCCTGTAGAACTGCATGTAGGGAAATGTATTTCCTTTGATAGCTCAATGAAGAGTAGTGTGACTCAAGTTGGTAAAGCAAAAAGGGATTTATTCCCCTCCCGGGGTGGATTTCACCAGTATAAAAGGTAACATAAATTCTTGCACTTCTGGCAAACAAAAGGACAAAATAAAGCAGCTTCCTTCAGCATCAAACATTAACACAGAGATATTATTTCCTCTGTCCTTGAAATAATACAGTTCCTTGCTTCCAAAGAATTATTTACAAAAGAGAGTTCAATTCCCCTGCCCTCCTTTCTGAGGCAGGAATTGTTTGCTCCTTTCTTTCTGGAGTCACGCCCGTTCCTACGCTAGGCCTTGGGATTAGCACTTGGGTTTGGTACAGCTCTAAATAACCATTCTCATTACAGTCCTCTGTACCGTAGCCCCAACTCTCCTGGGCAATAAACCCCCAGTAGTTATTGTACTTCCAGCCCTTGGGCCTACCTTTTACTCTGGCTGTATCAGGTTTTCTCTGAGGTTTGTAAATTGCTGTCGGTTCCCAACCTGACTTGTGCAGAGTATAATTCAATGGCCTTCCTGGCCTTTTCTCCTGTTCAGAACCCAGAGAGGACTTCCACTGACAAGGTCTGCTCCTGCTGTACCTCTCACACAGAGCCTCTGACCTTTCCTCATCTCCGTCTCTCTCTTCCTTCTCTGTTCTGCACTCAGCTCTCTTCTCTGCCTTTCTCTCTGTGTTTCCTGCCCTGCCCTCTGTGTTAACTGGGGCCTCCTTATGAGTCAGCTTCCTCGGGTAAAGCCTGACTCCACCCCCTAGCAGGTGTTCAGAATTCCCTCCTGACTCTCTGCTGAACTGATAGCAGAGGCCTGTTTCTCTCTCTGGGGCTTGGTTTCCCTGACAACCAGCCATGTGCTGTTGTTTACGTTGCAACCCTGCACTTTTTTGCTGATCTTTGGGAGTTTCTCTCTGACTAAAAGGACTCGCTATGTCACAATATGTACACCTTAGAGGAAAGGCGGGATAGAGATGATATCATTGAGATGTTTAAATACCTCCGTGGCATAAATGTTCAGGGGGAGAGCCTCTTTCAATTGAAAGCAAGTTCTGCTACGAGGGAACATGGGATGAGGGTGAAGGGGGATAAATTCAGGAGTGATATGCTGAATTATTTCTTTACAGAAAGAGTGGTGGATCCGTGGAATAGTCTCACAGTGGAGGTGGTAGAGATGAGGGCAGTAACTGAATTCAAAAAAGCATGGGACAAACACAGAGGATCTCTAAAGGAAAAAAGGGGACTGTTGTAGTTGTTGATATGGAAGGGCAGACTAGGTAGGCCATGTGGTCTTCTTCTGTCGTCATATTTCTATGTTTCTATTATCTCCCCACAGAGATCGAGGACATCCTTTTGGTCTCCCAGGACGACTTGACCAGGGGCGTATGCCTTCATGTGACGCCAGTTCTCAGTGTGGTGCTCGGAGAACCGAGCAAACCCGTTCTCCTGCCCTATAAACTTGGTTCTGCAATACCTGCTCCATCTCTCGCAGGCTGGACTAAAGTCTAATTCGGTCAGGGTTCACCTGAATGCCATCTCAGCGAACGACCATGCCATCGAGGGCAAACCCGTCTCGGAGAAGCCCCTCGTCTTTTGCTTCGTGTGGGGCTGGCTCCTCTCTAAGCCCCCCCATTTGCCCCCCACCAAGAGAATGGGACCTAAACTTGGTCCTCACGCAGCTGACCAAGCCGCCTTTCAAGCCCATGGCTACCTGCTCCCTGCGGCACCTGTCCTGGAAGGTGGCCTTTCTGGTGGCTCTCACCTCTGCCCATAGAGTTGGTGAACTCCAGGCACTGATGGCCGAGGTGTCCCACAGGGTGGTTCTGTGCACTCACCCCAAGTTCCTCCTGAAGGTTGTCTTGGATTTCCACCTCAACCAGGAGGTAGTGCTGACAGTCTTCTTCCCGAGGCCCCATACCGACCAGGGGTCAGCAGTTCCCCATACCCTGGACTGCAAGAGAGCCTTTTCCTTCTACCTACAGTGGTCTCAGAACCACCGCAGGACTAAGCAGCTTTTTTCTCCTATGACCCCAGCCGCCTGCGTCTGGCGGTCACCAAGCGAACCTTGTCCATTTATTTATTTATTTAGCCAGTTTTGTATATCACCTTATCCTTCAATCAAAGTGGTTAGGGATGGGATGAGGGTGGCAGACTGCATCGCCTTTGCCCTGGCCCCAGCTGGGCAACCTTTGAACCGCCGAGTCACGGTGCACAATTGCGATGTCGGTCACTAGCCTACATGCGGTGCCCCTGGTGGACATCTACCAGACCACTACCTGGTCTTCCGCTCATAACTTTTGCGGCACATTACTGCCTGGAGAGGGAGTCCAGTTGGGACTTGGCCTTTGGTCAGGTGGTTCTCCGTAATTTGTTCGGGGTTTAAGCAACTCCTGCCCTCCGACCCTTCTTGTTCAGGCTACCGGAAACGTGGCTCTCCATGGACTCGGGGTCCTCGGGCTTTTCTCACGGCTCTGCTGTGATTTTTCCTACAGGTCCTCGGTAGCCTGTAGCTAGGGAGTCCCATATGTGAGGACTGACTTCCTGTTTGTTCCGGGAGGAAGGCAACATCAGCGGCGCACGCTGGATCCATCGGGCAGTCGGCCCTTTAAAAGGAAGATGCCATCAGCCGATAGAGGGGTAAAAGGGGCAGTAAGAGGAGACAAGGCTATAGCAGAGAGACTGAATGAATTCTTTGCTTTGGTCTTTACTGAGGAAGATGTAGGGATATTACCCAAGACTGAAGTGGTATTTAAAGGTGATACTGCAGAGGAATTGAGAGAAATATCGCTACACCGGGAAGATGTATTACAACTATTTGATAAACTGAATAGTAGCAAATCACCTGGACCAGATGGTATACATCCAAGAGTGTTGAAAGAACTGAAATATGAGATTGCATACCTGCTATTAGTAATCTGTGAACTTTCATTAAAATCATCTGTAATACCTGAAGATTGGAGGATTGCCAATGTAACGCCAATTTTTAAAAAGGGTTCCAGGGGTGATCCGGGAAATTACAGACCGGTGAGCCTGACGTCAGTACTAGGAAAAATGGTAGAAACTATCATAAAGAACAAAATTGCACAGCATGTAGATAGTCATGGCCTAATGGGAGACAGCCAATATGGCTTTAGACAAGGAAGATCTTGTCTTACTAATCTGATATGTTTTTTTGAAGGCGTGAATAAACAGGTAGACAAAGGTGAGTCGGTTGATATAGTGTATATCTGGACTTTCAGAAAGCCTTTGACAAGGTCCCTCATCAGAGACTTTTGGCAAAACTAAAAATTCATGGTATGGGAGGCAGTGTACTATTGTGGATCGGGAACTGGTTAAAAGATAGAAAGCAGAGGGTAGGGCTAAATGGCCAATTTTTCCAATGGAAAAAGGTGAATAGTGGAGTACCCCAGGGATCTGTACTGGGTCCGCTACTTTTTGACATATTCCCTTTTCCATAAGAACATAAGAACATAAGACATGCCATACTGGGTCAGACCGAGGTCCATCAAGCCCAGTATCCTGTTTCCAACAGTGGCCAATCTAGGTCCTACACACCTAGCAATATCCCCAAAAGACCACAGGTTCCACAATGCTTGTACTGGGTCAAGCATTGATATCCTGGGTCCCTTTTTAATAGTGGTTTATGGACCTTTCCTCCAGGATCTTGTCCAAACCTTTTTTAAACCCAGCTATACTAACAGCCCTTACTACATCCTCCGGTAACAGATTCCAGAGTTTGATTACACGTTGAGTGAAAAAATATTTTCTCTTATTTGTCTTAAATAGTTTACCCTGTAGTTTCATTACATGTCCCCTAGTCTTTCTATATTCTGCTAGCGTAAACAATTGATCCACGTTTATCCGTTCCACTCCATTCATTAATTTATAGACCTCTATCATATCTCCTCTCAGCCGTCTCTTTTCCAGGTTAAAGAGCCCTAACCTTTTTAGCCTCTCTTCATAGGAGTAGCCTTCCATCCCCTTCACCAATTTGGTGGCTCTTCTCTGTACTTTTTCTAATAACGCTATGTCCTTTTTAAGATACGGTGACCAGAATTGCACACAATATTCAAGGTGCGGTCGTACCATGGAGCGATACAGAGGCATTATAATATCCTTTGTTTTATTCTCCATCCCTTTCTTTATGATACCTAGCATTCTATTTGCTTTCTTGGCCGCCGCTGCACACTGGGCGGAGGGTTGTAACATGTTATCCACGATGACTCCTAAGTCCTTTTCCTGGGTGGTGGTTTCTAATGTGGAGCCTTGCATCGTGTAACTATAGTGTGGGTTGTTCTTTCCTAGGTGCATAACTTTGCATTTGTCCACATTAAATTTCATCTGCCATTTGGATGCCCAGTCTTCCAATTTATCCAGATCCTCCTGCAGCTTTCCACAATCCTCTTGGGTTTTAACAACTTTAAACAGTTTTGTGTCATCTGCAAATTTGATAACCTGACTAGTTATTCCCTTTTCCAGGTCATCTATGAATATGTCAAAAAGTAGCGGACCCAGTACAGATCCCTGGGGTACTCCACTATTCACTTTTTTCCATTGGGAATATTGGCCATTTAGCCCTACCCTCTGCTTTCTATCTTTTAACCAGTTCCCGATCCACAATAGTACACTGCCTCCTATCCCATGACTTTTTAGTTTTGCCAAAAGTCTCTGATGGGGGACCTTGTCAAAAGCTTTCTGGAAGTCCAGATACACTATATCAACCGACTCACCTTTGTCTACCTGTTTATGCACACCTTCAAAGAAACATATCAGATTAGTAAGACAAGATCTTCCTTGTCTAAAGCCATGTTGGCTGTCTCCCATTAGGCCATGACTATCTACATGTTGTGTAATTTTGTTCTTTATGATGGTTTCTACCATTTTCCCCGGTACTGATGTCAGGCTCACCGGTCTGTAATTTCCCGGGTCACCCCTGGAACCTTTTTTAAAAATTGGTGTTACGTTGGCGACCCTCCAATCTTCAGGTATTACAGATGATTTTAATGAAAGTTCACAGATTACCAATAGCAGGTCCGCGATCTCATATTTCAGTTCTTTCAACACTCTGGGATGTATACCATCCGGTCCAGGTGATTTGCTACTATTCAGTTTATCAAATAGTTGTAATATATCTTCCCGGTGTAGTGATATTTCTCTCAATTCCTCTGCAGTATCACCTTTAAGTACCACTTCAGTCATGGGTAACATCCCTACATCTTCCTCAGTAAGACCGAAGCAAAGAATTCATTCAGTCTCTCTGCTATATCCTTGTCCTCCTCTTACTGCCCCTTTTACCCCTCTATCATCTAACGGTCCAATTGACTCTCTCACAGGCCTTTTGCTACGAATGTACTTGAAAAAGTCTTTATTTCGTGTTTTTGCTTCCGTAGCAAGTTTCTTCTCAAATTCCCGCTTTGCCCGCCTTATCAATGCTTTGCATTTAACTTGCCAGTGCTTGTGATGTTTCCAGTTTTCATCATTTGGCTCTTTTTTCCATTTCCTGAAGGTTGCTTTTTTGGCAGCAACAGCCTCTCTGACCTCACCTCTAAACCACGCTGGCAGTTTTTTGGACTTTCTTCCACTCTTCTTAATGCGTGGAATACAGCTGGTCTGGGCTTCGAGGATAGTATTTTTAAATAACACCCAAGCTTGCTGTAAGTCTTTAACCTTTGGAACCGCTCCTTTTAGTTTTTTCCTAACTATATTCCTCATTCTATCATAGTCTCCCTTTTGAAAGTTAAAAGATAATACTGTGGATTCCTTTACTATCTGTCCTCCACTAATTAAATCAAACATGATCATACTATGATCACTATTGCCAAGTGGTCCCAACACCCTTATTTCTTGCACCAGATCTGGCGTTCCACTAAGGATTAGGTCCAGTATGGCTTCCCCTCTGGTCGGTTCATGAACCAGCTGCTCCAAGAAGCAGTCATTTATTCCATCTAGAAACTTTATCTCTTTAGCTTGTCCTGCCGTGACACTGACCCAGTCGATACCGGGGTAATTGAAATCACCCATTATTACTACTCTGTTGTGACTTTTGTTAGCTTCCTTGATTTCTTTGAGCATTTCATCATCCATTTGTTCATTCTGGCCAGGCGGTCGATAGTATACTCCCACTGCCATCGCCTTCCCCTTCATAAATGGGATTTCAATCCATAGAGATTCTACAGCAAACTTTAATCCTTTCTGACTCAATGCCCGCTCTAACATAGAGCGCAACCCCTCCACCAATTTGATCAGCTCTATCATTACGATATAGTTTGTATCCAGGTATCACAGTGTCCCACTGGTTATCCTCCTTCCACCATGTCTCTGAGAGTGCAATCATATCTAACCTCTCATTTAGTGCTATATATTCTAACTCTCCCATCTTATTGTTTAGACTTCTAGCATTGGCATACAAGCATTTTAGAGACTGTATTTTTTTCATATTAATCTGGCTATTGGTAGGCAGGGGTAATTTGGAATCTTTATGCTCTGTCTGCTCCTTACTCAAGGGCATTTGGGCTACTATACCCCCTTTTGGAACCTCACTGCTTTTGGTAGTATCCTTCAAGGATACCTTTGTCCGAACCATGCACTCCTGGGTGACTGTCGGCTTTCCCCTATTTTCTAGTTTAAAAGCTTCTCTATCTCTTTTTTAAAGGTTAATGCCAGCAGTCTGGTCCCATCCTGATTAAGGTGAAGCCCATCCCTTCGGAAGAGCCCCCCCTTTCCCCAGAATGTTCCCCAGTTCCTAACAAATCCAAAACCCTCATCCTTGCACCATTGTCTCATCCACGCATTGAGACTCCGGAGCTCTGCCTGTCTTTTGGGTCCTGCACGTGGAACAGGAAGCATTTCGGAGAACGCTATCCTGGAAGTTCTGGATTTCAACTTCCTACCTAAAAGCCTAAATTTAGCCTCCAGAACTTCCCTACCACATTTTCCTATGTCATTGGTACCAACATGTACCAAGACAGCAGACTCCTCCCCAGCACTATCTACGATCCTATCTAGGCGGTGCGTGAGGTCCGCTACCTTCGCACCAGGCAGGCATGTTACCAGGCGATCCTCACGTCCACCAGCCACCCAACTATCTACATTCCTAATGATTGAATCACCGACTATAACAGCTGTCCTGACCCTCCCCTCATGGGCACCTGGCCCTGGAGAAACGCCCTCGGTGCGAGAGGGTTCTGCATCACCTGGAGGACAGGTCCTAGTTACAGGATCACTTCCTGCCACACCAGGGTGATGCTCTCCTGTCACGTGACCTCTCTCCTCCATGGCAACAGGGATGCTGCCAGACTGGAGGTGGGACTTCAGGACTATATCCAGGTCATTTATGAATAACTAGTGAGGTTATCAAATTTGCAGACGACACAAAACTGTTTAAAGTTGTTAAAACCCAAGAGGACTGTGGAAAACTGCAGGAAGATCTGGATAAATTGGAAGACTGGGCATCCAAATGGCAGATGAAATTTAATGTGGACAAGTGCAAAGTTATGCACCTAAGAAAGAACAACCCAAACTATGGTTCCACAATGCAAGGTTCCACATTGGGAACCACCACCCAGGAAAAAGATTTAGGAGTCATCGTGGATAACATGTTAAAACCCTCCGCCCAGTGTGCAGTGGCGGCCAAGAAAGCAAATAGAATGCTAGGTATCATAAGGAAAGGAATGGAAAATAAAACAAAGGATATTATAATGCCTCTGTATTGTTCCTTGGTATGACCGCACATTGAATATTGTGTGCAATTCTGGTCGCCGTATCTTAAAAAGGATATAGCGTTATTAGAAAAGGTAGAGAGAAGAGCCACCAAAATGGTAAAGGGGATGGAAGGCTACTTCTATGAAGAGAGGCTACAAAGGTTAGGGCTCTTCAACCTGGAAAAGAGATGGCTGAGGGGAGATATAATAGAGGTCTATAAATTAATAAATGGAGTGGAACGGGTAAACGTAGATCAATTGTTTACGCTATCAGAATATAGAAAGACTAGGGGACATGTAATGAAGCTACAGGGTAAACTATTTAAGGCAAATAAGAGAAAATATTTTTTCACTCAACATGTAATCAAACTCTGGAATTTGTTACCGGAGGATGTAGTAAGAGCTGTTAGTGTAGCTGGGTTTAAAAAAGGTTTGGACAAGTTCCTGGAGGAAAGGTCCATAAACCATTATTAAAAAGGGACCCAGGATATCAATGCTTGACCCAGTACAAGCATTGTGGAACCTGCATCTCTTGGGGATACTGCTAGGTACGTATGACCTAGATTGGCCACTGTTGGAAACAGGATAATGGGCTTGATGGGCCTTGGTCTGACCCAGTATGGCATATCTTATGTTCTTATCCATCGGGCAGTTGGCCCTTTAAAAGGAAGGTGCCTGACGGGCCTCACCAGAGGGCCCTTTGGCGGGAGACCTTAGCAGTGCACGCAAGCTGCAGTAAGCATAGCCTGTGACTCCATTGCTACCCCACTGCTTGAACCATCTTGTGCTGCATAGCCTGTGACTCATTGCCACCTCATTGTTTGTTGCCACCTCACTGTTTGTAGATAGATAAACACATGCTACATAGCGTGTAGACTCCTTGTTACCTCATTGCTTGTAATTTAACCTATATTGCATAGCATGTAGTCCCCACTACCTCACTGCCTGTAACTAAACATATATGGCATAGTATAATCCACTGCTTGTAAGATAACATACACTGCATAGCCCCACTATTCCTCTTCTATGGCCCCACATCACATTGTCCTTCTTTTCCTCATACTCCCCAACTGCTTCCCCTCCCTCCAGCACCCTCATTCCTCCCCCCCCCATTCCCCCTTTTCCTTCCTCATGTCTCCCTCCATTCTGTCTTCTAACCTAGCATCAGCTCTTGAGCTTCAGTAGTAGTAGTAGAAAGCATAGTTACTCACCTGTAGCAGCTGTTCTCCAGGGACAGCAGGAATTAGTCCTAACAACCCTCCCTCCTTCCCTTCGAGTTGCTGTCCATTTTTATCATCTGCTTGGTAGGGCTGTAGCTATGGCACTGGACTGAGCAAGATGGCACCCTTGGGCGGGAAGGGGATCACCCATGCGTAGTGGCATTCCCAAAAGCTTTCTTTGAAAGCTGGGGAAATGCTTCGTGCAGGCTACATCGGTGCCGACGTCACCCATATGTGAGGACTGATTCTTGCTGTCCCTGGAGGTTACAGGTGTTACTTACCTGTAATTGATTCTTGCTTTAACTACGCTTTACCCTTATTCGGGATTCCATGGAGGCCTTGTGCATTGCACCCTTTCCTGGAGGGATGGCATTGGCCCTCAAGTCCTCATTTTTCCCCTTTTGAAAGCTCATGTCCTCTTAGTGGGAGGCTCTGGGACAGAGGCTGAGGGGCATTAAGATTCTTGCTTAGCCGTATCCTCTGCCTCAAAGGGAGATGAAACGGCTTTTTAGTTTCCCGAAGATGGATGCCCTAGCCGCAGCGGTGACCACAGCATGACCATTCTGATGGAAGGTGGTGCTGCACTGAAGGAGACTTGCGATAGGAGAGTGGCAATCCTCCTCAAAAATGCCTTTATGGCTTTGGGCACCCAGGCAGTGCTTTGTATGGTGTGGCGGCCATAGCGCTTATGTTGATTATGGACTGTTAGGGGTATATTTGCTAAAGAGTAAGCTGCTTCTGTAGCACTAACATGAAATAACCATACGGCGGTAGCAGCTAACGCAGGAAAAATGCAGACATTGCGGCAGATTTCCACAATGTCTGCATTTTGTGTGATAGGTGCAGGCTTGGGTGGGATTAAGGTGGAGAATGGGAGGAGAGTGGGCACGCCTGCAACAGGCGATTACCATGAATGTTACCAGCATGCAGTAATCGCTAAGGTTTTCAGGCTGCACGGACACTGCTATCGCTGCCTCAATGAGTGGCGATAGCTTCATCCACGAAGCTGGTCCCCTGCAATTTCAGCATTTTATCCACAGTATCTGCAAAGGAAATGCTAGGAAAACTCCCTGCCCTCATTGCAGGTCTTTTGCCATTTATGCCGGCTTTTTGCAGCTATTGCCTGGCGTTAGCTGTAAAAGTGTAACGCAGTTTAGTAAACATACCCCTTATGATTTTAAATACAGCACATAAGTGCAATCTGCGCTGCATCTAGCTTCTTTCTTACCTTCTATATAGGAGTTCTCAACCCAGTCCTTGGGCACTCCAAGCCAGTTAGATTTCAGGATAACTGCAGTAAGACAGTACACGTGATAGATTTCCATGCATTGCCTCTACTGTATACAAATCTCTATCTCATGATAGTCATTGTGTTTATCCTGAAAAACTGACTGGCTAGGTATGCTCCAAGAACTGGGTTGAGAAACCACTCTTCTAATTAATGCATCAGTAAAACTTTCCAGCAGTTTTGAATTGTTAGAAAAATGATATGAAACAAAAAAAACCCAAAGTGCACCATCAAATCTACAGATGTTTTGTATCTGTGGTATACAGAGGTATCCAGGTTTTTTAAAATTATGTATTCTTATCTACAGTTACTCTTCCTTTAATTCTTCCTATCTAATTTTCATTAGGGAGCCATTGCACATTATACAGCTTCTTCCTACACATGGTATTATAGCGGCCTCCTGTGGCTGCAAGAGCAAGTTGCATGCATAGAGATCTTCATTTTCAATTTTTATTTTAAAAAAGGTTTGGAGCATTTTTCAGGGTTTAAATCCAGGAAAATAAGAAGAATAAAATGTTAATAAATATATACTTACACAAACAATATACACTGTTCTTCTTCCATGGTCCTGCTGATTGGTTTTCAGTTCTGCCTTGTTTTCTACATATGAGTTTATCAAACAAAGGGGTATGTTTACTAAACAGTCTTAATATTACCGGCGCTAGTTGCAGCATTAATGTAAAGAAATGCTATATAAGGTAGTGGGTGTTCCGGAGGAAAGGTTGCAAGGAATCGGTATCGCGCGATAGTGGGCGCCATGGCACGTTAACGCGCGTTAACCCTAAGTTCATGCCAGCGCAGTGTTAGAAGCTATAAAGATGTAGCCCACTGGTTACTGCAATGAATGCAGAGGCAGAGGTCTTGGGTTTGATTCCGCAGTGGTGTTATGTAAGCAGGCTGTCTGAGGCATTTCCTTTTAATTTAAATCAGTGCTGCCAGCAAAAACACCCTCACAGTGCTGTAACCTAAGGTGCCGCATAAGGCGCCCTATAAGGCACAGTATAAAGTGCCCTGTCCGCCAAGGCACCTTATAATGTGTCTAATAGGGCGCCTTGTGAGGCAACCTAGGTTACGGCACTGTGAGGGTGTTTTTGCTGGCAGCACTGATTTAAATTAAAAGGAAAAGCCTCAGACAGCCTTATTAAATAACACCACTGTGGGATCAAACCCATGACCTCTGCCTCTACAGTCATTGACGTAACCAGTGGGCTACATCTCTAAAGCGTCTAACACACCGCTGGCTGGCTACAGCAAGACTGCAGGTCACCACACAAACTGTCTGCTGTGTTTACCTGGATAGGGTAAACCCACCCGTACCCATGATGCACTGCACATGCAGATCAGCAGCCTACATCTGATCACAAGATGGGGTATGCGCCTCTATAGCATCCCGGCCTGGTAGGGGGAACTGACCGTGTGTGATCTCCAGGAACAAGCAGGAATATAGTCTTCACATATGGGTATCGCCGGTACCAATGGAGCCTGCGTGGGAACGCTCCCCAGCGTCCAATAGGAAAGCTTTTGGGAGCATCCCATAGCACCTGCATGCTGCCTTCCCACCTTTCCCAACTGTCCCTCTCCAGTTCTTCATTTTCCGTGGAGCCGACAGGTCGCACATCCTGTCACCGCAGAAAAAAATCCCTTCTATTCTTTTTTTTTTTTTGTGGTCGCGTCTGCCTTCCCTCGACGCTACACCAGTACCGCTGGTGGTGGTTCTTTCTTTTCTTCAAAAAAAAAAAAAAAACTTTCTTCTGGAGTCTTTCCAGTAATTTTCTCTCAGGTGCCACGTGCCATTTTGGGCACTAGGCCCAACTTTTCCTTCAGAATGGAAAAACCCACTTTGGGTTTTAAAAAGTGTTCTAAGTGTGGCGGTACCATCTCCGTCACCGACACCCGTCAGTGCTGCCTTAAATGTTTAGGTCCTGACCACTCTATTTCAGAGTGTGTTGCCTGTGGGATGATGTCAAAAAGGGGCCGGCAGAACCAAGCTGCTAAGCTTAGCACCCTTTTTCCCTCCGATGCAGCCTCTGTGGCATCGACGTCTTCCAGGGCTTCGTCTTCCTCCCATGGATCTCAGGTAACTAAACATAAATCTAGCCGGTCCTCAAAGGGTAGATCTCCTTCTAGACAGTGAGATGCCTCTGGCGTTGCCCTTGAGGGACTTTCACCGTCAGAATTGCCCTGGCGGGAGGCTTCAGCTTCCAAAGCACTAATGGGGCTCCAGGATGTTCTCGAGGCTTCAACCTCGGCAGAACTACTGGTGCCATGCTCTGGGGTACTGGCCGCTTCTTCCGGTACCGATACCCAAGCATCGGCAGGGTCGATAGACCAGAGATTCTTGGCTATTGAATGCAGTCTGGCGGCTCTTCTCACGGCCTCGATGCCCTGAAACCGCTTCAGACAATTCAACCGGTACCGGCACCAACTCTGGTGCCAGCACCGACTGCATCGACATCAGCAGGTATTCTACCAGGACCGAGTCATGCGTATCCATCCAGTATCGACAGGTCGGTACCGGACTACTCCGATGCCGACTTCAATCGGTACCGGTACCATGCCTTGCACGATCACCCAGATCAGAGATACTTTGAATCCTCAGATGAGTCTGAAGACTCTGAAAACTCTGCTAATACCAGAGTACTTCTTCCTGAGGATTCTTCTTCTCCTCAGCGTAGGATGTCTCCACCAGAGGATATGTCCTTTCAGGATTTTATCCGAGATATGGCTCGAGGTCTTTCCATCACAGTGGCTCCTGAAAAAGAGCTTAGGGCAAAGGAATTAGAAATCCTGCAATACCCTAAAGCTCCCAAGGAGGCAGCTACCTTATCTATTCATGAGATCTTGCATGATCTCATGTTAAGGATGTGTGAAACACCTCTAACCACATCTCCTCACTCTCGAAGACTCGATACCATGTATCAAATTCCTCCTTGTCCTGGGTTTCAGAAGATTCAATTACCACACCATTCCATGTTGGTGGAGTCAGCAATGAGAAGGATAAAGAGTGTAAAAAGGCATGCATCTAATCCTCCAGGACGTGAGTGTAGGACTCTTGACACCTTTGGACGTCAAACCTTCCAGGCTTCCATGCTTTCTGCTAGGACCAGTTCCTATATCTTATACTGTATATGGAAATGCTCCTTAAGGAGGTCACAGGAGATTTAGAGCTTATGAGCCCTCTCCTTCCTGATGATAAAAGGCAAGATTATCTCGCCCTTGTCAAACATGCTCAGGATGTTTCCAAGTTTGTGAATCATGCAGCTTTTGACTGCTTTGAGTGCATAAGCAGAACCTCTGCCATTGCCATAGGTGCATGTAGGATTGCCTGGCTCCAGGCATCTGACTTGGAAATTTGGGTACAGGATAAACTAGGGAATATTCCTTGCACAGGAGAGAATCTCTTTGGCAAGAATTGGCAGGAAAAAGCTAATGAGATAGATACTGACAATATCACTTTGGATAGATTGTCTAAATCTACAGCTGATCCTGCGAGGAAAAAATCATCTAAGAAACCATTCTTCAGTAAGAAGAGGTTTTATCCCTCCTATACCCAACAGGGGTATCGTTTAGGTCAGTCTGCCCAAAAGGGACAGCAGCAACAACCTAGACAAAGAAAGACAAAAGCAGCTAAGCCTCAACCGACTCAGCAGACTCAGCCTCCACAGGGGCTTTGACTCCTATCTAGAGAACTTTGCCTTCCTGGCCCTGAATGGCCCAGAACCCTCCACCATACCATGAAGGTTATGTCATTTTACCCCCAGATGGGGTCAGATAACAGCAGAAAATTGGACTCTGTCTATTGTAAGAGAGGGGTACAAGCTTAATTTCCTCAGCAATGCCCCCTCCTACAATGGTAAGACCGTTCAATTCTCAGACCTCTCTCAATGACCAGTTAGGTCAAGAGGTCACTGTGCTTCTTGCCCAAGGGGCAATAGAAGAGGTACCCATTCCCCAACGGGGTACAGGGTTTTACTCCCCCTATTTCCTTATTCCAAAGAAAACAGGACACAGACCCATTATAGACCTCAGAGAATTGAACAAATTCCTGTTCAAAGAGAAGTTCAAAATGATTTCTCTAGGAACTCTGCTGCCATACCTTCAGAGTCAGGATTGGCTTTGTTCTCTAGATCTCAAGGATGCGTACATTCATGTTCTCATCCATCCAACTCATCGAAAGTTCCTTCGTTTTCTATTTCAAGGGAAGCACTACCAATACAGGGTTCTTCCTTTTGGCCTGGCCTCTGCACCAAGGGTGTTCACAAAATGCATGGCTGTGGTGGCAGTATTTCTCCGCACCGTAGGAATATTCGTCTTCCCTTACTTAGACGACTGGCTCATTCGAGCCCCTTCACAGCCAGAGGCCAGGGTTTCTCTCTCTCACACAATGCGCATCCTTCAGTATTTGGGACTTGTCATAAACTTCCCAAAATCCAACCTTGCTCCCACTTAGTCCCTGGAGTTTATAGGAGCTCTGCTGGATACCAGACAGACAAGGGCCTACCTTCCACAGTCCCTCTGCCTTCGCATTGTGTAGTTAGCTTCCCAAGCAGTGCTAAAACCTCACCTCACTGCTCGGGAAATGCTACAGTTGCTAGGCCACATGGCATCTACCGTGCATGTGGTTCCTTGTGCTCGCCTTCATATGAGGGCAGCCCAGTGGACTTTATCCACTCAGTGGACTCAGGCGTCAGGTTGCCTGTCAGACACAATAGCAAACAATGAAGTAGCCATGTTCTATGTGAACAAGCAGGGCGGAACAGGTTCTCTGTCGCTATGCAACAAAGCTTTGCGACTATGGGCACTTGCCAGAGAGCATCAGATTCATCTCCTTGCGATATATCTTCCAGGCATTCAAAACTCTTGAACAGACAGACTCAGTCGAGTTCTGCTTCCACACGAATGGTCTCTCCATGCAGACCAGGTGGCCAAAATTTTCAAATTTGGGGAACCCCGGAAATAGATCTCTTTGCAAGTCCGCTGAATGCCAAACTTCCCCGGTTTTGTTCCAAAATTCAGGCTCAGGGTTGTCAGGCCAGGGATGCTTTCCTCCTCCATTGGGGCCAGGACTTCCTGTATGCCTTTCCACTCATTCCCCTAATTCCCAAAACCCTGTTCAAGCTTCAGAGAGACAGAGGTCATATGATTCTCATAGCTCCACATTGGCCACGGCAAATGTGGTACCCTCTGCTCCTACATCTCTCTCAAGCTCCGCCTCTGGAGTTAGGATTTGCTTCAAATCTCCTTTCTCAGGAGGACGGGATGCTGTGGCATCCCAATCCCCAGTCTCTGCATCTCAGAGCCTGGTTGCTGAAAGCCTAGAACTTCACGATCAACCTTTCTCAGCAGGTAAAGGATATCCTTTATGCTTCCAGGAAGCCTTCCACAAGATGCTCTTATGCATTCAAGTGGAAAAGGTTTACCATATTGTGCTCGCAGAAGGGTCTTAAGCCTCTTGCAATACCTCTGGAATCATTACTGGAGTATCTCCTTCATTTATCTAATGCAGGGCTTAAGACCAATTCAGTGAGAGTTCATTTGAGTGCTATTGCAGCTTCTTTCAAGCCTCTAAACGGACAACCTATTTCTTCTCATCCTCTCATAGCGAGATTTATGAGAGGCCTTCTTTTAACTAAGCCTCCCATTAAGCCACCACCGGTGGCATGGGACTTAAATCTGGTTCTTGGGCAGCTCATGAAGCTGCCTTTTGAACCATTAGCTACTACCTCTTTGAAATTCCTTTCCTGGAAGGTCATCTTTGTTATTGCAATCACATCAGCACATCGCATCAGTGAATTGCAAGCGTTGGTTGCTGATCCTCCTTATACAAGATTTCATCATGATAAGGTAGTCCTTAGGACTCATCCACACTTTATGCAAAAGGTGGTGTCATCTTTTCATTTAAACCAAGCGGTTACCTTCCTGTATTCTTTCCAAGGCCTCACGCCTCAAATGCAGAAAGGAATCTTCATACTTTGGACTGTAAAAGGGCTTTGGCCTTTTACTTGCAAAGGACACAGCAACATAGACAGTCCTCTCAACTCTTTATTGCTTTTGATCCTAGTCATTTGGGACTTCCAGTCTCCAAAAGAACACTGTCCAGCTGGATTGCACAGTGTATTTCCTTTGCCTATGAGAGTAAGAACCTTCCTCTTAAAGGCCATGTCACAGCTCACAATGTGAGAGCCATGGCAGCCTCTATGGCTCATCTTCACTCTGTGTCTATCGACGACATCTGTCGAGCAGCTACTTGGGCTTCGGTTCATACCTTCACAGCCCATTACTGCTTGGACAAGGACTCCGGCCGGGATGCTTTGTTTGATCAGGCTGTTCTTCAACACTTGTTCAATACTTAATCAACTCCTACCCACCATCCCTGGTAGGATGCCAGAGACCCTTGGGGGGAAGTGGAGCCCTTTCACAGGGGCACACAACTTCTGGGGCCTTCTCCCTAGCATCTGCAGCTAGGGAGTCCCCATATGTGAAGACTACATTCCTGTTTGTTCCTGGAGATAGCATAGTTACTCACCTGTAACAGGTGATCTCCGGGAACAGCAGGAATTTAGTCTTCACAGCCCACCCACCTCCCCTAGGAGTTGTATCTCTCTATCTCTCTCTCTTTGTCTCAGCTTTAAACTGGAGAGGGACAGTTGGGAAAGGCGGGAAGGCAGCACGCAGGTGCTGTGGGATGCTCCGAAAAGCTTTCCTATTGGACGCTATGGAGCGTTCCCGCGCAGGCTCCGTCGGTACCAATGATACCCATATGTGAAGACTAAATTCCTGCTGGTCCCGGAGATCACCTGTTACAGGTTAGTAACTATGCTTTACTGGCACAGAGTAGCTACAGACCCGTGACATTGTGCGGTTCCTGTGCTCACCCTGAGGGTGAGGTGGGGTGCCCAGCACCAGGTCCGCAGCACCTAGCTTGGCTGAGATAGGTTGTGCTGCAGGTCCCCATCAGTGCCAGTGTGTGCTTGCAGACACACCTAGGATACACCTGTGTCCATCTGTATTTCTCAGTCACGTCTAGCCCTTGTGGACTATGATGCACCCAGAATAGTGCATATCCTGTGTGGTTGCCATGGTCACATGTTATAAGAGAAGGGTGGTGTTTGGACCCAAAAGCGGATTATGTAGCACCACCCAACCCGCCCTCTGTGGGGTCAGAGTGGGGGACAGGATCTCCCACCAACAGATCCACATTCTACATCTCTGCAATGGTGGCAGTAGAGGGGACCATCAACCCCAGTCCTGCTGGAGAATAGGCACCCTACAGGGCAGTCAATGCAGATATGTACGCATCACATAGGGCACTGGCAGACAGATAGTAGGCCTGGAAAAGCTCAGTTGCCCCCCAACACTATCTGACATTCACCAGCAGAGGGCACAGTCTCCACCCGCTGCACCCTGCAAGGTGTTCCAGTCATACTCATGCTAACTGTAGACAGTCTGCTAGTTAGTACATAGTGCATGTTCCTGGAGGAACAGTGTGCACCCAAAAATGGGATGTGAGCACACACACCAAGTATGTCAGTGATTGGGCCCCAGAAAAGGGAACTCATAGATATCACTTGAAAGAAATACTGTATAGCACTATGGGGGAACCTAGCCATGCCGTGGTCACTGCTCAGTCAGGGTGAGAGTGACCTCCCAGCATGACATGCTGTGGGCCACCCTGTCCGTGCAGGTGGTGGTCGGGCACTACAATGTCCCAGCCATTGCCCTATGCCCTGTGCAGATGCATCCTGCCGAGGCCGCTATGTCCGGGCCATACCCACAATACCTTGGCTCCTCATTATGCACATTGGCAAGGGAGCAGAAATCGAGAGCATTGCTCATATTACAGCCTGGCAACAGGAAGACATTAATACGAAGTTCTGCCATTGGGTCCAGCCCAGTCCAGTGGATAAGAAAAAATATTGCCTGAGACAGCACTATTCATTAAGATAAGTAATCTTCCTGGGATAAAAATTATAATCTTCCTGAGATAAAAATTTGGTTGTAACCAGCAGTTCTGATAAGATAACAAGAAAAAAGCAAAATAAGCCTAGCGATAAAAAAAGAGAAAAAATGAAAAATAAGCTAAGCGATAATAACAGGTCATTGATGTATTAATGGCGTTTTCCACTGCACCATACAAGTAGGTCCAGTGAGTAGCCATGTAAAATCTGAGACCTGATCGCTAAAACGAAAATAGTTGAATTTAATAGTGAGTTAGTCATAATAGCAAATGGTGAATAGTGGAGCTAAATAGATATTTGTAGCTACACAGCATAAAGCTCTGAAAAGTGACAATATCACAGTTTGTTAGGCTAACACTGGAGACAGTTTAAGCATTGGGGGCTCAGTAAGGTGTAGGCAGCCACAAAACACTGGGTAGACATACACACACTCCCACATCTATGTCAGCATTGTGCAAAGATAGAGGTGGTTGGCAGCCCTGGCTGCCACACCAGTCCTGGGCATAGTGCAGGCATTGCTATGGTACTCAATACTGTTAGGGTCACTCTCCGGGGTGGTAGACACTGTCAGTAATAAAATATGAAACACACTCCACATATATCAAAAGGTTGCTGTGATCAATGTCAGATAACAGATCCTAAATTGAACACAATTTGTTAACAGAGATTCATCATAGCAACCTTTTGATATATGTGGAACGTGTTTCCATGTTTATGACGGCATTGCTAAGGTATGCAGGTGCTAGTATTGGTAGATGCTGCTCCGCACAGGACCCGCCCAACAGCCTGACTCTCCATGAGGCTTTGGATAGTGGAGCCTGTGGGTGTTTGTGCCCCTGTTGGCCTATGCTCTAGGACAGAGGTTCCCAACTCCGGTCCTGGTGGGCCCAACATGATTCAGGTTTTCATACTGTTCCTAATGAATATGCATGGGATACATTTGCATACAATGGGGGCGGTGCATACAAATGCATCTCAAGCATATTTCTTAGGGACAGCATGAAACCTGAATGGTGTTTGGCCCTCCAGGACTGCAGTTGGGAACCTCTGCTCTAGGGACTGCACATGTCTATGGTGTATGTGCTCTGTAGGGTAAAATATAGGTGTTTATGGCGTGTTTATTTGATCTGCAATAAAGGTTCCTTCTATATTACCACGGTTTAGTACTGGGTAAAATATAGAGACATGGTCTGCAGGAGCCACAGCTGGGACTTGTACCTGTGACCTTCTGCCCCTGAACACACTGGTTGTGTATACTGCACCAAACTGTTGCCACAGAGGCAGGTCATTCCCTGGGGATACCATTACTGTTCGTCAGACAGACCTTGCCTTTTGCAGTGCACGGCCCCCACCTAAACAGGGCTTGGCCTTGGTCTGCTGTGGGCAGATGCTACTGCCCCGTCCACCACCAGCACCCCTCCGCCACCATGCTGACATGCCCTTATGCCGGTGGGGCTGGTGGTGCTCAGTCCCAGGCCATCCAGTGTGCCGGTAGGCGGCTGCCTATGGTGCATGATATTGGGGTAGGGGTGCCTGCAGAGACATCCATGCTTCCCCCCGGCACTGCCTGCCAATGTTATGTGCCCTTTGGGGTACTTGCTGGATGATGTCCATTGTGACACTGTGGGACACACACTCGTGGACATGTTTGCCCTTGGTCAGTTGCTGTCTTGCTGGTTTCCCGTTTCTACATTCCTATGTGACACCTAGGCATCTGACTAGTCCACCCTGTGCCCCAGCTGCCCCACTGCATGTTCCGCCTGCAGTCCCTTGTACCCCATTTGCAGCCTCACCATAGTGCCTTTCGTACTTGGGCACTATGCTGTTGCTGCACATGTATCACTACTATCACTTTTCTTGGTCTCCCTGCCTTTGCTGTACATTGCTGACTGAAAGGGTTTCTCTCTCCTGAAAATGTGTCTCTATCGAGAGGTTTTCACTGGCGTTAATTTTCAGACCCTGATGTCACAGCGTTAGTGTACCTTGAGCCTCTCCCCGCCCACTCTCTGCCCATTGACCCCTTATCTTCGCCCTCTAGGGAACCTTACTCCACCCTCTGTGCACCTTAACGCCGCCAGTGACATTATCGCACAATAACGTCACCGCTGTGACGTTAGCGCTGTTTAGTAAACATACTCCATAGTTAATGCACATGAAAGAAAAACCGTAACAAAGAAATTGAGCGAGAAGTATGAAAATACAAAATAGGCACTAGGCACCTATTTATGTGAGCCAGTCATGGTTTAATACTAAGTAATTTCAATTCCACCATTGTGTGTTTATGGAGTGAGTTTTATATTTAAGAATACAAACCCAGTTATTAGGATAACTTTTCAAAAAAATAAATACCTGGTAAAGTATTATTGCATGAATCTGAAAATAGGCATAAATTAGAAAAAAAAAAATATTAAGGATTCCTTTTCATTGTGAATCTATCGGGGCGATGCTTAGTTAATCAGGTCTTAAATACACCTGGTAGCGCTATACAAATACTGTACCTTCATGTTAAAAGAAATGGGGTAATTTATTGGTGAAATTCAGTTAAATGTGAAAGTGCAGAACACTGTAGTTGCATTGCTGCTGTAGGGGAGCAGGGCTGAAGGGGGAAAGCCAATGTGGCATTGGATTAGGGCACCCAAGTTTAAGGGCAGCAAAAACCTACCTCATGGCTCACCCCTTCAGAGTGGCAAGAGCTTGTTTCTTTGCTTATGAGTCCTGTCTGTATTGATATCTATATATTTATTCTATCATTGTTAGTGTGTTTTTTTACCTTATCTGTACTTTTTTATAATATAGTTCAGCTCCCTCCTATTTTCAGCTCTGTCTCTTGCTCCTCCTCTGCCGCCTTCTTCCCTCCCACCCCACAGCCCACTACCCCCTGGCTAACAGTCTCTTATAGCTACCCTGTTCTCATTACCACTATTACTCACAGGTGCACCCTAACCCCCTGATATCTCTCTCCGGCCTATTATTCATATATTTCTTCTGACTTTTACTCCCCTTTCCATCTCTTTCTTATGGCTCTACATAACTTTCTCCGTTTTGTTGACACTCCCTAATCTTCTCCCCTCATATCAACCGCTCCAAGGCCCCCCCTCCTTATCATCCCCTTTTAACCATCCTCACTTCTCCCACCATCTTGTCATCTACCCTGTCATCTGCTCTTGAGCTTCACCATTTCCTTCCTCTCAATCAGCTCTCTCTTCTCTCTCTGAAAAACCCTCATTACTGCCGGGCTGCCTCCTCTCTGCCCTGTACTCTTCTGTTACTTCTCTTTTTCTCATCTGGAGATATCAATCCCAACCCTAGCCCCCTTAGACTTTTTTCGCACTCCCAGGCGAGATCCTCACGCAACTAATCAAATCTTATTCATATCCCTCTCCTTTCCCCCTTTCTCATGAGCCTTGTGGAATAAGTTTACCTTTATCCATGACATCTTGAATCTCAAATAAGCTTGCCTTTATTCATGACATCGATATTTCTAGCTCTAATACACTCCATCTTCTTGCTCTGAGACCTGGCTCCTCCCAGAAGACTCATCTTCAGTCGCTGCCCTCTGTCATGGTAGTTACCATTTCTCCCACATACCTCATTCCACTGGCTGTGGTGGTGGTATTGAATTTCTACTCTCTCATTCCTGCCAATTTCAACCCCTCCTGTCTCAGTCTCACTCCTTCCCCTCCTTTGAAGTCCACTCTATCCGCCTTTTTACTCCACTACCTCTACGGATGGCTATTATTTATCGACCACTCTGACAAGTCCACCTCAATCTTTCTCACTGACTTTGACACGTGGCTTTCCTTCTTTCTGGCTTCATCTTCCCCCTCCCTTATGCTCGGGGATTTTAACATTCGTGTTGATAACCTCTCTGACCCTTATGCTTTAAAGTTCCTTTCCCTTACTCCTCATTCAACCTCCAGCTGTGCTCTACTGCCCCCACTGACCTGCACGGCCACTGCCTGGACCGCCTCATCATCTTTAATGACTTACCCTCAAACCTTCAGTACCTCAGTTCTTCCATTATTTGACCATTACCTGCTAAGCTTCACTCTTCACCACCCCTCACCTCACTCTTGTCCATTCTCCTCCAACTCCTTTAGAAATCTTCATGCTATTGACCCATCGACTCTCTCCACTATTGTCTCATCACCTCTTTCCCCCACTGTATCATATGAGTCTGTTGATGAGGCAGTAGCTTCCTGTAACACTGTACTCTCCTCTGCTCTGGATGCTCTTACTCTTCCCATGCCACATCCTCTGACCCTTTTCAAATCCAGGCTGAAAACTCACCTCTTTACTGCTGCTTTTGGATCTTGACTAACCTGATCTCCTTCTTTCTTTACCTTTCCCCCTTGTTTTATCCCTGTCTATACCTTCTGTGTTGTCTGTCTTGACTAGATTGTAAGCCCTGATGAGCAGGGACTATCTCTTACATGTCTTGCAGCGCTGCGTATGACTTGTAGCGCTATACAAATGCTTAGTAGTAGTAGCAGTATACTGTACTTCAGCCCTGGTTGTCTTTGTCTACCCACTACTTATGTTCCTGTGCCCGCTCAGCTAAGCGCATTTGGCTCAAATCCCGCACTCTTGCAGACTTTCTACACTTCAAATTCATACTTGCCTCTTTCTAGTCAGACATAGCACTATAATCCTACGCTCTTCCAATATACTCTTTATCACCAGTGAGGTTTCTACATTACAAGATATTTGCTTTTTTTCCTTTTCTTTGGGTCTCAGACTAAACATTGGCATGTATTTCTGGGTGTTTGAATATGCCCAGTATTATGCCTATTAGCATCAACGACCCAATTTGCAAATATCCTAAAATTACACTACTTTGCTATATCAACTTATCTTATATTGATGAAACTTGTTTTTAAACTTTAAACTTTCTTGTAGACTTATTTGTTTGTCCTTGTCCTTCTAATTATCGACCCATCTCCCTCCGCCCCTTCATTTCTAAACTACTTGAACCTGCGTTCCACCGCCATTACCATGACTTTCTCTGTGAACAAGCAGGAAGTAAGTCTTCACATATGGGTGAAGTCGGCACCAACAGAGTCCTCGCAGAAACATCTCCCCAGCTTTCAAAGAAAGCTTTTTGGAGATGCCACCATGCATGCGTGGTGCTCTTCCCACCCAAGGGTGCCATCTTGCTCAGTCTCCTTTTTTCTGCAGAGTCCTTCAGACATCTGTCTTCTTTCCCCCAGAAAAAGTTGATTTCTTTGTGCCTGAGTTTCATATTCTCCTCCAATTGTGCATCGGTACTCTTCCTGCCACCTGAGCACTCTGTCCCGGCATCAAGTCTCGGGTCCGTAGATATTTTTCCCTTTGCACCTTTTTTCCAACTGCCAGCACCGCGGGTCTTCAACCTTGCTGGGGTACTTTTTTCCCCTATGGCTACCAGTGGCTTTAAGAAGTATAATCATGTCCCTTACCAATACACATGACTGCTGCCAATGCTGCCTAGGGCCGGATCACAAACCCATGGCCTGTGGTCTTTGTAAGAAGATGTCTACCAAGGCCCTCAAAAGCTGCCAACAGCAGCATGATAAATTCTTCCCGAAGTCCCCAGTGCCTCCAAAAGCCATGGCCCCTTCTGCAGCCATGGACCCTGGTTGATGCTGCGGTTCTTCAGAAAGGGGGTCTCCCTTGAGGGAACACAAGAAGAAGAAGAAGAAACCCTTGAAGGCAGTGTCCCTGGATGGTTACGGCAGGCTGGGTAAGCCCCGAGCCAGGTCCCGCAGTCCACGATCCTCATCCGAGGGCTTGGAGCGTGAGCGGCCCACCAAGGTCGCCTGGAGATCGGCCTTAGACCTCTGAGGCCATCTTCATTGATGACTCTCCTTCAGGGGAAACGGCATAATGCCCGAGTTCCTCGGTGCCCGTGCCGATAGCTGCGGAGCCTTCTGGACTGGAAACCAGAATGGCTGCCCTGCAGCACAGCTTGTATACCTTCATGGACCAGCAGCGGGCGTTTCTGTCTGGCATAGCTGGTTCCTCCACCCAGACCACCAAGCCCTCGACATTGAGGACGTCCCTGGAGGCCAAGTTGATCCTCAAGACCATGCGGCCTCGAGTTGATCATCAGCAGAGATCTTCCCTGGCTAGTGCATATGACATCAGCTATGAGGCCTCAGAGGGACGCAGGCAGAGCTCAGGCCTGTGAGCCGCCCCTCCCCCGAGTCTTCAATCAACTACTCGGAATGGGAGACCAAGGACGAGGAGTCCCCTGGACACCCGTCACCACCGCAACATTCCCTCAAACTCCTCCCCCTTCCAAGTTTCAGCATCATTCCCCACCTGAGGACATAGCGTTCCTCGACTTTGTGCAGGACATGTCAAAGACCTTAGCATTCCCAACGGAATCAGAGGAGGACCCTCGGACAGAGGAACTAGAAATCTTCCAATATGAGGCCCCACCGAGGGAATCGCTCATGGTACCCATTCCACCCATCCTGGAATGGCTAATGCTCCATGTGTGGGAAACACTGGCATCAGTGCCCATCATGAGCAAGCAGCTTGATTCAATGTATCGGGTCTGCCAGATCCCTGGCTTCCAGAAAGCACAGCTGCCACATAACTCCATGATGGTGGAGTTGGCAATGCATCAGCTGAAGAGCCAGAAGACGCCCTCCTCGGTGCTCCTGGGTTGAGAGGCCTGCACCTTAGATGCCCTCAGCAGAAAGTGCTATTAGGGCTCAATGATCCTCAGCTGGATCCAGGTCTACAAGTTGTACATGGGCATGTACCTGAGAGGGACCTGGCAAAGTAACTCGCTGGGTTCTCAGCTGGTCTCTCCAAGGAACCCCTGCAGCGTTTCAAGAACCTGGCCAAAACCATCCATAAGTGCTCCAAATTCATGACTCAAGCCGCCTATAACTGCTTCTAGACAGCGACTAGAGTAGCCCCGGCGGGCATCAGTGCCCAACACCAGGCTTGGCTACAGTCTTCAGACCTCAAGCAATGGGTTCAGGACAAATTGGTTGATGTCCCGGGCCAAGGGGAGAACCACCTTGGCAAACCCATGATGGTAAAGGCCGCTGAGTTGGAAACTGTGTCCAAAAAGACCCCTGGCCCTCCCCAAGTAAAAAGCCTTTTTACCCGAGGAAAGAGGCTGCTTACAAAAACTACTTGCAATTTCAGGTCTCCCCAGCAGGGTCAGAAGGCCAAGGTACATGGGCAAGGCCCTCATAAGCAGAAGGCTCCCAAGCCTCATGTGTTGGCTCCTGCCCAGCCTGGGGGGAGTTTTTTTACTCCATGGGCATAGCCTCTCTACCCCAAGGAGGACAGCAGTCCAAAGGGGGATGTCTGATCCACTAGCCCACAGGTGGCCGGACTTTGCCACCAATTCCTGGGCACTACAGGTGGTCAAGGAGGGCTACCTCCTCCACCTAGCACAGACACCTCCCTCTTTCTTTCCAGGAGCCCCCAGGTATCCCCTTCACCGGGGACCTTCTACTGCAGGAACTCGCAGGCTTTCTCAAAGACAAGCAAAGGGTTCTACTCCAGATACTTCCTTGTGCCAAAAAGAACAGGGGACCTAAGGCCCATCCTGGACCTGTGGAACCTGAACAAGTCCCTGGTGAGGAAGAAGTTCAAGATGCTCTCCCTTGGAACATTGCTGCCTTAGCTCTGGTAGGAAAATTGGCTATGCTCCTTGGAACTGAAGAATGCTTATACCCACATCCTCATTCACCATAGCCACAGGCAGTACCTCCGCTTCACGATGGGAGGAGGCCACTACCAGTAGAGGGTACTACCCTTCACCCTGGCATCCGCTCCCAGGGTCTTCATCAAATGCCTAGCAGTAGTGACCGCCTACCTCCGCCTCCAGGGGGTATTTGTCTTCCCCAACCTGGACGACTGGCTCATAAAAGGAGACACAGCCACAGAGGTGCAGCAACCTATGACATGCACCATCCACGTCCTTCAACATCTGGGGTAAACCACTCCAAGTCCCATCTCCTCTCAACACAATGTCTGGACTGACACAATGTCTGGCGTTTATAGGGGCAAAGCTGGACACCGTTCAGGCAAAGGCCTTCCTCCCTCTGGATCAGGCCGACAGCCTTAGGACACTAGCCGCAGACTACAACACCGTCCCTCGGTGTTGGCTTGGCTCCTGCTGCACCTACTCAGGCACATGGCCTCCACGGTCTATGTCATCCCAGACGCCCATCTGCAAATGAGGGTCGTGCAGTGGTGCCTTCAAGACCAGTGGACACAGGCCATGGGCCGACTCCAAGACAGAGTCTCAGTGTCCCACCAGTTGGCAGAATCTCTGACTTGGTGGCAAAATCTGCAACACCTTCAAGCAGGGATGCCCTTCCAAACCTTAAGTCCCCGAAGGGTCTTCACAATAGATGCCTCCCTGCTGGTATGGGGAGCCCACTGTGAGGAACTTTGCACCCAGGGCAGCTGGTCACAAGCCAAGGGCAACCAGCAGATCAACCTCCTGGAACTTTGGGCAATATATCTAGCCCTCTGAGCATTTTACCACTGCCTGAGGCACCAGTCAGTGCTGATCCAGACAATCAAGTGGCAATGTTCTATGTGAACAAGCGGGGGGGGGGGGGGGGGGACACAGGGTCTTGCACCCTCTGCCACGAAGCGATGACACTATAGGCTGTATACCTACCAGGCCAAGCAACACACTGGCAGACAAACTGAGCAGGGTCCTCTAACTGAACGAGTCGCAGCTGGACCCCAGATTAGCCACCCAGCTCTTCTGACTCTGGGGGGACCTTTTCACCAGCACGGACAACTACCAGTTGCCCCGCTTCTGCTCGTCAGCCCCACCCATCCTGGGTGGGAGCAGATGCATTTCTCATTCCGTGGTTGGAAGGCCTCATATATGCCTTTCCACCCACATCATTGATAGCCAAGACCTTCTTAAAGGCTCTTCGTGACAAAGTGTCGCTAATCCTGGTGGCTTCATGGTGACCCAGGCATCCATGTTCCCGCTGCTCCTCCGATTGTCAGTAGAGGCTCTGATCCCCCTGGGGAGTTCCCCAGGGCTCTTGTCTTAGGAGGAAGAATCTCTCCTGCACCCCAACCTGGGGTCCCTATCCCTGATGGCACGGCTACTAAAAGAGTAATCTTAGCCCCTTTTAACCTCTCGGGAGAAGTGAAAGAGATCCTGCTGGCCTCCCGCAAGACCTCCACATGGCACACGGTGTGGTGTGCAGAGCGACGGGTAAACCAGTTCTCCTGCCTGGTGCAGATGGTGCTGCAGTACCTTCTTCATCTCTCACAATCCAGGCTAAAATCGAACTCTGTCAGGGTATACCTCAGTGCCCAAGCGGCGCACCACCACCTGGTTGAGGGCAAGTCTTTTTCAGTCCAGCCTCTGGTGATACACTTCCTGAGGGGACTCCTGTCCAAACCCTGCCCCCCGCGCCCCCCCCCCCCCGTCTGTCCTCCAGCAACAGAGTGGACCTCAATGTAGTGTTGGCGCAGCTCACTCGCCCGCCGTTTGAACCCCTGGCTACCTGCCACCTGAGGTACCTCTCGTGGAAGGTTGTGTTTCTGGTAATGCTCATCTCTGCTCGCAGAGTCAGCGAGCTCCAAGCCCTAGTGGCAAAGGGACCATATACCAGATTCTATAAGAACAGGATCGTGATATGCACGCACCCCAAAATCCTCCGAAGGTGGTATCTTCCTTTCACCTCAACCAGGAGTTGGTGCTACCTACCTTCTTCCCAAGGCCTTACTCCAGCAGGACGGAGACCATACTTCACACCTTGGACTGTAAGAGGTGCCCTATCCTTCTACATTCAACATGCAGGGCCACCACAAAGCTTCTCAGCTTTCTGTTTCCTACGAACCCAGTCACCTGGGGGAAATGGTGACCAAGCGAACACTGTCTACCTGCATCGCCCTTGCCTATGAGCAGGCTGGGCTGACACTGGATGGCCAGGTCACAGCACACAGTGTCAGAGCCATGGCAGCCTCTGTGATAAACCTGTACTCTGTCCCAATATTGGACCATCTGCTGAGCCGCCACCTGGTCTTCAGTCCATACCTTCACAGCTCACTACTGCCTGGAAAGGGAGTTCCAATGGGACAGCGCCTTCGACTAGGTCGTGCTCCGTAATCTCTTCGGGATCTAGGCAACTCTACCCTCCGAACCTGCTGTGTTCAGGCTCCTGGAGCGTTGGTTCCAACAGACTCACGGATCCTACTGCAGTCTGGTTCTGTGGACTCAATTGCTGCTGCTCATGGCTCCCCTTGAGGGCGACCGTGTTTTTTCCTTACGGGCTTTAGGTAGCCTCTAGCTAAGGAGTCTATTATGTGAGGACTGATTTCCTGCTTGTTCCCGGAGATAGCATAGTTACTCACCTGTAACAGCTGTTCTCCGGGGACAGCAGGAATTAGTCCTCATAACCCTCCTTCCTCCCTTGGAGTTGCTGCTTTACCGTATTTTATTTTTGCCATCTTTTAGCTATGTCATCTGACTGAGCAAGATGGCACCCTTGGGCGGGAAGGGCACCATACATGTGTGGTGGCATCTCCCAAGGGCTTTCTTTGAAAGCTGGGGAGATGCTTCCATGAGGGCTTCGTAGGTGCCACCATCACCCATATGTGAGGACTGATTCCTGCTGTCCCAGGCGAACACCGTTACAGGTGAGTAACTATGCTTTCTCTCTTCTCAAGCCCTTCTGGATCCATTGCAATCTGGCTTCTGTCCTTTACATTCCACTGAAACGACTCTTGCCAAAGTCTCCAGTTACCTGTTCCTCAGCAAATCCAAGTACCTTTACCCGATCCTTCTTGACCTTTCTGCTGCTTTTGACACTGTTGACCACCACCTTCTCCTAGATACCTTGTCCTTGCTTACTTTTAAGTGCTCTGTGCTATCCTGGTTCTCTTTTTATCTCTCTTACCATACTTAATGTTTATTCTGGTGGATCCTCCTTTTCTGCTAGCCCCCAAAAGTCTGTCTTGGGTCCACTCCTTTTCTTTCTCTATACTCAGTCCCTTGGTGTACCATCTTTATGCTAATAACTCTCAGGTCTACCTCTCTACACCTGAAATCTCTCTGGCAGTCCAGGCCCAAATCTCTACCTGCACATCTGACATTGCTGCCTGGATGTCTCACTGCTTCTTATCTTGCCCCCTAAACCCACCTCCCCTTCCTCCTTGTTCTATCTCTGAGGATAACATTCTACTCTTCCTGTTTACTCGGCTCACAACCTCTGAGTCATCTTTGACTCTTCCCTCTCCTTCATACATATCCAACTGATAGCTAAAACCTGTCATTTCTTTCTCTATAACATTAGCAAAATTTGCCTCTTTCATTCTGAACATATTACTAAAACACTTATCCACTCTTTACTCACTTTCCATTTAGACTATCGCAACCTCCTTCTTGCTTGTCTCCCTCTACTTCATCTTTCTCCTCTTAAATTTGTTCAAAACTCAGCTGTACGGCTAATCTTCTGCCAGCCTTGATATAACCCTTCTTCTCAAGTCGCTTCATTGGCTTCCTATCCATTTCTGTATCCAGTTCAAACTTCTCCTATTGATCTATAAGTGCACATTCTGCTGCTCCTCACTACCTTTCCTCTCTTATCACTCCCTACACCCCTCCCTGGGAACTCCGCTATTCTAGCAGATTGTTTCCACCTGTGCCCTTCTCTTCTACTACCAACTCCAGACTTCGATCCTTCCACTTTGCTGCTCCTTATGCCTGGAACGAACTACTGAGTCTGTATGTCAGACTTCAATTCTGGCCCTTTTCAAATCCAGACTGAAAATTCACCTCTTCGAGGCCACTTTTGGATCCTGATCTGCTTAGTCTCCTTCTCTCCAATTATGTGTTTCCTTACCATTCCCCTAGACATATCCTAGTCCCCAGCTGTTGTATTGTGTCTTGACTAGACTGTAAGCTCTGATGACCAGGAACCGTCTTTTACATGTGTGTGTACAGCATTGTATATACCTTGTAGTGCTATACAAATGATCAATAGTAGTAGTTACTTCCACGGTTATGCTGTATTGCTGGCACCGGCACTGTCGCAATTTTAAAAGGCAAAAACAAGCACCTCTCATTTCTTGAGAGAGGCAGGAAGTAGTTTTTTCATTTTAAAAATACCACAGGGGGAGGGAGAAGATTTGGCTAGCTGGGGCTGATGTTGAAGGCTAGGGCTGGGACTGAGACTGGAAGAGGGTTAACGGGACCAGGGGGGACTGGAACTGTGCTGATGATGAAGGGTGGATCTGAGACTGGAATTGGGCTGATGCCAGGGGATGTTGGGGCTGAGATGGAAAGGGAACTGATGCTAGGAGTAGGAAACTGGGACTAGGTCTGGGACTGGAAGAGGAATGATGCTGGGAATGGAACTGGAAGAGGGTTGAAGCTTGGGCTATTTGTGCCGGCTCCTGCCCCTGTATAACTTCCCTGCCGGTTGTGCGGGGAAGTTATACGGGGCGGGGAAGGGGCAGCATGGGGACGGACATTCAGGGCCGATTCTGATGTTGGTCCTGTATGTCCAGGACCGTCAAAATGTCCAGGGAAGTTATTCCACCCCTGAGATGGAATAACTTCCCTGGACGTTTCTTTTGGTCTGAATCGGGGCACGGAAGGGGCTGGGGGGGGGGGGGGGGGCAAAGTTATTTCACTGTAGCCCACCCCGGCCTTAGGATACCGGATTGGGGGTCGGGCTGTGGGGAATTAACTTTTGTAGCAAGCGGCCAGCAAAGCGGCTTTTAAATGGAGCCATGGTGCCATGGCAACATAACGCCATTTAAAAGTCCTGGCTGCGTTAACCGGGCAGTGCCTGTACATGCAGGCTGGGAGTGAATCACAGTCCTGGCCTGCACGTACAGGCTTGTTCGTGATTCTGATCCCATGGGTCAGCCCGGACATACAAAGGAGATGTACGTCAGGATCGGAATCAGGTCCAAATTGTTTACTGTCTCAAAAAATACAAGGACTAGAGGACACGCCATGAATCTACAAAGTAATATTAATACAGATAGGAGAAAATATTTTTCTCTCAGCATATAATTAGTCTTTGGAACTTGATGCCAGCAGAATAAAAGCAGGTGGTACAGCTGGATATAAAAAAGGTTTGGACAAATTCTTGGAGAAAAAGGCCATAAAATAATCCAAGAGAAAACCCACTTTTTTATCCCTGGAGGTAAATAGCATGGAACTGGCTGTTTTGGGGAAATGTCAGGTACTTGTGACCTGGATTGGCCACTGTTGGAAACAGGACACTAGGCTTTGTGGACCTTTGGTTTGACCCAGTATGGTGATTCTTATGTTCAGCAGAGGAGGAAATGCATATCTCTTTCTCCTTCTTTAGTGTTCCACAGCTGAGTCTTTTTTTTTTCATGTGTAACCATGTTGAGGGATTCTGTCAACATGTAGGAATCTGTAGTAGTTCTACTTGTCTTTTTTTACCTATCTGGAGATGTTCTAGTGTTCAAGAATATTTCCAGTGCTGAGTTTTCATAGGTAGGCATGGACTTGGGTGCTGGTATGGTATGGTAAGCTTTTGAGTGTCCATTTGCTGATTCTTGTGTTACTACACACAGTGTCTGGCAGTGGAGTGAGTTTGTGTTGTCACTGATGTGACACCATAATTTGAATAGAATCTTTATTATTTAACTTAAGCCAGTGACCATGCCAGCTTATACCACAAGATCGGCCCCAAGACAGGGGACAAAAATCAAAATGTTGGCTCAGGGTGCTACAACCTTTTGAGCTGTGCTCTATATTGTATAGTAAGCGAAAGAGTTGATGTAGCTCTTCCAGAAGTGGTAGATGCTACTTTATTCCTAGTTTGAAACTGTCTTAAAAGGAGGCATATGAGAGCAGTTACATCTGTATTGTTTGGTTAGGCAGGCCTCTGATTTATTTAAGGAATAGTTTCTCATTAGATTTTTGCAGAGGTAATAATTTTCACATGTAACTAATTTATGTTAGAAATTATTCAGAAAGAAATGGAGAATAAAACGGAGAATATCATGCCTCTGTTTTTCTCAGTGGTGAGACTGCACCTTGAGTATTGTGTGCAATTCTGGTTGTCCCATCTCAAAAATATAATGGAACTCGAAAAGGAACAAAGTAGGACAAGCAAAAGAATAAAGGGGATGGGATGCTCCTCCCTCATGAAAAAAAAAAGCTAAATGGGTTAGGTATCTCCAGTTTGGGGAAGAGATGGAAAAGAGAAGATATGATAGAAGTCTATAAAATCATGCGTGGGATGGAACAGGTAAATAGAGAATGATTGTTTACGCTTTCAAATAGTTCTAAGACTAGTGGATACTCCATAAAACTAGTAGGTTGCGCAATTAAAATGAATTAGCTGCTGGGTCACCAGGAGTCAGCACTGACTCAAAGGCACACATTGCATTTGCATTGCAGAAGTATTTTTTCATTTGGTACATAATTAAACAGGAATTTATTGCTGGAAGATGAGGTCAAGGCAGCATAGTTGTGTATAAAAGGGGTTTGGACAAATTGCTGGAAGAAAAACACAAATGTGAATGCTCGTTTTAGAAAAGATATGGAGATTGGAATAGAGATATCAAGGTCACGAGGCTCGCAGATCTGGTGGTTTCTTAGAAAAGGTTCTACTAAACATGGATCTTTTACTAAAATACAGTTAAGGAGGTGCAGGAGTGCTTGTGTATGTGCCAATAGGTGGAGTTGAAGAAGCCATTTTGCAAATTTCACACATAGGAAAAATGAATGTGGTAAATATGGCCACCAAACATGTGTAAGTCATTTAGAGTATTGTGTGTAATTCTGGAGACCACACCTTCAAAAGGATATAAACAGTCGGTGCAGAGGGCGGCTACCAAAATGGTCAGTGGTCTTCATCATAAGGCATATAGGGACAAATTAAAGATCCCAATACTGTATGTATATTTTGGAAGAAAGGCGGGAGAGAGGGAGATATGATAGAGACGTTTAAATACCTCCATGGCATAAATGCACAGGAAGAGAGCCCCTTTCAATTTCTTTCCAACATTTATAATCCACACTATCTACTGTCCTAAGTGAGGTAGAGCAAAATATTTTTAAAAACATATAATGAAAATTCCGGATATTCCTAGTATGAGAAATACCACCCATATTCATCTTCCAGAAAATACATGTATCAGAGGAGATATGATACAGAAGTTTAAATACTTAAAGGACATTAATGAAGAAAGAGAAACCTTTTTCAAAGAAGGGGAAGGTGTAAAACTAGAAGGCATAAAATAAAGCTGCAAGGAGGTAAACTTAAAAGCAAGGTCAGGAAATATATGTTTTCACTAAAAGAATGGTGGATGCTTGGATTGACCTCTCGAGGAAAGTGGTGGGGTCAAATACAGTGACGGAATTCAAAATGATATGAGACAGGCACAGTGGATCCCTTTATAGCAAGAGGATAAAATCAAAATAAACGGAACTATTATTTTATACTTCGACAAATAGAGGCATGTGACCTGCACAGAGTGGTGGGTACAACCCTAAACAAAGGCATAAGGGGAGTGACCTGCAGAAAGTGGTGGGTACACCTACTTTAGCCATCTTACTGGACAGACTAGATGGACCATACTTGTCTTTATCTGCCATCATATACTATGTTACTACTGTATGTATTCAGAATCAATTATTAAAAGCCAAAATAAAAAAATAAGATTTAACCCTCTTCCTAAATGGAAGTTCACAAGTCAGCATTCTTAGTTCAAGAGGAAGGGAATTACACAATCGAGGAGCAGCAATAGAAAATGCCAGAGAATGCACCCCATTCAAACGAGCAGTACCCATTGAAGGAAAATCTATATAAAAATTTATCTGCTGAACACAGGTTATGTCTGTGACATAATGCTGCAAATCCGAGGAAAGATAATATAGAGCCTCTTCAGCTAACGGCTGAAAAACCATTACCGAGATTTTAAAATTCAGTGTTCACATTAGCAGGAGCCAATGTAGAGAGGCTAAAATTGGACTTTTCATATTGATTCATCCCTAGCAACAAATGGGCCGCTACATTTTAAAGAGCACTTCATAAACTGGAAGACCGGGCGTCCAAATGGCAGATGAAATTTAATGTGGACAAGTACAAAGTTATGCACCTTGGAAAGAACAACCCAAACTACGCTTACACAATGTTAGGTTCCACATTAGGAAACACCACCCAGGAAAAAGATTTAGGCGTCATCGTGTATAATACGTTGAAACTCTCTGCCCAGTGTGCAGCGGCAGCCAAGAAAGAAAATAGAATGCTAGGAATCATAAGTAAAGGAATGGAGAATAAAACCAAGGATATTATAATGCCTCTGTATCATTCCATGGTGCGACTGCACCTCAAATATTATATGCAGTTCTGGTCGCCATATCTTAAAAAGGTTTTAATAGAATTAAAAAAGGTACAGAGAAGAGCCACCAAAATGATAAAGGTGATGGAAGGATACTCCATGAGGAAAGGCTTAAAAGGTTGGGGCTCTTCAACTTGGAAAAGAGACAGCTGGGGGAAATATGATAGAGGTCTAGAAATTAATGAATGGAGTGGAACGGGTAAATGTAACTCAGCTGTTTATGCCATCAAAAAGTAGAAAGACTAGAGGATATGCAAAGAAGCTATAATGTAACCCATTTAACTTTAGAAACATAGAAATATAACGGCAGAAAAAAAAAACCACATGGCCCAACTAGTCTGCCCTTCCATATCAACTACAATAGTCCTCTTTTTATCTTTAGAGATCCTCGGTGTTTGTCCCATGCTTTTTTGAATTCAGATACTGTCCTCGTGTCCATCTCCTCTATTGGAAGACCATTCCACGCATCTACCACTGTTTATGTAAAGAAATATTTCTGCATATTACTCCTGAGTCTATCCCCTTTCACTCTCATGCTATGTCCTCTCTTAGCAGAGCTTGCCTCCAATTGAAAGTGATCCTCCTGTGCATTTATGCCAGGGGTGTCCAAACCTGTCCTGGAGGGCCGCAATCCTGGCAGGTTTTTGGGATAGCCCTAATGAATATGCATGAGATATCCTGCCAACCTGACTGGTTTGTGGCCCTCCAGGATTGGATTTGGAGACCCCTGCCTTAAACCTCTGTCATTTAAGATTGTGAGTGGGCAAGGTACAGATGTCCTAGACATCAAAAGGGTAGATAGAATTTGTCCCTCCTCGATTCTCACCACCACCAAAATGTTGTCTATTATCAATTAAGAGTAATGAATAACTTTCAAAGAAAATGGTGACACTTATTCAAAAGTGTGACGTTCCAGCAAATCCTGCAGACGCATGGCAGGCAGCAGAGGTGCAGGATGCATAGAGCGACGAAGAGCACGAATCTGTCTCTGTTGATACAAAGAGATAAGAAACTGGAGCACCAACAGAAAGAAAAGACCAGGCACAATGACATGTGACATAAAATCAGTTTGTAAAATTTCCACATCACGTGAATCAAAGTTATAATCAGCAATGGCAAGGTCGGCCTGGTCAATGGACAGTTCAACTGTGTGAGAGTCCTTATAGTCCAAAAGATAGGTCAAGGCTGCAGTGAAGTCAATCTCATGACCTCGAAACACATCCAAAATCTGGAGCTCTGTCGAAACAGGGTCAGCATCAAGATAAAACAAGGAAACTCCACCAACATTAACAATGGAGTTCTTGGGAACATCAATCAAGCAAACATTGCAGGGTAGAGGAACTCTATTATGAATGTCATGTTTATTCATAGTGACCAGGAGTTCACTCAGAGGGGTACTAACCAGCCAAACATTGTTGACAACAGCAACTTTTGTCTCTGAAAAGTCATCGTACTTGGTCATGGTAACTTTACATTGTTCTTTCACATTTGCAGCAGACAACCCACAAAGAGCCGTAGAAGTGTCCTTCAGGAAAGGCTTACCAGGACATAACCAATGAATGTCTTTAGAGCGTTGGCACATGCCAAGATTAGGCACCACGTATATTAGTGATGCGTGCAACAGACGACTCAAAATGTTTCTGTAAAACATGTTGGGGATCTAGGGACACAAAAACTTTCTGTGTGACAGTCTGGGACTGTGTAATCAGGAAACCAGGCGCATACTGTAGCACGACACCATTAAGTGGGCCAGGCTCGATCAATCTGGCAACCTCGGATCCCGCTAACATCAAAATCAGGAACAGGACCCTCAAAGTTCAGGACTCCATCTGTAAAAGAAAACAAACAGGCTATCCCGCCTCAAGGTTAGCATCACTCACTTCAGCAAGAAGTTCTTCAGGAAGGAACTTACTGGGATGACACGGTCTAAGCTGATTAATGTGGACCCATTTAAGGGAGCCTTCCCTCTCAGTACTGGACTTCATCCGAATTTGATAAGCAACAGGGGAGGCTTTATCCACAATAGGAAATGGACCGTTCCAGCTAGGTAGAAATTTAGTCTTTGACCTTATTCTTACCAAAATTGTAGTAGAATACCTTATCGCCAATCTGGTATTCTTTAGAGGTAGTCCTCAAATCATAGTAGGCCTTCCTACCCCTAGCAGCAGTGTCCAAATTCTTTTGGGCAAGGGCAAGGGCAAGGGCAAGGGCAAAGGCACTTTGCAAGTGTTGTCTTAAATGGGCAACATATTCATGAGCAGTTGTAGCAGCAGCGAGATTCACATCATTAGTCCTGTAAAGAAGATGAAGGGGTAAAACCATGTCCCTACCTGTCATCATCTCAAAAGGGGACACACCAGTAGCACGATGACGCGTGGCTCTGATAGCCATCAGGACCAAGGGCAGTTTGATGTCCCAGTCCTTCCCAGAGGAAGAAACATACTTTTTCAAGATACTGATGATAGTTTTGTTTGCTCTCTCCACTTGTCCAGAGGATTGTGGACGATAAGCAATGTGGACTTTGGCCTTCACACCTAGTACCTTCCACAGATGCTTAATGACTTGTCCCGTGAAGTGGGAACCCTGGTCGGATTCCACTCGCATGGGGAGGCCCCACCTGCTGAAAATGTGGTTTAACAACAAGGTGGCCGTGGTCTCAGCGGTACAGTTGGGTGCTGGGATGCACTCGACCCACTTAGTAAATAAGCAGGTAACCATCAACATATATTTGTTGCCTCGAGAGGATCGGGGCACGGGGCCGATCCAATCAATCTGGAGATCAGACCAAGGCATGGTCAGACCTCTGTTTCTCAAAGGTGCTCTATGAGAAGGAGCTGCAGGTTGAAATCTGCAACAGGTCAGACAACCTTTAGTATACAATTGTACATCTTGGTACATGTGGGGCCAGTAGGCCACTTGTTTCAACATTTCATAGGTTATTCGGTCACCTCTATGACCGGCACAAGGTTCATCATGAGCGTGCTGTAACATAACTCCACGGAAGGCCCGAGGTACCACCCATTGCACAATACCATGCTTACTCATCCTTATCAACAGATCTTTCTGGAGATGAAACATGTCCTTGGAGATGTAGAGGATCCTCAGTTCCTCATCGTCCTGACAATCCTCCAGAGTTAATGGGTGTTCCTGGGGGTTCTGCAGAAAAAGGTAGAAACGTCCAAGAGTAGGATCTTGTTTCTGGGCTTGCACGAGGTCGAGATCTGTGCTCTCGCCACACCATTGGACCACAGGGGGCATGGTGGATAATTGAGCTCGTCGCCGGGTAACCGCCGTCACCTTTTGAAGCCCATTGGTCTCGGGAGCCTCCAACTGCCAGAGGTCTCCAGAGACAGCACCCTCCTTGGCAAGCTGATCAGCTAGATCATTTCCAATCTTGTCAGGGTTATCAACACGGGAATGACCTTTCACTTTCTTCCAGTAGATGGTCATGTCATTTTCATGAGCTACCTTGTCCAAGGCCAGAATCAATCCGGCATGTTTGACAGGTTTCCCTTTGGAATTCAGCATATGGTTAGATTTCCAAATGGGTAAGTGGGAAACAAAATTCTGTCGGACATAGTCTGAATCAGTACAGATGGTTAGGGTGTGAACCCCTCCCTGAGCAGCAGACTGGAGAGCTGCCAGGGCTGCAGCTAGCTCTGCATACTGATTAGTCTTGGTACCCAGACGGTACTTGAAGGGTTCACAAGGGTGGTTCTGGTTCCAAACTACACCTATACCTGCTACCAGTTCATGGTCAGGCTCTCGACGGTAAGCACAACCATCCACATACACCTTGGGGTAGCCTTTACAGAGGTTCTCATCATAAGGACGATGACGAGAAGGCTAAGGCGTACATGACTCCATTTCGGTGTCTAAATTACCCACTAAAGGTTCTCTGGCAGTGCAATCGTGCAATTCAGCCAGGCCCTGTGCGGCGGCATCCTTGCGGTTTTGAGCATACCTGACCTCCAGGGGCCAGCCCTGAAGTGCTAAGGTCCAGGAGACAATGCGACTGTTTGACACTTGTCCCGATTTAATCCGATCACTGCCTAGGAACTTGATGGGTTGGTGATGAGTCTCAACAACCAACCTCTCACCTTGGATATAACTGCGGAAATATTGGAGGGCCCAGACTGTGGACAACAAGGATTTCTCACAGTCAGAGTATTTCTTCTCCACTTCCGTTAAAGCTTTGCTGGCATAGGCAATAACTTTCCTATCTGTGTCATGCATCTGGTACAGAACAGCACTCATAGCGTGATCAGTGAAACCTAGTTCCACGAAGAATTCTCTGCCACTCTCTGGATAGGCAAGACAGGGAGCTCGACTCAAAGCTGCCTTCAGCTCTTCTAGAGCTGCCTCTTGGTCGGGATTCCATACCCAAGGTTCATCTCTTTTGAGGAGTTTGACCAGGGGTCGGGAAATCTCCGCATATTGATCCACAAATTGGCGTGAATAATTGCAAATGCCCAAGAATGAGCGCAGCTCACTCACGTTGGTCGGACGTTTGAGTTGTTGCAAGGCCGCAATTCTCTTCCTTTGAGGCCGCAGTCCCTCAGCAGAAACTTCGTAACCCAAATAATTGAGGGATTTCCGGCACCATTGGCCCTTTGACAAGGACAGCTTTGCTCCCGCAGCTTTCAGTTGCTGGAAAACATGCTCTATTTCTTGCAAATGGTCAGTGAAACTGGCGCTCTTCACCAGAATGTCGTCTACATAGACGAGGGTGCCTCTAGTCTCAGCATCAGGCAAAGCCTTATGCAGGAAAATATTGAAGTCTGCTGGGGCATTCAAATAACCAAACGGTGTCCGATTCCAAGTATATTGTCGCCTACCGAAGGTAAAAGCCAGCTTATGCTGATCTTCTGGATGGACAGGTATAGTCCAAAATCCTGAGGCCAGATCCAGGCTTGTAAAGTACCTTGCACCCTTGATGGTGGCTAAGTTCTGTTCCAGATGTGCCATAGGCCATCTGGATAGAGGTACCTTTTTATTAAGCTGGCGATAGTCCAAAGCTAAGCGCCAGCTAGAATCCTTCTTGATGACAGGCCACAGTGGGGCATTGTAAGTACTGTTGCCTTGACGTATAATTCCCTTTTGTTCCAGGGAATTAATGATTTCCTGAACGGATTCATAGGAGGCCAATGGGATTTTATACTGTCTCACAAAGACAGGTTTACTGTTGGGATCCGTAGGAATACGGGTGACATGTAGGTCGGTGAGACCACAGTCATAGGTGTCAGTGGCAAACAGGTCCTGGTGACGGTACAGCAGTTCTTTTAATTGGGCCTTTTCTGACTCATCAGTGCAGGCGTCTGCTGCAGCAAGTTTTCCCGCAACCATTTCATCAAATCCCAGAACAGGTTTATTTGAGGGTATTTCAACCTTCTCCTCAATCTCATATTGGAGAGAGGAGACCTGGATGGCTTGGACAGCATGGGGCTCCCCCCCCCCCCCTGGTGGGTGAGGGAACTAACAGCCTCTTCGAGTGTACTTGACAAAATCAGATGGTCAGACTCGAGGTCCACCTGTGAAGTCACAGCACTATGTGGCCAGACAAACTGTAAGGTGAAGAGGCCTCGGGGTGAGGATCGTACACACGCAGGGGTCCCCCCCCCCCTTCACAGATGTTCCAGGAAACAGGGGCTTCCCCAATAATCTGTAGACTCAATTCCACACTTGGGAACGATTCTCCCACTAGGAATCCCAGGGGTTCGCCTTTCACAAGGTGAATGCGATCTGGATTTGGATTGGTGAGCAATAAGTGTAAGGAGGGAGCTGTGGCCTCCATGCAGGGTATGGGACCCATGGCTAGGCCCAGCTCCTCAAAACGGGAATTTGGACTGAAGAAGACCAAGTTGTCTGAGACCACATGTCCTCGGGTCACCTGTATCGGCAGGGGACAATCCTGTACCCTCCCAGGTATGTGGGTGTCTTCTGCACAGACCACTTCACAGACATGAGGGATAGTCTGACCAGCCCGTAGGGATGGGCGGGCACCAGAGAAATCCACCGGATCTCCTTCCATCCTAGTCCAGAGGATGTTGTTCACAAAATCCACATAAGTTCCCAGTCGAACAAGGCAATCTGAGCCTAAGGAGAGGGGCACCTCAAGTCCTCTGATGATGGAGAAGGTGTGCCGAAAACCTTTGACCCCAACTTGAAAGGGGAGATTGCAGTAGCCCATTAATGTCTTGAGCCCTTCCCCAGGCACTTGGAACAAAGTCTTCGCTCCCATTACCCAATCAAGGGTAAGCTGTTGTTTGAGCCTATAGAAAAGAGTCTCACTGATGAGGGAGTGGTCACAGTGGGGTAATAGGTAGGCCCTTTCCTTTTGGGACATGCCCACCTGCACATATATAAAGGGACCTTTCTCAGCCGAGAATATGTCCGTCAGTCTCCTAGGGTGATCTAGGCAGGGATGGGATGGAGGAGGGGTTTGCACCTCACAACCTTCCACAGGTTCCCTCAGGAATATCTGCAGGCAGTCAGTATCAAGGACAATGTTAGCTACTGAACCCACTGCAATGGAAACCACGTCGCTGATGCCCTGATCCTCATCTCCAGCCCTTTCGTACTGGAGCTGAAGGATTTGGGGATCAGCTGACCTCTGGAAATTAATCCTGATGGACTTGTTTGTGCGTTGCACCGAACAAGGACCACTGACTCTGCTGTCATGTTTTACCCTAGCATAAGGTATGGGATGTGTGACCTGTGTCCAGATCACTTCCTGGACGTAGTCCAGAATGGAGCGTAACCGTTTCAGGAGCTCATTGCCAATCAAGAATTCTTCCCCAGGGCACTTAGTAATGATGACAGGATGTTTCACCTGTAATTTTCCAATTTGGAGGTTAAGCCAGACCTGCCCCATAGACTCTATGGGCTGATTCCCATAAGCTGCGAGTGACAAATCACTGGGTGTGACGTGTAGGGTCCTCTGACTCCCCAAGGAAGCAGTGAGTCTATCAAAGAGACTCGAGGTAATCAGGGTAGCCTCAGAGGCTGAATCTATCAGGCCCTCACAGAGAAAAGCCTGATGAATTGTAACAGGAACAGTATACCTCTGTCCTTTTGGCTTGAGTTTACCCAGAAAGTACTTGTGCTTCCTGATGGTGTCAAAGGCTGGACCCTCGCTGTCCATTGCAGGACTGTCACTCTGTGTCCATGGGGTGGCATCTCCAGCTGGTCTGGATGTCTGAACTGGCTGCACCTGTGCAATAGTGACCTGTGGGACAGAAACAAAGTCGGTTAGTCATTCAGTCTCATTAGAAGGGGAAGAGGAGTCAACCAGTTCCTCCTCCTCTGGCTTCTGAGGCTGTGGACCGTTCTTTGGCCCACTGGGCTTTGTTCGTGGCTTAGGTAGCGCACTACTGGCAGAAGCCTCCTGTGAGGAGCTGAATGCAATGGTAGCCTTCATCATATCTGTCAGCTCGCTTATTCTCTTCTCCAGTTCCAGGTATTTGTCAAAACCGGGCTTTCTCTTCCAGTTCCGGTTCTGTGGAGTGAAACGCTGATTCCCAGAGCGCAGCTTAGACCCAGATGACTGGTTATTCTGGGGTGGCCTGGGAGGATTCTGTGGAACAGAAGGAGAAGAGTTATTTTCTAACGAAAGAGTGGATTTTACAGCACTAACACACTGTTTTGGCTCTCTGGCTTTACTGGGAGCCCGGACTGTGCTGCCAGTATTGGTTGCTCTCATGTTGGGAACAGCTTCCCAAATCCACTCAGCATGTTCTATCACACGTGACAGGGGTTCGTGACGCTTGTCAGACATATAAGGTTTAATAGATGGAAGGAGCAACTGACAGAGAAGATTACGAAACTCCTGATGGTGTTCTATCGTTTCCCAAGAAGGGTCACTCTGGAAGAAGGTCTGCCTAAGTCTGTAAGCAAACTCTCGGGGCGTTTCATTTTCCCTATGAGTCATACTAAATGCTGCCTGCTTTGCAGCAATATCATCAGGGTATGGCCCATAATGTTTCTTTAGTGCCTGTTCAAAAATGACAATGTCCTTCTTCTCATCGTCTGCCATGGCCCGAATAAATTGCTGACAAGGCACATCAAAAGACCATGGAAGATACAAAACCATGTCCTCCACCTGGTAATGCTCAGTGCCCGAAAGGCATCTTTGACTGCAGCTAAATGTTCATTTATGGTGGCATGACCAGTTTTCTCAAAAGGAGTGACCATGCTCCGCAAGGTCTTGATGATTTGTAATTGCGCGACAGAAGCACCTTCATTTATTTTCCCTTGCAGGACACGGGCACATAGAGGATTTTGCGTCCCTTCAGCTCCCTTTGGTGGTCGCTGGTACAGTTTGCCATCACTAGGGAGACTTCTCACCCCCCCCTCCACCGCTCCCTGTATGGGGAGGGGTCGAGAGTAGGGTGTTTCACTCCACCCTGTTTCTCTCCTGTGCTCATGCGCTGATGGGAGAGAACTGACTCTGTTCTGGAAAAGCTGCCGTTCTACACTGGGCAGGGTTTCCAGTGGCAAACTGCCGTCATCTACCCTCTGGTACTTCGAGAAGCCTAGAGGGATCAAATTATCCCGGTACTCTGTCTCGTTACTATGAGAGGTAGTCACACTGGCCAAATCAAAACAATCAGCTTGCTGGATTTCGAGGTTAACTCTCTGTATTTCCTGCCCACATTCCTGACGTGCAACAGCTAGCTTTCTTTGGAGACTAGCCGTGCGCTGTCTTACTGCAATCAGAGCAGTCTCTATCTCATTTAACTGAGCCATCAGAGTTCTCTCTCGCTGCTCATAAAGAGCAGCGAAATCCGTTAGTCTCCTGGTCTGGGCGGCTAGTTCAGAGCTACACACTGTCAGAAATTGCAATTCTGTTTGATCCAGAGCATTCCGCTGCCTGAGAGCAGAAACCTGATCCAACCAGCCTTCTGTGTGAACCATCATAAATCACTAGCTGAGACTGTCTGTAAAAACAAACACAGGGCACTGCTAGAATTACTCTAATGCAGAGGTCCTGTAATGGGGGTTGCAAAGCCGTCTCACAGACAATGCTCTCTGGCCACAAAAACCTCAGCATAAACAGCTGCGTTGACCACAATAGGACAATGCAGAAATATTACACAAATTCTGAGAGGCGTGGCACATTCAGAAATACTCATCCCTTGGAAGAGACCCCATATGTAGGGTATATTCGTAGCACAAAAATAAGTTAGACTCTCTGTTGTCTAGGGGAATATGGCTACTATCCCAGCCCAAAGTTCTGTGAGTTATTCTGGCAATGAGCCACGAAAGAGTTCTGGTCTGCAGATATATATATTAGACTTTATTATAGGCAACCAAATAGAAAAATATACATACACATATAGCTAATTAGAAACATGAGGTAAAAAGTTGTTATGGTACAGATGTACACTTGGACAACGTAATAAATCAGATTAGTAACCAGACGTCACTGATTCGCTCTGCACTGAGGAAAAGCAAGAAATATAATGATAACCCCTTTGCCCATCCAGGAGAGGAGAGATAAGCCAGTACCTTAGCTCCGTCGGCACTCAGAAGCAATGCAGTCCAAGAAGACAGCCCCTAGCTAACGCGGGCTCTAGCCTCGTCAGGCGAGCCGCAGTAAGTCCGAACCGGAGGTATCTGTGAAAGTCTTATCTCAGACCTGTGGAGGACGGCCTAGCCCACACGTAGGGGCCGTCTGGCGGAAGGCTCAGGGCGCAGGAATCAGGTACGCAGTGCACAGCAGCAGGACCGGTGCAGAAGTCTGTATGTCCAGGTGGGGAAAAAGCCCCAACTCTCTCTTACTCTCCAACTTACAACTAAAGTTTCCAGCGCAGAATGCAGAATTCTGTGTGAGAATCCTCCGTCATAGGTCCGATGATTGGTGGGCACCAGGCAGTCTGAGGTGTTCTCAGCGAATCAGGAGGTAGATGATGAGCAGCTTCTTGCAAACAAAGGAGCCATGGTAAAAGTCAGGCAGAAGCAACAGTATGTAACTTCTGGGCATGCACAAGTGTCCAAGGCCAGCCACGGACAATAGCCTCTGTATGCATGCACACTTAGAAACGCTGTGCAAGCAGTTGCTTGGAAGACAGGTTTGTAGCTGAACACAGCAAAAGTGTAGTGAAGAATCCATCTTGTCTGTGCAGTGTGGTTCAGTTTTGGTTCAGGCCTGAGTTGCTGAGCAGGCCGGAGATTTGCATGTAGAATTGCAGGGGTACCAGCCCTACAGTCCTGCACATAAAATGGTGCCTATAGTACAAAGAATCTGAGAAACACGTCAAGGAACTTGAAGACTGGTTTAAACAGTGAACCTATGGATGCTCCAAGGACTTATGTATCTTTGGAAGTACATAGATTGTCTGTGTCACTGGATGCTCCACTGTTAAAAAGTCACATTCTTTTTTCATCAGATATCCAGCCTGTTGTCCCTCACAGATATAGATACTCACTTTTTTATCGGTTCATTGGGTGTTGTCTCTTGTAGAATAGTATCTGTTTGTAAGTTATGGTGCCCCACAGTGTTTTTTTTACTATATTCCTTTTGACAGTTGTAATTGTTTTTATGTCATTTATTTCTGGATATTACTGTTTTTATGTGCTCACTGCTCTGAATATATTTATTATTATCAGTGGTCTTTTGCATCAACTTGTTTTAATTCTTTTTTTGTTTTATTGGTATTTTTTATGTGTATCAGACATTGTGGTTTTAAGTTTTGGTTTACTATTTATTGTTTATATATGCTTTGTTATTTGAGGTTTGCACCCCTTGAAGAAGGCCGGTATGGCCAAAACGTGTTGGGGTTTACAATAAAGTTTGTTGACTGTCCTTCAAATGCACTGGCTCCCTTTTCTTCTTCAATACCTTACAGGTGTGGTTTGCTCTTTGTTGGACCCATGACTTTGTCTACTTTTAGTTTAGCTAGTTCCTTACAAACACAGTCTTCTGAAAATCGTTCGAGATCCACATCACTGCTGTTCCTTGTTTGTGGGTGTTTTTTGAGGTCCTGCTTCTTGCCCTTCATCTGTGAACACAGACCAAAATTATTTGTTAAGCAATTCTGCTTTATCCTCATCAGTTTCTGCATATTCCAGCCCTGACCCTTGAGTCTGACAATACCACTTTTGCCCTTCCTCCTCTCACTAACATATTTGAAAAATGCCTTAGCCCTGCATTTTATTGCATTGGCTATTTCTTCTTCTTTTTGTATCTTTGCATGCCTGACTACTTTGCTAGCTTCTTTAAGTTTTTCCAAATATAGATGCCTGCCTTCCTCTCTCTGTGATATCTTGTATTTCATGAAGGCCTCCCTCATTTTCTTTACCTTTTCAGCCACTTCTTTTGAGAACCATAGCGGCCTCCTTTTCCTTTTACATTTATTTACCTTTCTAACAAAAAGGTTTGTTGCCTTTAAAATATTCCCTTTCAGTTTTGCCCACTTTTTTTCTACATCCCCCAGCTGTTTCCATCCCACTAACGACTCTTTGAGGTATTGTCCCATCTTGGCAAAGTTAGTTTTCCTAAAGTCTAAGACCCTCGCTTTTGAATGGTTTTTTATCAGCCCTAGTCCTAATACTGAATCATACCATCTGGTGATCACTGGATGCGAGATGATGTCCCATTTGACATCAAAAACATTTTCCCCATTGGTAAGCACTAAGTCCAGTATGGCCCCATCACGTGTGGGTTCAGTTCCCAGTTGTCTGAATAGTTCTCCCTGTAGAGAATCAAGGATCTCCTTACTTTTGACACTGCAGCAGGGATGTGCCAATCCACATCTGGTAAATTGAAATCACCTATCAGTAGCACTTCTCCTTTCATGACAATACTGTGTATGTTTTCTCTTAAATCTTTGTCCACTTCTACTCCCTGTGAGGAGGATCTGTATATAACGCCAATGCAAATGGATTTCCCTTTCCCTCTTTCTAGTTTAACCCACAGTGTGTCCTCTCTTCCTTTTAAGCCCTCTAATTCTATAGTTTTAATATTATTTTTTACATATAGTGCCACGCCACCTCCCCATCTTTCTTCCCTGTCCTTCCTGAGTAAAGTATAGCCTGGTATAATTACATCCCAGTCATGGTTTTCCATGAACCATGTCTCCATAACCGCCACTAAATCCAAGTCAGCCTCTTCCATTAAAGCCTCAACATCTGGAATTTTATTTTCCACTTTCCAGATGCTGCTCCTATTACCGATTTCTACAGAGGTATTTAATGTTTCACTTACCTGGGGGCTTTCTTCATCCATCCCCAATGAATCTAGCTTAAAGCCCTCTTCAGTAGGTTAGCCATTCTGTTTCTGAAGACTCTTCTACCCTTCCTGGACAGATGAACACCATCACTGCTCTGCAGCCCTTGGAATATCATCCCATGGTCCAGGAAAGCAAAACGCTCTCAATGACACCATCCACGCATTAATCTCCAGGATGTGAGCTTCTCTGCCTCGGCCTTTACCCTGAACAGGGAGGACTGAAGAGACCACCACCTGCATACCTATCTGCTTCACCCTCTGTCCCAGAGCCATGAAGTCACATTTGACATACTTGGAGGGATTCCTAGCAGCATCATTTGTGCCGACATGGACAAGCAACATTGGATAATAGTCAGCAGGGTTGTTGAGTCTTGGCAAACTCCATAATATTTCAGATTTTGGCACCTGGCAGACAACTCACCTCTCTGGACATCAGATCTGGTCGGCAGATGGATGCCTCAATACCACTCAGAGAGTCACCAACCACCACTACCCTTTGCTTCCTAGTGGTGAATGATTCTGCAACTTTGGGGGTGCTCAAGCTGTGGTTATTCAGTTTCCCTTTTTCACTCAACATGTGGTCAAACTCTGGAATTCATTACCGGAAGATATAGTGGGAGCTTTTACTGTAGCTAGGTTTAAAAAAGGTTCGGTCAAGTTCCTGGAGGAAAGGTCCATAAACCATTATTGAAGAGGACCCATGAATGATTGGCCACTATTGAAAATGGGATGCTGAGCTTGGTATGTCGGTGACTGGATGCTATAGTGTAGGGGGGTCATTTTCGCGAGGAGAGCTTCCGGAGTCCAGTTGTCCTCCCCAGAATTCCTTTCCTTTTTACAACAGGCCTGATCATTCTAGCATGAAAATTCAGACCCTGTGGCCTCTGGGTTCCCCTGAGCGCAGTCTCAGGAGAGGCATACTGAGAGTGGAAGCCTTGTTCCATTGTCTATAGCTAAGCATTCCTGGCAAAGAGCTCCCCCTGGAAATAAGGATCAGCTGGGATCTGTCCGATATCTGGACTATGGCTTTAATTCAGATGTCTGATGTGGATGAAGAAGTACTCTTGCCTGGAAATAGGAACCGGAGGCATTGATTCCCAGGGTCTTATCCACTTTGAGCTTGGTAGTTGCTCCAGGCATGGAGCAGGAACTGAGGATGCATCCACTCTTGTAAGGTGTGTGAAAATCCACTACAGTTTTCCCGTTCCTGGAGGTGCTCAGTGGCCTTTTCCAGTCTGAGTAGGATTCCCCCAACTTCCCACCTTAAGGGCTAAGGGTATATAAGATGATGCACTCTCTACTGGAGAAGGAGTGCATTGTGTGTTTGATGTTTCCAAGGTGGATATGCATGTCATGGTGGTTACCAGACGAACCAACCTTCCTGTGGAAGGTGGATCGGCCTTAAAGGATACTCTGGACTGAAAAGTGGATTCATGTTGAAGATCCAGTTCATTATGGCTGCTGCTATTCTTTAGTTGGCAGTATGTGCAGGCCTGACGTTTCAAGCCCTGCTCCAGTGGATTCAGTCTCTCCTGTCAAGTGATTCTACCCCTCTACAGCCTTCCTTTCTGATGCCATGTATGGCCTGGTACATCTAGCAGCCAGAGATTGTGCTCCATCGATTGTGACATGGCATTGGCTTGGTCATGGGGAAGCGGACTCACCTTCCAGAACCTCAAGTGTGTCAACAGGTGTTTGTATGTCATGTGTTTCTGGTTGATCTTCAGCAGCAGTTCTGCTTCCAATGATGGCGAAGGCCAGCCTGTGGTGGTGGTGGCAGCAGCCCCATCTTCTGAGGAAGGGTGTGCCACTGGACGATGGCTCATGGATCCTTCTTGCGACGAATGCTAGTCTCTCAGGATGGGGAGCCCACTGAACTGCAGGGAGGCGATGTGGCCCATCAACTGCACTAAAGCAAGGGCCATCAGGTTGGCTCTTCTGTCTCTCTGGACCCTGGTCAAGGGCCAGGCAGTTCACCTATTCTTCGACAATGCCACGGTGGTGGCTTATGTTGGTCGGCAAGGTGGCATGAGCTGAGGTATCCCTGGAGATTGCTGCCCAGGCAAACAGGAGAGCCAAGAGCCTCCTAGTTTATTGGCTCTTTACATTGCTGGGGTGCATGTTGTGGAAACTGATTTTCTCAGCCGGCACTCTCTGGTCCCTGGAGAGTAGGAGTTGAGTCAGGAGGTGTTTTCAGTTGATTCTGCACCACTGGAGTCGCCTGCAAAAGATTTGATGGTGACTCGCTCCAAGGCCTCTTCAGCCACTACATGGAGACATGTTCAAAGGCCTTGGTGCTCTGGCTCAACCTTGACGAGGTCAGCACCTGCTGTAGGTGTTTCCTCGATGGCCCCCTGGTGGGACATGTGATTCGGCGTATGGAGCACCATCCGAGAGGAATTATTCTGGTGGCGCTGGGTTGGCTGAAGAGAGCATTATGAGCAGATCTGATGTGGCTCCTGCAAGCGCCACCTTTCAGTTTGCCTCTGTTTTTGGGCTATTGTGTTGGAGGCTACTTATCCTGGAGAGCTGGGCCCCCTTCTCACTTATGGCTTGGCTCCTGTAAAGAGACAGCACGTATGGGCTACTCTCTGGCAGTGATGGTCCATTCTGCTCAGAGCCCAGAAGAGGTCTACCAGCCTGGCATAGGTGTGGGTCTGGTGCCTTGAGTGCTGATGTGGTGGATAACTCCTGAGGCATCCAAGATGCCGTCTCTGTGGCGTTTTCTGCAGAATGGTCTGAAGGAGGGCTTTTTTTCTCTTAGCTCCCTGAAGGTTCAGGTGACAGCTTTGGCCTGTTTTAGAGGGCTGTTGACTGGTTATGTCTCTAGCCATACAACTGGATATTTTGCACCTTCTTCAGGGGGATTTGGCGTCTGCATCCTCTTATGGTCTCTGGTCCCTTCCTGGGATCTATGTCTGGTGCTCAGGGCCCTGATGTCTGGGCCCTTTGAGCTGTTGAAGCATGCTACTCTGCAGGACTTGACGCTCAAGACTGTCTTCTTGGTTGCAGTTGTTCTGGAAGACAGTTTTCCAAGCTGCAGGCTCTGTCTTGCCGAGATCCTTATCTATCTTTTTCTGAGGAGGCCGTTTCCATTCAGCCTGTGCCTTCCTTCTTCCGTAAAGTGGTTTCTGCCTTCATGTGAACCATGCAATTTGCTTGCCCTCCTCTAAGGTGCAGTGTTGGGGGAAAGATAGGATCTTTGCCTTGTAGATGTCCAGAGGGTGTTTCTTTGGTTCTTGGAGGTTATACATTTTTTTCATAAGTCAGACCATCTTTTTGTGCTGTTGGCTGGCCTGTGCAAGGTGACACAGTGGCTCAGTCTGTATTGGGGTGCTGGGTTAAGGAGGCCATTGCCTCGATGGATCAGTTGTGGAACCGATTGGTTCTGGAGGGTATGCATGCCCTTTCTACCCAAACGAAAGTATCCTCTTAGAGTGGAGCTCAATAGCCCCTGCAGACATTTGTCAGACAGCAATGTGGGCATCACCTCCACCTTTATTGAGCATTTCCACTTAGATGTCCACACTCGGTCAGACACAGCTAAGGTTTGCGAGCTGCTGTGTCTTTTTCCCACCCAGTGGAGGCGTAGCATAGGTATGTCCCACTTATACGGACTGGTCTAGCAGGACAATATGAAAAGTGACATTTTACTTACCAGATAATGTCCTTTCCCTGAGTCCTGCTAGACCAGTCCAGGGCCTGCCCCTGGAACTGTTTGCGCTCTGTTCTTCTGAGGAAGTACCCTTGAGTGTGCTATGATTCCCATATTTGGCTCTGCAAAATCATCTTTTACAAACAGCCTTCAATTTATGCATTCCTGTACATAGTTCTCTACTGTTTGAATGCTCATTGTTGCCCAGGTTGAGGTTGTGTGAAGCCTGCCATGTTCTCCCATATGCTTTGGGATGAATACTGAAGAGACCTCTGGTGGCTAAGGCGTATAGAGAGGCATGGGAGTGATGTCACTGAAACTTGGGGATTTCATTGGCTATCTGTCCACCACTCTGCTAGTAGGGGAATACAACCCACTTACCTGTACTGGTCTAGCAGGACTCAAGGAAAGGACATTATCTGGTAAGTAAAATATCACCATATTCCAGAAACTGAGGCAGTGGATTAGCTTAAGTTTGAAAAAAGCAAACCTAATAACAGAATCTGAGGTTTTAAGCTCCATTTAGAATCTCGCCAAACCCCCAGATCATGAACTTGAAAAGTCACAGCAACTCCTTGGTAAACCAGTCGCATTAGTTCACCTTTGGATCTTAATATCACAAAAGGGGTCAATTCTATCTACAGCATTCCCTAATGAAGAATGCCAATGACTGCAGAAGAAAACTTTGCTACAAGGGGGCGTAGGTGAAAGGGGATAGGCTCAGGGGTAATTTGAGGAAATATTTCTTTACAGAAAGAGTGGTAAATGCATGGAATAGTCTCCCAGTGGAGGTGGTGGAGACTAGGACTGTATCTTAAATCAAGAAAGCCTCTGTCCCCCCCCCCCTCCCCTCCCTTATTCTTCCCTCACTCCCATGAGCATTGATGCCCCTTAGTATTAAGCTCTCTCCAAGTTCATTATCCTGTCACAATGTAAACTGCCTTGACCATAGGATAAAGCAGTATATAAAAGCTATTAAATAAATAAGAAAGCATGGAACAAAAGCAGTGAATCTCTAAGGGATTAAAAAGGGACTGTAAAGCTTAATAGTTGGTATGGAGGTGCAGACTGGATAGGCCATATGGCTTTTATCTAACATCATTTTCTTTTTATGTTTCTGTTTCTATCATCTGCAAATAACAGGGGTTCGAATTTCTACCATCCCAACCAGCACTCCTTTCATTTCCTCATTCTTGGCTAAGAACATAAGATATGCCATACTGAGTCAGACCAAGGTCCATCAAGCCCAGTATCCTGTTTCCAACAGTGGCCAATCTAGGTCACAAGTACCTAGCAGTTTCCTTAAAAGACAAAGGTTCCACAATGCTTGTATTGGAGCAAGCAGTGGATATCCCGGGTCCCCTTTAATAATGGTTTATGGACCTTTCATCCAGGAACTTGTCCAAACCTTTTTTTAAACCTTGTTACACTAACAGCTTTTACTACTTACTCTAGTAACAAATGCCAAAGGTTGATTACACGTTGAGGGAAAAATATTTTCTCATCTCCAGGAACAAGCAGGAATGAGTCTTCACATATGGGTATCGTCGGTACCGACGGAGCCTGCGTGGGAACGCTCCCCAGCGTCCAGTAAGAAAGCTTTTGGGAGCATCCCACAGCGCCTGCGCGCTGCCTTCCTGCCTTTCCCGCCTTTCCCAACCGCCTCTCTCCAGTTCTTCTTTTCCGCTGAGCCAGCAGGTCGTGTTCCTGTCACCGCAGAAGAAGTTCTTTATTTTTTTCTTTATTTTTCTGTGTCGCGTCTGCCTTCGACGTCAGACCGGTACTGCCGGTCTTTTTTCTTTTCTTTCTTTAACAAAAAAACCCCAAAAAAACCTTTTATTTCTTCAACTGTGCATTTTCAGTTTGGGCCTTAGGCCTGAATATTTTCTCCTCATGGAGAAGCCCGCTTCCGGGTTTAAAAAGTGCACAAAATGTGGCGGTACTATTTCAGTCACCGACACCCATGATTGGTGTCTAAAATGTTTGGGTCCTGACCATTCCATCACGGATTGTGTCCCCTGCACCATGATGTCTAAAAGGGGTCGGCAGAACCGAGCAGCCAAGCTCAGTACCCTGTTTCCCTCTGATGCAGCCTCGGTGGCATCGACGTCTTCCAGGGCTGCTTCTTCCTCCCATGGATCTCAGGTAACCAAACATAAATCTAGCCGGTCCTCGAAGGGCAAATCTCCCTCTAAGCATCGAGATGCCTCCGGGCTTGTCCTCGAGGATTCCGCTCCGGCAAAATTACCCCGGCGGGAAGTTCCGGCTTCCAAAGCATCATCTATGGGGTTACAGGTTGACATCGATGGCTTGGCCTCGACCGATCACCTGTTGCCGTGTTCTGGGGTACCGGTAGCCTCCACTGGTACCGACATCCAGACTTTGGTGGCGTCGATGGATCAGAAAATTCTATCCATGCAGCGCACCCTTACGGCATTCATGCAGGCTTCGACGCCTTCGGTACCGCAACAATCTCCGTTGCCGGTACCGACCCCGGCACCAGCACCGGTACCGATTGCATAGACATCGGCTTCGGTGTCGACTGCAACGGTGCCCTGTCCTATGATGCCCATCGGTACCGAACCGGTACCGCTTACTCCCAATGTCGATCCCATTCGGTACGCGTATCGGGCTTTACAGGAGCATCCAGACAGGCGATACTTCGATTCCTCCGAAGACTCTGAGTCGGAGGCTTCTGTCAATGCACCGGTACTACTTCCTCAGGAGTCTGCTTCTTCAAAACGAAGAATGTCTCCTCCAGAGGACTTGTCTTTTCAAGACTTTATTAGGGAAGTGGCTAGAGGCCTCTCTATCACAGTGGCCTCTGAGTCAGAGCCTAGAGCCAAGCAATTAGATATTTTGCAATATCCTAAGGCTCCTAAGGAAGCAGCTACCTTACCTATTCATGAGATTCTTTATGATCTCATGTTAGGCATGTGGGAGACTCCTCTCACCACCTCTCCTCATTCTTGTAGGTTGGACACCATGTACCGTGTCCCTCCCTGTCCTGGTTTTCATAAGACTCAGCTTCCTCACCACTCTATTGTGGTTGAGTCTGCTATGAAGAAAATAAAGTGCAAAGAGACACTCATCTAACCCTCCAGGACGTGAATGTAGGACTCTAGATGCTTTTGGCTGAAGGATTTTCCAGGCCAATATGCTTGCTGCCAGAATCAACTCCTGTAGTCTCTATATGGGGATGTTTCTAAAAGAAGTCACAGATCATCTGCAGACTTTAGCTCCTTTTATTTCAGAAGATAAAAGGCAGGAATTTCTCACTTGGCTCAAGCATGCCCAAGATGTTTCCAAATTCTCCAACCGTGCAGCCTTTGACTCTTTTGAGTGTGTAAGCAGAGCCACGGCTATTGCCATAGGTGCACGCAGAATTGCTTGGTTACAAGCCTCTGATTTGGAACTCTGGGTCCAAGATGAGTTGGGAAACCTTCCTTGTACAGGTGAAAACCTGTTTGGCAGGGATTGGCAAGCAAAGGCCACTCAGATGGATGCTGAGAACTCTGCTTTGGATCGACTTTCAAAGTCTACCTCTGCCCCTGTTAAGAAAAGATTGTTCAAAAAGACATCTTTTTCTAAAAAGGGAAGATATTATCCTGTTCATGGGCAGACGTCTTCTGCAGGTCGTTTTGCTGCAAAGCGTCAGCAACCACCTAAACAGGCCTAGTCAAAGGCTGCCAGGTCTACCACAGCCCAGCAGCCTCAACCTCCTCAGGGCCTTTGACTTGCAACTAGAGAACTTAGCCTTTCTAGCTCTGGAAAAACCAGAGCCCCTCACCATTCCAGGAAGGTTGACTTACTTTGCTCCCAGATGGGAGCAAATCACAGCAGAGCAATGGACCCTCTCCATCATAAAGAAAGGATACAAGCTTCATTTCTTGAGTCTTCCTCCTCACACCATGGTGAAACAGTTCAATTCTCCAAAATCTCTCCTCAACCTTCTAGGTCAGGAGATTGCTACCCTTCTTGCCCAAGGGGCAATAGAAGAAGTACCTCTTCTTCAACAGGGCTCAGGGTTCTACTCCCCTTATTTTCTTATCCCAAAGAAAACAGGGGGCTACAGACCCATATTAGATCTCAGAGAATTGAACAAGTTTCTATTCAAGGAGAAATTCAAAATGATTTCTCTAGGGGCTCTGCTTCCATACCTTCAGAGTCAGGACTGGCTTTGTTCTCTAGATCTCAAGGATGCGTACACCCATGTCCTCATCCATCCAACACACAGAAGATTCCTTCGGTTCCTTTTTCAAGGAAAGCACTACCAGTATAGGGTGCTTCCTTTCGGTCTGGCCTCTGCACCAAGGGTGTTCACGAAATGCATGGCAGTAGTAGCTGCATTTCTCCGCACTCTAGGAATATTCGTATTCCCATATCTGGACGACTGGCTCATTCGAGCCCCATCCCAGTCAGAGGCCCAGACTTGTCTAACCTGCACAATGCGTATCCTTCAGTATTTGGGACTAGTAATAAACATCCCAAAATCCAATCTCACCCCTACTCAGTCTCTGGAGTTCATAGGGGCCTTGCTGGATACCACAACTGCAAGGGCCTATCTTCCTCAGGCCCGTTGCCTACGCCTGGTGCAGTTAGCCTCCCAGATTCAGTTAAAGTCCCAGTTAACTGCTCGAGAGATGTTACAACTATTAGGCCACATGGCATCCACCGTGCATGTGGTTCCATATGCTCGCCTTCACATGAGGGCAGCTCAATGGACTTTGTCCACCCAATGGACTCAGGCTTCAGGTTGCCTGTCAGACAAAATAGCAAACTCCAGTCGCCTTTTTTGGTCTCTCCAGTGGTGGAAGTCCTCTCAAAACCTGTTGCTGGGGTCCCCTTTTCAGCAACCGCTACCCCAAGCAACTCTCACAACAGATGCTTCTCCAAGGGGTTGGGGAGCTCATCTGCAGGATCTCTCCACCCAGGGCATCTGGTCTCCACAGGAGACTTCTCTACATATCAATCTCTTGGAACTCAGAGCAATTTTCTTAGCTCTCAAAGTGTTCCATTCCCTGCTCAGCTACAGGACAGTCCTCATCCATACGGACAACCAAGTAGCCATGTTCTATGTAAACAAGCAGGGAGAAACTGGCTCTCTGTCGCTTTGCAACGAAGCTTTGTGACTGTGGGCCTTCGCCAGAGAGCATCACATCCATCTTCTGGCAGTATATCTTCCAAGCGTTCAAAACTCTTGGGCGGACAGACTCAGTCGAGTTCTGCTTCCACACGAGTGGTCCCTCCACATGGACCAGGTAGCCAGGATCTTTCGAATTTGGGGAACCCCGGACATAGACCTCTTTGCAAGTCCGTGGAATGCCAAACTTCCCCGGTTCTGTTCCAGAATTCCGTGTCAGGGAGTTCAGGCCAAGAATGTCTTCCTCCTTCACTGGGGTCAAGACTTCCTTTATGCCTTTCCACCAATTCCCCTAATTCCCAAGACACTATTCAAGCTTCAGAGAGATCAAGGGACCATGATCCTCATAGCACCACATTGGCCACGCCAAGTGTGGTACCCTCTACTTCTGCATCTCTCTCAAGCTCCCTCCCTGGACTTGGGCTCTGCTCCAGACCTTCTATCCCAGGAAGAAGGAACATTGTGGCACCCAAACCCCCAGTCTCTCCATCTCAGGGCTTGGTTGCTGAGGGCCTAGACCTTCAAGATTTTCATCTCTCCCAGCAAGTCAGAGATGTTATTCATGCCTCTAGAAAGCCTTCTACTAGATGTTCCTATGCTTTCAAATGGAAAAGATTTACCATTTGGTGTTCAGAGAAGGGTCTAAACCCTCTTGCAATACCTCTGAATTCTTTACTAGAGTATCTCCTGCATCTATCCCATGCAGGTCTGAAAACAAATTCAGTAAGAGTCCATTTGAGTGCTATTGCAGCGTCTCTCAAGCCTCTCAATGAACAACCTATTTCCTCTCATCCTCTTATAGCAAGATTCATGAGAGGCCTTCTTTTAACTAAACCTCCCATTAGACCACCTCCAGTGGCATGGGACTTAAACCTGGTTCTTGGCCAGCTTATGAAGCCACCCTTTGAACCTTTAGCCACCACCTCCTTGAAATTTCTTTCTTGGAAGGTTATTTTTCTCATTGCAGTCACCTCAGCACGCCGCATCAAAGTTGCAAGCTTTGGTGGCTAATCCACCTTATACAAGGTTCCATCATGATAAGGTAGTCCTCAGGACCAATCCACACTTTATGCCTAAAGTGGTCTCGCCTTTTCATCTGAACCAAGAGGTATATTTACCTGTCTTTTTTCCAGGACCTCATGCATCAAATGCAGAGAGGAATCTTCATACATTGGATTGTAAGAGAGCTCTTGCTTTTTACTTAGAAAGAACACAGCAACATAGAAAGTCTTCTCAACTCTTTGTTGCTTTTGATCCTTCTCATTTAGGACTTCCAGTCTCTATGAGAACACTGTCCAACTGGATTGCTCAGTGTATTTCTTTCGCCTACCAGAGTAGAAACCTTTCTCTGGAGGGCCATGTCACAGCTCACAATGTGAGAGCCATGGCAGCCTCAATGGCTCATCTAAACTCTGTGTCCATCGACCAAATCTGTCGAGCGGCCACCTGGGCCTCGGTTCATACCTTCACAGCCCATTACTGCTTGGACAAGGACTCCCGTCGGGATGCCTTGTTTGGTCAGGCTGTTCTCAAACACCTGTTCCATTCCTAATCAACTCCTACCCACCTACCCTGGTTGGATGCCAGAGATCCATGGGGGGAGGTAGAGTCCATTCCAAGGACACACAACCTGGGGTCTTCCCCTGGCATCTGCAGCTAGGGAGTCCCCATATGTGAAGACTCATTCCTGCTTGTTCCTGGAGATAGCACAGTTACTTACCTGTAACAGGTGATCTCTGGGAACAGCAGGAATAAGTCTTCACAACCCACCCACCTCCCCTAGGAGTTGTATCTCTCTATCTATATTTCCTTTCCTCTCTCTCTCTTTGTCTCAGCTTTAAAACTCGAACTGGAGAGAGGCGGTTGGGAAAGGCAGGAAGGCAGCGCGCAGGCGCTGTGGTATGCTCCCAAAAGATTTCTTACTGGACACTGGGGAGCGTTCCCGCGCAGGCTTTGTCGGTACCGACGATACCCATATGTGAAGACTTATTCCTGCTGTTCCCAGAGATCACCTGTTACAGGTAAGTAACTGTGCTTTATTGGTCTTAAATAGGTTATCCTGTAGCTTCATTGCATATCCCCTAGTATTTCTATATTTTGATGGTGTAAACAATTGATCTGCGTTTACCCGTTCCACTTCATTCGTTAATTTATAGACCTCTATCATATCTCCCCTCAGCCTTCTCTTTTCCAGACTGAAGAGCCCTTACCTTTTTAGCCTCTCTTCATAGGGGTATCCTTCCATCCCCTTTAGCATTTTGGTGGCTCTTCTCTGTACCTTTTCTAATAACACTATATCCTTTTTAAAATATGGCGACTAGAGTTGCACACAATATTCAAGGTGTAATTGCACCATGGAACGAAACAGAGGCAATTTTTCACAATCCTCAAGGGTTTTAAGAACTTTGAATAATTTTGTTGCATCTGCAAATTTGATTACCTTACTCATTATTCCCATTTCCAGGTCATTTATGAATATGTTAAAAAGGCACCAGACCCAGCATAGATCCCTGGGGTACTCCACTATTCACCTTTCTCCACTGGGAAAATTGGCCATTTAGCCGTACCCTCTGCTTTCTATTTTAACCAGTTCCTGATCCACAATAGTACACTGCCTCCTATCCCATGACATTTTAATTTCGCTAAAAGTCTCTCATGAGGGACCTTGTCAAAGTCTTTCTGAAAATCCAGATACACTATATCAACTGACTCACCTTTGTCTACCTGTTTATTCACACCTTCAAAAAAACATAACAGATAAGACAGACAAAACCTTCCTTGGCTAAAGCCATGTTGGCTGTCTCCCATCAAGCCATGACTATCTACATGTTCAGTAATTTTGTTCTTTATAATGGTTTCTACCATTTTTCCCGGTACTAACATCAGGCTCACCGGTCTGTAGTTTCCCGGATCACCCCTGGAACCCTTTTTAAAAATTGGCGTTGCATTGGCCATCCACCAATCTTCAGGTATTATAGATGATTTAATGATAGTTCACATATTACTAATAGTATGTCTGCAATCTCATATTTCAGTTCTTTCAACCCCCTTGGAGGTATACCATCCAGTCGAGGTGATTTGCTACTCTTCAGTTTATCAAATAGTTGTAATACATCTTCCCAGTGTATCAATATTTATTTTTTTTTTATATACTGATTTTCAAATTCTCAAAGCAGTTTACAATGAACATAACTTTGTTTACATGTAACGTTTCATCAGTAACTATGTTCAATAACAAAGTACATTCATAGAACATTTTGTAACTATTTACAGAGGAATACATTCTTACATTTTGTAACTCTTTACAGAGGATTGATGATTTGCCTGTTGAGGCGACCTGTTGGTCAGGGGATTTATCAATAATGTTATATGACTTCTATGGTGTCGAAGTGCTCCATAAATAGATGGGTTTTTAAGAACTTTCTGAAGTCAGCAACATCTGTAATTGCTCTCAGGTGGCATTGGAGCATGCCGCAGAGACACCCGCAGATATTCAGTGGTAGTAACTATGTTAGTGCCACCGAGTCTCTCAGATAAAGTGAGTAACACGGTTAACAAGTCTGCTGACCATGTTACTGCCTTTGACTATAGGGCCATTTGTTTTTATTTTTGTGTTTTATATGTGTAAGATATATAAAGTTATATAAATACAAATAATTTTCTTGTTCGATTGTAGTATGGAACATTAAGATGTTTTCACTGAAGAGGCAGTCAAGAAATTTATAGCCTGTTACTGTTATCACTCGGCAATGTTATAATGTAAACTGTTTCATTATACTGTAAACCACTGACTAAAGGATAAAGCGGTATAAAAAAACTTATTAAAATAAAATATAAATTAAACTAAATTTAGCAGGGAATGAACTAGAACAATGTACGTCTCATGAGGTTAGATTGAGAATCACAGATCCAAGACAATCGGTGATGAGAGTAATTTCTGTCATATGAGATGATGGGAAGAGGAAGATAAATTCTTGTTATCACTTGGATGGCCTAGCTGCTGTGTGCTGAATATTGCAGTTTTAAGTAAATTGCATCTAGCCATTGTGATACAAGCATAATATTGCCTCAAACATACCATGCCAACCTGTGACCACCTCAGGCACTGGTAACATACAGTATTTACTATTAACAGTATTGTTATCTAACATTTATCCTTGATACTATTACTAATTTCTTTTCCTCTTTCAAGGCTATTTATAAAATGGTGGGCACTGTGATAATGATGAAAATGAATGAAGATGGCCTTACGCCAGAGCAACGAGTAGACAAGATTTTCAGTAAGATGGATAAGAACAAAGATGACCAGATTACACTGGATGAATTCAAAGAAGCTGCAAAGAGTGATCCTTCCATTGTATTACTGCTGCAATGTGACATTCAGAAATGAGCTATTGTAAATGCAATATGGACTGCAGAGGTCTAAATGTTCCATTCAGTTTGCAGCCATTTCCACAACAACAAAAATATTGCTTGGACTACCTATAAATGGACTTGCTTCTTGTGTTTGAAACACTTGTGTGCATGAGAATGTCATTTGCTAAAGAATTTTAAAATACATATGATATAAAAATGCCACAATGTGAAGTACGCAATGTCATTTCATAAGAATCTTGTTCCTCTGAAGCCTGTGCAGCAGTAATGTGCTGCACTGATTTATGATGCTATCTAGTGCTCATGTTTTACTGATGCTAGCTGTGCGTCTCCTATACTATTAGTGTTAGTGACATGAATACTCATGGTAATGTAATTGTTTATAATAAACCATTTCAACGTTCTTCTGTAAAGTAGTACTGGACAGAGGGAGATTTCCTCAGTTCATGAAGTCTGCTCATTGCACATATGCTTGTATTATCAGTGAATATAAATGTACTTCATTGCATGCCTTTTAGGTTTGCTTTAATTCTTACCTCATTGCATCCTATCAGTCTGGAAAGAGCTGAGTCAGAGGAATGCAGTATGATCAAATGTAAACAAATCCTGCTTCATTGTTCTTAATAGTGTAAAAAAAGTGTGTGATATATATAATCCCCCCAATACAGGTTTATATACAATTGATATACAGAGATAAATATGTATCTCTATATATCATTATGTAGCTAGTTTATATATTTATATATATCTCACACATATTGAAAATATTGTTCTAAAGGAGGCGATAAATAGTATTAGGGGTTTTTTTTGGAAGTACAGTAATTTGTGGCTGAATTATCAAAAGCTTCCAAAGAGGTGGCAATATGTGTCCCACAATAAATTTATTATATTGGACTCTCTTCCCCCCCCCCCCCCCGTTAATTCGTATGTCCTATCTTGAAGATAGAAGTATAATCAAACGTTGGTGTTTCTTCATTGGTTGCCCTAAATATAATGATAAACTATTGCGTACTTCCCATGTTTAGAAGCAAGAATGCAGATACGCTTTTAGTGGAAGAAGAGGGCCATAGTAGAACCCTTTACTGAAATGCATTAAACTATATTAAATTTTTGACTGGCCAGAGGAGAAAAATAAATATTTTTTACTCAAAATATTCTCACCCTTTGACACAGGGTCATTTGGGAGTTCTATATTGTAGTATTGTACTATTTTTCACATGTCAACGATTAATGAAAATACTGGACATATATGTATAATGTCATTTTTGCTTGTTTGATAAACTGTGCATCAGGAAATGTAATATTCTTTTCCTCTGATGTATAACCTATCTAAAAAGTGTAACCCTACTTATATATTTTACACACAACAAGCTAAGGCGTGTGCGAAGAACTTGGAATCTAAGTCCACTTGACATTTGCTTCTCCTATATCATTCCATTTTTTTATATAAAAGAATGCAGTAGCAGGAACATTGTTACTGTTAAGAAGAAAAACCGTATGTTTATGGACAGAAGAAGAAAAAAGGCCAAAAAAGCATGTAGGTGCACAGTTTAAACAATAGACTGGCTGTTCTGGATCAAACGATGATCTGGTAGAGTAGATAAAACTACTAACCTTCAAGGTGATATTGTAGGGTTATTGACTTTATCAGCCTCTCCTTGTTCCTGCGTAAGACTAATACCACGCCTTAACTCTAAGAACAAGATAATTTTCCAGGAACAAGCAGGAAGTCAGTTCTCACATATGGGTGATGTCGATGCCGACGGAGCCCTTGCAGAAGCATCGCCCCAGCTTTCAAAGAAAGCCTTTGGGAGATGCAACCATGCATGTGTGGTGCCCTTCCCGTCCAAGGGTGCCATCTTGCTCAGTCTCCTTTTTTCTGCTGAGCCCTTCAGATGTCTGTCTGGTTTCTCCTGGAAAAAGTTTATTTTTTTCTTGTACCTGAGTTTCATACTCTCTCCGGTTGTGCACCGGTACTCTTGCTGCCACCCAAGCCTGCTGCCCCGGCATCGAGTCTTGGGTCCATATACTTTTTTTCTTGTCTTGGTGCCTTCGCACCCTTTTTCCAACTGGCAGCACTACGAGTCTTTGACCTTGCTGGAGTACTTTGTTCCCCTATGGCTATCAGTAGTTTTAAGAAGTGTGATCGGTGTGTAAAAATCATGTCCCTTACTGACACACACAAGACTGCTGTCTACACTGCCTAGGACGGGCTACGACACCGCAGCCTGTGGGCTCTGTAAGAAGATGCTTCCAAGGCCTTCAAGAGCCGCCAGCAGCAGCATGATAAGTTCTTCCCAGAGTCCCCAGTACCTCCGAAGGCCAGTGCCCCTTCTGAAGCCACAGATTCCCGTGGTGCCCCTGCAGACCCCGGTCGATGCCATGGTTCTTCAGACAGGGGGGGTCTCCCTTAAGGGGGGAACACAGGAAGAAGAAGAAACCCTTGAAGACAGTGTCCCTGGATGGTTCCGGCAGATCGGGTAAGTCCCGAGCCAGGTCCCGCAGTCCACGATGCTTGTCCAAAGGCTTGGAGCAGGAGCGGCCCACCAAGGTTGCCTGGAAGGAATCGACTTTACCTTTTTTGCTGTCTTTTACCTATGTCATCTGCCTAAGCAAGATGGTACCCTTGGGCGAGAAGGGCCCATGCATACGTGGTAGCATCTCCCAAAGGGTTTTTTTGAAAGCTGGGGAGATGCTTCCGCAAGGTCTCTGTCTGCGCCGTCACCCATATGTGAGGACTGATTCCTGCTGTAGAGAACACCTGTTACAGGTGAGTAACTACACTTTCAGCATAGCCAGCTGTATTCAACAGTCACTCCATACAGCTCTCCATCATACATTCGGCTGAACTGTGCTTTTTCAAAACAATGCTCAAACTAGTGAAAAAAACAGTTAGGTCAGTCGCCTCAGACTATACAAACAGAAATGTTCAGGCAGGTGCCATCTGTTGGCTTGCATTGTTTTAGTAGTAATTACAAGAACTGCTATCTCCATTCCAAATTATGTATGTTATTTTGTGACAGTGCTTAGAAACATGATGGCAGAAAAAGACCTCATGGCCTATCTAGTCTGCTCTTCCATATCAACTACAATAGTCCCCTTTTTCCTTAAGCGATCTTCTATGTTTCTTTTGGAAGTCAGATCCTGTCCTCGTTTCTACTACCTCCACTGGGAGCCTATTCCACGCGATTACCACTCTTTCCTTAAAGAAATATTTCCACATATTATTCCTGAGTCTATCCCCTTTCACCCTCATCCTATGTCCCTTCATTACAGAGTTTGACTTTCAATTGAAAGAGACTCTCCTCTTGTGCATTTATGCCAAGGAGGTATTTAAATGTCTCTATTATATCTCCCCTATCCTGCCTTTCCTCTAACGTATACATATTAAGATCTTTAAGGCTGTCCTCGTATGCTTTATAGCAAAGACTATTAACCATTTTAGTAGCCACCATCTGCACCGACTCATCCTGTTTATATCCTTTTGAAGGTGCTGTCTGCAGAACTGCACACAATACTCCAAATGAGCTAGTGCCTCAGTATAAGTCTCTGGTACTATCACCTCCTTTCTGCTAGCCATTCCTCTCCGTATGCACTTAAGCATCTTTCTAGCTTTCACAGTCCCATTTTTTTTATCTGTTTAGCTGCTATAGGATCATCAAACAATCATGCCCTGGTCCCGCTCTTCTTTCACGGACAAAAATACTTTGCCCCCTATGCTGTACTGCTCCCTCAGATCTTTGCAGCCAAAGTACATGACCCTACATTTTTTTTAGCATTAAATCTCATCTGCCAAATTTCTGACCATTCTTCAAGCTTAGCTAGATCCCTCCTTATGTTGTCTACTTTATTACAGATTTTGGTTCATCTGCAGAGGCAAACCTTACCTGAAAGCCCTTCCGTAATATCACTAACAATGATCTTAAAAAGAATCTGACCAAGGACAGATCCTGCGGCCCACCACTGGTAACTTCCTTCTCCTCTGACTGATCTCCATTTACCTGTACCCTTTATTGCCTCCCACTCAACCAATTTCTAACCAGTCAGTCACTTTTAGGGTCCTCCCTAGGGTGCTTGGTTTGTTTATGTCACTTGTGTGGAACCGTGTCAAAGATTTTACTGAAATCTAAGTACACCACATCTAGAGCTCGCCCTCGGTCCAAACCCTTGATCACCCAGTCAAAGAAATCAATCAGATTTGTCTGAAAAGACCTGCCTCTTGTACATAAGAACATAAGCTATGCCATACTGGGTCAGACCAAGGTCCATCAAGCCCAGTATCCTGTTTCCAACAGTGGCCTATGCTTCCTCGGATCTTGCAATCCATTGGACTCCAGAAACCTCACTACTCTCTCTTTTAGTAGCATTTTCAATAATTTACTCACCACAGAGGTTAGACTAGTCGGCCTGTAGTTTTCAACCTCTGAGGTCCTGCTCCTGGCCCTTCATCTGTGAACTCAGAACAGAAATATTTGTTAAGCAATTCCGCTTTTTCCTCATCAGCTTCTACATATTCCTTCCTTCACCCTTGAGTCTGACAATACCATTTTGCCCTTCCTCTTCTCACTAACATATCTGAAACATGTCTTATCCCCCCCATTTTATTGTATTGGTTATTTCTTCTTTTTGTAATTTAGAGAAGCTAACAAAGTAGTCAGGAAAGCTACATTTTTCGAAATATAGATGCCTCGTTTCCTCTCGATCTTTATCTTTATTTGCAAAACTTGATATACCGCCCTTGCCAAAGCGTCAGGGCGGTGTACAATACAACAAACTGTGGGCTACAAGAGATAGAAAGGAAAAAGGAACACCATTAAAAGACAGGAAAGTAAGACGAAACAAAGAACAGGCTGGAGAGCAGCATAAGAGAAAGCAGAGTTATGGAGCAACTAGAGAGCTGTGGGCAGATTAAACAGGAGGCAACTGAACTGAATTTGGGGAGGGGAGGCAGGACGAGGGGAGTACCGAGCCATCAGCGGGGGGCAGGAAGGTCATAGGCCTGATGAAAGAGGTGGGTTTTAAGGAGTGATTTGAACTGAGGGAAGGAGGATTCGATGTGAAGGGAGTGTGGGAGAGAATTCCAGAGGGTGGGACTGAGGAAAAAGAAGGCAGAGTGACGGGTGAGCTCAAGGTGGGCCTGAGAGGGGGGAGGGAGAAAGAGCAGATTACCTTGAGTGGAACGGAGGAGACGGGGAGCTGATTGAAGGTGGATAAGATCAGCCAGATATTGCGGAACACCAGTGTAGAGTACTTTGTGGGTGATGGTGAGAAGTTTATAGATAAAATGAACGGAGATGGGAAGCCAATGAAGAGAGAAAAGGGAGGGGGTGACATGAGCGTTCGCAGGGGAGTGGGTGATGAGGCAAGCAGCAGTGTTCTGAATTAGCTGAAGACGGTGGAGTTGATAACGGGAAAGACCTGCGAAGATAGCGTTACAGTAGTCTAGATGGGTGATCACGAGGGAAAGAACAAGAGTAGTGATATCAGGAGTGGAAAGAAACGGGTGGATGGATCTGATTTTGCGGAGATGGAACAAGCATGTGCGCACTACCGAGGAGATATGTTGATGAAAAGAAAGTGAGGGATCAAGGGTGACACCAAGGTATCGAAGGGTGGATGTGATCTCTTGTATTTTATGAAGACCTCCCTCTTTTTCTTCACCTTTTCAGCTACTTCTTTTGAGAACCATAGTGGTCTCCTTTTCCTTTTACATGTATTTACCTTTCTAATAAAAAGGTTTGTTGCCTTTAAAATATCCCCCTTCGGGTTTGCCCATTGCTTTTCTACATCCCCCTGCTCTTCCCATTTCACTACTCTCAGGTATTGTCCTGTCTTAGAAAAGTTAGTTTTCCTAAAGTTTAAGACCCTTGCTTTTGAATAGATTTTATCAGCCCTAGTCCTAATACTGAACCATACCATCTGGTGATCATTGGATTCAAGATGATCTCCCATTATGATATCAGAAACACTTTTCCCATTGGTAAGCACTAAGTTCATTATGACACCTTCATGTGTGGATTACCAGTTGCTGGAATAGTGCTCCCTGTAGAGAATCTAGGATCTCCTTACTTCTAGATCACACTGTGGTAGGGATGTGCCAATCAACATCTGACAAATTGAAATCACCTGTCAGTAGCACTTCTGCTTTAAGAGCAATACTGTATATGTCTTCTATTAAATTTCTGTCCAGTCCACTCCAATGCAAAATGATTTCCCTTTCCTTCTTTTTAGGTTAACCCTCCTTGCTCCCTTGTAAGCCCTGTAGTTCTATAGCTTTAATATTATGTTTTTCATATAGTACTACTCCTCCTAACCTGTCCTTCCTGAATAAAGTATAGATCAGTATAATTATATTCCAGTCATGATTGTCTGTGAACCATGTCTCTACCTGCCACTAAAATACATGTCAGCCTCTTCCATTAAAGCCTCAATGTCTGGGTTCTTATTTCCCATACTATGGAAATTTATGCACACCAATTTCCAGATGTTGCCCCTTTTATCTATTTCTAAAGAGGTATTTAATTTTTCACTTACCTGGGGGCTTTCTTCACTCATCGCAATGAATCTAGTTTAAAGCCTTCTTCAGTAGGTTAGCCAGTCTGCTGCGAAAGTCATTTTGACCCTTCTTGGACAGATGGATGCCATCTCTGCTCTGCAGCCCTTGGAACATCATCCCGGAAACCAAAATACTCTCAATGACATCATCCATGCATGCATCTCCAGGATGTAAGTTTCTCTGCCTCAGCCTTTATTCAACAGGGATGATTAAAGAGAACACCATCTGTGCACCTGTTTGCTTCACCCTCTATCTCAGAGCCATGAAGTCAGTTTTGATATGCTCAGAGGGATACCTAGCAGTATCATGTTTGCCAACTAGCCTCAGACTCTCTGTCTGGTCACAGACAGAAGCTGTAATGGGACAATATATTCGGCTATACAATTTTTGCAGTCATTGTTCAGTTGGTGAAGCTTTGATATTTGTTGAAGTAAAAGAGAGACCTACCAAAGTCCCTACCTTTTCCTCTGCTGTCCTATAAGAGAAAAACAGTTCATTTCCTTTAAGTGTGTTCTAACAGTGCTGTTCTAGGTCCCTGTGTGTATCTAATTAGGGAGTTGCCCTATAAAGCAAGGATGCTCACATGGGGTGGGTAGGGAGGGATCCAACACCTGATGAGGTCAGTGGCTTCAAAGAGCTTACTCTAAATGGGAAGCTGGAAAAAGAAACAATAAACTCTGACAGAGCTTTGCCTAACTCCACCAAAAATTCCAGCTTTGCAATATAGAAAAAGAATTAGGGCTTGATATTCAAAAGCATTTACATGGTTTACAGCCTTGCAAACTGTGCAAATGCTGCTCAGTGGGAATATCCATGATCTTCTCCACTACATGTCCCGATACTGACTGCTTAGCATCAGGGCATGTTGTGGGCAGCAACAGAGGCTAACCGTAGAACGATATTGCACCACTGCTGGGTTAGTTTCTATGGGTAAAGATAGGCCAGCATTTGCAGCACCTATCTTTACCCATAGAAGCTAACCGGGCAGTGGTGCAATGTCGCTGCTACCTGGTTAGCCTCTGCAGCTGCCAGGCATGTGCTGTAACCCCGAATATTCAAGACTGGGGCCACATATGACCCCAGTATTGAATATCTGGGGTTCGAGGACAGTGGTGATGGCTAGGTGCTGTACTTCCACTTAGCAATCCTAACTCATTATTGGGTCCTTAGCTTTTAAAAATGAAAACTAAAAGCCCTTTAAGAGCTCTCAGGCAGAGAGATTGTATTTAAAAGCCACACAGTCTTACCTTGCTTGTAATGGCGTCCCTGTTAGGAATGGATCTGGTAGCCTAAAACTCAAACCTCCATCACTCACCCAAAACTATATATCCACCAATAGACCCCAGAATGCTGTTTGTTCCCTCTAGCTGAAAAGAATCATGGTAACCAGAGCCACTCCCAAACACCCCTGCTCTGTAGACGCTGGCCTATACCCAGCCTGGCCAGGCGGTTAGAGGAAGTAGTTGTGATGATAGTATTGGCTAATAAAAGTCAGTGACATAATGCAGGAGAGGAAGAAGGGAGGAAAGGTAGGGAATGATGAGGTGGGGTAGGGAATCTGGGTGTGGTGTGGGGGAGGTTGGAGAGTGCTGGCTTCAGATTGCTGAGTTGGAGAAGCAGCATTGAGGAAATGGGGAGAGAGTATGAGAGTCATCTAGGGAAAGATATAGAATTAGAGGTGTGAAATGTGACGATAGAGGGTACTATAGACTAGTGATTCTCAACCCAATCCTCAGGACACACCTAGCCAGTCAGGTTTTCAGGATAACCACAATGAGAGAGATTTGCATATAATGGGAAGGGTGCAGGTAAATCTGACTGGCTAGGTGTGTCCTGAGGACTGGGGGTAGAACCACTACTGTAGACTATTTTAATGATAGGTTAAAGATTAATGCTATTAAAGTCATCTACAGGCCAATGTAATGACAATTTTAAAAAGGATTCTAGGGAAGATCCAGGAAAGTAGACACTAGTGCACCTGACAACAGTGTTGAGCAAAATGGTAGAAACTATTGTAAAGAAACAAATTACTAAAAACAAGTAAATAGACTTGGTTTAATGGGACGCAGTAAACAATGATTTAGTGAAAGGAAATCTTGCCTCATCAATCTGCTATATTTTATGAAGGTGCAAATAAACGTAGTTAACGGTGTGCCAGTTGATTGAGGCACGTTTTAGATGGTACATGGAGATCGCAATTTAGACATCTAGACTGGGATATACACAATTACAGCTTGGCAAATCTGGAACCATTTTTAAAATCCAAGGAAGGAACTGTATGAGTGCATGTGGATATGCATCCCCCTGCAGTGGAAGAAGCCATTTTACAAACCTACACATGGGAAAAACCAGTGGAGGAAATCTGGAAACTTACACATACAAGGTGGTAGTTTGCAACTTTCATATGTAACTTTCATGTAAAAGTTGGTATTTTGCATAGCTATGTTTACATGCTGACAATTAACTCTAGAGGGTGCTATCTTTATTTCCCCCTTCAAACTGAGATCAAATTACAGGAGGGATTAAGGGGGCTAACCTCCTTAATCACCCCTTGGTTAGGTTCTGTCTCAAAAATGTAAATATAACAGGGGGAAGCTATAAATCTTGATGTGGACAATTTTGGTCATACATATGCATTCTCGATTTGGTAGATTTTTGATCCACCCAGGCCTTAGCCAAAGCACATCCCCTTGCAAGTTTTACATGTTAGTGGCATCTGTGTAAATTTAGCCCTTGGATACTATTTACATGTATAAATGCCAAATTGTGAACATGGAAATCACAGATAGGCTTCTAAAAAACCACCCCCTACCCCCCCCCCCCCCCCCATTATGTATCTGTATTTTCAGGAAGCATTTGACAAGGTGCCTCGTGAAAGAACCCTGAGAAAATTAAGAAATCATAGAACAGGAGGCTGTGTCCTGTTGTGCATTAGAAACTGGTTAAACGTCCAGTTTTCTTAATGGAGAAAACTGTACTATAAGAGATTAAACTGGGCCTTTGCTGGGTTATTGTTTTGCATTTTTAAATATATTTAAGAATAATCTGGAAATGACAACAACCAGTAAGGATATAAAATTAGCAAAAATGCAATGTGTGCCTTCAAATCAGTGCTGGCTCCTAGTGACCCAGCAGCTCCTGGGTTTTCTTGGCAGTGTGACCGGAAGTAGATTGCCAGGCCTTTCTTCCACAGCAATGGAGGGTTAAGTGACTTGCCGAAGGCCACAAGGAGTGCTAATGGGAATCCAACCATGGTCTCTTGGTTATCAAGCCAGTGCTCTAACCACTAGGCTACTCCTCCACTTTATAAAATTTGCAGATGACACTAAGGGCCCTGATATTCGAAGGACTGTTGCACTGTTTACAGCCCTGTAAACCGTGTAACTGCCATGGAGAGGGATATTCAATGGCACTAACACTAGGGCATGTCGGGGGTGTTCTGGGGAGGAGCGGAGGCAGAGATGATCGCTAACTAGGCAGCAGTGATATTACATGCTGCCCAGTTAGTGACCTGCCCCTAAAAGGCAAGGAAAACTCTTGCCAATACAGTGTAGTCTCTGCAGGAGAATCTAATGACATATTTTGTCAAAAGCTGCAGTGATATCAAGAAAAATGAGTATGAAGGCTTGTTTTGGTTTCTCTATTTCCTTGATCAGTCAGTCAATGAGTGAAATTAGCAATGTTTCCTGATGTGGGCAGAGCATTTAGGCTAATGGAGTTGCGGAGTTGGAGCTGCACCACTTTTTTTTTTATTATTTTTGTACAGAAAGGTAAAACTATAGATAGGTCTGTGTGAGCTGGATTCTGTGGGGTTCAGCTTTGAGGTTTCTTTAGCAAAAGGCTTATAGAAGCAGTCTTTAGGATAGTTGGCATATATCCTTGAGTGAAGAAGAGCTGTATCATTTTACATATGGTAGGTGCAAGCTTGGATCTTGTCGTTTTTAACCAGCTTGCAGGACAGGACTCTAGTGGAGACGTGGTTGTGTTGAGATTTCCAATTATATCCAGGTGGACAGGTGAAACTGGACTGAATGAAGGGTGCTGGAATTGCAGGGTTTCAGGGTGTAATCTATTAATGCAGGAGGTGGGAGAAGTTGGAGCTTGGATTGGAAGTATAGGGTGAGTGTTTGAGGGCTGGGGGCAGTCTGTGCAGTCAGGGGGAGGTTCTCTTTTAGCATGGACTTGGCGATTTCAAATATTTCTCTGGGTTTGTTTAAAGATTTGAGGATTATTCTGGTGTGGTAATCTTTCTTTGTTTTATTGGTGTAGGTTCTATATGAATGGAGGATTTGAAAGTAGATTTTCTTGGTTTGTTCATCTGACGCATTTCTCCAAGTGCATTTGGCTTTTCTGAGTTCTTGTTTGATCTTCTTCCATTCTGTTGTGTACCAAGGTGTGTGATGTTGAAGATTGTGAGCAGTTGATTTAACTAGAGGTGCGGCTGCAATGTCAGAAATTATCTCATTCCAATTAGATACAAAGATGTCCAAATCTTCAGAATCCAAGTCTAGTTTAGGGATGAAGGATATGATCTGGTCCAAGTGGACTCTCCCGACTCCCTGACTAAAGGGTTAAGGATGTATAAAAAGATCTGTGCTTTCCTGGAGGAGGAGTGCAGTGAGTGATTTGACTTTCCCAAGGTGGATGCACAAGTCATGATGGTTACCAGACAGACCACCATTCCCATGGAAGGTGGATTGCCCTTAAAGGATGTTCTGGACCACAAAGTTGATTTCTTGCTGAAGAGCCAGTTTGCTGTCATGGTGGCTATTCTATAGCTGGAGGTATGCATCAGCATGACTTCTCAAGCCCTGCTCCAGTGGATTCAGTCTCTTCTGCCTGATGATACTACTTCTCTCTTGGAGTTGGCTACAGCCTTCCTTCCTTTCTGATGCCATGTATGACCTGGTGTGCCTGGTGGCCAGGGATAGTGTCCTGAAGATGGTGTCATGGTATTGGACTTGGCTTAATCACTGGGCAGCAGACACATCCTCCAAAGCTCAGTTGGTTCAACTGGCCTTTAAGGGGAAGCTTCTGTTTGGAATAGATTTGAAGAAACTGGTGAAGAACCTAGGTGAGACAAATTTTACCATCTCCTGGAAGACAGGTCCAGGGACCCATGAATCAGGTGAATGCCTTTCTTGTCAGCCTCTGCCCAACTTCCCAGGGGTCTCAGAATTATTGTCATTACCAACCTGGAAAACCTTTCTTCCCCTCCTGCTTCAGGGCCTCGGGCTCATTCTCAGTCCTTTCATAGAGCACGTGGACCCAGGGACATAGCCCCCCTGAGCCAAGCAATGAAGGTTTGGGGGCCCATTTCCTGATACCTCCAGTGGGCGGCAGGCTTCACCTTTTCTTTCAGGAATGGGCATGGATTACCAAGGATTGCTGGATGCTAGACACCATTCAATTTGGCTATGTCCTGGAATGCAAGAAGCTGATTCCCGATGCCTTCATCATCTCCCTCTGTGGGTCTACAATCAAAGGTGCCATGGTGCAGACCACCTTGGACAAGTTACATCACCTGAAGGTGATTGTGCCTGTCTCCCTAGATGAGCAGCACAAGGAAAGATACTCCATCTACTTTGTGGTGCCAAAGCAGGACAGTTCCTTCCGGCCCATCCTGGACCTCAAAGGGGTCAATGAGCATTTGCGTGTCTTGCATGTTTGGATGGAAACCTTGCACTCTGTAATTCAAGCAATGCACTGAGGGGAAATCTTGGCTTCTCTGGATCTGGCCAAGGTGTATTTTTCATATCTCGATCAGGGCGGATCAGCAGAGGTATGTGTTTTTTGTCATGCTTGGCTCTATCAGTTCACTGCCCTTCCTTTCAGGCTCTCTACCAGCCCAAGGTTGTTCTCCAAGGTCATGGTGGTGGTGGCTGCAGCACCAAGGGACTGTTTCTGTTTTCCTGTACATAGTTCACTATTGTTGATTATTCAGTGTTGCCCACATTGGAGGTTGTTTGAGGCAAGTAAACTGTGTAAATGCCTTAAACAGGAATATTCATCAGAATCTATACTGTTAGTGCTGTTGAATATCCCCATCCATGTCCCTTATGCACCCTGATGCGATCCGGTTAGCATTGGGGCATTCTGATAACCAGGTAGCAGCGATATTGCACCGCTACCTGGTTAGTGATCCGCTGCTAAAACTAGGCAAGCTTTTGGCTCGCTTAGCTTTAGCTGCGGATGCTAACCAGGTAGCCTCGGTGGCTGCAGGGCTTGTGCAGTGACCCCGGATATTCAATGCCATCGCCGTGGCACTGAATATCCAGGGTTAGGGGTCAGCAGGCAGGGTTATGCGCTGACACAGTGCATAGCCCACCCAAATGAATATTGGGCTCTATGTCTTTAAATGCTTCACAATTCACCCAAAATCATGGTCAAATAATTGGCAAATATATCGCTAGAATAATTAAGCTTTCCTTCCATGAATACGAAAACGATTAGGACCATACATGTGTTATTTGCGAAAATGAGCCTCCGCAATCACGGTCACCATTTTATTCCAAGTTTCCTGCCTTGCTCATGGTTGCCTGCCAACATGGACAATAACCATGGAAACATTTCAACCTCAAAAGTGTATATCATCACAAACCAATAAGAAAGTTAATGTAAATGCATAAATACAGTTGTGGTTAACATTACTGGCATCCTTGCAGTTCAACCCCGTAATGTCCAATATCACCTTAAAAAAGTAGTCCGTAAAATGGCTTTGAACTATAGATGCACATATATTTGACACACTAATGAATCAAATAAATAAAAATTGATTAAAAACAGGAAATAGTACAAAAACTGGGAAATTACAAGGACATGGATTTTGGCACCCTTATAAACAATTCAAATCCATTTGAACAGAACCACATTCCCATTGCAATAAAATCAGATTCACCTGTAATCAATTGTCAGTACTCACATGACTTGAATCAACCAATGAATGATGACTCTAATGTTTAAAATGACCATATTCACTTCTGTTCCATTTTCACAATGTGAAGACGAGAGAGCTGCCTAAGACAGTCAGAAAAGCCATTATCATCAAACTTCAAAGGGGTACATGACCATCTCCAAAGACCTTGGGATTCCTGTGTCTACAGTTTGCAATGTTATTAAGAAGTTTTCTGCTCATGGAATTGTCAAGAACCTCCCAGGCAGGCCCATATCAAGGGCTATGCGGCCGCACAGGGCACAAGCATAAAAGGGGGTGCTGATATCATCTTTGGGTTTCCAAGAAGCTCAAAAAGAGTGAGTTACCAATTTGTTAGTCACACAGAGTGCATTTCTAGCTTGGTATGGGGTCCTTGCTTCCCAGGACGTGATGGGAAGAGGAAAATTAATCCAAAAAGTCTTCAAAGATTAGTGCGAAATATTGGAAACACACCACATACAATATCCAAAGAGCTTAAAGCTGACCTGGAGCACTCTGGAGTAGTGGTTTCAACTCGCACCATACGCCACACACTAAACAAAGACAGACATAAAAAGGCACCCCTGATCTTTGCCCAAACCCACCTTGAGAAACCACAATCCTGGAAAAATGTTCTGTGGACAGATGAAACCAAACTTGAGCTCTTTGGCAATGCAGACCTGCGATACATTTACAGGCAAAGAAATGAAGCTTATAAAGAAGAAAGCACCCTTTCTACAATTAAATATGGTGGCGGTTCCATAATGTTGTGGGGTTGTTTTGCTGCCTCAGCAACTGGAGGCCTGGAACGTATTAAAGGAATCGAGGACTACCCAAAGAAAAGTCTGGTTATGTGCCTGGTTAGATCCTCATACTTGTATGGAAATGGGCCTTGAATGAGATCTAGACACCAATGGTCTTCAATGCCTCTGTGAAGCTTCCTTCCCTGATATACTAGAAATTGATACCAGCGTAGCAGATCAAATTTGAGGACCCTTGAAATCTTGGTGTCAATGAATCTTCAGCTTTCTGAGTCATGGCCCCTGTTCTTTGGCACTCTCTCTCTAGTCACTTGTGCACTCCGTTTTCTTTTAGTCATTTCAAAATTCAACACAAAGGTTATTTTGTGCAGGCCTTTCCATCACCCACTCCCTGAGTTGCTTATCCTTGCCTCGACCTGCTTCTGACCAGCATTTCCAGTTGCACTGTTCCATAAGTCTCCCCCTTCCTTTTGTGGTCTTACGTTTCTGTGCTGATCTTGTAACTTAGGCCTCCTGCTCCCTCCTGTCCTTGTGGTTCATCAGTCATTTTTGTTTTTTTGTTATTTTTTGTTCTTTGTTCTGATTTTATTGTACACCACCAAAATGTAGTTCTCGACTGGCAGTATATCAAGTTAATAAACTATTACTGTAACTGTAACTATAATCTCCTCCAGGCAATGCATGACTCTATAGTATCAACTGGAACATTTTACATCAACATTGACAATGCTGAAGCAGAAGCACTGTGGTAAACAAAGAGATGTTCTAGCAGGCATTAATCTTTTTATTGAGTTCCTGCTGAAAGACTGCAGATGCCAAAGGCACAGTGGGACCAGTAGGAGTGTCTACATTCTCTTGAGTCGCATCAGTGACCTGGTCTCGCATCCTTGAAGGCTGTTGTCATTATACCATCACTGAAGATGAGTGGACCTCCATTTGGGTTGCTTCCAGAGCACTGGTGAATGAGGTGTCTTGAAGCCATGCTTCAATGAGGTATGATGTTGATGCTCAGCACTGCCTTCCTTCAGCATCAATGAAAAAGGTGGAATTCTTCTTTTCTAGGTGGGAATTAGTTGATTTCCAATCCCAGTGGACTCTATCAATGCTCAGTGTTGAGGGTGATCGATGTATTCTCAATGCAGATACATCCCCATTATCTGATGCAGCTCCTGGACCTTTAGAGAACAATGCCTCCGATACCAATGCTGATGGACCAGACTTAGAAATGCCTAGGAGCCTCTCAAACTCTTTTTCATAGCCACAAATCACTCTCTTTGTCATCTGCAACATAGGTGAAATCAAGAGGGATTATAAATGGGTCCAAGGCAGAAGTACCAGATGTGTATCTCCTCTCTGAATATAGTCTATCAGTACCACTCTCAAGCCCTTGGGGCTTTCTTTTTAAACATAAGGCAAAAAACCCTCTAAACCTGTGAAGAGGACTAACTGAATGTACACAAACAAATTTTGACTGAAAACCTGACTAGGAGAAACTAGAGGGATATTGGAAAAGTTCTGTACCATGAGAGCTGAAAAAATGAAAGTTTTTTTAAATTTTGATTATCTTCTTCAGAGCATAGCAGGGATACGCCTTCATGGCTCTACGGAAGTAAAACTGAAGGAGGTCCCACATGTTGGTGACGAGTGGGATTTCCAATGCATGCTCAATAAATCATGGAAACGTGAGCAGAAGCTTTTGCTGTGCCAGGCTCTGCCAGAGAACACCACCCATCTGTGAGGACTTACTATCCTGCTTGTTCTCGGAGAAAATATTTTATCACTCAATGCATAATTAAAATCTGGATTCATTATTGGAGGATGTGGTGAAAGCAGTTAGCGCAGCTGGGTTTAAAAAGGTTTTGGACAAGTTCCTGGAGAACAAGCCCATAAACCATTATAAATTAGATGTGGGGAAAGGAACTACTTATTCATGAGAGTATGCAGCATGGAATCTAGATACGTTTTTGGGCTTATGTTAGGGATTTGTGACCATGATTGGCTACTGTTGAATATAGGATACTGGGTTTGATGCACCCTCAGCCTGACCCAGTATGGTATTTCTTATATTCCCTATTATGAATCTAGTATATATCCTGTGACTTTAAATCTGAAGTGTATAATCTGTCCCTTTTTAAAATGTAAATTAGACTTACCTGCTAATTGCTGTTCCTTAAGGAACTCTAGTCCAGTCCCGAAACCATAGAGTTTAGAATCTCCTCCAGCAGCCTTGGAGACTGAAATACATCATCGCTTTGCTGGCACCAGTATATATAGGCAAGGACTGCCCCCTCTCACCAGTACCTATTGACAAAGCAGACCCAGCAGAACAACAAATAAGCAAAGTAAAGGAACATAAAAGAGGCATAAAATAGAATGCAACCAATAAACTGTTGCCTCTTTTTTTTTTTTATATGCCTAAACTGTACAATCGGAAAATTTGGAAGTAATAAGGAAAACAGTGCTATGGAAGGGCCGAAAACGACCTCTCGCTATTATCTTATCTTTCTCTTTTTCTGCTTTCTTTTCTTTTTTCTTGAATTATCTCTTCACAACATCAGGCTGGCGACCTCTAACAACCCAGGGTGGGATCCGGGACTGGACTAGAGTTCCTTAAGGAACAACAATTAGCAGGTAAGTCTAATTTACATTTCCTTTGCGTCCCTCTAGTCCAGTCCCGAAACCATAGAGGACGTAACAGAGCAGTGAAGATCAACGGGAGGGACCTGCATGCCCAGCCTGAAGCACTGCTGAACCAAAACGCCCATCCCCTGCCGCCAACACATCCAGTCTATGCTGCTTCGCAAAGGAATGCAAGGACGACCAGGTGGCCACCTTACAAATATCCTCGACCGGAACCAAACTGAACTCCGCCCAAGATGCTGCCTGCACCCTAGTCGAATGAGCCCGAAGACCCTCCGGAACCATCTTACCCTTCAAAAGATAAGCCGAAGAAATCGACTCCTTCAACCAACGAGAAATAGACTTCGCCGCCGCTTCTCCTTTCTGCAGGCCCCCGAAAGCTACAGTCGGTCCGACTTCCGAAAGGGTGCCGTCCTGCTGAGATAAATTCGAAGCACTCGCCGAACGTCCAACAAATGCAACCTGCCCCCCGATTTCTCCTTTTGCCGAGCGGAGAACACCGGAAGCGACACCACCTGATTAACATGAAAAGCTGAAACCATCTTTGGCAAGAATGCCGGAACGGTATGGAGCACTACCTTGTGATCAAAAAAGGATAGATACGGCTCCTTGCACAAAAGAGCTTGCAATTCCAAAATCCTTCTTGCGGAACAGATAGCCACCAGAAAAACCGTTTTCAACGTCAGATCTTTCAGAGAGGCCTCGGACAGAGGCTCAAACGGCGCACCCAGCAAGGCCCCCAACACCAAGTTCAAATCCCACGGCGGGACCACAGAGCGCCGCGGCGGCCGCATTAGCAACACGGCTCGCAAAAATCGTCGGATGTCACAGTGAGTCCTGAGGACCTGTCCGTGAACTTTCCCTTGGTAGCAAGAGATGGCAGCCAACTGCACACGCAAGGAACTCGCTGCCAACCTCTTGTCCACTCCATCTTGTAAAAACGACAGGATCTGAGACACTGAAGCCCCAAACGGCCGAAGCCCACGCTCCGCACACCAGGCCTCAAAAATGCGCCAAACCCGGACGTACGCCAGCGAAGTAGACTTCCTACGGGCCTTCAGCAAAGTCGAAATAACCCCTGCCAAATAACCCTTGGCTCTCATCCGAGCCCTTTCAAGAGCCATGCCGTAAGTGAGAATCGACCCACCTAGGGCATGCGCAACGGCCCCTGACGCAAGAGATCGACCTGCTGAGGGAACCGCCATGGCTTGTCTGCCAGGAGTCGTACCAAATCCGCATACCACGGTCTTCTGGGCCAGACGGGCACTACCAGGATCACTCGACCCCGATGTCGTTCTATGCGTTGCACTACCCGACCAATGAGAGCCCAAGGCGGGAACACATATAGCAGACCTCCTTCCGGCCACCGCTGCGCCAACGCGTCGAGACCCTCTGACATTCGCTCTCGCTGCCTGCTGAAAAACCGCGCCACCTTCGCCGATTTGAAGCCTGCCATGAGATCCATTCGAGGAATCCCCCAACGCTGAACTAAAAGCGCAAACACCTCCGGGTGCAGACTCCACTCTCCCAGATCCACTCTGCGGCGACTGAGAAAATCTGCTTCGACATTGTCCACTCCGGCCACATGCTGCGCCGACAGCCTGGCTAGATTCCGTTCGGCCCACTCGAGAAGCTGACTGGCCTCGGCCTCCAGCCCCACACTGCCTGTGCCGCCTTGCTGATTGAAGTAGGCTACGGTCGTCGCATTGTCGGACAGAACTTGAATCGCCTGTTCTCTGAAGCCCTCCTGAAATTCCTGCAGGGCTAAAAACACCGCTCTCATCTCCAACCAGTTGATGGACCAGTCCTTCTCCTCTAGAGACCACCGACCCTGCGCAAACCTGCCCTCGCAATGCGCCCTCCACCCTAGGAGACTGGCATCTGTTGTCAGCAGTCTCCAGGATGGGGGCTCCAGAGGCATGCCCGCCGCTAAGCTCTCCGGCCGCAACCACCAAAGCAGGTCCAGACGCACGTCCTGAGGACAAACCAGCCGTTGCGACAATGCATCCCTCTGATGAGACCAACGCCGGAGAAGCGCACTCTGCAATGGATGCATATGCGCCCTGGCCCACGGCACCACCTTGATCGTTGCCGCCATCGTCCCAAGTAATTGAAGATACTGCCACGTCATGGGCGCCAGATGCGATAGAAACCGTCAAACTAACTTCCTCAAGCCCTGCGCTCGCAGAGCGGGTAAAAACACTGCTGCCTGCCGTGTGTCGAACCGAGCGCCCAAGTACTCCAGGGACTGCAAGGGAACCAACCTGCTCTTTGCCCAATTGACCACCCAGCCCAGGCTTTCCAGAAGCTGCACCACCCGGGCGGTGGCTGACGCACTCTCTTCCCTTGACTTCGTGCAGATCAGCCAATCGTCCAAGTAGGGATGCACTAGCACCCCCTCCTTGCGGAGCGCCGCTGCCGCCACCACCACCATAATCTTGGTGAAAGTTCGAGGTGCCGTGGCCAGTCCAAACGGCAACGCTTGAAATTGAAAATGCCCCATGGGCACCGCAAACCGTAGGAACCTTTGGTGCTCCTGCCGAACCGGGATATGGAGATAAGCTTCCGTGAGGTCTAGCACTGTCAAGAATTCTCCCGCTCTGACCGCTGCAATGATGGAAAGCAGAGTCTCCATTCGGAAATGCGTGACACGAAGACACCGATTCATCCTCTTCAAATCCAGAATTGGCCGAAACGTGCCTTCCTTCTTTGGCACTACAAAATAGATGGAGTATCGACCGCTGCCACATTGATCTGCCAGCACAGGCACCACCGCCCTGAGCTGTATCAACCGTTGAAGTGTCTCGGAGACCGCCCGGGCCTTGAGCGGAGACTTGCAAGGAGACAGGACAAAGGAATCTAACACGGGACGGTGGAGCTCCAGAGCATAACCCTCTCGGATGACCTCTAAGACCCACTGATCTGAAGTAATTTGGACCCAGGCAGGGTAAAACTCCTGCAAACGCCCCCCTATGGGAACCACCTCTGCCCGAGCCCACCTTATCTCATTGCGACTTCTTAATGGAAGCGGACTGGAAAGGGGCAAATCCCCTACCGGCTCCCCAGAAACCATGGAAGCCCTAGCTCCTAGTTGGAAACCTCCCTCTCTGAGGCTAGGAAAAACGAGAGGACCGAAAGCGACGAAAATCCCTAGGGACCCCTTGGGACCCTGTACTCGCCCGGCCCTGCTTCGGCTTGTCCTCCGGGAGGCGCCCCCCTTTTGACTCTCCGAGATCCTTAACCAACTTCTCCAAATCCTCACCAAACAGCAGCTTACCCCGAAATGGTAGCTTGCTGAGCGGGTCTTAGAACTATCTGCTACCCAATTATGCAATCAAAGATATCACCAAGCCGCTACCACCGAGGCCATACTCTTAAGAACATAAGAACATAAGAAATGCCATACTGGGTCAGACCGAGGTCCATCAAGCCCAGTATCCTGTTTCCAACAGTGGCCAATCTAGGTCATACGTACCTAGCAGTTTCCCCAAAAGACACAGGTTCTGCAGTGCTTGTACTAGGTCAAGCATTGATATCCTGGGTCCCTTTTTAATAGTGGTTTATGGACCTTTCCTCCAGGAACTTGTCCAAACCTTTTTTAAACCCAGCTATACTAACAGCCCTTACTACATCCTCCGGTAACAGATTCCAGAGTTTGATTACACGTTGAGTGAAGAAATATTTTCTCTTATTTGTCTTAAATAGTTTACCCCGTAGCTTCATTACATGTCCCCTAGTCCTTCTATATTCTGATAGCGTAAACAATTGATCCACGTTTATCCGTTCCACTCCATTCATTAATTTATAGACCTCTATCATATCTCCCCTCAGCCGTCTCTTTTCCAGGTTAAAGAGCCCTAACCTTTTTAGCCTCTCTTCATAGGAGTAGCCTTCCATCCCCTTCACCAATTTGGTGGCTCTTCTCTGTACTTTTTCTAATAACTCTATGTCCTTTTTAAGATACGGTGACCAGAATTGCACACAATATTCAAGGTGCGGTCGTACCATGGAGCGATACAGAGGCATTATAATATCCTTTGTTTTATTCTCCATGCCTTTCCTTATGATACCTAGCATTCTATTTGCTTTCTTGGCCGCCGCTGCACACTGGGCGGAGGGTTTTAACATGTTATCCACGATGACTCCTAAATCTTTTTCCTGGGTGGTGGTTTCTAATGTGGAGCCTTGCATCGTGTAACTATAGTGTGGGTTGTTCTTTCCTAGGTGCATAACTTTGCACTTGTCCACATTAAATTTCATCTGCCATTTGGATGCCGAGTCTTCCAATTTATCCAGATCTTCCTGCAGTTTTCCACAATCCTCTTGGGTTTTAACAACTTTAAACAGTTTTGTGTCATCTGCAAATTTGATAACCTCACTAGTTATTCCCTTTTCCAGGTCATTTATGAATATGTCAAAAAGTAGCGGACCCAGTACAGATCCCTGGGGTACTCCACTATTCACCTTTTTCCATTGGGAATATTGGCCATTTAGCCCTACCCTCTGCTTTCTATCTTTTAACCAGTTCCCGATCCACAATAGTACACTGCCTCCTATCCCATGACTTTTTAGCTTTGCCAAAAGTCTCTGATGGGGGACCTTGTCAAAAGCTTTCTGAAAGTCCAGATACACTATATCAACTGACTCACCTTTGTCTACCTGTTTATGCACACCTTCAAAAAAACAGATCAGATTAGTAAGACAAGATCTTCCTTGTCTAAAGCCATGTTGGCTGTCTCCCATTAGGCCATGACTATCTTAGCCATTCCGCGGATGAGATCATAATGAATATCCACCAAATAAGCGGTCCCGGACTCCAACCGCGCTCCATCCTCCAGGTGCTCCCCTTGCAACCTCTGGGACCACCGCAGACAGCCTCTCGCCACCCACGCCCCCGCTATCGAGGCCTGCATTGAGAAAGCGCACACATCAAACACCTGCTTCAACAGCGTATCCAATTTCCTGTCCTGCACATCTTTGAGCGCTGCGGCACCTTCAACGGGAATCGTAGTCTTCTTAGTAACCGCCGATACCGCCGCATCCACCTTGGGGGACCGAAACAGTTCCCTATCCTGGTCTGACAACGGATAAAGCCATGCCAGGGCCCTGGAACCTCTCAGGGCTGATTCCGGCTAATCCCACTCCTCCTGAATCATAGCCCGAAAAACTCTATGCACGGGGAAGACCCGTTGGGACGTCCGCACAGCCTGCAATAACGGATCCTCCAGGGCCTCCTCCGCTACCGTCCCTTCGGAGGGCATGTTAAGGGTCTTGAGAGTCTCCGCAATCAAGGCTGGCAGCTCTTCACGTCGAAACACCCTGACTACCCTACTCTGCTGCTGATCGGAGTCAGGTAACTCTCCCTCCTCCAACTTGTCCCTGGAGAGCTCCTCCAGCTCCGCGTCTACCGACCCTAGCGTCTCCCCAAGGTGAGACGACGGGCTGTCACCTCCAGCACCTCTGCTCAGCTTGGCCAGGGGAGCGCCCTTCTGAGACCGGGCCAGGGACCTCTGCCGTTTCTGCCCCGGCACTCCCAGAGGAGGAGCCAACATCACGGGCTGCAGCAGGGCAAAGGCTTGCTGCATGAGAGAAAACAAAGTTGCTGGTATCACCGGAGCAGGCCCCTGAGACAGCCCCGGAGCCCAAGAAGAACCCTCAGCTGCGGACGACCCCGAAACAGGTTCCGCCAGAGTTAGGGACGGAGGAAGGGCATCCTCACCCAGCGACAGACCCACCCTCCTGATCCCCCGCAGGCTCAGCTGGCCCACTGTCCATACCATGTGTCTCCAGAGTGCAAATGCCACACACCCCTGAGTCCAACAACAACCCGCGCCGCGTGCCACACACTATACACCTAGGTTTGGCGGGCATATCCTGCAAGGCTGTACTACAGCACCCCCCAAGGCCTATGCAGCAACTGGTGAATAGTAGTGCACCACAGGGATCTGTGCTGGGTCCGCTGCTTTTTGACATATTCATAAATGACCTGGAAAGTGGAATAACTAGTGAGGTTATCAAATTTGCAGATGACACAAAACTATTTAAAGTTGTTAAAACCCAAGAGGATTGTGGAAAATTGCAAGAGGATCTTGATAAATTGGAAGACTGGGCATCAAAATGGCAGATGAAATTTAATGTGGACAAGTGCAAGGTTATGCACCTAGGGAAAAACAACCCAAACTATGGTTACACGATGCAAGGTTCCACATTAGGAACTACCACCCAGGAAAAAGATTTAGGCGTCACTGTGGATACCATGTTAAAACCCTCGGCCCAGTGTGCAGCGGCGGCCAAGAGAGCAAATAGAATGCTAGGTATGATAAGGAAAGGAATGGAAAATAAAACAAAAGATATTATAATGCCTCTATATCGTTCCATGGTGAGACCGCAACTTGAATATTGTGTGCAATTCTGGTCGCCGTATCTTAAAAAGGATATAGCAATTTTAGAAAAGGTTCAGAGAAGAGCCACCAAAATGGTAAAGGGGATGGAAGGATACTCCTATGAAGAAAGGCTAAAAAGGTTAGGGCTCTTTAACCTGGAAAAGAGACGGCCGAGGGGAGATATGATAGAAGTCTATAAATTAATGAACGGAGTGGAACGGGTAAACGTAGATCGATTGTTTACCTTATCAGAATATAGAAAGACTAGGGGACATGCAATGAAACTACAGGGTAAACTATTTAAGACTAATAAAAGAAAATATCAAACTCTGGAATTTGTTACCGGAGGATGTAGTAAAGGCTGTTAGTGTAGCTGGGTTTAAAAAAGGTTTGGACAAGTTCCTGGAGGAAAGGTCCATAAACCATTATTAAGAAGGGACCCAGGATATCAATGCTTGAACCAATACAAGCATTGTGGAACTTGTGTCTCTTGGGGAAACTGCTAGGTACATATGACCTAGATTGGCCACTGTTGGAAACAGAATACTGGGCTTGATGGACCTTGGTCTGACCCAGTATGGCATATCTTATGTTCTGAGAAAAAAGGGACTGCGCTAAATCCAATTCCCTTTCTGTTATCTGAGATGAGAGTTCGTTAGTGTTTGACAGAAATGAGGACAATATGATCTCCACAGCCCACTTGATTAGCACCTGGAAGATGAGAGGGATCACTTACTGCCTCCTTCCATCTTATTTCCAAAGCAATTCTCATGACACATCAAAGAAGTTTTTTGCACGCTTTAGTACAGGTCAGATGCCTGCAGTCATAAGAATCTTAAACCTCCTATATCCACTGCAGAAACTCTCAATGCTAACATGCAAAGATTGATGACTGTGTGCTTTTCACATTTCTTCCCCTTCCTGTAGTGACTTAGGTTCTTTAGATTTCTCTTGAGACACAGAATCTGCAAACTTTTCAACCTAAGTGAAATGTCTCTTATGTATCTAGCTGCCTAAATGAAGACCACACGTAGAAGTGAAAAGCATAACATTCTCAAAAATCGTCCTCCCAAGCAGGGCTGCCTTTGCCACTAGGCTGACTAGGTGGCCAACTAGGGCTACAGGCTTTGGGAGGGCTGCAGTGCAGCATTTCCCCCTCACTCTTCAACCACCACTTTACCTTTGCAGTATGCCTGAAAATTTGGCTTCAGGGACCGCAGTGAAGCACAGAACAATGCCGTGAAAGCCCTTTAAAACTGCTCTCAGTGGCAGGCTTTTTAGCATGTGTACCTACATGCATGCGTGTTCAAGGCATACCACTTTGGGATGCATCAGGCCTTGAGCATATATGCATGCACAGGGTGGTCAAAAAAACCAAACTAACAGATTTCAGTTCTTCACAAGGCTGGTTTTGGTTTTTTTTATCATATTTATAACACATAAAATTCTAATGAAAATAACATTTAGAGGTCACTCCATTTGGCAGCTTTAATGTCATCTGAACTAAACAGCAAACAACTGGAATGTCTGGTAATGGTGGCCGCTGAAGGTTCTGCACCATCTTCTTCTTTGTTTCTGCTAAGACTCTGTTATCAAAAAGGGCTAAGCCTGCCAAATGTTCAAAAAAATAGAAGTGCCTTGAAAATGCAACAGACTGGTTTGGGGTAAGTCTCAAGTAGGTCCACAACCCAATGCAAAAAGTTAATGTTTGTAGAATCATTTGTCCACAAGGCTTATTTTTGTCCATTAGGTAGCTTGCTTACCTGTGAAATTTTACCCTGACTGTGAAACATTTAGAGGTCGCCCCTTTCTGAACATTTTATGGCTGGGTAAAGGCATTTATTTATTGAAAATATTCCTTTATAAGGCTCAGTTCAGGATGACTACACGTGAGTCCAAGAATATCACAGATTTGGCTTTGTTTGTCAGTCTTGTTTACATCAGACAGTGGAATGAAGCACCATTTGCAATCCAAGCTCCTCTGTGACATCAAATTTTTATCAGTTTTCTAAGACTAAATTTTGCACACACACAAACACTAAAAACTCACCGATGAGAGCAGTTTTAAGGGGCATTCCCAGAGTTATGTGCTTCACTGCTGCCCCTGAAGCCCAATTTTTGGGCATGCTTGTGAAGATAAGGTGGTGGGGGCAGCAACAGTGGTGGTGATGGTAGAAGGGTAGGAAGAAGGGAAAATTTGGATCTGGGGGGGGGAGGGGGGAAGGTGAGAAAAGCTGGAGCCCTGGGTGAAAGAAAGATACTGGACTATGGGCGGGAGGGTGGGGTGTGGAGGGGATTTGCACATGCTTGATGGTTCACCTAGGGCATCAGATACCCTTGGGCTAGCCTTGCTCCCAAGAAAGTTCAGAGTATGAGCATCCCTCCCCTAGGAGCATTGAGGAATGGGTTCTAGTACTCTTGGCCTTCTTGAGAGAAGATTTGACTACAAGAGTGGTGAGGAAATTGCTGCTTCTCGAATGTGGAAACTTTCTGGACTCTACACATGTACGATTACTACTGCTTATCATTTGTATAGCACTAAAAGGCATACACAGAGCTATACAAGCACATGTAAGAGACAGTCCCTACTCAAAAAGATCTCACAATCTATCCAAAATAAACAAATACAAACAGGGGACAAGAGTAGAATTAAGGGGAAATGGGTTATAAACAGGAGAATAAGGGGATCAGGATCCAAAAACAGCCTTGAAGAGGTAGGTTTTGATTCTGGATTTGAATATCGTCAGAGATGGAGCCTCATGTACTGATTCAGGTACGCTATTCCAGGTGGAGGGTGCAGCAAGGTAGAATGAGTGAAGTCTGGACTTTACACTGGTCTGCTTTCTTGTTCATAGGGTGCACAGAGAGGGGGGATCTCTCACATTCTCATCTATGCTTCCCTAATGATCCTGTGAACAAGTACTATCACACCTTCCTGGGTGGGTGGCAGCAGGGGCAATCAAGAATTTGGAGTGTCTCAATTTTAGTTCCTCTTCTTTTAAGGAAACAAATCAGTGAAGGAGAGATCCTCTGGGGAAGGGTTTCTCTTTTCTTATGGGGGTCCAAAGGGAAAACAGTGAAGTCCTCTTCTTCAGACAACACTGTTTGCTCAGAATCTGACTTTAGTAAGGTTATTTCTTGGACTGTTGATGTTTAGACCTCAACACTGACCAATGCCCTAGGGAAATGTCCTCCTCTTATGCATTCAAGAAAGAATTCAGAGTGGCTGACATCAGTATTAATGCCCTTTGAGGCCCCAGTGCCCATGAAAATCCTCCAAGTAATGCATGGGTGTTCAAGATTGGTGCAGCTTCCCTTTGTGTCAATGTCAATGGTATCAGAATATTGAGCCAAACCAACATTAGCCAAGCTGCTGTTTAAGCCTCCTAATCCAGTTCTTTCACAAACACTGCTGATGACAGTGCTGTATAGGGGTGCTCAGTAATGGTGGCCACATCCTCCTGGATCACCTGAAGTGTATCGATGGCTTGTTCTCAGAGTCTGAGAGTCTGTTGCACCCTTTCAGATATCAAGGAGGGATCAGCAATCCGCTCTGGGATGCTTTGCAGATATGGCTGACACCAGCATGAGTGCTCCTGTCATTGTGTTTCGACAAGGTCTGATGTCGGTGCTTGACTCCTCTCGATGTTTGCTACTGAAGAGATGACATCTTTTTGTCATCTTTGGTTGGGTAGTCAATGTCCGACCACCATGGGTCCTGTCAGCACTCGACTTTGAGAGAAACCAAGGTCTCCTCAGTGCTGACATATCCCTAATATCTGGTGCAGCTCAGGCATCCTTAGGGTCTGATGTTAATGAATGTGAATCAGACTTTGAAGAGTCTCTCCTCCTGCCCTTCACTGCCACAAAGTCCTACTTGAGTCATCTGTAGTAAAAATGACACTTGGAGGCTTTGTAATCTGGGCCTGGGCACTGTAATCATTGGTTATGGGTATTCACCCTGGCTATAGGTATACCATATACCACATTTACCTGCACTTTTTAAAGCCATCTAGGTCTTTCTTTAGGGACATCTCACAAAATAAGATGGCTGAGATGAAACCAAGTGTCTGAATTTTGGAGGAAAAAGTCTAGGGGAGCTGCAAAGGCACCTGAAAAATACAGTGAAGAAATGGGCTTGAAAAAACTAGGAAATCTCAAAAAATAACCTAAAACACAAGGATAAAGGGAAGCCCAAGAGCATGAACACGCAAAGTCTTCACTGCAGTGCAGTAACAGATGCATCTGGCTCAGTGGAAAAAGAAAGACTAAAGGGCCACCATGTGGTGAAACAGCATAGGAAGTGGGTACACATGCAGGTAGACTCAAAACTTCTTGAAATTTACAGAGATCAGAGAAAGTATCCTGTCTATGATCCTATAACCTGTTAACTTCAATGTACTTTATCATTCTGAGCTTTCGGTAGTGCTCCTATGACTATCTCCACCACTCTTGCTAGGTTAACAGCTCTGTAGTTTCAGGTTTCTCCTTATCCCCATCCTTGTGGAGCGGTACTAGATTAATTGTTCTCCAGTCTTTTGACATCTCTCCTGTTTTAGGTAGTAAGCTTCACAAAGCTGTGATGGGTGCAATCAGTACCTCATTCGCCTCTTTGATATTCTAGGTAATCAATCAAATCCCACAGCCTTATTTACTTTCAGTTGGAGTGAGCTAGAATTTTGGGAAATTTATGACAAATCCCAAGTGTTGCAGTACTGTGATTGTACAATGCACGGAAAGCAGTACCTCTTGGGATGTGTCTACTTTTATCAGCCAGTCGTCTAAGTAGGGGAAGACGAATATCCCAGAGTTATTTATTTATTAATTAGTGCTTATTTACTGCTTTTCGTGAATCAAAGCTGTTTACAGAGAACTCAAGGATTGAACATTACATTAAACAAAAAATATATGTAACATCTTAACAGGGAGTGAAAGGGGAAAAGGGACGAATTAACTTAAATCAGCAACAACTGATTTAAGTAATAACTATGTACAGAGAACTAAGCATACATATAAATTAGTTACAATGAACTTGAAAGTATCTTCAAAAGTGTGAGGACTGTAGTTTTACATGAAGAATTGTCACTCTGTGACTGGTTCACCAAAGTGCTCCTTGAACAGGAATGATTTTAGCAGTTTACGGAAGACTTTAGGATCCTTAGGGGTATGTTTACTAAATGGCGCTAACGTTGCAGCAGCGGAATTAGCGCGCGATAAGTGACGTTATCATGCGCTAATGGCGCATTATCACGCGATAACGAGCCTGCGGCGTTAAGGCACCCTAACGCTGTGAAATCCAGCCCTAAAGGGCGGAGGAAGGCTTCCCAGAGGGCAGATAGAGGGGGTCAATGGGTGGAGAGTGGGAGGGGAGAGGCTCCAGGCACACTAACGCTGTGGAATCCGGGTCTGAAAACTAACGCCAGTGAAACCCTCACGTTAAGGCACATTTGCAGGAAAGAGAAACCATTCACGTCAGCAACGTACAGCAAAGCCAGGGAAACCTAGAAAAAGTGATAGCACAGATACTTACCTGTAACAGGTGATCTCCGGAACAGCAGGAATTAGTCTTCACATGTGGGTACGTCGGCGCCGACGGAGCCCGCACGGGAATGCTCCCCAGCATCCAATCAGAAGGCCTTTGGGAGCATCCCTCGCGCCTGCGCGGTGGCTTCCCGCCCTTCCCACTGCCTCTCCCCAGTTGAGTTTCATAGCTGAGACAGAAGGAGAGGAAGAGGAAGGAGAGAGAGAGAGAGATACAACTCCTAGGGGAGGCGGGTGGGTTGTGAAGACTAATTCCTGCTGTTCCGGAGATCACCTGTTACAGGTAAGTAACTGTGCTATCTCCAGGAACAAGCAGGAATGAGTCTTCACATGTGGGGACTCCCTAGCTGAGGGTGCCAGGGGAGATCCCAGAATGCGCAGCCCTGGACAGGGCAGCATCGCCCCACCTGGATCCCCGGCATCCCCTGAGGGATGGAGGGTAGGAGTTGAGAAGAGATGCCGAGGCACAGCAACCTAAAGACAACGGGGGAGAGAGTCTTTAAAATCACGTCAAGTATCATTAAGTAGTTAATGAACCAGCACAATCTAGAGCTTACCTACTGGATTGTAGGAAGTAGAGCTGCGACGGGTACTGTAGATGCAGTAGCGAAGTCTTCAAGGGAACTTCACCGCAGTGAGGGAGAAGTTCCAAGTCCGGGAGGGCTGGAGGCGCAGGTGTCAACTGGCGCCGGAGAGAGCGGCAGGTCTTCAATGGAAGCTTCATGAGAAAGCTGAGAACTCCCTTAGGAGCAGAGTCCTTAACCCTGAGGGCTAAGCAGAAGACCGGCTGCATGGAAGAACCCAGCCCGGAGAAGAACAGGAGTGTACTCCGGGATACCGAGAAGTACACCGTCTTCCCTATTTGACAATGGACAGGAAGACGTTGGATTTGAAAACCTCCAGGCAAGGAGGCATAAAACAAAAATCGAAGCTGTTGACTTCACAGCAGCAAGTATAAGCATAACCGGCCCCAGACACCGAGCCGTAAGAACACAGGCAAGCGGACTGGCCGGACCCCTTAAGAAATAAAACGTAAGTACCGACAATTGGGGAGATAGTCGGTAAGACCTAGGGCGCTATGAACATCACCCAAAAAGCGCCCACCAATACAGATATATATCCAATAACATGTATAGATGTATATCGAGACCTAGGCGGGCCCGGGAACGCCCACCCAGGTACTAAAACATGCATGCAGGGGGACATGCACACGTGAGTATAATACTGCTAATTCGGACCTGCACTTGATCCAAGGCGTGTGGAGCAGGGGCAGATCAGCGAGAGTAGCAGTATGGCTGCGTGAAGGAGAAATCGGTCTGGGAAGAGCACACCAGGAGTACTTTAGGCCTCTGGTGTGTCCCCCTGGCAGTCACGCAGAAAAAAACTTGTCCCCCGTACCGTAAGGGAGACAAGAGGGTATAATTATCCATATAGCCATGGAGGGACTATATAAGTCTTTTCCATCATATGGAAAACCTGCGGAGACATGGGCCAATGACCTCTGCCACTCTGAAGATGGCGGAGTGCAGAAGGAGGATGAAGGAGACTGACAGGAGTCAGACCTGTCGTCCCATCCCAGGGAAGCTAGAACGAGAGCCTGCGGGGGCGTAAGAACGCCAGATAGCCGAAGCGGCAGGCCGAGGCATTAATGACACACTGGGACTCCTGCCCGCACAGCAACTGAACAGAACCAGGGAGTTCTCCTGCAGGAACAGAGAGAACAGACAAGAGGGCGGGGATGGTCCGGCCCGGTCGAGGGATTGCTCAGACCATGCTTGGAGAGCAGCAGCAAGGTCTACACTGGAAGAAAAGGAAGATACGGTGGGGGATCCCCTCAAGCAGGGGAACCCAGGGATAGAGGGGTTCGAAGGACGTACTCTAAGGAAGTCAGCTGAAGGATAGAATGGCCATGTGGAGCCAGAAACTATCCCGGAATAGAGGTGATCCCCCTCTACCAACGAGGAAGGTGGGGGGATCCCTTAACTCCTGAGCAAGCATCCGAACCACTTGCCATACTGAAAAGAACCCCAGTGTAGCTGGAAAAAATAAACTTCTGGGAAGAGAAGTCAATTGCAGACTGCCGCATACAGGAGCCTACAGCTGTTTGTGGGTATCCTGGCGCGGGCCCTGGAACTTCCGACCAGAGTGAGACGTCCCTTGCTTGGGCGCACCTGGCAGGTGGGTGGACGAGTGAAACTCCCTCTTCCTCGGGAAGGAAGGTCGGGAAGGACATTTCCTGCCCCCGGGGGAAGGAGAGGGCTTCGGAGGGCCAGCGCTAAAAAGGTCAGCGGAGCACTGAGCCACCTGACGTAAAGCCTCGCCATTGAAGAGGTTTTCCCCAGTGCACGGGGAATTACCCAGATTATGTTGTGCCCAGCTGCACAAGTCAGAAGCCTGCAGCCAGGCTGTATGACGCGCCCCGATGGCAATAGCAGAGGACCTGCCAACTGACTCAAAAGAGTCTAGAGAAGCCCGAGAAAGGAACCAAGAGATATTCCTGCAATGATAAAGAAGCAAGGAATAGTCAGGGGCCCTAGTGGCCGACACAAAAGGGGACAAAAGAGATAATCTCTCGGTGATCTCCCGAAGTGCCAGGCTCATATAGAAAATATATGAAATAATTCTGGAAGCCAACATGGACGTTTGGAATGTTCGCCGCCCAAAGTTATCCAGCGCTTTAGACGCACGATTCGGAGGGCAGGAAGAATGCTTCTTCTTGCTTCCGACCTTCCTCAGTGCCGATTCCACCATAATGGAATGATGGGGAAGCTGGTGCGTGCGAAACCCCGGAGCGGGGGGCACCCGATACCGGGCATGCATGGCTGTAGGCGGCGCAGGAACCTGCAAAGGCGAGCGCCAAATCCCGAGCAGAAGATCCCGCAGGGAGGGATGTAGAGGAAGCATTATGGCCGCCTGTTCCGCAGGGCTGGGACTTAGCGAAGGGCCCGGGATAGGAATGGCAAGCAAGTCCGCCATGTCAAGGAGAAAATCCTGAAAAGACGGCTCTCCCAGAGGAGCTATTCCGGGGGAGGCAGAGGTTGAAGGGGCCGCATGAACCCCAGGAGATCCTCTGGGCTGGTGCACCGGAGGAATCCCTCCAAAGAGAGGAGGGTACTGACAGTCCCGATTCGAGGCAGTTGGCACTGCATCGTCCGAGCCCAGGACTGATTCCAAGCTGGGCATCGAAGGGAGCGATGTCACCGATAGACCTGCGGGACTCGGCCCCGACCCCGACCCCGACCGCGGGGACGGGGCTGCCCCCGGAGTAGCCAACGAAGGCGACTGGAGTGGTTCCGAGGCAGCCGGGGAGCAGGCAAGCTCTGCACTGTGTCGTCGGAAGAGACCGGGGTCGGTTCCGAAACGCGTCGGAACCGCGCCTTCGGGACTGGAGGTCGATTCGAGGCTGGCCTCGAACCGAGCGAAGTCAGCGACGCCCTCCCAAAGGGCCCCGGTGGCGGCGGCGATGCCCATCCCTGAGAGCGATTCGGGGTCGCATTGATCGGTGCCGTGGGCATCGAGGGCTTCCGAGGCCGAGACTCGGCGACGAGGGGAACACCTGATACCGGCGCCGACGTCAGGATATAGACCCCGCCAGACGTCGGGGTTCTTCCCACGCCTCTGTTACCGAGCGGGAAACCCTTACGGGGCGCACTAACCGGCCTCGAGGATACCCAGGTAACCCGCCGACGAGCCCCGGTGGGGAGTGAAATGCACAGCCCCGGCGCCGACGTCGGGGCAGCGGCGCTTCTTTGGGTCGAATCGATCGAAGGTCCCGAGGCCTCCCGCGAGCGAACTCTGGGGACGCGTGGAGCACTCAACGCCCGCGTCGATGCCGGGAGGTGAGTACTGTCTGGGGCCGGCCCCGGCCCCGCGCAAGGTTGGGGTGCCGGACCGCCCATCCGGGACAGATCGATCGGCTCCGAAGGTGGAGCCAGGTGCAAGTCCCTGGTGGAGAGTGGGGTACGCGACACCGAAGCTGACACCGGGGAGGCGGAGCCGCTCAAAGCCGGTACCGCCCCCGCGCAGTCCTGGGATGCAGGGAGGCCAGTCTGGGTCGAGTCGATTGGCCCCGAAGGAGCCAAGGGCACCAGATGATGATCGCCGGCGAAGAGTGTAACACTCGACGCCGACGCCGAGGAATCGGTACCGCTCGAAGCGGTTACCACCTCCGCGCATGGCAGGGATGTAGGCACGCCAGACCGGGTCGAATCGATCGGCCCCGAAGGTACCGAGGACACCAGCCGACGATCCCCGGTGAAGAGTGGAACACTCAACACCGACGCCGAGGAATCGGCACCGCCCGAAGCGGGTACCACCTCCGCGCATGGCTGGGATGCAGGAAAACCAGACTGGGTCGAATCGATCGGCCCCGAAGGCACTGAGGACACCAGCTGAGGATCCCTGGCGAAGAGTGGAACACTCGACGCTGGCGCCAATGCCGAGGAGTCGGCACCGCTCGAAGCGGGTACCACCCTCGAGCATGGCTCGGGAATGTTCTGTGAGGAGTGAACCCCAGGAACAGCCCGAAACCCCGTGGAGGCTCTGGAGCCCAAAGACTCCCGCGGGGTTTATGTGCCAATGGGGACTTGAGGGGAAGGCCGGAGCCGTCGTCATGCCGCGCATGAGACTCGCCCCTCAAGGCTTGGCTAGTCTTAACAGACTGTTGTTGGGTTACCTGATCCTGGAGAGGAGAGAAAACCGATGACCGCACCTTAGGTGGAAAGACGTCAGCGAGGGACACTCGAAAAAGGGAAGGTCTTCTCCCGACGCTGAAGCCCGGAGAACTGGGGGAAAAAGGGTCAGGGCCCACACAGGAGAGACACCAGGCATTGGCTAAGTAGGAAAAAACTCCACAGTGAGGGCACTTCTTAGGGGAAGAAGGCTCCATGGTGGAAAGCCCGGTAGGCCTCAGAAGTGACTCGAGGGAATTATATCCCTCGAAGGAATTATATCCCTCGAAGGGATTTAAGAAAAAATTTTAGAAAATAAAAAGAAGGCACCGTGGTGCCAGTGTTGGCGGGAAAGCCGCGACCACAAGAAACAAGAAAAAGGGAAAATTAAAGAAAAACGTTTCTGCGGTGGCAGGAGGTACGTCCTGCCGGCTCCGCGGAAAAACGAAAACTGGGGAGAGGCAGTAGGAAGGGCGTGAAGCCACCGCACAGGCGCGAGGGATGCTCCCAAAGGCCTTCTGATTGGATGCTGGGGAGCATTCCCGTGCGGGCTCCGTCGGCGCCGACGTACCCACATGTGAAGACTCATTCCTGCTTGTTCCTGGAGATAGTTGTGATACATGTGCACGGAACAAAAAGGCACAAAAACACAGAATGACCTGAGCAAAATTTAAAATCCCCATAACCAAGCTGGCCAATAGTGATATTAATGAGAAACATTAAAAAAACACTACTGAGAAAGCTAAAAACAAAAAAGATATCATGTCTGGAAGGGTCTATGCTCTGTCCCCCTACAAGGTGAATGATCCCACATTGAAATAGCGCTGATCAGGGTTTTCCCTTTATATTGGGCAGCTTTCTTATGGCGTGCACATGTGCTGCAACAGCAGGGTGGGCATGTAGGGAAGGGCAACTGTACAGATGCTGGAAATGGGATACAGAGGGCTGCAGGCGGCACATGCTGTGGTGCAGCTGGGGCACAGTGCGGACTAGGCAGATGCCTAGGTGGCACATAGGAATGCTGAAACTGTAGAGCAGCCAGACAACAACTGATGAGGGCCCAACATGGGCACGAGTGTGTTTCTCACAGTGTCACAGGGGATAGTACCCAGCAGGTACCCCCAAGGGCACAGAACATTGGCAGGCGGTTGGGGGGGGGGGGGAGCGCGCATGTCCATGTAGGCACCCCTACCTGAGAACCCACACCTTAGGCAGCTGCCTACCGGCATACTGGAAGGCCTGGGACTGCGCACCACCAGCATAACGGCATGGCAGCATGGTAGCGGAGGGGTGCTGGTGGCAGAGGGGGCAGTGGCATCTGCCCACAGCAGACCATGGCCTAGCCCCGTTTAGGTGGGTGCCGTGCACTGCAACAGACAGGGTCTGTCTGATGAACAGTCATGGTATCCCCAGGGAATGAACTGTCCCTGTGGCAACAGTGTGGTGCAGTATACACAGCCAGTGTTCATGAGCAGAAGGTCACAAGTTCAAGTCCCAGCTGTGGCTCCTGCCAACCCAGTCCCCATATTTTACCCAGTACTAAACCATGGTAATAACGACGGAACCTTTATTGCAGATAACAAACATGCCTGAAACGCCTATATTTTACCCTACAGAGCACAGACACCATAAACATGTGCAATACCTAGAGCAGAGTTTCCCAACTCCAGTCCTGGAGGGTCAAACACCATTCAGGTGTCATGCTTTCTCTAATAAATATGCCTCTGCTGCATTTGCATGAGTCACCCCCATGGTATGCAAATGTATCTCATGCATATTCATTAGGGACAGCATGAAAACCTGAACAGTGTTTGGCCCACCAGGACCGGAGTTGGGAAACTCTGCCCTAGAGCAGAGGCCAATAGAGGTACAAACACCCACACCCACAGGCTCCACTATCCAACGCCTCATGAAGAGGCAGACTGTTAGGCCCTGCGTGCAGCAGCATCTCCCAATACTAGCACTTGCATACCTTAGCAATGCTGCCCTAAACCTGGGAATACGTTACACAAATATCAAAAGGTTGCTATGATTAATGGCAGATAGCAATTTCTAAGTTAAGCACAATTTGCTGATTGAGCTGCATCATAGCAACCTTTCTGATATCTGTGGAGTGTGTTTCGGTTCTGGTTTCTGACAGTGTTTACCACCCCGGGGAGTGACCCCAACAGTATTGCATACCATAGCCATGCCTGCACTGTGCTCAGGACTGGTGTGGTGGCCAGGGCTTCCAAAAGCCTCTATATTTGCACAATGCTGGCATAGGCGTGGGAGTGTGTGTCTGTCTATCCAGTGTGTGGTGGCTGCCAACACCTTATTCAGCCCACACTACTTGCACTGTTTCCAGTGTTACCCTGCCAATGTGCATAATGAGGAGCAAGGTACTGTGGGTATAGCCCGGACAGGGAGGCCTGGGCAGGATGCATATGCACAGGGAATAGGGCAATGGCTGGGACATTGTAGTGCCCGGCCACCACTTGCACGGACAGGGTGGCCATAGCATGTCCTGCTGGGAGGTCACTCTCACCCTGACTGAGCAGTGACCATGGCATGGCTATGTTTCCCCATAGTGCTATATAGTATTTCTCTCAAGTAATATTTATGGGTTCTCTTTTCTAAGGCCCAATCACTGACTTATCTGCTTGGTGGGTGTGCTCACATCCCAGTTTTGGGTGCACACATCTCCTCCAGGAACATGCACTATGGACTAGCTAGCAGACTGTCTGCAGTTAGTATGTGTATGGCTGGAACACCTTGCAGGGTGCAGCGGCTGGAGACTCACTGTGCTTGCTGCTGGAGAATGTCATATGGTGGTGGGGGGCAGCTGAGCATTTCCAGGCCTACTGTCTGTCTGCCATTGCCTTATGGATGCATACAGATCTGCACTGACTGCCCTGTAGGGTGTCTGTTCCCCAGCAGGACTGGGGTTGATGGTCCCCTCTACTGTCACCATTGCAGGGATGTAGAATGTGGATCTGTTGGTGGGAGATCCTGTTCCCCACCCTGAGCCCCAGAGGGCGGGTTGGGTGGTGGTACATAATCCGCCTATGGGTCCAAATACCCCCCTTCACTTACATCATGTGACCATGGCACCCACACAGGATATGCACTATTCTGGGTGCTTCATAGTCCATAAGGGCTAGACGCGACTGAGAAATACAGATGGACACAGGTGTATCCTAGGTGTGTCTGCAGGAACTACCTATCACACACTGGCGGGGACCAGCAGCATGGCCTATCTCAGCCATGCCAGGTGCTGTGGACATGGTGCTGGGTGCCCCACCTCACCCTCAGGGTGAGCACAGTACCCCCACAATGTGATGGTCTGTAGCTACTCTGTGCCAGTGACACACACGGTCAGTTCCCCCTACCAGGCCTAGGTGCTGTGGGGGTGTATACCCCATCCTGTAATCATCTGTAGACTGCCGATCCGCATATGCAGTGCATCATGGGTACGGGTGGGTTAACCCTATCCTGGTAACCACAGCAGACAGTTTGTGTGGTGACCTGCAGTCCCTTCTGTAGCCAGCCAGGGGTTTGTTAGCAGCTATAGAGATGTAGCCCACTGGTTACTTCACTGCCTGTGGAGGCAGCCGTCATGGGTTTGATCCCACAATGGTGTTATTTGATAAGGCTAAGGCATTTGCTTTTTTAATTTAAATTAGTGCTGCCAGCAAAAAAACACGCACAGTGCTGTAACCTTAAGGTGCCTCATAAGGTGCCCCATAAAGCGCCCCATAAACTGCCTTATAAGGCACCCTATAGGGAACATTATAGGGTGCCTTGGCGGACAGTGCACTTTATAATGTGCCCTCTGGAGTGCCTTATAGGGCGCGTTATGTGGCACCTTAGGTTACGGCACTGTGAGGGCGTGTTTGCTGGTAGCACTAATTTAAATTTAAAAAAAAAAAAAAAAAGACTCAGACAGCACTGATTTAAAGTAAAGGGTAATGCCTCAGACAACCTTATTCATTAAGCCCACTGGGGGATTGAACTCATGACCCCTGTACCATCAGTCAGTGTATTAACCATTGTGCTACACCTCTGCTGCTGTGTTTGCAGGTCAGCGCGCCTACTTAAGACTAATGTGCGTTAATGTGGCACGGCTCCCTCTATCACCCAATAATGTGCACAGCGCACATTGTCGCACGATAATGCGCGATTGCTACGTTTAGACCGGAACGCCCACTCCTTTTATGACATCCTGCACATTATCGCTGGGCGCACATTAAGACGGTTTAGTAAACATACCCCTTAGTGTTTCTTATGACTGAAGGAAGTGAGTTCCATAATAGAGGGGCATAAAGGGAGAAGGCTCTCTTGGATGTAGTTGGGTTGCAGTATCTGAAGTCAGCATGTACCCAGGGGCAGCCCAAGGGGGGTGCGGGGCCATGTGTGGAGACTCGGTGCAGGGCCTCATTTGCATAAGGGCCCTCATTTTCATAGATATTTGCATAATATTACCATACACTAACTTTTAGTAAACATGCCTCTTGAGTGTATGGATAAAGAAAGACTAAAAGATTTCTACATTACTATAATCCAGTGCCAACCCCCAGGCACATTAGGAACTACTACAAACACTGCCCATTATTGTAACAGCACTACCAGGACTCACAAAACACCAGACCCTACCTATCAAAAATGTAACACTGCAAATATTAAACCAATACATTTCAGAGAATAACATTACATGACCTACTGGGGAAAGAGAACAAGTGGCAATGTCAAATAGGAATTACATAAGCAGAATACCTCAGCTCAGTTACACATGCAGAACATAGACCATCACCAACAAGGAATCACAATTTAGAAACAGGAAGACAATAATTATAAAGGGAAACCCAAAGCCAAACTTGGAATGTACACCACCACTGTAGAAATAAAACTATAAATTAATTTCCTCTTGTACTAAACAAAGTGCAGACGTTAATGATGCACATTTCCCAGAGCTGACATATTCCAGTTAATAAATTCAAAATAAAGAGATATCTTTCTACCTTTTGTGCATTTTTTTTTCAGTTGCAATTGCTCCAGCCACTTTCTTCTAGTTTCTTCGTGTCTTCTGCTAACTCTCCATCGTCTGCTGTCCATTTGTCCTTTCTTCTCTCTTCTAGGTTTTTTCCATTCTCTCTCTACATCTGCTTTAACATACTAATCTTTCTCCTTTTGTTCTTTCCTCATTCCTATTTCATCCACTCAAATTTTACCTCTCCATCCTCAATCCCCACTTACTCTCCCAATACCTGGCCAATTGTAGATTTTTCTTCCCTCCCACACAATATTTTTATCCTCTCCATTTCACTCTCCCAGCCCCATCCCATTCTAATCCTCCCCAACATCAGCTCCCTTCTAGTTCCAGTCCCACCCAGCATCCTCTCCCTTCTAGTCCCCGCATCAGCCCATTTCCAGTCCTAGCTCCCTCATCCATTTCCAGTCTTATCCGAGTCCCATCAGCTCATTTCCAATCCCAGCCCCCCATCAGCCCATTTCTAATCCTTTCCTAGTCCCAAAATCAGCCTATGTCAAATCCTAGCTCCCCTCCAATCAGCCCATTTCCAATCCAAGCCCCCCATGAGCCTACTTCCAGTTCTAGCCCCTCCATGAGTCCATTTCAATCCAAGCCCCCACCACAGCCCATTTCCAGTCCTATCCTAGACCCCCATCAGCCCATTTCCTGCCCTAGCTCCCTCCCCCCTCACAGCCCATTTCCATTCCAAGCCCCCCTCCACATCAGCTATTTGCAGTTCAAGCCCCCCTTCCACTCAGCCCATTTCCATTCCAAGCCCCCTCCCTATCAGCTATTTGCAGTTCAAGCCCCCCTTCCACTCAGCCCATTTCCGTTCGAAGCCCCCCTCTCCATCAGCTATTTGCAGTTCAAGCCTCCCCTTCCACTCAGCCCATTTCCAGTCCTAACAATCCCAACTCATTACCAGTCCCCCCCCCCCACAGCCCATTACCGGTCCTAAGCTCCCCATCAGCCCACTTCCAGTCTTAACCCCATCAGCCCATTTCCAGTCTTAGCCCCCCCATAGCCCATTACCAGTCCTAACCCCCCATCAGCCCACCTCAAGTCCTAACCCCCCCATCAGCCCATTTCCAGTCCTAGCCCCCCAATAGCTCATTACCAGTCCCAACCCCCCATCAGCCCACTTCCAGTCCTATCCCATCACCCCATTTTCAGTCCTAACCCCCCCCCATCAGCCCACAGCCCATTACCAGTCCTAAACCCTCCCCCCCCATCAGCCCAAGGAAAATTTAAAATAAAAAAAAGAGCTGACTGCTGCCATGGTAGCGGCAGAATAGAGGGTCCGCAGGGCCCCCTCTGCCCGGCAGAGCTCTCCCTCCCTGCATCACTTTCAGAGCCGCGAAGAGAGTTTCTCCCTCACAGCTCTGTTAAGCTCGCCGGCGCTGATGGGAAACAGGCATTTCCTGTTTCCCATCAGCCCCGGTGGGCTTAACAGAGGTGCGAAAGGGAAACTCTCCCTTTGCGGCTCTGAAGTCAGCACCAAAGGGACTAATGCAGGGAGAGAGGACTCTGCCATGCAGGGCGGTGGGGGTTGCGGGACACTCAATTCTGCCGCTGCCACGGCAGCAGCCAGCTTTTTTTTTTTTTTTTTTAATTTACTCGTAATGCAGAATGTTGTTTGCATGAGGCCCCCTGAAACACGGGGCCCTGTGCAAAAAACATTCTCGCTCAATGGACGGGCCGGCCCTGCATGTACCTCAAGAGAATTTCTATTGTTACTTCTATGTGGTCTCTTTTCTGGAGTGATTTGAATAAACTCTTTCGGGCTGATGGCAGGTTCTGTTTGGAGGGATTTGAATATAGTGTGGAGTGCTTTGAATTTTATTCTGCTCTCAAATGGTAGCCAGTGTAGCTACTTTAATATTGGGTTAATGTGCTCTTTGATAGAGGTTTGTGATATTACTCTAGCCGCTGTATTTTGAGCTAGTTGAAGTCGGCGGATGATCTACTTTGGGAGGCCCATTAAAATGGCATTACAGAAATCGAAGTGTGGGAAGATTATAGCCTGGACTGCTGTTCTGAAATCATTTGCGGAGAGAAGAGGTTTTAAATGTTGAAGCATTTTTAGCTTGGCATAGATGGCTTTTGTTAGGTTGCTCACATGCTTGGTGAAGTTAAGCTGATGATCTAGTGTAATGCCCAAATATCTCACTTCTTTTTTTATTTGGATGTTTGCATCTTTTATCTTCATAGTTTCTGGTGGAGTGAGAGAGTTGCCCTTTGTGATGAAAAAGATTTCTGTTTTAGTCAAATTTATTTGAAGATTGTGTTCTTTCAGCCATGTGTTAATGTTATTGAAACATTCCTTTATATTTTTTTAATTTCAGTTGTTTGGTGTTGATTTGGGTGAAAAGCATCAATGCCCTGACTCTCTATAATGTTGCAAATGGGTTGGATATAAAGGTTGAAAAGGAGCGCTGACAAAGCAGAACCTTGGGGTATGCCTTTCCTTTGGTAGAATGAGCTTGACGTGTTATTACCCATCTTTACTTGGATGGTTCGGTTTGAAAGGTAGGATTTGAACCATGTCAGAACTTTGTCTTTGAAGCCGATTTCTTGTAATCTGAGTATGAGGTAATCATGTGATATGGAACTGTAAGCTGCTGTTAAGTCGAGAAAAATTAAGATGAAACCAGAGTTAGGTTTTTCGATTTCTGTTAGAAGCTTGTCTGTTAATGCCATTAGGAGTGTTTCAACTCCATGACCGATTCTAAATCCGTGCTGATGTGGATCGAGCTGTGCAAAGTGGTCTACATGATTTTGTAGCTGGAGTTAAGCTGCCTTTTCTAGGATTTTTGCCATAAATGGCAGACTTGAAATAGGCCTGTAAGAGCTTGGTTCTGATTTATCCATATTCTTGCCTTTGAAGAGGGGATGGATAGAGGCCTTTTTTAATTCTTCTGGAATATAGCCTTGATCTAATGAGGAGTTTATTAGATTTAGCATATGAGTAGTGAGACTGTTGCTAGTCAGACGTATCCATGTGGCTGGGCAAGGGTCAAGAGCAGAAGCCGACGTGCTTAGAGATTTGATTATGTCTTTGAGCTGTCTTTCAGAGATGCGAGAAAAACGTTTCCAGGCCTGATTTGCAGTTATGTTGCTTGTTTTGCAATGGAAATCTGTTGATGATAATGTTCCCACCTTTTCCTTGTAATATTTGGCTATGGCGTCTGCATCTGGAGCGACTGTAGTGTAGTCCTCTTTTGGGTTAGTTGTTAGGAATTTAACTATAAGTAGGAAAGCCAGCGGCAGGCAAAAGACCATGTCCAAACACTTAGATAAAAACGGGGAAACTTTATTGTAGACCCCGTTTTTATCTAAGTGTTTGGCTGTGGTTTTTTGCCCTCCGCTGGCTTTCCTACTTACCTGTTTGTTGCGGAAGGCCCTCCTCTCCTGCTTTCACAGGGATTTAACTATATCAAACATTTCCCTTGGCTTGTTCGGTGCTGACATTATTAGCTTGGTGTGATAATCCCGCTTATTGCTGTTTATTAATAACTTGTATTCTTCCAGTTTGCTGATAAAGGATGCTTTGTTGGATTCTCTTTTTGATTTTCTCCATTTCCTTTCAAACTTTCTTAGTTGTTTTTTTAATGATCTAACTTCTTTAGTGTACCACACCGCACTTTTCCTTGAATGAGGCTTGTTAGTTGTGTGACTGTTGGTAACTGGTTGCTTCAGAGATTGTTGAGTTCCATCTCCTTATGAGCAGGTCTGTATTCTTAGTGTCCATTTGAAGCTGTGGAAGGACTTCTTTCAGGAATTGATCCTGGTCAAACTGGTGGAACTTTCTTTGCTGGTAGAAGACTGGATTCGTATTGGATCTGCTAGGTAGGGACGGGATATTTATTTATTTATTTATTTAACAGTATTTCTAAACCGCCTTATCTTAATAATCAAGGTGGTATCACAGCAAGCAATCAGGTAAAGTGTGTGTGTTGTACATGCAGTGAGGATGAAACTTGGTTGTGTGATGGCTGTGTTGGGTGCTTGATTTGTTTGAGCTATGTACAAGGTGGGCTATTTACAGTGGTGCTAAAAAACACATTTTATATACATACAGTTGTTTAGGAGGATTGGAGTGCTGTTATCCATTCTCTTAGGTTATGTGATGTGACCATAGTGCTCTATGAACAGCATGGTTTTCAGTTGTTTTCTGAAGTCTTTGAGGTCTGGAGTTGTCCTTAGATCGTCCGGTAGATTGTTCCATATTGTTGGAGCAGCCATGGAGAGAGCTCTGTCTGTTGTGTCCTTGCGTGTGTGCTTGTATTCATTTGGGGTACTGACTCGGTTGCGTGTTTGACTTCTTCTAGGACGTGCGCTGGTTTCCAGTTGTATGAGCGTGTGGAGGCTGTTGGCTGATGTGTGCTCTTTTATCTTAAATAGGTTTATGATAGTCTTGTATCTGATGCGAACACTGATTGGGAGCCAGTGTAAGTCCTTTAATGTAGGTGTGATGTGCTCCTGCCTTGCGGCTCCGGATATGATTCGAGCTGCAGTGTTTTGTGCCAGCTGGAGTGGTTTGAGAGCTTGTTTTGGTAGTCCAAGGTATATCGGATTGCAGAAGTCCAGTATTGGGGTTATCAGTGCTTGACAGACGGTACGGAAGTGTTCTGGGGCGAGGAGTGGTTTCAGTCTCCTGATGATTCGCATCCTGTAGTAGGCTTTTTGGATTGTTTTGTCTATGTGTGGTTTGAGGTTGAGTTTACTGTCCAGAGTAACCCCAAGGTATCTCACCTCTGATCTTATCGGTATCGTGGTGCTTTGTATCTTTATGTTTGGTGGGTGTATGAAGCTTTGGTTCCGAGTGATGATTAAAGCTTCGGTCTTGTTGTAGTTTATTGCGAGGTTGTTGTTTTGGCACCACTTCATCATTTGGGTAATGCAGTCTGTTATCTTAGAGAAGTCCGGGTTGTCGATTGATATCGGGGAGTATACCATGATGTCGTCTGCGTATATTGTGTATTGGATGTTGTTCTCTTTCATAATGTTGCATATTGGTTGGATGTAGATGTTAAAAAGGAGTGCTGAGAGTGCGGATCCTTGCGGTACTCCTTGTTGGACGTTTATGGGTCGGGAGGTGTCATGTCCCACCTTGACCTGTAGCTGTCTTTCGGTTAGGTACGAGTGGAATCATTTCAGAGTGGTACCGTGTATACCAGTGTTCTTTAGTCTCTCCAGGAGCATATTGTGGTCAACTGTGTCGAAAGCTGAGGAGATGTCGATGAAGATCATTATAATTCCATTCCTGGTGTTGTCAATTATTCTTATGATGCTGTCGAAGAGGTAGATCAGTAGAGTTTCGACTCCATGGTTGGGACGAAATCCGTGTTGGTTGTCGTCGAGAGTTCCGTGTTCGTCAATGTGTTCCTGAAGTTGTAGTTGAACCGTCTTTTCGATTATTTTTGCGAGGAAGGGTATGCTGGAGATTGGTCGGTATGCTGCTGGGTCCTTTTTGTCGAGAGTAGTTTTCTTTGTGATTGGTCTTACTGAGGCAAGCTTTAGTTGTTGTGGCATGAGTCCTTGAGTGAGTGAGTTGTGTACCATTTTATGAATGGTTGGGTATGAGGCTTGATTTGGTGGCTTTGACCCATGACACTGGGCAAGGGTCTGTAGGGGCAGTACTTGTGTTGATTGTGGAGATGATGTGGGATATCTGTTCTTTTGAGGGTGAGTAGAATGTGCCCCAGGTTTTGGGGTGTACGTTCGTTCTTGTGGTTCCACTGGGTGTTGTGCGCTCTGTGGAGTGGAATTTGTCTTTGATGTGGTCGGCGAATTTCTGTGGATCCACTTGTACTTCTCTTTCTGCTGCTTGCTCTTTTGTCAGGGTTTTTACTATTTCGAAAAGTTCTCTGGGTTTGTTGATGGAAGAATTTATCAGGTTTGTGTGGAATTCTCTCTTTGATTGGTTGATGTGTTCATTGTATTGTTTTTGCTTTGTTAGGTAAAGATGTTGGTCGGAAGTAGTTTTGTTTTTTCTCCATCTCCGTTCAATCTTCCTGAGCTCCCTCTTTTCCTGTCGTATTTTGCTGAGTACCATGGCTTGTTTTGTCTCTTGTTGTGGTGTTGTTTCTTGGTCCTGTCATCGGATGGTTTGGCGGCGTTAGCTAGAACGCTGTTCCAGTTGGAAACTTGTTCCTCCAGGTCCTCTGAGTCAATGTTCAAGTGTTGTATTGTGTCCTGTATGAATTCGTCCTTGTCAAAGGACTTGAATCGTCTTTGTGTGTGTGGGATGTTCGCTGTTTCGCTTCTCTGGTCTTCTTGTGATTGCAGTTTCGTCTCGATTAAGTAATGGTCAGACCATGGTACTGGGGTGATGGTGGGTGTAGAAATTAGGTCTCTTGAAGTTAGGTAGTTTGATGCGAAGGTGAGGTCTGGGGATGATCCAAGTCTGTGTGTTGGTGCATTGACTATCTGTGTGAATTGAAGTGAGGTCATTGCTTGAAGGAAGGCCTCTGCATCTTTTGTATTGGCGGACTTGAGGTTGAAGTCTCCGATTAGTAGTGCTGGTTTGTTGTTTGCTGTTATGGCACAGGCTTCTTCGAGTGTGAAGGCTAGTTCGTCGGGTGGAGCACGGGGTGCTCTGTAGGTTAGGCAGATTGCAATATTCTTGTTCTTGATGCTAATTGTGTTACACTGCTGTGTATCTGTGAGGTTCTGTGTCTTGAACTTGAGTTTTGTTTTTGCTATTATTAGGACTCCTCCTCCACGCTTGTGGGTGCGTGGGCAGTTGTATGCTGAGTAGTTGTTCGGTACTAGTTGGTTGAGTAGTACACTGTCGGTAGGGTTGAGCCATGTCTCTGTGATGCATATTATGTCAGGCTGTCGCTCTTCTATGTGGTCTACCAGAGTGTGCATCTTGTTGCAGACGGATCTGGCGTTTATGAGCTCAATTGTTGTTGTCTTTGTGGAAGAGGTTGTTGCTACATGTGCTTCCTTTGAGCCGGTGTTGGTGTTTGATTTGTGTCTGTTTGGTCTCTTTGCTTGGGAGTTTGCGAGTGTCTCTTTGTGTGTGTGTTGTGGACCGAGATATGGCAGTGCAGTAGGAGGGTACCATGGTGTGTTTGTTTGAGGGTAGTGGAGGTGTGTGGTCGGTGGGAGGAGTTGTGTGACTAGTAGGTATAGAGGGAGGAAGTATGTGGTGTGCATGTTGGTAGTTTGTGATGTTCTGATAGGGTGACGCCTGTCTCCTTAGGTCTTCGTCTGTTGTTTGCTTTGGGGAGAGCTGTAATTGTTGCAGGAGCCTGTCCCGGGGATGTAGAGCTGGACCTGTGGCAGTCGCCTGGGTGCGGGAGCCTGTCCCTAGGAGGGAGCCTGTCCCGTGGATGTGGGGCTGGACTTGTGGCAGTCGCCTTGGTGCGGGAGCCTGTCCCGTGGAGGGAGCCTGTCCCGCGGATGTGGAGCTGGATCTGTTGCGGTGCGGGAGCCTGTCCCGTGGAGGGAGCCTGTTCCGCGGATGTGGAGCTGGATCTGTTGCGGTGCGGGAGCCTGTCCCGTGGAGGGAGCCTGTCCCGTGGATGTGGAGCTGGATCTGTGGCGGTCGCCTTGGTGCGGGAGCCTGTCCCGTGGAGGGAGCCTGTCCCGTGGATGTGGAGCTGGACCTGTGGCAGTCGCCTTGGTGCGGGAGCCTGTTCCGTGGGGGGGAGGCCGGAGCTTTTATGGAGTGTGTTGTTGAAGAGGGCGTTTGGTAGTGTGTGATGTGTTATGTTCTGTGAGAGTTTTACTTGCGGTTTTGCTGTCCTCCTCGGTCTGCTCCTCTGTCGGGATCCGTTGGTATGCAGTCGGTGCTGCTGAATTCCTAGTATGTTTTCTACTTTTCGCCTTCGTGCCGCGCCTAAGGGCCACGCCAAAGGGCCCTCTGGCGAGGCCCTCAGGCGCGGGCGCGCCCTGCAGGGACGCCGCTTTTATCCCCGGCGGCTGCTTCGATTTCGGGCTCCCACCGCCCGGATTGGGCGGGAGCTGGAGAGGGGGTGGAGACTCCCGGCAGCGGCGTCTCTGCAGGCAGGGACGCCGCTGTTATCCCCGGCCGGCTGCTGCTTCGATTACGGGCTCCCACCGCCCGGATTGGGCGGGAGCTGGAGAGGGGTCGAGACTCGCGGCAGCGGCGTCCCTGCAGGCAGGGACGCCGCTTTTATCCCCGGCGGCTGCTTCGATTTCGGGCTCCCACCGCCCGGATTGGGCGGGAGCTGGAGAGGGGGTGGAGACTCCCGGCAGCGGCGTCTCTGCAGGCAGGGACGCCGCTTTTATCCCCGGCGGCTGCTTCGATTTCGGGCTCCCACCGCCCGGATTGGGCGGGAGCTGGAGAGGGGGTGGAGACTCCCGGCAGCGGCGTCTCTGCAGGCAGGGACGCCGCTTTTATCCCCGGCGGCTGCTTCGATTTCGGGCTCCCACCGCCCGGATTGGGCGGGAGCTGGAGAGGGGGTGGAGACTCCCGGCAGCGGCGTCTCTGCAGGCAGGGACGCCGCTTTTATCCCCAGCGGCTGCTTCGATTTCGGGCTCCCACCGCCCGGATTGGGCGGGAGCTGGAGAGGGGGTGGAGGATATTGAACTGGATGGTGTGGTGATCAGACCAAGGAATTTGCTGTATCTGTACCTTTGGGACCGAAGAGCTGTTTAGCCAATCTTGCTGGATAAAAATGAGGTCTAATGTATTACCTTTAATGTGGGTGGGTTCTTATATTATTTGTTTATAGCCTAGAGCTTCCATAGATTCCATAAATCCTTGAGACATATGTGTTGCGGCGGAAGGTAAGTTTAAGTCACCTAGTACCGCTGAGAACCTATTAGTGGGGACTTTGCTGCACAGGTAGTCGGTGATGTTAGTCAGCTCCTCACCTTTTGATGTAGATATGCAGCCACAACCGCCATGCACTTTGTGAAGACTCTTGGGGCACAGGCGAAACAGAAGGAAAGGACTCTGTATTAATAATGTCTTCCCTGAAAGTGAAGCATAAATATTTCCTGTGCTTTGAATGAATGAGGATATGTATGTACGCTTCTTTTAAATCTAGAGAACAGAGCCAGTGCTGACTGGAGGTAGGGAAGAAGAGTCCTGAGAGAGATCATCTTGAACTTTTTGTGGACCAGAAACTTGTTGAGGTTTCTGAGGTCCAGAATGGGCTGTACCCTCTGGTTTTCTTTGGCATGAGAAAGTAGGGAGAGTAAAAGCCCACTCCCTGTTGGGATGTTGGGACATATTTTATGGCACCCTGAGACAGAAGAGAGGACACCTCGTCCTGTAGGAGAGCAGTGAGTGGGGGTTGCGTTTGATATTCCCCCTTATAATGAGGAGGGGGCAGAGTTTGCAGATGAAGTCTGTAGCCTTCCTGAACTATGGTGAGTATCCACTGCTCTGAAGTGATGAGGTGGCATCTGTGGACGTAGTGACAAAGTCTGCCTGCTATGTGGAAGGGGTGGAGGTCCTCCAGAGGCAGGGAGGCAATGTTCTCTAGGAAAGAGCAAAATAAACAGGCGCAGGCTGTGGCTTCAGAGCTGGTTTTAGCCATCTGTGGCTTCTTTTGTTGCTTAGGAGGCTGCTACCTCTTCTGTGGGGCCTGACCCTGGTCTCAGAAGTAGGAGGATTGAAAGAGAAGAATTTCTTCTTATTGTAGAAAATACTTCTTTGCAGGAGTCTTTTTCCTAGCAGAGTCAGCTGTTACTCTGGACAGTCTCTTTAGAGTAGTATTTTCTGACTCTGAGAGGCCTTATCTTGCCAGTGTTTGCCAAAGAGGTTTTCTCCTGTGCAAGGAATGTTGCCCAGTTTTTCTTGAACTTACTGTTCAAGATCTGAGGCCTGAAGCCATGCAATTTGACGTGCACCAATGCATATTGCTGAGACTCTACTTGTGCATTCAAAAGCATCAAAGGTAGCCCTATTGCATCAAAGGTAGCCCTAGGCAGATTATCTTGTCCTAGTTAAACATAGCCAAAATGTCTTGAAGTTTATTTTGGCTATGTTTAACTAGGACAAGATAATCTGCCCTCTTGTCATCTGGGAGGAGAGGGGCAAAGGCCTCAAGATCCCTGGAGACCTCTTTAAGGAACATTCCCATGTAGAGGATATAGGAGTTAATCCTAGCTGATAGTATTGATGCTTGGAAGCATCGACGCCCGAAGGCATCGAGAGTTCTTGATTCTCTACCAGGAGGATTATAGGAGTGAGTCTTTGAGCTTTTGATTTGGCGCATCACTGATTCCACGACCATGGAGTGGTGGGGAAGCTGTGGTTTTTGGAAGCCAGGACACTCTGGTACTTGATACATGGTATTGAGACATTGACTTTGAGTTGAGACCATGAGAGGCATCTCCTACATTCATAGCATAAGGTCATGAAGGATGTGGTGCATCGGTAAGGTGGCTGCCTCTTTGGGTGCTGTTGGGTATTGAAGGATCTCTAGTTCTTCTGCCCTTGGCTCCTTCTCCGATGTCACCGTGTTAGAGAAGCCTTTTGCTAGGTCATGAGTGAACTCCTGGAAGGACATGTCTTCCGGAGGCAACATGCATTGCTGTTGAGGCGGGGAAAGGTCCAAAGGTCCCTGGGAATTGAGTGACTCCACATCCTAAATTGTGGAGTCAGAATTGGAGGACTCAAAGTACCAATGGTTTCGGTGTTCGCCCGATGCTAGATGCCAGTACCGATGTCTGAGGTATCAGCCTCAGTGAGCCGCTTAGGCTTGGCACCAATATCGGTAAGAGCTTCAAGGGAGGGCATGGGTGGGAGCCATGTCGTTGCCAGAATCAGTGTTGATGTTGGTACTGTAAGCAGTATTGACAGGTAGTACCTGTAGCCAAGGGTTTTATCGGTACCGAGGCTGCAAGAAGAGCTACCAAGCTGCGCTCGATGGCCAGTATGCACTGGTCAATTGAGGTCACTGATGTTTGGGTGTTGGTAACAGGTATTTGTGCTATCATCCCAGAGCATTGCACCAGTAGCTCTCCGGAGGTCAAGGCCTTGGGCGCATCCTCGGGCTCCTCAATAGCATTGGAGTACAGGGCCTCCTTCAGGGCTGTTTAGCAAGCTGATCCGCCTTCGAGGCAACCCCTGAGGGGTCTCGATGCTTTGAGCAAGATCTTCCCCTAGAAGTGCCATCAGACTTCAATGCAGCTTTATGCTTGGACTTTGAAGATACCTGAGATTCATGAGAGGAGGAGGAGGCCCTCAACAAAGTAGACACCATCGATATTGTGTCCAAAGTGAAGAGTGCTCCAAATTTAGAAGCCCAGATTTGTAGGCCTCTCTGTGTCATTTTCTGATAAGGAGGACAGTCTTTTGGCTGGTGGCCTGGGCTGAGGCATTTTAGACACCTGTCATGTGCGTCAGTTGCCGAAATGGTGCTGGCACAATTAGAATATTTTTTGAAACCACTAGTTGGTTTTGCCATGCCTTCAAGGGTGAAGAGTATGATAGGCTTAAGGCTTAAATAGGGTGTTGATGCCCACGTAGTTTTTTATTTTGTTAAAGAAAATAAAGAAAGTAAAAGAAAAAAATAAGGGAACCAGCGATGTCGATGTTGATGGGAAGGCAGAAGCGCTATCCACAAAAATACGTTTTTCTGAGGTGACATGATTTGCTTCCTGCTGGCTCCGCAGAAAATGAAGAACTGAAGAGAGGGAGTTGGGAAGGCAGTCGTGCAGGTGCAGTGGAGTGCTCCCTAAAGCTTTCCAATTGGACGCTGGGGAGTGTTCCCGCGCGGGCTCTGTCGGTGCCGTGTCACCCATAAGTGAAGACTACATTCCTGCTTGTCCCTGGAGATTGAAGTCCTCACATATGGGTGATGTCACCAATGGAACACGCGCGGGAACACTCCCCAGCTTCCATAGGAAGCTTTTGTCCACCACGCATACCAGGATTGATCTTACCTCAGTCTTTTTTTTAACTGTGGAGCCTCTCAAATGTCCATCTGTCCCCAGAAAATAGTTGACACCCTTAAGGTGCTTTAACGCATTTGTTTGTGTGATTTTTCAGTCGTGTGCTCGTCATTCATCTTCCTGCCCATTCCGGACGCATCGGTGCCTCGGCGCCATGTTTTTCTCGGGACCTGTTTTTATTTTGTGTTTTTTGGTGCATGGGATTTTTCTCTCGCACCTCCCTGTTTGGCTGGGACATTGGAGTCCTTTGACTGGGCTGAAGCCATCTATCTCAACATGTCAAAGCCAGCCAGTGGCTTCAAGAAGTGCATTCTGTGCGGCCGCACCATCTCGGTGACAGAACACAGTAACAGGTGCCTTCAGTGCCTTGGTTATGACCATGAGCCCTCCACCTGTGCTTGCAGATAACGTGTAAGGGAGCTCCGGAATCTGAAGAAGCAGCGGGAATAGCTGTTCGGTTCCTTGGCACTGGTGGCATTGGCGTCGATGCTGTTGAGGGCCTCTGCCGAGTCCTCGGCTCAGTGTGGCACCAGAGCTCTCTCAGAGCCGATGGGCCACGGCACCCTAGACTGCAGGCTGTCTGTCAATGAAGATCGCCCCCAGAAGGATCAGTCATGTGCCCTTTCAGCATCGAAGGACATTCAGGTTGGGTGAAGATCCATGGGCACCAGCATTGAAGCCCCCCTCGGCATGATGAGGGCAAGGGCCAGGACAGGCCTCCCAAGATGCCTCAGCTGGAGGAATCAGTGCCCACAGCCACAGAGGGTCGTCAAGAGACTTTCAATGTGGTGACTATTATGGAGTCCACAACTAGGGAACCAGCATCGGCGGCGTGGTTGCTTCTCTGGCACCATCCACGTCAGAGATCGCACTCCTGGCTGAGCACATGGAAGTCCTCGAGCACAGTTTGGCCACGTTCTTGGCCTCGCAGGCTGTGATGGACCAGAGGCCTTCGGGTTCCTCGGTGCCAGTGGCAGGTCCGTCTCAACGGTGGCCTCGCCTTTGAAACTTCAGCCTTTCCTTGAGACCCCTGCTCTTCCCAGCCGAGAGAAAGATCTAGGTGGGCACTTGAACTCTGTCTCAATGCCCTGGGGATCCCTTCTGAGCGCCTCTGGATCGCAGGACTGCTGTTGAGAGCATCGGACCCCATCCTCCCATCCTGAGCACTGGCACCATAGAGAGGAAAGTCATCAATATTTTTACTTCCTCATGGACTGCGACTCCGATGGCTGGGAGAATGAGGTGGAGTCCCTGCTGCTTGAACACCATCAAGACATACCCTTGGACCCCTCGCTGCCTTATGAGCACCATAAGTCTCCACCTGAGCACATCTCTTTCCATTAGTTTGTCCAAGACATGGGGAAGGTTTTACCATCGAGGCAGAGGAGGAGCCCAGGGCGGAAGAGTTGGAGATCCTCCAAAATCCATTCCTCCCCCAAGGAGGCCATTACGGTTCCCATCCACTGTATCCTGGAAAGGTTGCTTTTTTCATATGTGAGAGAACCCCCTCATGGTACCTCCAGTCAGTCACTGGCTGGACTCCATGTACTGAGTGTCCAAGAGCAGTGGGTTTGAAAAACCTCAGCTTCCGCACAACTCCATGGTCTTGGGGTCAGCCATGCAGAGTTAAAAGTTCTAAAACCCATTCCTCAGGTCCTTCAGGCCGGGAGGCCCTGATTCTGGATGACATCAGGCAGACGTGCTACCATGCTCCATGCTGGTGGCCCACATTCTGTCATACCAGCTCTACATAGGTATATACCTGAAATATATTATGGGAGACTTGGCCAACATCTTAGCTCTGCTATCCGATGACCACCTGCACCTCTTCCGCTCCCTGGTATCCAAGGGTAAAGATTGCTCCAAGTACTCAATCAGAGCAGCCTACAATGCCTTCGAGTCCGTGGTCAGGATTACTGCTGTCAGCATTGCAGCCTGGCACCTCGCCTGACTGCAATCCTCCGAGTTAGAACAGTGGGTGCAGGATAACCTGGTAGATGTCCCCTGCTCTGGTGAGAACGTCTTGGAAAGCTCATGGAGGACAAGGCCACTGAGCTGGAGAGAGAGTAGCTCACTATGAACAAGCTCTCTAGTAAAACAGCCGATCCCGCCAGAAAGTCGTCTTCGGGCAAGAAGGCTTTCTATCCCAAAAAGCAGAGATATTATGGCAAGCACCCGCCCTATTAGGAGCCTCAGCAGAGTCAACAGCAGAAAGGTCAGGGGCAGCATCAGCAGTACTGTCAAAAGCCTCAGATGCCTCAGCCTGTGCTATAACCACAACCAGGAGACTTCTGACTCCTTTCTGGGGTGCATGGCCCTACTTTCCCCCTTGCGGGATGTTCCACCACAGGTTGGGAGGACGTTGGTCCATTATGCTCACAGAGGCCAGTTGCAACATCTAATGCCTGGGTGCTCAAGATAGTCTGGTTTGGCTACCTGTTGAACTTCGATCAGCTTCCCCCTCATACTTCCCAGGGGAGTACCCCCTCAACCCTAACCACTGAGAGCTCTTCCAACAGGAGGTCCATGCACTCCTGGCCAATGTAGCCATGAAGCCAGTGCCACCGTCTCAGGCCGGAAAAAGGTCCTACACCAATTATTTCCTGGTTCTCAAGAAAACAGGCGGCTTCCGGCCCAAACTGGATCTTTGGAACCTAAACCGGTTCCTGGTGAAAGAAAAGTTCAAAATGGTCTCCTTGGGAATGATGTTACCTTACCTTCAGTGGGAAGACTGGCTTTATTCCCTGGATCTCAATGATGCCTATACACATATACCCATTCATCCCTTTCATTGGCGATACCTCCACTTCATGCTCAGTGGGAGGAACTATCAATATTGGGTACTACCCCTTCAGCCTGACCTCTGCTCCACTCCGTGGGTCTTCACAAAGTGTCTGGCAGTCATTGACGCCTTCCTCCAGACCCTGGGGATGTTTGTCTTCCCTCACCTAGATGACTGGCTGATCAGGAGTGCGACACTAGACAAGGTCCAGCAGTCTGTCAGTCACACCATTCAGGTTCTGGAACATCTGGGCTTTGTGATAAACTATCCAAAGTCTCACCTGCAGCCCACTCTACTACTACTATTTATCATTTGTATAGTGCTACAAGGCATACGCAGTGCTGTACAGACACATGTAAAGATGGTCCCTGCTCATCAGAGCTTATAATCTAGTCAAGAGACAACACAACAGCTGAGGACAAGGATATATCTAGAGGAATGGTAAAGAAACACATAGGAGACTAAGCACATCAGGATCCAAAAGCAGCCTCAAAGAGGTGAGTTTTCAGCCTGGATTTGATAAGGGACAGAGATGAAGCCTGATGCACAGATTCAGTTAGTTTGTTCCAGGCATAAGGAGCAGCAAGGTGGAAGGATTGAAGTCTAGAGTTGGCAGAAGAAGAGAAGGGTACAGATAGAATGGATCTGCCAGAAGAGCAAAGTTCCTGAGGAGGGGTGTAGGGAGAGATAAGAGAGGAAAGATAGTAATGAGCAGCAGAATGAGTGCATTTATAGCTCACTTGGTTTTCAGCTTGTCGTGCTGTGAGGGCTTGTGTGCATCAGTGATGCTGAGAGCTAAACTATCGGTAGTTTAACTACTGGCAGGGTCTCCCAAGATGGACAGGTCTCAGCTGAGGTGCCAGACCAAGACAAACCACCCATCTGGGCAGCAGCAGAATGGGATAGTGTTGACGGCGGAGGATCACATTTCTGTGACAACGGCAACACCACCAAACTTAAACTGCGCGGAAGAAAGACCCGGCAATCTACTTCTGTATCTTGCCATGAAAACCCAATGGATAGTTACAACAAAACAAATTGTGCTATAGTGCTTGAAGATGAGACCCCCAGGGCGGAAGGCACTCAACTAGCTACTGGGGAAGAGCTGAAGACTTCTCAGAGTAAAGCCAGCATTTATGATGTGGTTGGATCAAAGCCCTCGGGACGTCTGACTGCTGATGTAGCTGCGCATGAAATGAGAGTCAGAAGCTGTAAAGATGTCTTACACATTGGAACATGGAACGTACGAAGCATGAACCAAGGGAAGTTGGAGGTGGTCAAGAATGAAATGGCACGTGTACAACTTGATCTGTTGGGTGTCAGCAAACTGAAATGGACTGGCATCAGGCACTTTGCATCAGATGATCACATGGTCTACTATGCTGGAAATGAAAGACAAAGAAGAAATGGTGTTGCATTTATAATAAAGAAGAAACTTGCAAGAACTGTAATGAAATACAATGCAGTCAGCGAACGCTTAATCTCTATTCGTCTACGAGGAATGCCTATCAACATAATTATAATTCAAGTATATGCCCCAACAACAGCTGCAGAAGAGAATGAAATTAAAGAGTTCTATGAACAAGTACAAGCTGAAATTGACAGAACATGCAAACAGGATATCCTGATAGTCATGGGTGACTGGAATGCAAAAGTTAACAACAAAGAAGAAGGCAAAGTAGTTGGAAAATATGAACTTGGCAACAGAAATGAAGCTGGAGAAAGACTGATAGAATTCTGCAAGACCAACAATCTATTCATCTCAAACACCTTCTTCCATCAACACAAGCGGCAACTGTACACATGGACTTCACCCAATGGATTGTATAAAAATCAAATTGACTACATCTGTGGAAGTCAACAATGGAAAAGTTCTATAACATCAAGAAAGACAAAACCTGGAGCTGACTGTGGTACAGATCATCAACTACTAGTATGCAAACCCAAACCACTCATGAATGCAGCAAAATATGACCTTGAGAATATACCACTGGAATTTAAAGACTGCCTGCAAAATTGATTTGCTGCTTTAGATACAAATGACAGAGCTCCAGAAGAGTTATGGAATGACATCAAGAAGGTTGTGTTGGAAGAAAGCGAGAAGTCTCTACAAAAGGTGAAAAAGCAAAAACGGCCAAAATGGATGACGGAAGAAACTTGACCAGAAACGCAGAGAAGCTAAAGCCAGAGGAGAAAGAAAGACAATAACAGAACTCAACATAGATTTCCAACGTGCAGCAAGACAGGACAAGGAAAAGTACTACAACGACGCATGCAAGGAAATAGAAGCAGAAACTATTAGAGGAAGAACAAGATCGGCTTTCCTAAAACTATGAGAGTTAAGGAAAAAGTTCCAGCCTCGAATTGGAATGTTACAAGATGCTCAAGGTTCTATGTTGAATGATGCAGAGAAGATCAAGAAAAGGTGGAAGGAATATACAGAGTTTTTATATGATAAAGATCAAGTGGACCAACAGCCGTTTCAACCTGTACCTTATGATCGGGAACCATTGGTGATGAAAGAAGAAGTTAAAGCAGCATTGTAAGCCTTATCAAAGAACAAAGCACCAGGCATTGATAGCATTTCCACAGAAGTATTACAGCAATCTGATGCAGCTGTTACTGTACTTACAAGGCTCTGCCAAGAAATATGGAAGACAACATCATGGCCAACTGACTGGAAAAGATCTGTGTTTATACCAATACTAAAGAAAGGTGATCCAACTGACTGTGGAAATTATCGCACAATCGCTCTGATCCCACATGCCAGCAAGATTCTACTGAAGATTATTCAAAAGAGACTACAACCATACCTGGAACAAGAACTACCTAAAGTGCAAGCAGGGTTCAGGGAAGGGCGAGGAACGAGAGACATCAATGCGGATGTGAGATGGATCCTTGAAAAGACTAAAGAATACCAAAAGGATATCTATTTGTGCTTTATCGACTATAGCAAGACTTTTGACTGTGTAAACCATGAGAAACTCTGGGCCACAATAAGAAGCACGGGTATACCAGAACACCTGATATTACTCTTGCGCAATCTGTATATTGATCAAGAAGCAGCAGTTCGAACGGAACAAGGAGAAACAGAATGGTTTAAAATAAGCAAAGGTGTAAGACAAGGCTGCATACTTTCCCCCTACCTGTTTAATTTATATGCAGAACAAATCATCAGAGAAGCAGGATTGTATGAAGACAACAGAGGTGTGAAGATTGGTGGAAGACTCAAACAACCTTCGCTATGCTGATGATACCACATTACTGGCTGAAAGTGAAGATGATCTGAAACATTTGCTTCTCACAATCAAAGAACATAGTCTCAAAATGGGCTTGCACCTTAATGTAAAGAAGACAAAAATCATGAAAACTGGCATAATCAACAGGTTCATCATTGAAGGAGAAGAAATTGAAATCGTGAACAACTTTAACCTACTTGGATCAGCTATCAATAAAGAAGCAACAAGCAGTCAAGAAATCAGACGACGCATTGCTCTTGGCAGAATGGCTATGAAAGACCTAGATAAGATCCTCAAGAGCAGAGATGTCTCTCTCCATACAAAGATTCGACTTGTTCAAGCCATGGTATTTTCAATAACATATGGATGTGAAAGCTAGACAGTGAAAAAGATAGACAGAAAGAAAATTGATGCCTTTGAATTATGGTGCTGGCAGCGAATACTGTGTATACCATGGACTGCCCAAAGAACAAACCAGTCGGTACTAGAGGAGATCAAACCTAAGCTTTCTTTAGAAGCTCAGATGACAAGACTTCGACTTTCATACTTTGGACACATCATGCGAAGAGAGAGATCATTAGAGAAAGACATCATGCTTGGCAAGATAGAAGGTCAGCGCAAAAGAGGAAGGCCAGCAATGAGATGGATTGATACAATAACAGCAGCTATGGGTACCAGTCTGTCAACAATGAGCCGCCTGACTCAAGACCGAACACAATTTAGGATAGCTATCCAGAGGGTTGCCATGAGTTGACTCCGACTCGACGGCACTTAACAACAGCAGCAACAGGAGAAGTTTGAACTGGATACTGAAATGGATAGGGAGTTAGTGAAGCGACTTGAGGGGGTATATGAGCATATCGAGGTTGGTGGAAGATTAGCTGCACTGCTGAGTTTTGAACAGATCGAAGGGGAGAGAGAGGATTCCGAGGGAGACCAGCAAGGAAGAGGTTGCAATAGTCTAGACAGAATGTGACTAAAGAGTGGATAAATGTCTTAGTAGTGTGTGTAGAAAGGAAGTGACAAATTTTGCCAATGTTATAGAGAAAGAAGTGACAGATTTTAGCGATCTGTTGGATTTGTAGACAGAAAGAGAATGTAGAGTCAAAGAGGAAACAGTGCTGAGGAAACAGAATAGTGTATCCACAGAAATAGAGAAGGGAGGAAGGGGGGAGGTGGGTTTAAGGGGAAAGATAAGGAACTCAGTTTTGGCTATGATCAATTTTAGACAGCAGTAAGACATCCAGTCAGCAATGTCTGATAAGCAGGCAGAGATCTTGGGCTGGATTCCTGGAGAGATGTCAACATAATGATGGTACTGAAAACCATGGGAGGAAATAAGTGCACCAAGGGACAAAGTGTAGAGAGAGAAAAGGAGGGGTCCCAAACAGAGCCCTGAGATACACCAACTGAAAGTGGGATGGCGGTAGAGGAGGAACCACCAGAACATATACTAAAAGTGCGAAGGAAGAGATAAGAATAGATAAGAGATAAGAATAAGATAAGCATAGAGACCAATAGTATCCATAGAAAGATTTTATATAATTGAAAATCTATACTCAATCCTTTGACCTCACCAAACGTTCTCAGAAGCAAACACACTGACCTTAACTATTATTAAGGTACCCAGACATAACTAACACATCACAAATATGGCTATATCTCTCCTTACTCTCACTCTAATTTACACCCTGACCAGTACTTTTCACGAAGCTAATGCTCTTACACAGGGCTGTAAACCCTATCCCACTACTTTTCAGCACCAGTAGGAAATATTACCATAACCAACACCAACTACCCCCAAACCCCTACTACAAAAGACAGTCACACTTACTCTATGCCACTCTCGAACCCACAGCAACAACAAACCTTAAGGTAAAACAAAATCAACAAACCCTCAAATGCGCACTCATCAATGCACGTTCGGCCCGCAACAAATGGCCTGCCATCGCAGACCTACTTTCAAGTCTAAACCTAGACATCCTACTGGTAACTGAAACATGGTTGTCAGATGCTGATAATGCTCTTCTAAACCAAATCACTCCGACCAATTTCTCAATCTACACATGCAACAGAGAAAACAAAAGAGGTGGTGGTGTACTCATCCTAGCCAAAACCGCACTTCAATACCGGATTAACTTCACTAAGAGCACACAACACCTGAATGTGTTGACTATCACCAACAAATTCAACACTATAAACCTCATCTACAGGGCACCTGGCGCTTCATCAGAAGAACTCTCCGATGTGATCGACCTAGCCTGTAATCCCCAAAGCACACACGAAGCTAATTGGTTAATGGGAGACTTCAATCTTGCCTCCACCCAGCAAGAATTAGCTATCACCTTCCTCGAGGCAATGTCAAACCTAGGCTATAAACAAGCCGTGAAAGATCCCACCCACCAACAAGGTAACCTCCTAGATTTAGTTTTTATCCCATCTTGCGACACCAGCAGACCAAACCAAATCGAATTAGCTGTCACCCCTGTCCCCTGGTCCGACCATAACCTAATAACATTTCAGATACCAACACCACCAACAGCAGACCGCCACCCAATCGCACGTAGACTAGAGAAATCATCCCGATTCAAACAGCTGGACAGAGACATCACCCCCCAGCATGTAATCCCTAAGCTATCTAAACCATCCTCCAGCCTCAACAAAATGCTCACAAACTGGAACACCACCCTCACTCAAGCTGCCCAACATCCAAACAGTGACAAGAAACATACAGCTAATAATCAAGCCCCAAAAAAGCATAACGCGCCATGGTTCTCCTCAAAACTACGATCCTCCTTACTACACCTGAGAAAACTTGAGAGAAAGTGGTGACGGACCCGCAGCCCAGCAGACCAAAGTACATATTTAGAACACCTGAAAAACCATAGGGACTCAATGTGGGTAGAAAGGAAAAGACTCCATACTGAGCTCCTCAATCGCTCATTAAGTAAGCCTCGTGACCTTTTCAATTTAGTAAAGTCACTGACTAACCAACCACCCCAACCACAACAGGAGTGTATCCAACCTCAGACATACTCTAACTACATCCAATCCAAAGCAATAAAGGTGACTACTACCACACCTCGTGAGTCCTATCTGGACCTGAACACTCAACCTCCCCTACTTACTAAGCTCTCACCCCCATCAGTGAAAACCATCGAGGAAACAATTGCCATCATCAACACCACAACAGCTCCAAACGACCCTTGCCCAGCCCACTGGATCAAAACAATGCGCTCAGAACTAAGTCCATTCATAGCTGATATCGCAAAGCAATCTTTCATAACTGGAGTCTTCCCAGAGGACCTTAAGAAAACATTCATACGACCATTACTGAAGATCAACCAACTCGACCCGAATAAAGAAGACTCTTACCGACCAATCGCCAGTATCCCTTTCTTAGCCAAAATACTTGAGAAAACAACCCAAAGACAGATTCAACAGCATATAGACACAACCTCTCCGCTAGACCCGTGCCAACATGGTTTCAGAGAGGCACATGGCGTAGAAACCCTGTTGACCTCATTAACAAACACACTCACCAATGGGATAGACAACATCAAGAAAGGCTTTGCATTGATCTTCCTAGATATCTCCGAGGCGTTCAATTCAGTAGATCATGAACAACTCCTGATGAGACTCCATGCAAAGGGAATCCGTGAACGCGCATGGGAGTGGTGCAAGTCTTACCTTCAAGGCAGATGGCAGCAAGTTAGGATTAGCAACAAAACATCAGAACCCTTCCAGCAAAGACAGGGAGTACCACAAGGATCGTCATTGTCTGCACTATTTTTCAATATTTATATGCAGCCAATCTGTGACATAACCCGCTCCTTCGGCATATCCTGCCTCATGTATGCAGACGACGTTCTGTTATTCACACCTATAACGGTCGCATGCCCAGACCTCACAATGCTAATTAAGTGCTTTGATGCAATAACAGATTGGCTCTTCAGTCAGAATCTACGTATAAATTTCAAGAAGACAGAAGTGCTATTTATCACACGGAACAAAGATTTCTCCCTGCCATCAACACTGAAAGTTAGAGACGCAGAACTTCCTGTCAAATCCAAAATATGCTATCTCGGAGTAATATTAGACCAACACTTGGACTTCAAAGACCACATCAAACAAACAGTACAAACTATCTAATGCAAAATTAAAACTCTCCGCCACCTGAGACCCATGATGGAAGCCGATGACGTTCGAACAGTATTCCAAGCCCTAATAACACCTCACTTCGACTACGCTAATATAATACTACACGGCCTCCCAAAGAATACCCTCAATCCACTACAGTTAGCCATGAATGCAGCGGCTCATGTTCTCGGCGGAGCATCCAGGAAGGACCACATCTCACCCATACTGAAGGAACTTCATTGGCTCCCAATAAACTGTAGAATCTTATACAAAGCCCTCCTCATTACCTTCAAAGCATTCAATAAGACATCACCCTCTTCAATTGTTGATCTAATCACTCACACCCCCAATAACAGAGCCAGAAGAGCTTTTGCGGAAAACATTCTAGTCATACCAAACAAATCTATAAAACTTAACAAATCAACCATCAACAGGGCATTTACAAGCTATGCCCCCAGATGTTGGAACAAACTATCTGCTGACATAAGAGCAATCAAAGACCTCATGCAGTTTAGAAAAGCCATCAAACATCACCTGTTCCTCATGCACTTTACACAGCCGGGTGATCCCCCCCCCCCCCCACCCACCCACTCACTCATATATGGCAAGTGAAACCACATTTACAATAAAATATAATCTAATTCTAGCCCACACTATATCACAGCTCTCTAATTTCTCTTTACCAACAGAGTACAAACACGATGTAAGCTAAACTGACACCAAATCTTGTTATGAATCCAATCTGCTAATTACCAGTAGCTAAATCTCAAATGTATATAGTTCCCCCAGTTCTCCCTTGTTCAAATCCCTGTTCTCTGTAAACGTAGGACTAGTTATATGTCCAAGTGTTTATTGTTTCGATGTAAACCGCACTGATGAAAAATAGCACGGTATATAAGAATTGTTAAATAATAAAATAATGAGAAGAAAACCAGGACAGGACAGAGCCCCTAAATCTCGTAAGGACAAGGTATCGAGGAGAAGGTAGTGATCAACAATGTCAAAGGCAGCAGAAAGGTCAAGAAAGATGAGGACAGAGTAGAGGCCTTTGGATTTGGCGAGGAACAAGTTGCTGGAGACTCCATGCCTAGAGTTCATTGGGGCCCTCCTAGATACTACCCTAGCTCAAGCCTATCTGCCCGTAGATTGGGCCCAGCGACTTCTAACACTGGCCCGTGAACTGCAGCAGAGTGAGTCTACCACAGCTCGAGTGATGCTTCCCATCCTCAGCCACATGGCCTCAACAGTCCACGTCACTGCTTTGGCCTGTCTACAGATGAGACGAGTGCAGTGGACACTCTGTACGCAATGGCATCAGGTTATGGGCCAACACAAGGACAAGGTGGTAGTTACATCACTGCTCCTGGTGGCTACAACTGAAGAACCTGCTTGAGGGTCTACCTTTTCAGGTCCCTCCACACCAGCATGTCTTGACTACAGATGCCTCCAAGCTGGGCTGGGGAGCCCATCTCGACGAACTGTGCATGCAGGGCTTGTGGTTGATTCAGGACAGCCTGCAGCAGATCAACTTTCTAGAGCTCTGATCCATCTCCAATGCCCTCCAGGCTTTTCAGGTGCAGCTAGCCAACCAGATCATCCTTACCCAAACAGACAACCAGGTGAGGATGTTCTACATCAACAGACAGGGCGGTACAGGCTCGTACCTTCTATGTTGGGAAGTGGTACGTTTCTGGAAGTTCGCCATCTCACAGGGCATGACCTTCAGGGTCATGTATCTGGCTGGGGAGCTCAATGTCCTGGCAGATCTGCTGAGTAGGGTTCTTCAACTACATGAGTGGACTCTCAACAAGCTAGTGGCCAACCATATCTTCCAGCACTGCGGTACGCCGAGCATAGGTCTCTTTGCATCCCTGCACAAATGCCGCAATTTTGCTCCTGGATCCTGTGCAGCACTTGAATAATCTCAGATGCTTTTCTATTGGAATGAAACAACGTCCTCCTTTATGTCTATCCACATATCCCACTGGTGGCCAAGACCTTCTTCAAACTTTAGGTAGACAGGGCTACCATGATTCTCATTACACCACACTGGCCCAGACAGCTGTGGTTTCCTCTCCTGCCCCATCTGTCTTGGAGGTCACCTCTCTAACTTGGCTACAATCCAGCGTTCATCTTGCAGGAGAGTGGGTCTCTTCTTCATCCTAACATCCATTCCCTAGCCGTCATAGTGTGGATGCTGAGCGGGGGAGTTCTTGCAGAGTTCCGCTTGCCTGCCGATGTGGAAAATATGGCTCCTTGCTTCACGCAAGGATTCCACACGCCGCTCCTATGCTTTCAGATAGTGACGGTTTTCCCATTGGTGTGCCGACAGGGCTCTCAACCCCTTTTCCTGCTTAGTGGTGGCACTATTGTCCTATCTCCTCCATCTTTCTGACTCCGGTCTAAAATTGAACTCGGCTCATGTCCATTTAAGTGCTGTGGCAGCATACCAGCAATTAGTTATGTATTTATTTTATTTAAAAGGATTTATATACCGCTTTATCCTGAAATCAAAGCGGTTTACACATCAAACAAATCAAGTGGCAGTGTGCGTGGGGGTGGGCATGCAGTGAATAAATCGAAAGTGTGTGTGTGTGTGTTTGATGTATAAATGATTTCATAGTGAGCTAGATACATTGTGAGCTATGTACAAGGAATTATATACAAGGCGCGGGGGGGGGGGAAGGGGGGAGGCTGAAGGGGCAGGAAGAGAAGGGGGTAGACTGTGTGGCCGTTGGTCAGGTCATGTGATGTCACTATAGTGTTCTATGAAGAGCGTTGTTTTGAGCATCTTCCTGAAGTCCTTGAGGTCCACAGTTGATCTCAGGTCGTCGGGGAGTGAGTTACAGAGCATAGGCGCAGCCAGGGATAGTGCTCTTCTTGAAGTATCTTGTCTTGTTTTAGTGAATGCTTTGGGGGTATTGATGGTGTCTGAGGTGCCTCTCCTCCTGGGTCTGGTGCCTGGGTCAGATCTGATGAGGGGTCGCAGACTATTCGCTGAGAGGTTCTGTTTGATTTTTAATATATTTAGTAGTGCCTTGTATCGGATGCAGGAGCTGATTGGGAGCCAGTGGAGGTGGTTAAGAATGGGGGTGATGTTATGTCTTGAGGAACCAGTGCGAGCGGCAGTGTTCTTTGCCATCTGTAGTGGCCGGAGTGCTTGTTTTGAGAGCCCAAGGTAAATGGGGTTGCAGTAGTCTAAAATGGGAGTGATTAGAGCTTGACAGACGGTGCAGAAGTGATCCTGTGAGAGAATAGGCTTGAGGCGTCTGATGGTTCTCATTTTGAGGTATGCGTGCCTGGTGGTTCTGGCGATGTGGGACTGTAGGTTCAGGTCTTTGTCAAGGGTCACTCCGAGGTACTTTACTTTGGGCTTTATTGGTATTGCAATGTCGTTCAGCTTGATGGCAGGGGGGGGGGGGGGATGAAAGCGGAGTTTCTGGTGATGAGTAGTGCTTCTGTTTTGTTGTAGTTTATGGTCAAGTTGTTTTCTAGAAGCCAGCTTGTCATTTGTTGAAGACAGTCGGCTATGCTGGAGTAGTCTGGGCTGTCAAAGTTGATAGAGGTGTATATCATAATATCATCTGCGTAGATGGTGTATTGTATCTTGTGGTTCTTGATTATGGAGCAGATAGGTTGTATGTACAGGTTAAATAATAAGGCAGGGAGGGAGGAGCCTTGTGGAACACCCTGGGTGGCTCTCAGAGGCCGGGAGGTGGTTGGGCCGCATTTGACTTGGAGGTGTCTGTCTGTGAGGTATAATGTGAACCAATTCAAGGTGGGGCCCGTCTAGGCCAATTTCCTGTAGTCTTGATTGAAGAGTTCTGTGGTCTACTGTGTCAAAAGCTGAGGAGATATCTATAAAAATCAGGATGACGCCACTCTTGATTTTGTCGATAACCTGGATCAAATTGTCAAAGAGGTATATCAGTAGGGTTTTGACACCGTGGTTTGGGCGGAAGCCATGTTGATTAGGGTCCAGAGGGGCATGGTTGTTGATGTGATCTTGGAGTTGATATTGAACCACCTTTTCGATAACCTTCGACAGGACAGGGAAGCTTGAGATAGGCCTGTAGGTGGCTGGATTGGTTTTACTTAGTGGGGGTTTTTTCGGGATTGGGTGTATTGTTTCTAGCTTTAGTGTGCTGGGCATGATTCCTAGGGTATGGGAGTTGTGCACCATGTTGCGGATGATTTGGATGAGATCCTCTTTTACTACTTTGATCCAGACTACGGGGCATGGATCTGTGAGGGCAGTGCTGGTGTTGAGCGAGGCGATGATGTGTGAGATCTGATCTGTCGACGGGATGCTGAACTTGTCCCAGATTTGGTTGGGTGGTGTTAGCTTGTTGGTATTGCTCCCGGTCATTTGGGGGGAGGCAGTGAATTTGGCCTGGAGGTAGTTTGCAAAGGTCTGTGGATCTATTTGATCAGATCTCTCAGGATTAGGTTCGTCGGTGAGGGTTTTTACTATTTCAAATAGTTCTCTAGGTTTATTGATGGATTTGAGAATCAGGTTCGTGTAGTATTCCCGCTTCTTTTGATTGATGAGGTAGTTGTATTCCCTTTGCTTTGACTGGTATAAGTCCTGTGTGGTGGCTGATTTGGTGCATCTCCAGCGTCGTTCTAGTTTTCTTAGGGCTCTCTTTGTGTTTCGGATTTCCTTTGAGTACCAGGGGATGGAACTGGTTTTAGCGCTGTGTGTTTTGTGGGTCTTGGAATCAATGGGTCCCGGAATCAACTCAAAACCTACTTATTCTCGGAACATTTCCAAATCCCCTACCCCCCCAAACCATGTCCCTCAACATCCACAGACACACCAACTCAGAACGCCCAAAACCACAACTAGATACATTATAAAGAACCACCTGTAAATACCTTATGTAAATAGTTCAGACAGGCTTCTACACCTGTCAACATTTGTAAAAAACTAGAATGTTTATCTACTCTATGTATTGTACACATTGTTCCATGTAAATAAGTTAGAAAGTTTTTCTGTTCAATGTAACGTATACAAAAGTATACACAAGTTGTTGAATTGTTCCATGTAAACCGCCCCTGATCTCTGGAAGGGGCGGTATAGAAGAAATAAATAAATAAATAAAATAAATAAATAAATGGCTTTGGCAGCAGAGGAGATGGTACTGTTCCAGTTGTCGATTTGTTCGTTTATGTCATCTGTTTTTGTGATCATATCCTGAAGAAATTGGTCCTTTTCGAAGTTTTTAAATCTCTTGCATGTGGTTGGCTTGTCTTGATGTCTATTAAGTCCTGTCAACTGTAACTTGATTTTTATTATGTGATGGTCCGACCAGGGCACTGGTGTGATCGAGGGTCTTGTGATGATGTCTCTTTCAATTAGGTTGTTGGGGCAAAGATGAGGTCGGGAGATGATCCGTGTCTGTGTGTGGGGGCGCTGATCATCTGAGTATATTGTAGGGAGTCCATAGATGTCAGAAAGGCTTCTGTATCCTTGATCGTGGCAGATTTAAGGTTGAAGTCCCCAAGCACCAGCAGAGGTTTGTGGAGATTGTTGACTGCACAGACCGATTCCAGTATTGATGATAGTTCATCTGGGGGAGCATGTGGAGCTCTATAGATGAGGCACAGGGCTAGCTTCCTGTTCGCTACGACGATTGTATTGCATTGATTTGTATTTGTGGTGGCACGGGACTTGAGCTTTAGGTTGTTTCTTGCGATGATCAAGACTCCTCCTCCTTTCCTGTGTGTGCGTGGGCAGTTGAAAGCAGAGTGAGTAGGGGTTCTAACTGGTTGAGGAGCACGTTGTCGGTGGGGGGTGAGACATGTTTCAGTGATGCAGAGGATGTCGGGCTGCTGAGCTTCTATGTAGTCTGCTAGAGTATTGATCTTGTTTATCGACCTGACATTAATGGCTCTGATGGCAAACCCATTTTTGCTCATCCTCTCATGGGCCACTTCATGAGAGGTCTCTTGCTCTCACATCCCCTAGTCAAGCCCCTGCCTGTGGCATGAGACCTTAACATGGTGTTAGGACGGCTCCTCTTGCCCGCCTAAATTCCTCACCTGGAAAGTCATTTTACTAGTGACAGTCACCTTTGCAGGCAGAGTGAGTGAGTTGCAGGCACTGGTGGCGCACCCTCCATACACGAGATTTCATCACAATAGTGTGGTCCTACGAACTCACCCTAAATTTCTGCTTAAAGTGGTTTCTGCCTTCCTTCTCAGTCAGAGGTTTTCGTCACACTCTGGATTGTAAGAGAACTCTCGCTTTCTATCTTGAGAGAACGAAAGCACACCACCGTTCCTCCCAGCTCTTAGTCTCCTTTGACCCTAATAGGATAGGTTTTGCCATCTCAAAATGCACCCTGTCTGGATTGTGGACTCCTTCTCCTTTGCTATGGCTGCTTCTGTGGCAAACTTGCACTCAGTCTCCACGGTGGAGATCTGTAGAGCTGCTTCGTGGTCTTCTGTCTGCACCTTTGACCAAGCCGTACTTGGATACCTGTTTGGGACTTAGCTTCAACTCCTTCCCACCAGCCCTTCTGTCTGTCCAGGCTACCATAGAGTCGACCCGATGTTGATGTCCAAGCCAGGCTCTGACTCTCGGAACCCTACAGAGAAATTACTCAAACAGTTTCTCTCAGTTTGTTTTTCTGGTTGCCTCATTGGGCTGTTTATAGTTTTTTTAGTAGCCTGCAGCTCGGAAGTCCCATATGTGAGGACTTCATTCCTGCTTGTTCCCAGAGAAAGTGTAATTTCTCATCTGTAGCAGGTGTTCTCAGGGAACAGCAGGAATGAAGTCCTCACTATCCTCCCTCCTCTCCGTGGATGAGTTTTCTTTTTGGTCTTGATTAAGCTATAAGATCCAAAGGGAGAGCAAATAGCACCCACAGGGCAGTAGGCGAAGAAACATTAGAGCTGGTGCAATGAATTGTGGTTAACGGAGTTTATTAGAACCCCAACATGTTTTGTCCATCTAGGCTTTCCTCAGGGGGTGCAAGCCTCAAATAATCAAAACAAAAACAAAATGTAGAGTAAATAAACATTCATAAAAACAAAATATTTGAAATAGAATAAAAAACACATATAATCACTCATTAATAAAAACACAAAGCTGAGAACCAAGTATCACATCTTAGTCTTGATAATGCTAATTGTGAAACTGATACATAAAAATAATGAAGTACAAAAATAAATATATAAGAGAGAGAAGGTCTTTCACGAGTAAAACCAGAAATGGGAGTGTCAATGAGGGATGAGGACGACATGAGAAATGTGTAGCACAAAATTGGCTCTTCTACTGACACCATACCAAAATACAAAATAAATATGAATACCCAGCTACATTATAGTAACATAGTATATGATGGCAGATAAAGACCAGTATGGTCCATCTAGTCTGCCCAGCAAGGTGGCAAGAGTAGGTAGTAGGTGCACCTGCCGCTCCGTGCAGGTCAACCCTCCCCATGCCTTTGTTTAGGGGTGTACCCACCGCACCATGTAGGGCACCCCATTTGTTGAGATATAAGAGAGTTATGCTTATCACTTAAATGTTGCCTAAAGGAATGTGCAGTTATCATGCGAGAGAGAAGGGAAACAATCTGAGAGGTAGAAATACCTGTTTTCAGATACCACATAAAGAGAGTTAGAATCAAAAAAATTGGAGTGGAGGAGTAGCCTGATGGTTAAAAACACTGGATTGGGAACCCAGAGACCAGGGTTCAATTCCCACTAGCAATCCTTGTGGCCTTGGGCTAGTCACTTAACCCTCCATTGCCTCAGAAAAATCCAAGTTAGCAATATCCCTGTTTAATGTACATAACCAAGTTTAAGTTTCAATGTAAACCGCTTTGATTGAAATGATAAAGCGGTATATAAAACCTGTTAAATAAAATAAATAAAAAGCTCCAATCAATAGCGTTCCTATAACCTAAAGAACAGCAGGAAAATAAATTCTAGTACTCATGTATTGTGGAAAATTACCCACATGTCCAGTAAAGAGACAGACAGATAAATTGACTTGCTTTTCAAACATGCATGTAGTCACACACCGCTGCGCATTTAAAATGCTCTGGCATGACTGGCTGTCCTTTTAAAACAAAACTGAGTTTTGTGCCAAAAGTCAAAGTGCATTCCAAATCAAACATCAGGAACCATTCAAAATTAAATTAAAATGAAAAAGTGCCAAGGTATTCTGTATTAAACAGCAAGACTTGGATTTTCATGCCCTAGTTCATAATATGGTAGTGTTTAAAACCTTTAAGCATACTGACCCACTCTGAAGAGAAAGACATGTGCATTCCGATATTATACCATTAAAAATCGGCTATTTAATGTACCCATGTGTAAAAATGTTTCTTCCTAGACTATCATATGTGTGGCTTATCTAAGCTGTATGTAAAAAAGTATTTAAAACAATAAATGTAGAAATAAATCAGGTCTTTTGTGGAGAGCGTACCGGCTTTATAGGAAAACTCATGAGCCCTGATCCCAGGTAAAAGCAGCCCATGATCGTAATGATATTTCACCACTAAAAACAGGCTATGGAATGCACCCATGTGTAAAAAAGCTTATTCCTAAACACTCATATACAGCTTATCGAAGCTGCATGTAAAAAAGTATTTAAAACAATGAATGTAAAAATAGATCGGGTCTTTTGTAGGATCATAAGCCCTGATCCCAGATAAAGGCAACACCCAATCATAATATGTTAATGTTGCTAGATATCTATTCCTTAAGAGTGTGCTTTAAAAGTACTTATTTGAACTTATCCATAAAGAGACCAAATACCCAAACTATAGTAAAAAAAAAAAATCCCATCAAATAATTAAATGAATGGTTACAACCAGGAAAACTCCTACAATCAGAGGAATAATGCGGCAGGCAGGTGAGACTGCACATATAAGGGTGCCATCCAGGCAACCAAAAGCATATGCTATTAAAAATTACAGAAGAAAAAGAAAATAAATAAATAATTACATAATTAAACCACTCACCTATGTTAAAAATGATGTGATATAATTGTAAAATGCATTTTCAACAAACAATGACTTGAGAATGTTCAAGGATTTGTTATATAAAACCAGTCAAGTAAATAAATAAATGATTGCATCCGTGTGTATTCTTTTAGGCAGAGAACTAAACAGTTATGATTAATCGTGCACGGCAATAAAACATAAAATGGAGAAACAAATACGGTCTGGAGAATAGCGTGGCGTCTAGGTAAGCGAGATTGCGCGTATAAAGATGCCATCCAGCCAACCGGAAACAAATGCTATTGAAAACTTCATAATAAAGATAAAAGAAAGAAAGAAATAATTTATTTATTTTTATTTATTTAACAATCATTTATATACCGCATCTTCCATAGATCAGTTGCGGTTCACAATAAACAACAATTAACAAAGCAGAGTTTGTTTTACTTGTAACATCATATAACCAAAAGCAATAAAATAAGTAGACAACAAATGTTAAATCTAAACAGCACGAAACGGTGCAACTATATACATTATATACAGATATACATTTTGTAGGGCCTTAGGATTGTGCAAAGTACAGTTCCAGCTAATTAGAATTGAATGTTTAGATCATTGGGACATATTAAGCAAAAACTGGTTAGCCTTCATCTAAGTCTATTGAGGGGTGGTCTGTATTGTTGTAATTAAGACCATGCACATATACATGAGGAATAAAAAATAAAAATAGTGTGTGGTATGATTAAAAATCACATATGCATGGTAAAACAACAAAAATAACATATATATTATAACAGCATATGATGCATAATAATGGCACTTAGTATAATCAATCATAAAAAACATATATATCACTTTAAAAAAACATGAAACCGCATTCAGAATATAAAAAACTCCTGTTGCGATTAAAAGGGGGTGTTTATGTCTGTGACATTAAGTAAAAGACTTAAAAACACAAATGTGATAAGAAAATCTCTCACCTAGAGGTCAACTGAAAGAAGTACGCACGTAGTGGGAACCTAATGAAGTGATATTGTGACGTACATACCTACCTAATGTTCCTTTGGAATCTAGTATGTATTTGTATAAAGGTCACCAAGACTCATACGTTCCTAAAATTGTTAAAGGGGTGGGGGGCAATAGATGAATACAATAGATAAATACATAAAATGTAAAACCCGCCTTAATGGCCTCATTAACATGAACACTAAAAGTAAAACCCCAAAAAACAATCAATCCAATCTTTCTATAAAAAACTGATTAAAAAAATAGTTAAAAAAAAATAATTAAAAACAGGTGGTTGCCATGTGTCCCGTTACATAAGGAGGGGGAGGGGGAAATGGGGGAGGGGAGGGAAAGGGGAATGAAGGAGGGAGGAAATAGGGGAGGAAAGGGAGGGGAGAGGGGGATGGTGGGAAAAGAGGCGGAAAGGGGGAAGGGAGGGAAGGGGAGGGGAAGAGAAGAGGGGGAGGGGGAGAGAAGAGGGGGGAGGGGAGATGCCGATGCAGAGAATTATTAGCTTAAAGGAACACCGAGAGGTCATAGTCCTGGTTCAATACAGAGGGGTGTAGAATTTTTAATCATATATGAATCTTTGTTCCAATTGAAGAAGTTTATCCACGTCACTGCTTCTCCAGTGTGCACGAAATACCTTTAGAACAACAAAACACGAATCCGAAACCTTATTATTCTCCCACAAGGGGTTTATCTGTGGCCATGTACTTTTTTGGGAACCTGCCAGATACTTGTGACCTGAGTTAGCCTCTGTTGGAAACAGGATGCTGGGCTTGATGGACCTTGGTCTGACCCAGTATAGCATTTCTTATGATAAATGTTGGACAACAAGGGGGCAGGAAGACAAATGCTGGAGAGGGGGAAGCAGGGAACGGTAGGTAGATGGTGTAAAAAAGAGGGTGATTGAAAACTAGGTTGTAAGGAGTAGTGAAATCTGGATGGTCAGAGAGAAATAAACAGAAGAAAGGTGGAAAGAAAAACATCAATATCCAAGATGGAAGGAAGTGAAGAAAATAAAAGGAAAGACAAGAAATGGCAGATGGACTAGAGACCATAGAAAGAGAGCTAAGAGAAGACAGAAGAAAGCAGAAGCTTCAGATCAGGACCAGCATGATCAGAGTATAAAATTGTCAGACAACAAAGGTAGAAAAATAATTTTATTTTCAAATGAGTGATTGGACTTTGTGCTATTTTTATATTTTACACAGTACAGGGAAATGTGTCTCTTATTTCTCTGGTATTGCATTACATGCAGAGTCTGGCTTCTTAGGCTTTCAGTTTAATTTTTGTCTACATATTTTTATTTTAGGTTATTGTCACTTATTCTGTATTTGGTGAGGGTCTGTGTTATGAGTGTGTGACTGAGAGCCAGCCAGGCGTTCTGTTAATATGGAGTTTGTAAGAAGGGATCTGTACTGTAGTAATTTGAATTGTTCAGTTTTTCAAATAAGTGTTGGATGTTCCAGGGCCTGCTGCAGTATTTACAGTGATGCTTTTTTTGGGTAGACTCCTTATGTGAGTTTTGGAAGTTGGTGCTGGTATGGTATGGAGATTTAATCTATAGATCCTCAATGACTTTTGTAGGGCTTTGTATTTTATTTATTTAACAGTTTTTTTAAATACCGCTTTTATCATTTTTAGTCATTTTTGTAACTTAAACTTGGTAATGTTCATTAAACAGGGACATTGATAGATTGGATTCTTCTAAGGTTAAAAGAGAGTTAAAAGACTTGACCAAGGCCACAAGAAGTGCTAGTGGGAATTGAACCCTGGTCTCTTGGAGCCCGATATTCAACTATATTGATTTTGGAAGGGCTATGAGCCTCGTCGGCACATACAGGTAAATTAGACTTACCTGCTAATTGTAGTTCCTTTAGGAACTCAAGTCTAGTCCCGACCTCTGGGTTTTGCTCCTCCTCCAGCAGCTTGGAGACTGAGAAACGTCATCCTTTTCTGATGACACTGGTACATCCTGTGAGGATCCGCCTCTCTGCTCCAGTTATCTATTGACAAAGCAAACTCACCCGAGCAACAATTAAGTAGCAGACATAACATGCAATATAACCTACTGAACTCCCCTTGTTCACTTTTTTTTTTTTTTGATAACCCACATTTCAATAAAATATTTGTCTGTAACTCCTGACCGAACTACTCAGGCCTGCTCTCCTCTAAAACAGAGGATAGCCACCCCACTCTAACCCCGATGCCTAGAAGCTATTACTGCTTACCTGTGCTGTTCCCCTGCTTCAGGCTCTAGCTTCCTGCAAGAAACCCCTGGGAGGGATACGGGACTAGACTTGAGTTCCTAAAGGAACTACAATTAGCAGGTAAGTCTAATTTACCTTTCCTTAGCGTCCCTCGAGTCTAATCCCGACCTCTGGGTATGTAACAGAGCAGTAAATCATCAGGAGGGACCTGCTAGACCAGCCTGAAGGACTGCTGATCCAAAACATGCATCCCCTTGTTGCTGAACGTCAAGACGGTAAAGCTTGACAAAAGGATTCAATGACAACCAAGCAGCCGCCTTACAAATCTCTACCGCCGGCACTAGACGATACTCTGCCCAAGATGCCGCTTGCGCCCTAGTCGAATGAGCTCTTAAGCCTTCCGGTACCAGCTTCCCCTTCAGAACATAAGCGGACGCTATGGCCTCTTTAATCCATCTGGCAATGGAAGCTTTGAACGCAGACTGTCCCTTTCTTGGCCCCCCAAACAGTACAAACAATCTATCTGACCTGCGGAAACACTCCGTCCTCTTGAGATATATCTTCAAGGCCCTACGAACATCCAAGACATGAAACTTACCAGTGGCGCACCCCTTCATAGAGTTTCCGAACACCGGTAAGGAGACCTCCTGATTCAAGTGAAATGGCGAAACCATCTTGGGCAAAAAAGATGGCACTGGTCTCAACACCACCTTCGTATCATAGAAAGACAAAAAAGGCTTTTTACAGGACAAACTCTGAAATTCGCCTAGCCGAGCAAAATCGCCACCAGGAACACCGCCTTGAGAGTAAGATCCTTCAAAGATGCCCTCGATATAGGCTCAAATGGCTGTTGACCTAACACTTCCAAGACAAACGGGAGACTCCACCTTGGGACTACCTGCCTACAGGGAGGCCTGATAAGACTCACCACCCTCAAAAATCTTTTGACATCCGGGTGAGACCCTAGCGACACTCCCGCTACTTTCCCCCTGTAACAGGACAACGCGGCCACCTGCACCCGCAAGGATGCGGCTGCTAAGCCTCTCTCTATGCCCTTTTGCAAAAATGCCAATAGTTGTGGAACCGAAGCTCTTAACGGCTGCAACTGCTCCTCCAAACACCACTGCTCGAACACTCTCCAGATGCGAACATATGCCAAGGACGTCGGAGCTTTTCCTTGCCCTCAACAATGTGTCAATTACCGAAGCGGCATAGCCTCTCCTCACTAACCGTGTCCTCTCAATAGCCAGGCCATAAGCGAGAACCGATCCACGAAAGGCATGTGAAGCGGCCCCTGAGTTAAGAGGTCTTTTCGACGAGGCAGGTGCCATGGCCTCGCCATCAGGAGCCGTCTCAAATCCGCGTACCAAGGCCGCCTGGGCCAATCCGGCGCTATCAAGATCACTAGCCCCCGGTGCCCCTCGATGCGTTGCACCACCTTTCCGATTAGCACCCAAGGAGGAAACACGTAAAGGAGTTGCTCCTCCGGCCACATCTGAATGAGAGCATCCAGCCCTTCGGACATCCTCTCTCTTCTTCTGCTGTGAAATCGACAGACTTTTGCCGACTGGAACGTTGCCATGAGATCCATTACTGGCGGTCCCCAACGACTCACCACCATCTCGAACACGTCCTGATGAAGAACCCACTCCCCTGGGTCCACCTTTACTTGACTTAAGAAGTCGGCTTCCAAATTGTCCACTCCCGCCACATGTGCCGCTGACAGCGCTGTCAGATGAACTTCGGCCCAGTTGAACAATTGTTCGGCTTCCAGGTGAATGCTGTTTGTGCCCCCCTGCCGATTGATGTAGGCCACTGGGGTCGGATTATCGGAAAAAACCCGGATCGCTCGCCCGCGCAGATCCCGTTGAAACACTTGTAGAGCAAGGTTTACCGCTCTCAACTCCAGCCTGTTGATCGCCCAGCTCTTCTCCTGATCGGTCCACTGGCCCTGAGCAAAGCTCCCCTGATAATGAGCTCCCCAGCCTGCCGTCGGTCGTTAGAGACAGCCAACAAGGCATCTCCAACGGCATGCCCTTCTCCAGATTCCCGGGGAGTAACCACCATTGCAGCGATTGCCGTGCTTCTGCCGGACAAGACAGGACCCTTGACAGGGAATCATTTTGGTGAGACCATCCCCTGAGCAAGGCTCTCTGCAATGGCTTCATGTGTGCTTTTGCCCACGGGACCAACTGCAGAGTCGTCGCCATGGTCCCCAGCAACTGTAAGTAATGCCATGCCGTAGGGCTTGCCCTGCCTAGAAACTGCCGGACCAGCGCCCGCAAACCGGTCGCCCGCTGCTGCAGCAGAAAAATCCTTTCTGCCTCCGTATCGAAGCGGGCTCCCAGATATTCTAGATGCTGTGAGGGAATCAACTTGCTTTTTGCCATATTGACTACCCAGCCTAGGTCCTGTAAGAACGTTACCACTCTCTGTGTCACTACCGCACTCTCGGCTCTTGACTTCGCCCGGATTAACCAATCGTCCAAGTATGGATGCATGAGGACACCCTCCTTTTGCAATGCTGCTGCCACCACAACCATCACCTTGGTGAACCTCCGTAGGGCCGTAGCCAGCCCAAATGGCAACACCCGGAACTGAAAATGACCTATTGGAACTGCAAACCTGAGAAGTTTTTGGTGTTCCTGCCGAATTGGAATGTGTAGGTGTGCTTCTGACAGGTCTAGGGCTGACCCCTAAACTGGATAGTCATTGCTGCAGCAATGGCACTGAATAACTGGATAGCATTGGGGGACATAGGGGGGGACATCCAATGGCACTAACCATTAGGGGACATAGGGGGGGACATCCAATGGCACTAACCACTAACCAACAATGGCACTGATCTTTCTGGAAGATAGCGGTATATAAGCATTTGTTAAATAAATAAATAAAGTGCCATTGAATATCCCCAACTAAGGCATTTACATAGTTTATTGGACTGTAAACCACGTAGATGCCTTTCGAAAATCAGGTCCTTGCTTCCTAAGCCAGTGCCCTAACCATTAGGCTATTCCTCCACTCCTATTAGTTCACAATATGCCTGGTAGAGGAGAATGTTTGCTAGTAACATAGCCAGAATCAGATTTTTTTTAAAAATTAGATATTTAGTTTTGTGGGTGATGTTCTAGTTCTGCTCTGCACCCATTGTTGAGGGAGGGGATTCTGTGCGTGCAAAATATATGTTCAAAAAGAAAAAGCAATAACCATAACATAGTTTCTTACAACAAAATAAAATGAGTTAAAATTTGGTGTAATAAACTGTGCAGTGGTTCTCGCTCTTTCTTTTAGTTCCCTGGTGTGCGAACATCTTTGTATTTCCTCCTCATTATCTAATTGACCTTTTGATTTGGTTCAGTCCCTGACTGCAGTTTTGAGAAAGCCTCCCCACACTGTCTCCAGGAGGGGCGCCATCTCATCCCTTGCCTCAGGCAGCAGATTGTCTTGAGCCACCCCTGCCTGGATGGCACCCTTATATGTGCAGTCTCACCTGCCTGCCGCATTATTCCTCTGATTGCATGAGGTTTCCTGGTCGTAACCATTCATTTATTTATTTGACGGGATTTTTTTTTTTTTTACCATAGATCCTTTAATAGTGTGGGTATTTGGTCTATTCATGGGATAAGATCAAATAAGTACTTTTTTTAAAGCACATTCTTAAGGAATGGATATCTAGCAACATTAACATATTATGATCGTGTGTTGCCTTTACCTGGGATCAGGGCTTTATTTATTTAATAGTATTTCTATACAGCCTTATCTTACAATCAAGGCGGTATCACAGCAAAACAATCAAGAGAGGTGATAGTGTATTCATGCAGTGAGGGTTATATCGTAGTTTGAGTGTGTGATGCGTTGTGAGTTTGATTAGGTTGAGCTATGTACATTGTGCGCTATGATACATGTGCTATAATACAATCTTTTATACATTTAGTGTTAAGAGAATGTATAACGGCACATGTTGTTTCCTATTAGTGGGTCTGAGGGGGGAAGGTTGGTCGTTCCTGGTAGTTAGATCATGTAACGTGTCCATAGTGTTCTGTGAACAGCGTTGTCTTCAGCTGTTTGCGAAAGTCTTTGAGGTCCGTCGTTGATCTCAGATCATCTGGGAGGGTGTTCCAGATTGTTGGGGCAGCCAGAGAGAGTGCTCTTTCTGTGGTGTCCTTGCGTGCTTTTCTGAAGTCTCTAGAGGTGTTGACTCGGTTGGAGGTTCCTTTTCTTCTTGGGCGTGTGCTGGTGTCTGGTTGTGCAGGCTGTTGGCTGAAGTGTGTTGTTTGATCTTGAATGTGTTTATGATTGTTTTGTATTTGATGCGTGAAATGATTGGGAGCCAGTGTAGGTCTTTCAGAATGGGTGTGATGTGCTCATGTCTTGTTGATCCAGATATTATGTGGGCTGCCGTGTTTTGTGCTAGTTGAAGTGGTTTGAGTGTTTGTTTTGCTAGTCCAAGGTAGATTGGGTTGCAGAAGTCCAATAAGGGGGTAATTAGTGCTTGGCATATGGTACGGAAGTGCTCAGTGGCGAGGAGGGGTTTAAGTCTTCTGATGATTCTTATCCTGTAGTATGCATTTTTGATTGTTTTGCTTACGTGTGCTTTGAGATTCAGTTCATTGTCCAGGGTCACTCCGAGGTATTTTACTTCTGATTTTATTGGTATGGTTGTGTTTTATATCTTGATGTCCGGTGGGTGGATGAAGTCTGGGTTACGAGTGATGATTAGTGCCTCCGTCTTGCTGTAGTTGATTTCGAGGTTGTTGCTTTTACACCATATTGTCATTTGGGTAAGGCAGTTTGTTATTTTAGAGTAGTCAGGGTTGTCAACTGAGATGGGTGTGTATATCATATCATCATCTGCATAGATTGTATATTGAATGCTGTTCTTCTTCAGGATGTCACATATTGGCTGGATGTAGATGTTGAACAGTAGTGCTGAGAGTGTGGATCCTTGTGGTACTCCTTGGAGGGCTTTTATGGGTCGAGAGGTGTTGTGGCCTATCTTGACCTGTTATCTGCCTGTCGGTTAGGTATGAGTGGAACCATTTTAAGGTGGGGCCATGTAGCCCAATGTTTTCTAGTCTTTCCAGGAGAGTTTTGTGGTCTACTGTGTCAAATGCTGAAGAGATGTCAATGAAGATCATTATGATTCCATTCTTGTCTATGGTTCGGAGGATGCTGTCGAAGAGGTAAATCAGTAACGTTTCGACTCCATGGTTGGGGCGAAAACCGTGTTGGTTGTCATCCAGTGGTGCATGGTTGTCAATGTGTTCTTGAAGTTGGTGTTGTACTGTTTTTTCGATGATTTTTGCCAGAAAGGGTATGCTGGATATTGGTCTGTATGCTGCCGGGTTGTTCTTGTCGAGAGTTTTTTCTTTGGGATCGGTCTTACTGTAGCGAGCTTTAGTTGATTTGGCATGAGTCCTTGTGTGAGGGAGTTGTGCACCATGTTGTGTATGCTGTGGGTGAAGCTTGATTTTGTGGCTTTGATCCATGAGACTGGGCAAGGGTCTGAGGGAGCGGTGCTTGTATTGATTGAGGAGATTATGTGGGAGAGCTGCTCTGTTGATGGTGTGCAGAATGAGTCCCAGGTCTTGGGGTGCGAGATAGGCTTCGTGTGTGCGCTGGGTCTTGTTTGCTCTGCAGAGTGAAATTTTTCCTTGATGTAGTCAGCAAATTTTTGCGGGTCTATTTGTACTTCACTTTCTGTCCTTTGCTCTTTTGTGAGGCTTTTCACAATTTCGAATAGCTCCCTGGGCTTGTTGATGGAGGTGTTTATTATGTTTGTATGGTATTCTCTCTTTGAATGGTTGATGTGTTCATTGTATTGTTTTTGCTTTGTTAGGTATAGTTGCTGGTTGTCGGGTGCCTTGGTCTTTCTCCATTTCCGTTCTATCTTTCTGAGTTCCCTTTTTTTCTTGTCGTATGGTTTTTGAGTACCACGGCTTGTGTTGTAGCTTGTTGTGACGGTGTTTCTTGGGTCTCGTATCTGTTGCTTTGGCGGCGTTAGATAGAGTGCTGTTCCAGTTGTTTATTTGAGCCTCCAGGTCGTCTGTTTCTGTGGTCAGTTGTTGTACTGTGTCTTGTAGGAATGTGTCCCTGTCAAAGTTCTTGAATCGTTTTTGTGCGGGTGTGTTGTCTGAGCATTCGTTTAGATTGTCCTTTTGTAGTAGCATCATTATCTCGATTATGTAGTGGTCTGACCATGGTACTGGGGTGATGTTAGGTGTTGAAATTAGACCTCTTGATGTTAGGTCATTGGTTGCGAAGATGAGGTCTGGGGATGAACCGTGTCTGTGCGTAGGGGCATCGACTATTTGGGTGAACTGAAGGGAAGTCATTGCTTGAAGGAAAGCTTCTGCGTCTTTGGTGTTGGTTGACTTGAAGTTGAAGTCTCCTAGCAGTAGTGTGGGCTTGTTAGTTGAGGTGATGGCGCAGACTGCTTCGAGCGTTGCGGCTAGATCGTCGGGTGAAGCTCTGGGTGCTCTGTAGGTTAGGCAGAGTGCCATGTGTTTGTTCTCGATGCTGATTGTGTTACATTGTTGGGTGTCCGTGAAACTCCGAGCTCTGAATCTTAGGTTCTTTTTTGCAATTATCAGGACTCCTTCTCCACGCTTGTGGGTGCGTGGGCAGTTGTATGCTGTGTATGTGCCTGGCACCAGTTGATTGAGTAGTACATTGTCGGTGGGATTGAGCCATGTCTCTGTGATGCAGAGTACATCGGGCTGACTGTCTTCTATGTGGTCTGCTATAGTATGTATCTTGTTGCATATGAATCTGGCATTTATGAGTTCAATGATCATATGCTTTGAAGACTTTGTTGTTTCGTGTGTTTCCTTTGAGCTGGTGTGGTAGTTTGCTTTGTGGTTGCTTAGTTTTTTTGTCCCTGGTGTTCTTCTTGTGTCGTTATGCTTGTACTGTGATTCTATGTATGTCCAAGTGGTTGGTGGGTGCCATGTTGAGTTAGCGTGTGGGTAGTGGTGGTGTGTGGTTGGTGGGAGGAGTTGTGTGATGAGGAGGAAGATTGGGAGAAACAATGTTGCGTGCATGTTTGGTTTTGTGATGTCCCGTTAGAGTTTTACTTGCGTTTCTGTTGTCCTTTACCTCTGTCTGCTCTCAGATGGTCTCTTCTGTGGTACTGTCGGCAGGGCTGTCTCTCTTGTTTGGCTTCCTTCTGTTCGCCTTCGTGCCGCGCCTAAGGGCCACGCCAAAGGGCCCTCTGACGAGGCCCTCAGGTGCAGGCCCGCCAGGCGCGGGCACGCCCTGCAGGGACACCACTTTTATGGCTGCTTGGCTGCCGCTGATCTTGCTCCCACGATCCTTCCTGTTAAACCGGTAGGCCCTCTACAAAAGGCCTGATCTATTTTTACATTCATTGTTTTAAATACTTTTTTACATGCATCTTGGATAAACTGTGTATATATATATATATATAGATATATATATAGATATATATAGATATATATATAGATATATATATATATATGAGTGTTTAGGAATAAGCTTTTTAACACATGGGTATGTTCCATAGCCTGTTTTTAGTGGTACAATATTATTACTATCGTGGGCTGCTTTTACCTGGGATCAGGGTTCATGAGCTTTCCTGTAAAGCCGGTACGCTTTCCACAAAAGACCCAATTTATTTTTACATTTATTGTTTTAAATACTTTTTTACATACAGCTTAGATAAGCCACATATATGATAGTCTAGGCAGAAGTGTTTTTATACACGGGTACAATAAATAGCCTATTTTTAATGGTATAATATCAGAGTGAACATGTCTTTCCCTTCAGAGCGGTCAGTATGCTTAAAGGTTTTAAACACTACCATATTATGAACTAGGGCATGAAAATCCAAGTCTTGCCTTTCAGTACAGAACACCTTGGCATTTTTTAATTTTAATTTAATTTTTCAATGGTTCTTGATGTTTGATTTAGAATGCACTTTGACCTTGAGTTTTGGCACGAAACTCAATTTTGTTTTAAAAGGACAGCCAGTCCTGCAGAGTCTGTTCAATGCGCAGCAGTGTGTGACTACACACGTTTGTAAGGCAAGTCCAGGGGCGGCTCGGCTCTATAATGAGAAGAAGTGAGGCGGATGCCTCAGGCGGCAAAGTTTTGAAGGCGGCAAAAAATGCCCCCAAAACAGCCGCCTCACTTCGCCTTCAAAAATTAAACACAAAAACCCCCCAAACACACAAGTTGCTGCCGAGTCTGCTTCTCGGCAGCGGCAGACTGGCACTCTTCTTTCTATGGCAGCTGCGGCTCCTGCCTTTCAGAACCGCGGTTGTGCTAGCGATTAGTCAGGCATGCGAGCTGGGAAGGAGGAGGGTTTGGTAGCTGGGAGTCACATGCGCCGGCGCATGGGGTTTGGCAGACACACCCCTTTCACCTACAGTCTTTTGTTTCCAGAATGGAGTGAGCATGGCCAGGACAGATACTAGCACAAGCAGCGGACCCATAACAGGATAACAAAAATCAGGGCTGTCGTCCCTCTTCTTCCTTCCGGGGTAGTAAGGACACATCTGGCCACCACTCCTTTAGCTCCAGCGCATCCTGCAGGCAACGGGGCGGGAGTCATATTTGCTGATCGCAGCATATGAGTTCCGGGTGTGGAGGGTTGCAAGCAGGGTCCCGGGGCAGCAGCTCTAAGCGGGAGGGGAGCACCACCTTTATTGCTGTTCTAGGGACAGCTCCCCATCTCTGTTTTTTCTAATTGTTATTATTATTTTTGCCTCAGTTTCTTCTTTTGTGTTATGTGCAGTGGTTAATCTTTCCCCCTCTTCAACATGTGAATGGTTTTCTCGTTTGGGCAACGCGATCAAAAGTCATAAATGTTTCCTTCCCCCTTCCTTTCTGCTCCTCTCCATACACTGCGGGGGTCAGGTTTTATAGCTTGGTGTGGGTCTGCTATGTGTATGTGTATATATTGCAGAACATAGGAATATTAATACAACAAATCAGGGATAGGAGGTGACAGTGAAAATAAGGGGAGATAGGAGGTGAAGGAGAGGCATCAGGAGGAGAAGGGTGGTGGAAAGGGAAAACAGGCGACCATGAAGAAATTTAAGAAGGTGCTGGACGGTCTGACAGCCATCTCATCCTCATCATCCTCTGCATCATCTCAGCCTGCCAACAGGGAGACGGACATCCAGGAGACACTCCAGTCCAGGCACTTTCAACTCGGCATGACTGTTCACCATGGATTCCTGTATCAACCTTCAGCACTGGTCTATGATCCTGTGCAGATGATCCTGGCAGTTGGGACGCAGACTGGAGCTCTGAGGTTATTTGGTCAGCCAGCAGTTGAATGCAACTGCCAGCATGATAGCAGAGCTCCAGTAATCCAGCTTCAGTTCCTGATTAATGAGGGAGAACTTCAGACTCAAGGGTAAAGGGGAGGAATATGTAGAAGCTGAGGATAAAGCGGAATTGCTTCATAAATATTTCATAGATGAAGAACCAAGAGCAGGACCTCAGAAAACATCCACAAACAGGAATAGAAGCGAGGGGCATCTCAAAAAATTTTCAGAAGACTGTTCATGAGAAATTAGCTAAACTTAAAGCAGACAAAGTGAAGGGACCGGATGGGATACACCCGAGAATACTGAGGGAACTTGGGGACGTTCTAGCAGCTCCACTGACTGACCTTTTCAATGCCTCGTTGGAGTCAGGAATGATGCCAAAGGACTGGTCCCTTTACACAAAAGCGGAAGTAAGGATGTGGTTGTGAGTAAATTATTGGAAACACTGCTGAAAGAGAAAATAGTGAGGTTTCTGGAGTCCAGCGGATTACAGGATCCGAGGCAGCATGGATTCACCAGAGGTAGGTCTTGTCAGACAAATTTGATTGATTTCTTTGACTGTGTGACTAGGGAGTTGGACCAAGGAAGAGCCCTAGATGTGGTTTATTTAGATTTCAGTAAAACCTTTGACACCGTTCCTCACAGGTGACTTATAAACAAACTGAGCTACTTAGGGATGGACAATAAAGTTACTGCTTGAGTTAGAAATTGGTTGAGTGGGAGGCAACAAAGGGTACAGGTAAATGGAGCTCACTCTGAGGAAAAGGAAGTTACCACTGGTGTGCCCCAGGGATCTGTCCTTGGTCCGATTCTTTTTTAACATCTTTGATACTGATATAGCGGAAGGGCTGTCGGGTAAAGTTTGCCTCTTTGCGGATGATATCAAAATCTGCAATAGAGTAGACACCCAGGAAGGTGTAGATAACATGAGGAGGGATCTATCTAAGCTTGGTCTAGAATTTGGCAGCTGAGATTTAATGTTAAGAAATGCAAGGTCATGCATTTGGGCTGCAGCAATCCAAGGGAGCAATATAGTATAGCGGGTGAAGTACTTTTGTCCACTAAAGAACAGCAGGATCTAGGCATGATTGTGTCTGATGATCTTAAAGTAGCTAAACAGGTAAAAAAGGCGACAGCAAAAGCTAGAAGGATGCTTGAGTACATAGGGAGAGGAATGGCCAGCAGAAGGAAGGAGGTGATAGTGCCTCTGTAAAAGACTTTGGTGTGACCTCATTTGGAGTACTGTGTGCAATTCTGGAGACCGCATCTTCAAAAGAATATAAACAGGCTGGAGTCGGTGCAGAGGGTGGCTACTAAAATGGTTAGCGGTCTTCATTATAAAGCATATGAGGACAGACGTAAGGATCTTAATATATACAACCTTAGAGAAAAGGCGGGATAGAGGTGATATGATTGAGACGTTTAAATACCTCCATGGCATAAATGCACAGGAGGAGAGCTTCTTTTGATTGAAAGCAAGCTGTGCTATGAGGGGACATGGAATGAAGGTGAAAGGGGATAGATTCAGGAGTGATATGCGGAAATATTTCTTTATGGAAAAAGTGGTGGATCCATGGAATAGTCTCCCAGAGGAGGTGGTAGAGATGAGGACAGTATCTTAATTCAAAGAAGAATTGGAGAAACACAGAGGATCTCTAAAGGAAAAAAGGGGACTTTTGTAGTGGTTGATATGGAAGGACAGACTGGATAGGCCAAGTGGTCTTTTTCTGTCGTCATGTTTCTATTTTTCTAAACAAAAAGTCAAACCGGTGCAGAGCCTTCCCGCTGCCTCAGTGAAGGAACTCGTGCAACTGCATCCCCCCCAAAGGGGTTACTGGAATATTGTCTTTGAGATTTGTGTTCTTTATGCCGATAGACTGAAATTTAAAATATTTTGTCAGGTCAGATTCAATGAAATTTCAAATTTGAAGGGAATGTCTCAGTTTAATTTTGTTTAGTAGCATAACTTCACTGCTGCTGAGTTCTGGACTTTTCCAGCTCTAGCATAATCCAATCCAGAATTTGAATTCATGGCTACCGGGATTAGTTTCTCATTTTATACCTTCCCTCCTCATCAATAATCTGGTCATAGCAAAATAAATCTGATGTGCAGATTGGTGATGGTCTGATGGGGGGAGCTGTGCAAGTGGCTGTTCATCAATGAATTTTAATGTTTCATTATGTTTGTTTTACTAAATTGCATGTATATGTCTGGAAGCCACCTAGGATTTTAGATTGGTGACATATACGTTTTTAAGTAAAGTATAGTAAATTTATGCAAATAATGCTGCAATGAATCTCCGCATATGGCCCCTGCATTACCCTCATGCTGCCCCTGGGAGGAAGTAGATAGTGGGAGTGAAGGAAAGCAGAAACCTCAGATTGGGACCAGCATGATCAGGAATAACAAAGGTAGAAGAGCATTTTATTTTCAATTAAATGAATAGTCTTGGCGCTATATTTATATTTTATAAAGTACAGGGAAATGCATCTTTTTCTATTTCTCTGGCTTTGCACTGTATGCAGAATCAGACATTTTGGGGTTGCAGTTTAATCTTTATCTACATATGTTTGTTATTAGGTTATGGTCACTTATTCTGTACTTTGGTGAGGGTCTGTGTTCTGCGTTTGTGGCCAAGGCCAGGTGTTCTGTTAACATGGAGTTTGTATGTAGGGATCTGTACTGTACTAATCTGGATTGTTTCAGTTTTTCAAATAGATGTTTGGATGTATTTACAGTTATGGGGTTTTTTTGGGTAGGTTCTTTATGTGAGTTTTGGAAGTTGAGCTGGTATGGTATGGTAGGTTTGCTCTACAGATCCTCAGTGACCTTGTTGTAGGGTTTTGTATTAGTTCACAATATGCCTGGTACTGGAGAATGTTTTTTTGTTGTTAGTGAGATGATCAGAATCAGATTTTATTTTTAAGATATTGAGTTCTGTGGGTGAATGTCCTGGTTTTGCTCTGCACCCACTGTTAAGGGAGGGGGTTCTGTGAATGCAAAATATATGCTCAAAAAGAAAAAGGAAGAACCATATCGCTGCTGCTCGGGGGGGGGGGGGGGGCGCCACCACATCCCTTGCCTCAGGCAGTAGGGCAAGTCAATTTATCTGTCAGTCTCTTTTCTGGACACATGGTAATTTTACACCATACATGATTTCTAGAATTTGTTTCCCTGCTGTTCTTTAGGTTATAGGAACACTATTGATTGTTTGGAGCGTTTTGATTCTAACACTCTTTACGTGGTATCCGAAAACAGGTATTTCTACCTCTCAGATTGTTTCCCTTCTCTCACGCATGATAATTGCACACTCCTTTAGGCAACATTAAGTGCTAATGTAGCTGGGTATTCATATTTATTTTGTATTTTTGGTGTGGCGTCAGTAGACGAGCCAATTTTGTATTGCACATTTCTCATGTCTTTCTCATTCCTTACTGACACTCCCATTTGTGGTTCTATTTGTGAATGTCCTTCTCTTTCTTATATATTTTTGTACTTCATTGTTGTTATGTATCAGTTTCACAATTGGCATTATCAAGACAAAGATGTGACAATTGGTTCTCAGCTTTGCATTCTATTACTGAGCAATTATGTGCGTTTTTTATTCAATTTCAAATATTTTGTTTTTATGAATGTTTTATTTATTTACTGTACATTTTGCTTTTGTTTTATTTGTGGCTTGCACCCCCTGAGGAAGGCCTAGAGGGCCAAAACGCGTTGGGGTTCTAATAAAGTCTGTTGACTGCCATTCATTGCACCAGCTCTTTTGTTTCCTTGCTTGAGAGCTATGCCATCCTACTGAGGTAAGATGGCTCCTTTGGGCAAGAAGTCAGGCACACATGCGTGGTGGAGCTGCCAAAAGCTTCCTATAGAAGCCGGGGAGCATTCCCGTGCGGGCTCCATTGATTACATCACTCACATGTGAGGACCTATTCCTGCTGTTCCTGGAGAACATCTGCTACACGTGAGTAACTATGCTTTCTCCTAGGGACGGTTCTATAATGAGGCCGAGTGAGGCAGTGGCCTCAGGCGGCAACCTTTTGGGGGCAGCAAAAATTGCCCCCCAAAAGACTGCCTCACTCGGCCTTCAAAAACCAAAAACCAAAAATCTGATCACAGGAGCTGCTGCGGCAGTGGCTGAATGAAGTGCCCCGTGGCCCCCCACCTCCACGGCAGAGCGCTGCCTTCTATTTCCCCCAGCACCGGCTCAGCTTTTCAGAGTCACAAAGGGAGAGTATTTCACTGTTTCATGGCTCTGTTAAAGCTGAGCCCCCCGGCGCTGATGGGAAACAGGCATTTCCTGTTTCCGATCAGCACCGGCGGGCTCAACTTTAACAGAGCCGTGGGAAAGGGAAACTCTCCCTTCGCGACTCTGAAAAGCTGAGCTGGCACTGGGGGAAATAGAAGGCAGTGCTCTGCCGGGGAGACAGGGGGGCCACGGGGCACTTCAATCTGCCGCTACCGCAACGGCAGCAGCTCCTGTGATAGTTTTTTTTTAAATTTCTCTTCAGAAGGTCGGGCTGGGCTGGGGGGAGCACTAGAAATTGTAATGGGTTTATGGGGGAGGGCTAGGACTGGAAATAGGTTGATGGGGGGGAGGTTAGAACTGGAAATGAGCTGATCGGGAGGGGAGCTAGGACTGGTAATGGGCTATCGGGAGGGTTAGAACTGGAAATGGGTTGATGGGGGGGGGGTTAAGAATGGAAATAGGCTGATCAGGAGAGGGGGCTAGGACTGGTAATGGGCTATCGGGAGGGTCAGTTCTGGAAATGGGATGAAAGGGGGGCTAGGACTGGATTGGGCTGATAAAGGGGATTGGGCTGATAAAGGGGATAGGACTGGAAATGGGCTGGGACTGGAAATTGGCTAATGGGGGAGGGGAGGAGAGTGCTACTGGCCCTGGAAGAAAACTAGGTGCTAGGGCTACAAATGGGCTGATGCGGGGGGGGGGGGGAGAATAGGATTGGAAGGGAGCGGATATTGAGAGGGACTGCCAGTGGAAGGAGGGGGAAGGAAGGGAGCTGACACGGGGAAGGAGGGGGCTGGAATGGAGCTGACACCTGGGATGTACTGAAGGGGGATTGGAAGGGAGTTGACATTTGGGGATGGGAGTGGTAGGTGGCTGGGTAATGGGGAGTTGACATGTGCGAATGGCACTGGAAGGCGGATGGACAGAGGGTAGGGTGACTGGAAGGGAGCTGATGGGGGGGGGGGTTGACACAGAGCGGACATGAGCTGATACCTGGGATGGTATTTGGACTAGAAGGGGCTGGATAGTGGGGAAGGAGGGGGACTGGAAGGGAATGGACACCAGTGGCAGTCGTGGGAATGCAAGGCGGTTGACATTGGAGGGTACAATTGGAAAGGGGGTCAATACTGGGAAGGGTTACTGGAACTGGGCTGATGGAAGGAAGTGAAGAAAACAAAAGTAGAGATGAGAAATGACAGATGGACCATAGACCACAGAAAGAGAGCTATGAGAAGACAGGAAAGCAGAAGCCTCAGATCAGGACCAGCATGATCAGAGAATAAAATGGTCAGACAACAAAGGTAGAAAAAATAATTGTATTTAATTTTAGTGACTGGACTTTGTGCTATCTTTATATTTTACACAGTATGGGGGAACTGCATCTCTTATTTATCTGATGTTGCACTGCATGCGGAGTCTGGCTTCTTGGGGTTTCAGTTTAAATTTTGTCTACATATTTTTATTTTTACTTTAGATTGTGGTTACTTATTCTGTACTTGTTGAGGCTCTGTGTTCTGAGTGTGTGACTGAGGCCAGGTGTTCTGTTAACATGGAGTTTGTACATAAAGATCTATACTGTACTGTAGTAATTTGATTTGTTCAGCTTTTCAAATAGGTGTATGGATGCTCCACGGCCCACTGAAGTATTTACAGTGACCTTTTTTTAGATGGGCTCCTTATGTGAGTTTTGGAAGTTGGTGCTGATATGGTATGATATGGTAGATGTGCTCTTTGTTGTAGGGTTTTGTATTAGCATGGGACAAACACAGAGGATCTCTAAAGGAAAAAAGGGGACTGTTGTAGTTGTTATGGAAGGACAGACTAGATAGGCCATGTGGTCTTTTTCTGTCGTCGTATTTCTATGTTTCTAGTTCACAACATGCCTGGTACTGGAGAATGTTTGTTGTTATTGTTGTTAGTGAGATGATCAGAATCAGATTTTTTTTTAAGATATTGAGTTCTGTGGATGAATGTCCTGGTTCTGCTCTGCACCCACTGTGGATGCAAAATATATGTTGAAAAAGAAAAAGCAAGAACCATAACGCAGTGTGACAAGACAGAAGGTTTAAAACCTAGAAATAAGGCTTTAAAGCAGTTTTTTTCAGTAGAAGCTGTCAGTAAAGCAGGTCAAGAAAGGGTTAAAGTTGTAGCCCAGAAAGATTCTCTGCACAAGAGAACACAAAGAGAGCCACGCCCAAGCTCCAGGATAACCCAGGGAGCTGACGTGGGAGAGAGAGGGGCAGAGTCAAAGCTGATAGGGCAGCCCCGTCCTCTTAATCAGGAAGGAGCAGTTGGTAGGGGGCAGCTGTTGAGAGTCAAACTGAAAGTGAGACTGAGACTGGAAGGACGAGGGAAGTTCAAGGTTCAGCTTCTGGAGGAGACTCAGATATTGAGTGGGATCAAGCCAGAAAGCTGAGGACCGGAGGAAGCAGGAAAAGAGGCAGCCATTACCAGGATAGCCTAAGGGGCTTGGAGAGGTGCCAGCCAGATTGCAGAGAGTCAGAGAGAACTCTGGAGAGGCGTCTGGAAAAGCTTCCAGGTAGGAACTACCCCAAGTCAAGCAAAGAGGAGAAACAGATTAGAGGTCACTTTAAACCTGGGGAGAAGAGTTTTAAAACTTTGCCCAGAAGAGATAGAAGTACCTCTCTAGAATCTTCCTTGGAAGCTACAGTCACACGTGGGAAGTTGGGCAGAAGGAAATTGCCACTGGTTAAACTGCAAAGATATTCCCAAGGCAGACAACGTGTCAGAAGGTCCAGTTCTGAGTACAGCCCAGCTGATTCTAAACAAACAGCTAATTGCAGGCTACAGAGCAGAACGTGGAGGTCAGACCTTGCGGAGCAACTTGCTACACAGGAGCCAGGGAGGCAGTACCAAGACAAGTGTTTATCTCCTAACCAAAGAGAGAATCTTAGTCATGCCAGGAGAAAGGTGAGCCCTTTTAATACGGTGTTTAAAAGTGCTGATAATGCTAAATCCTTGCATGTACCCAGAAGGTTGAATGAAACTAAGTGGAAGCAGCTTAATGCACTTATAGAGCAGTGGAAGTCTGTGGACTTACCAAAACCTAAATATAAGGACATATCAGATGCTGAAGTGGAGCCGATGCAAACTGAAGCACCTTTATCAGAGGATAGTTATTCTGATATGGACTGTGGTTTTTGCCAGAAAGAGTGAAAGCTGTAAAAGTAATTCCAGTAATAAGTAGCTGAGAAAGCCTGATTGTTTTACTTGAGTTTGTCAGACGGCTGCCTGGGTGAGAATGTTCACAGTCTTGGCAAGTGCTGTGATGCTGTAGCAGTGCCAGAAGCCATGGAAACAGATGGTGACCCGGTGGAAGGTCCGGGTACTGCAGCTAAATGCAAGATTTTCCCTTCTCAGCACAAGATGCACCTGGCTAATCAGCTAACACAGCTCACCTCGGGGGAGGGGAGAAGCAGAGTTGCTGATTGGGCACGCCCTAGCAGGAGGCGGGTTCCCCAGAGCAGAGGCAGCTTGTTAAACAGGAAGAAGGAAGGAGGAGGACAGAACCAGCCGAGGAGGTGGAAGGAAATACAGGAAACAGACAAAGCAGATGTGTGCTTTAGAGACGGAGCAGTGCAGAGACAAAGGAAGCATCTTGGAAGGCAGGAAGTAGCCTTAGATACCAGAACCTTTGACTTTGAAGGAGAAACGCTCCCCATCTGCAATTCCAGGAGAACGCTTGCCAAGCCAAGAAGCAGGTACCAGGGAGACTCAGTGCATGGAAGAACCTTCTGGGAGCAAGAGAAGGGCGAGGCACTGAGAGACCCAGGGGTAAAGCCTATGCTTTTGGAACAGAGAGCTGACCCGTGGAAAGAATGGCAGACTGCTAAAGAACTTTCAGGCATTCCTCAACACAAGGTACAGGGTGTCTTTAATTCTGATAACAGCTTTTATGAGAAGCCAGACTGTGTGAATGCTTATTTTAAAACCCAGGTTTTATGAGGGCAGTTGGCTGCAACCAGAAGCTCATTCAGATAAACCCTGTTTTTCTCCTCAAACTGCTGACAGAGTTAGCAAGCAAGCTAGCTACAAGGACATAGCAGATATATTTGCTAGAGATATATGCCAGAAGGCTTTAGGAGGTTCTAAGTTTGAATTGCTGTCTAAAAATCCTTCACCTGCAAATGAACTGACTTACCCAGCACTTGCTGACAGAGACAAGTGGGGGAGGGGTAACTCCAGTGCAGTGAATGAGCATAGTAAGAGAGACGGCATTGTTTGTTTGCCTGAAGAGAAACTCACAAGCTATTACTCACCCCAGGAAGGAGCTAATTCCCCGCCTAGCCCATATAGTAAGCAGGCTGAAGCACTCCTGAGAGAGTTTAAAGATTTTCTAGACAAACGTACCATTCCTGGACAGAAACCAGTAGAGTCAGTGCAGAGCCCAGAAGCACAAGTGCCATTGGTTCTTCCCTTACCAATGGTGGATTTGAATCAGCCAATGGACTGCTCAACCTGTCTCATAGACAAAGAATAGTCAAGCAAAGCTTGTGTGGTCATTCGTTATAATATGCTGAAATGCATGCTGTTTAAGTTCCTTACCTGAAGAGCTTATGAAGAGATAAGAATAAGCTGAAGCATAACTTCTTTACAGTGCATGAACTTTATTGTTTGCTCTTTGTTTAAGTGATTTCAAAGTAAAGCTCACATGACAGGAATGTGAACTCCTGTGTTGAAGCACAGTTTTGAACACAGTATTGGAAAAAGCCTGTTTTCCTTTTGTTCTTGTTTTGGCTATAAAATATATTCCTTTACGCCTGTTCCATTCCACCACGGAGCGGGAGAAATAAATCCTTATGTAAAAAAATATTCTTTATACCTGCCTTGTCATTCGACCTTCACAACTACAACTTAACCTCAAGGCACACCCCTCCCCAAACCCTCAAGGTTAGGGAGCGGGTGCTGGCTATAGTGCATATAGCAATATGATTTGCAAGGGATTGTGGGCAATGCAGTTCATTCACACCAGACACAGCTGCTCACAATAATTAGTTGTGCTTGATGGTAAAGCCAATAAGATATTTATTTATGGGGTTATTTCTCCCAACACAGATATGCTTGATAGCACATAAACCAGGATACTTGCTTTCAGTGTTAAACTTGGAAAAACAAAATCAGGAAAACAACATTTGAACTTGTCAGGCAATCAAAGCAAAAGAATAAAGACCTGGTTGGTAACAAACTGGTCTTTTCTGTAGGCTTTAGCTAATATTTTCTTAGCAGTGTATCAAACAACAAACAAAAACTACAAAGAAAGGAAAAACTGTTCTTTTCAGGTTAACTTCTTATATCTTCCCACATAGATTCAGAAGTGATTCCCTCAGAGCTCACAAGCAATTAGGTAAGGCTCAATTGCTAGCAGTTACCCAGCTGAAACCCCTTAGCTGGCTTGCTTTCTACTGCGTGGCTAAAAATCCTACTCAGGAGCTTTTCTGAGTAGATTAAAGAACAAGTTTGTATTTCTTTGTGATGGTTGTTGTATTTTATAACAGAAAATCACCAAAGGAGTTTAGACAGAGAGCAGTCCATGTAAACACAGCCTTCATCTGCAATCTCTCCCTCTTCTTCAACAATCATGGGTTCAATATCATGGATTGGCACAGATGAATTTCTCAATGGAGCACTTTCAGGAGAATACTTGTTTCCCTGCTGTCTTTCAAGGTTATAGCTAGGGCATAGATCAGTGTTCATACCTGAGCTTCCATTGCTGTTAGAGTTCCTCTCTATATAGCCTGGCCAGTATGTAGTCCAGTTCCTATGTCCAGCCTTCCAATCCAGATCCCTGGACACTGGGTCTCTCTTCACATACCTTCTGGCACGGGTCTTAGGGTCCCTTCCAAGTGCAGCCGTCTCCCTCACAGGTACCGTCTGGAGATTCCTAGCTCTGCAGCACCATTCCTCTGGCTTTCCCCAGTCCAATGGTGTATGCTGGCCCTTGGAATGCCTACCAGTATACGTACTGCTCCAGACTCCCCTAGACCTCCCAAAGGCTTTTCTCTTCTTTCTTCCAAAGGGTTTCTTGCCCTCTCTGTCCGTCCGGTTTGGCTTCTGCTTCTGAAATCCTCCAGATGAAACTGAGGATATCCAAGTTGATCATGAAGATGATGATGAGGATCTGTAGAATAAACTCTACCTTTATTCTGCCTAGATGAGTGCTCCACCCTAACACAGCGCAGCTGTGCTGAATCAGGCCCTGCCCTTTGAAATGAGTGCTTAGGGATTACCTCATAGCCCTCCTGATTGAACACACGTTTTCCCACTTCAGCTCCTCTAATGGCTGTTGGAAACCTGGTGCATTCTGGGACTGGTAGTCTTTTATGGGAAAATTCTGTTTTCTTATTTCTACCAGAACTGACAGGTTGCTTGTTCAGAGTCACTTCACCTTTCCTATAGCTCCTTCCTGAGCTATGATAAGCTTCCTTATCACAAGTTTTATATGAAGAAAGGCAGCGTTCTGCCTAAATGGAAACTCAACACTCTTTGTGCAGCTGTGAAACTAAATGCAATGCTGTGAAGTTGCTTATGTTTGGACCTAGTACCAGAAGCAGTGCTTAGTCTGAGGAAAAGCACTTGTATTTAAAACCTGGAAAGAAGTTTGAGAAGATATGTTTGTTTGAAGTAATTGCCTGAGAAGCATCAGGAGGACTTTGTTATTGTTCTTTCTTTATTTGGCACAACAAGTACCAACATCTTATGTCTGTGTTTGGGGAAGTAGGTGTATGAAAATTCCTGTGCGACAATAAACTTATTGTTATCCCCTTTAACCTTGGCTGTGATTCACTTGGCCTCACAACTACACGGATACCAGGTTACAGCGTTTCAAGGTCCATATAAATACTGTGGTCCCACCTGCCAACCCTTCTAGGCAACTACCTATATTACCCTAGAGGGGGAAGGTGGGTGTGTGACAGCAGTTTATAACAACAAAATAAAAATGAGTTATAATTTGGTTTTATAAACTGTGCTGTTGGTTCTCACTCTCTTTTAGTTCCTTGGTGTGCAAACATCTTGCATTTCCTCCATATAATCTAATCGGCTTTTTGGTTTGGTTCAGTCCCTGACTGGAGTTCTGAAAAAGCCCCGCCCCCCCCCTCTACGGGGTAGGAAGAGGAGGTGCCATCTCATCCTTCGCCTCAGGCAGCAGATTGCCTTGAGCTGCCCCTGCTTTCTCCTGCTTATTATCTATTTGTATCTTGCCATTCCCCTTGAATGACCCTAGACCCCAGTCATTGGGTGGTCTGTCTTGATTAGATTGTAAAGTTCTGATGAGCAGAGACTGTCTTTTGTACATGTACAGCACTGCATATGCCTTGTAGACTATACAAATGAGAAGTACTATTAACCATATCAATGTCCTCTTCAACTATGCTGACTTCCAGCTTGAGCTTGCTGAATAGACTATAGGTATTTGTATTATTATTTATTACACTTCTATACCACACTTCTAAACAAGTGTATTCACCTGTAACAGGTGATCTCTGGGGACAGCAGGAATCATTCCTCACATATTTAGACAGTTTTGTATACCACCTTATCCTTCAATCAAAGTGGTCACAACACAATTGGGGGATACATTTAACACGAGGGGATATGAGACACATACACTAATACTTACAGGGAACATGGGCAATGGAGGGTTACGTGGCTTGCCCAAGACCCCAAGGAGCACCTGTGGGACTAGAAACCCCAGTCCTTCCGGCCCAAGGTTGCTGTCCTCTAGTGGGATTTGAACCCCCGACCTTCCGGCCTGAAGTACCTTGCCCCAACATATGCATGAAGGGACCAACGGAGCCTGTGTGGATTCACTCCCCAACTTTCAAAGAAAGCCTCTGGAGTTAGACCTCGCATGCGCGATCACCTTCCCACCCAAGGGTGCCATCTTACCTCAGTATGATGACATAGCTCGATCAAGCATAACAAGAAAAATAACTCCATGGGGAGGAGGGAGGGTTGCGAGGACAGATTCCTGCTGCCCCTGGAGAACACCTGATACAGGTGAGTATACGCTTTCTCCAGGAACAAGCAGGAAGTCAGTCCTCACATATGGGATTCCCAAGCTAGAGACTACCAAAAAATCCTGTAGGAGCCCACAATGACACAAAAAAGTGAATCGTGCAGGGCAGCAAGGAGCGTTGAATAGGTTGATGGCCAGAGACGCAGCTGCAGCATTGAGCATGGAATCACCACACTAGTAGCCTGAATACAACGGCCTGGAGGGAAGGAATTGAACTATTCCCCAAAGAGGTGACAAAGTACTGCCTGGCTGAAGGTGCTGTTGTGCCACCTTTTCTTCAATGCAGTAATGCACTGCGAAGGTATGGACCGAAGACCAGAAGGCGGTCGGCAGATATCCAGCAGAGGGACCGTACGCAGGTTGGCTTTCAAGGCCTCCATGATGCGCACATTGCGCATGGTAACGGGATGCTCCAGGGAGAGTCCAGCCTGCTCGTGGATGAAGGAGATGCAATCTGACACCCAGGTGGACAGGGTATGCTTGGAGAAGACAACCCTCCATTCCATAACAATCCCACCCTCCATTCATAAAACAAAACAAACCACCAGCTCCAGAGCTTTTACATACACTCACCCCAGCCTCTGGAACTCCCTCCCACTACACAACCACGCAATTAAAGACCTCAAAGACTTCAGAAAGCAGCTCAAAACCCACATCACAATGCACTACATAAAAGACAACTCGCACCCAAACACACACGCACCACCGAAACAACCCATCACCTAACACAACAGGGACAAGATCTGCTGAAAGCCACACAAAACCAAACCCTGTCCACCTGAACATGAAGAACTCCTGCATATAGTTAACCTGTACATAGTTATGTTCTTAAAATTACTGTTCTTAAACTTGTCCGCAAGTCAAGTTATTCTGTAAAACGTTGTTCCTGCTCTATGTAACGTGTTTTTGGGTTCTCTGTAAACCGCCCCTGATCTCTGGAAGGGGCGGTATAGAAAAATGTAATAAATAAATAAATAAAAATCCCTAGTCCGTTAGCGTCATAGGAGATGAACAGCTGCGACGAGCAGCGATGGGGCTTTGTACTCTGAAGATAGAAGGACAGAGCCCTTTTGTAATCCAAGGTGTGTAAAGAGGCTTCCGCACAGGAGGCATGAAGCCTGGGGGAAAAAAAAAAGCAGGAAGGACCACATACCAGTTCATGTGAAAGGCAGACACCACCTTAGATAGCAATTTAGGGTGTGTCTGGAGAATGACCCTGTTTCTGAGGAACCTGGTATAGGGGGCATGAGCCACCAACACCTACAGCTCACTGGCTGAGGTAAGCGCTTCCAGGAACACTACTTTCCATGACAAGTGCTTGAGATGGCACGTAGACAGAAGCTCAAAAGGGGGAGCCATCAACTTCGAAAGCACTACATTCAGGTCCCACGCCACAGGTGGTGGACATATGGGGGATCACGAGAGGAGAAGCCCCCTCATGAAGCGGCTCATTAGTGGGTGCACGGAGACAGACTGGCCATTGACAGGGTGATGTGCTGCTATGGCACAGAGGTGCACCCTGACCTAAGTGGACTTCAGACCAGTCCGAGAGAGGTGCAGAATATATTGCAGGAAGTCCTTCACCAAGCAAGAGAAGGGGTTGAGATTCTTGTCCGAGCACCAGATGGAGAATTAATGCCACTTGAAGGCAAGCAAGTGGCATGTAGAGTCCTTGTGCAATGCCAATAGAACGTCCTCTATCTCCCTGGAGAGGCAGATGTGTGCTATGGCTAGCCTTTCAGCATCCACGTTATCAGTGCGAGAGACCGGAGACTGGGATGGAGAAGTGCCCCATTCTCCTGTGGGAGCAGGACTGGGCCCTAGCTCAGAGGTATCGGGTCCACTTGGGACAGTTGCAGGAGCAGGGGGAACCACTGCTTTGGGGACACTGAAGGGACAAGAGGATTACTGAGGCCCCGTCTGACCAAAACTTGATTAAGGTTTTGGGGACCAAGAGCGTAGGCGAGTATGCATACAGAAGGCTCCAGGACCAGTGCAGGAGAAAGGTGTCTGCCTTCACCCGGCCCGGGGCTGGCCTCTGTGAACAGAAAAGCAGCAGCTGTGCATTCTCAGAGATGACAAAGAGGTCCAACGCAGGGTTTTCACAACCTTGGAAAATGGAGTTAACTACATCCAGGTTGAGTTGCCACTTGTGAGGTTGAAGCAGTCCTCCGAGCCAATCTGCAAGCAGATTATCCTTGCCTGGCAGGTAGACTGCCCAGAGAGTTAAGCCCCGTGCTCAGTGGTAAAATTCCACAGGCGAACTGCCTCCAGGCAGAGGAGGTATGAGCCCGTTTCCCCCTGTTTGTTAATGTAGAACATAGCTACTTGGTTGTCTGTCTCGACGAGTACCACCTGAGGATGGGTGCGGAACACCCTAAGAGCATTTGTCACCGCCCAGAGTTCCAGGAGGTTGGGCTGGAGGGAACTCTTCTCCTGAGTCCAGGCACCCTGCAACTGTGGACTGTTGCAGTGGGCTCCCCAATTGAGCTTGGAGGCATCCATAGTGAGGACACGGTGTCTTGGAAGGGCCTGGAAGGGCAGGCCTGCCATAAGTTTCTGCTGCTTCTGCCACCAAGGGAGATATACTGCTAGAAGCCAAGTGATCCGAAACAGATACTCCAGATGGCCCATGGCCTGAATCCACGGAGCGCTCAGAGTCCACTGGGCCTGTTGCATCCTGAGATGTGCTTGCAGGGTTACGTGCACAGTTGAGGCCATGTGCCCCAAGAGACACAGAAGTTGGGCAGAAGCTGTTGAGTGGGTCTGCACCTCCCCTGCTAGGGATGTGAGGTGCTGCACCCAGTCCAGAGGGAGAAATGCTATGGCTTGCGTTGGGTCCAGGAAGGCTCCAATGAACTCCAGGCACTGAGTCGAGAGAAGATGCAACTTTGGAAAGTTGATTATGAACCCCAGAGTCTGCAGCACCCTGATGGTGTGGCGAGCCGCATTGCATGCCTTCTCTGATGAGCTGGCCTTTATGAGCCAGTCATCCATATAGCCGAAGACTAAGATTCCCAGTAGTCGGAGGTGAGCATCGATAAGAGCCAGGCACTTTGGGGGTCAAAGAGAGGCCGAAGGGGAGTACCCTGTACTGTAGTGGAAACCTCTGTTGACGAAGGGAAGGTACTGACAGTGCCGGGGGTGGATCAGGATGTGGGTATAGGCATCTTTGAGAATGAAGGAGCATAGAGTCTTCCCGGAGGAAGTAGGGCAGCAATGTTCCAAGGGATAGCAATATGAACTTCTCCTTGACCAGAAAGTGGTTTAGGTCCTGCAGATCCAGGATGGGCCAATAGCTGCCTGTTGGTTTGAAACCTATTGGTTTTGAGAAAGTCTAAAGAGCGAATGGTGGACTTTCTCGAAACCAACAGGTTGCATGATCTGAGGCAACATGGTTTTACCAAAGGACGATCTTGTCAAACAAATAGCATAGTTACTCACCTGTAACAGGTGTTCTCCAGGAGCAGCAGGAATCAGTCCTCACATATGGGTGACGTTGGCGCCGACGGAGCATTTCCCCAGCTTTCAAAGAAAGCCTTTGGGAATGCAGCGCGCATGCGCGGTTCCCCTTCCCGCCCAAGGGTGCCATCTTGCTCAGTCTGATGACATAGCTAAAAGACAGCGAAAAAACCAAAATAAAGCATATGACTGCAACTCCAAGGGGAGGAGGGAGGGTTGTGAGGACTGATTCCTGCTGCTCCTGGAGAACACCTGTTACAGGTGAGTAACTACGCTTTCTCCAGGACCAAGCAGGAAGTCAGTCCTCACATATGGGACTCCCCAGCTTAAGGCTACCGGAGACCCAAAGCTGAAAAAATGAGCTCCTTCTAGAGCCTCAGAATGTGTGAAAAGAATCTTCTCTGAGAACACCCCCGAACGGTAGCCCAACACCAGGGCTGGAGGGTAAGAGTTGCCTATACCTCAAAGAGATTACGGAGTACCGCCTGTCCGAAAGCACTGTCCCTGCGGGACTCCCTCTCGAGGCAGTAGTGGGCCGCAAAGGTCTGGCTTGAAGACCAAGTAGCAGCCCGGCAGATGTCTACCAACGGAAAAGAGCGGAGATGAGCCACTGACGCAGCCTTCGCCCTGACACAGTGAGCAGTGACTCGACCCTGCAAGGAGAGGCCGGCTGCCCTGTACGCCCAGGCGATACAGTCTGCTACCCAAATGGACAGGGTACGCTTGGAGACAGGTAACCCCAACTTATTAGGGTCAAAAGAGACGAAGAGCTGAACAGCCCTCTAGTGTCCCTCTGTACGGTCAAGGTAGAAGGACAACGCCCTTCTACAGTCCAGGGTATGCAAGACCATCTCAGCCCGGCTGGCATGCGGCCTGGGAATGAAAGTTGGAAGAACCACCTCCTGATTGAGGTGGAAGGAGGAGACAACCTTTGGAAGGAATTTAGGGTGAGTTCGTAAGACTACTCTGTTCCTATAAAACCTAGTGTATGGTGCCTCGGACACCAGAGCTTGAAGCTCACTTACTCGCCTTGCCGAGGTAAGAGCTACCAAAAACAATGCTTTCCAGGAAAGAAAACGCAAAGGACAAGCAGCCATAGGCTTAAATGGTGGGCAAGTAAGTTGTTGCAAGACCACATTCAAATCCCACTCAGGGGCAGGTGGACGAACTGGAGGCTTAAGCAACAGCAGGCCTCTGAGGAAGCGAGCTACCAAAGGGTGGCTCGAGAGAGACTGACCTTCCACCGGTAAGTGGTGCGCTGAGAGAGCACTGAGGTGGACCCTAACAGAGTTGGATTTAAGGCCTAGATTGGACAGGTGCAGTAAATACTGCAGCACCACCGGAACCAGGCATGAGAAAGGATCCTCCTTGTGCTGGTCACACCAGGTGGAGAATCTACGCCACTTAAGAGCATATGACTTCCGAGTGGACTGCCTCCTAGAGGCCAAGACCACGTCCTCCACTTCCCGAGGCAGCAGTAAGGGTGCTAGAACTACCCTTTCAGCAGCCAAGCCATCAGATGGAGGGACTGGAGACTGGGGTGTAAGAGAGATCCCTGCTCCTGAGACAGGAGATCGGGTTGCATCCCCAGAGGAAGAGGAGCGTCCACTGCTAGTTGCAAAAGAAGTGGAAACCACGGTTGCCTTGGCCATCTGGGGGCCACCAGGATCACCGAGGCCTTGTCCCGGATCACTTTGAACATTGTTTTGGGCACTAGAGGCGTGGGAGGAAACGCATATAGAAGGCCTGTAGACCATGGTATGAGAAAAGCATCCACTGCTACTCTTTGAGGATGCGGGTGCCTGGAGCAGAACCTGGGCAGTTGACGGTTCAGTGGACTGGCAAACAGATCCATGGTAGGGAGACCCCATCTTAGGAAGATCCGTTGAACCACCAGAGGGTTCAACTGCCAGTCGTGTGGCTGTAGGATCCTGCTCAACCTGTCTGCCAAGTAATTCTCCTGTCCAGGGAGATAGACTGCTTTGAGAAGTATGCCATGATTGAATGCCCAGGAGCACAGGTCTGTGCTTCTTGACAAAGAGGTCGGGACCCTGTGCCCCCTTGCTTGTTCACATAGTACATAGCAACTTGATTGTCCGTCTGCACTAAGACGGACTGGTGAGAAAGGACATGAGAGAAAGTCTGCAGGGCTAAGCGGATTGCTCTGAGCTCTAGGAAATTGATTTGTTGTGTGGCCTCTGAAGGAGACCACAGGCCTTGAGTGCATGCTCCTCGGCAATGTGCACCCCAACCTTGAAGAGAAGCATCGGTTGTCAGCACTTGAGAGTGTGGAGGTGCCTGAAAAGGCACCCCTTGCAGAAGATTCGAAAGATGAAGCCACCACTGCAGAGAAGCTGCCAGGAACTTGGATACCCTTACTTTGTCCTGCAGGTTTCCTGTGGCCTGTAGCCACTGAGTCCTGAGGCCCCACTGAGCTGGCCTCATGTGTAGATGGGCATTTGGAGTGACATGGACCATGGATGCCATGTGGCCCAATAGCCTTAGGAACTGTCTGGCGGAGACTAGAGAATTGCTGTGGAACTGTCTGGCCAGATCCATCAGTCTGTGGGCCCTGTCCACGGGTAAAAAGGCTTTCGCTTGAAGGGTGTCTAGTCTAGCTCCTATGAACTCCATGTTTTGCGGGGGGTGCAAAGCGGACTTTGCGAAGTTTATGACAAACCCCAGATGCTGGAGAAGAGAGACAGTGCGGAGGGTGGCTTGTTGGTCTCCTGCGGAGACTGACCCTTGATTAGCCAGTCGTCCAGGTATGGGAAGACAGAATCCTTGAACTCTGAGATAGGCCACCACCACCGCCAGGCACTTGGTGAAAACCCTGGGGGCGGAGGTTAGGCCAAAAGGGAGTACCCTGTACTGGTAATGGTTTCCTCCCACTACAAATCGGAGATATTGTCTGTGGTCTGGATAAATAAGGATGTGAGTATAAGCATCCTTTAGATCTAAGGAGCATAGCCAATCTCCCTGCTGGAGGGTAAGGAAGCAGGATTCCAAGGGTAAGCATCTTGAACTTTTCCCTCTCCAGGAACTTGAGATTCCGCAAGTCTAGGATGGGCCTGAGGCCTCCAGTTCTTTTTGGCACCAGAAAATACCTGGAGTAGAAGCCTTGACCTCTCAGGTGATGGGGCACCGGTTCCACCGCCTGCTCCCTTAAAAGACCTGCTAACTCCTGAAGGAGTAGGTTCCTGTGCAGAGTGAGTCTTGGAGGCTCCCCTGGAAAGTAGGAGGGAGGTACCTGGTGGGAGTGAAGGAGATAGTCATTCTGGACTATGCTTAGCACCCAGGTATCCCTTGTCACGGCTGACCACCTGTGAGCATACAGGGTCAGCCGGCCTCCTGTGCTGAGAGGGGCCAGCTGAGGAGAGGCTATGCCATTGGAGTCAAAACCCCACTCCATGCTGTGCAGGAGCCGGAGCTGGTGGCTTGGGGGTTTTCTGCCTACGGGGCCCATGGCCTGCTGACCCTGTTGGGGAGCTACAGAGGCCTGAAAATGAGGGTAGGATTTATAGGCAGCTGACTTCCTCGGGTAAAAGGTCTTTTTTCCCGAGCCCTTCTTCTTCTGAGAAGGGGCAGAGGTTTTCCTGGACAGCCTTGTCCGGGTAAGAGTCTTGGACTCGAGTTCTGCAGCCTTTTCAGCCATGGGCTTGCCAAAGAGGTTTTCACCTCAGCAGGGGACATCAACCAACTTGTCCTGAACCCACGGCTCGAGGTCCGATGACTGTAGCCAGGCCTGACGGCGTGCACCGATGCCAGCCGCGGCTACCCAGGCCGAAGCCTCGAAGCCATCATAGGCTGCTCAAGAGATAAACTTCAAGCACTCACGGATCCCAGATGACAGGGCCTTGAACCTCTGCAAAGGTTCCTCGGAGAGACCAGCAGAGAACCCGGCAATCTCCTTTGCCAGGTCTCGAAGGTATATGCCCATGTACAGCTGGTAGGTCTGGACACGGCAAGCAAGCATAGAGCCCTGGAAGCACTTTTTACCGAGGGCATCCAGGTTCCGGGCCTCCCAACTGGGAGGCACCGAGGAGTGCATCTTATGACTCTTCAGAGGATGCATGGCCGATTCCACAACCATGGAGTGGTGCAGTAGCTGTGCCTTCTGGAACACAGGGCTCTTGCGGACTCGATAGATGGAATCGACCCGCTTGCTCAAAACCGGCGTCGAGGCCGGCGCCTCCCACATGCGGAAGAGCAACCGTTCCAACATTGGAGTAATCGGTACAGTAAAGGCCTCCTTGGGGGGAGAATCATACTGCAGGGCCTCGAGCTCCTCGGCTCGAGGCTCCTCCTCGGGATCCGCGGGGAAGGCCAAGGCCTTGGCCATATCCCGCACGAAGTCCGAGAACCGGGTGTCCTCTGGGGGGGACCGTCTCCGAGGCTCGGACTCCGGCGAGTCCGATGGGATACACCGGGTACGAAAAGTGTCCGGTGACTCCTCATCCTCCGTCTCACAGCCCGACCCCTCGGAGGACGAATCGAGCGGCTCCGATTGGGTAGGCACCGATGCCATCCGCCCCGACGCCGAGGGTACCGGCGTTGACGACCTCGGTCCTGAACGGGAGGCTGAGGGAGACCTTGGCCGAGGATCGACTCGAGAGCGCATGGACTCGAGGATCGGCTGGGCCTCCGGGGTCGACTTGGACGTCGATGTCCCGGTGGTCGGGGCAGATGCACCGGTGAGACCTGCGATCAGTGCCCGCTGCTGTTCCATGAAGGCAGCCAAGCTGCTCTCCAAGGTCGTCAACCTGAGTCCGAGCTCAGGAGACTCAGACTTGGGCCCCGACGTCGGCTCCCCCGGAGGAGAGTCCACGAGGACTACAGTACTCACGTGACCCGGGGACTCCGTCTCCACACGAGATTGTTTGGCAGGCCTCTCCGACTCCGAAGACCTGGGACGGCACTCGGGGTTATGCGACCTGGCCCTCGAGGAGCCAAGTGCATCCACCGACGCCGCCTTCGCGGGTTTCTTCTTCCTGCAATGCCCCCGTGAGGGAGACCCCCTCTCAGAGGAACCCCGGCGATGCTCGGGATCGGAGTCCCGAGACGTCGAGGCCTCCAACGAAGTCCGGGCCCAGCCGGACGCGGAGTCAGAGAAGATTCTTTCTTTTTGATGCTGCCGGCTCCTCAACGCCTTCGAGGACATTTTCCCACATGGCCAAAGATCATCGGGTCATGATCGGGCCCGAGGCACCGGAGGCAGCACTCATGTGTGTCGGTGAGAGACATAAGTTTCTTACACCGATCACACTTTTTAAACCCGCTGGCAGCCATTGGGGGAAAAAGGGCCCCTGCGAGGTCAAAAGACAGGGCTGCCAGTGAAAAATAGAAAAATGGCGCGTACGCTAGTCGCTAAGGACAAAACCAGAAAAATCAAGACAGGGCTCGATACCGACGTATCGGGCCCAGGCGGGAAAGGGAAACCGGCGAACCGAAGAAAAACGGATCTATGCAGAAAAATCAACTTTTTCCTCGGGTGAAAACGAAACACGTCCATCGGGCTCCGCGGAAAAAAGAAGACTGAGCAAGATGGCACCCTTGGGCGGGAAGGGGACCGCGCATGCGCGCTGCATTCCCAAAGGCTTTCTTTGAAAGCTGGGGAAATGCTCTGCATGGGGGCTCCGTCGGCGCCGACGTCACCCATATGTGAGGACTGACTTCCTGCTTGATCCTGGAGAACTTATTCTTTGACTGGGTGACCAGAGAACTAGATCGGGGGCATGTGATGGATGTGATCTACCTATATTTCAGCAAGGCCTTTGATACTGTTCCTCATAGGAGGCTTTATCAATAGAATCAAACAGCTTGGGGATGGGTTCCAAGGAGGTGAACTGGATCAGAAACTGGTTGACTGACAGACAACAGAAGGTGATGGTAAACAGAACTCACTCGGATGAAAGGAAGGTGATTAGGGGTGTGCCCCAGGGTTTGGTCCTGGGACCGATACTATTCAATATATTTGTGAGTGATACTGCTGAAGGGCTGAATGGAAAAGTCTGTCTTTTTGCAGATGACACCAAAATTTGCAACAGAGTGGACTCACCGGAGGGAGTGGATAACATGAGGAAAGATCTACAAAAACTGGAAGAATGGTCTATTGCTTGTCAATTAAAATTTAATGTGAAGAAGTGCAGTGTCATGCACTTGGGAAGCAGAAACTCAAGGGGGCGAGAGGTTGGTGTGCACGGACCAGAAGAAGGACCTTGGAGTGACTGTTTAGGAGGATCTCAAGGTAGTGAAACAGTGTGACAAGGCGGTGGCAAAAGCCAGAAGGATGCTGGGTTGCATCCAGAGAGGAATTACCAGCAGAAAGGAAAAGGTACTAACGCCACTGTATAAGTCGCTGGTGAGGACTCACTTGGAATAGTATGTTCAGTTTTGGAGACTGTATCTCACAAAGGATATAAAAAGACTGGAAATGGTTCAGAGGAAGGCAACCAAAATTATTTGGAGCCTGCGTCAGAAGGCATATGGGAAGAGACTTGAAGACCTAAATATGTACACTCAGGAGAAGAGAAGGGAGGGGGGGGGGAGAGATGATTCAGACCTTTAAATACTTAGAGTATTAATGAACAAACAAACCTCTTCCAAAGACGGGGAAGCTGTAAAAGTAGAGGGCATAACATGAAGCTGCAAGAGGGTAAACTGAAAGGGAACTTCAGGAAATACTTTTTCACTGGAAGGGTGGTGGATGCTTGGAATGCCCTCCAAATGGAAGTGGTGGGGGCAAATACAGTGACGGAATTCAAAGTGGCTTGGGACAGACACAGTGGATCCCTATATAGCAACAGGATAAAATAAAAATAATCATCTCTCTCTTATATCTCAACAAATAGAAGTGATCTACACGGAGCGGTGGGTACACCCCTAAACAAAGGCATGGGGAGAGGTGACCTGCATGGAGCGGCAGGGGTACCTACTCTTACCACCTTGCTGGGCAGACTAGATGGACCATATTGTTTTTTATCTGCCATCATATACTATGTTACTAAGGAAGTACCGAGAGTAGAACCCCTTGCCCCAGAGGGGCCGAGGTATTTATTTATTTTATTTTATTTATTTAATGTTTTTTCTATACCGCGCTATTTATAATCAGTGCGGTTCACAGGCAACATATTTGTGCAATGTAGAATGATCTACAATGGACTTGCAATAAAACAGGGAGTTTAAACAGGGATAACAGGTAAACTATATACAAAATGGTAGCAACGTTATACATGTAGTTTGGCACTGATTACAATTCAAACAACGTGGCTATATACTTTCTAGTTATAAGTCGCAGGGTAGTGGACAGCTCATCGTTACCTAGGTTAATATCGGATATCAGCAGGGAGGTGGATACGGAGGGAGGGTTCACTTAGGTGAACTGCAAGGTGTGTGAGGTGGGTAATCTGGGGGTGCTGCCTTGGGTACGTAATGTGAGTGGCTGTGTAATGTCATCTGAATTGGGAAAGTACTGAAGAAACAGGTGGTGCTTCAGTGCCTTTCTGAACTGGGGGAGGTTGTTGATGGCCCTGATGTCTGGTGGCAGGGCGTTCCAGCAGGAAGGTGCATAGAGTGCAAAAGCTCGTTTGCTCATGGCTTTAGAGCATTTGGTGATCGCTCTCGGGAGTAGCAGAGTGTTAGTGGTGGATGATCTCCTCAGCCTGTTGGAGGGGGTGATCTGGACGAAGTCAGAGAGGGAGATGACTGTGCACTTGTTGATGGCCTTGAATGTCATTGTTAAGATCTTAAAGACAATCCTGCAGTGGACAGGGAGTCAGTGCAGAAGTTTTAGAATCGGAGTGATGTGGTCCTTTCTAGGTGCTCCATACAGGGTTTCTTGCTGAAGTGTTCATCGTGAGCTGCAATGGGTTCAGCGAGCTCTTCGGAAGGCTGTGCAGTATGGAATTAGCGTAGTCAAAATGAGGCATTACTAGTGCTTTGAAGACTGTTCGGAAGTCTTTTGGCTCTAGCAGCTGTCTCATGTGGTGCAGCAACCGGATTTTGTGGTAAATTGCCTTTACCATGTTGCTTATCTGGGTATTCATGTTAAGATGTTGGTTGAGCATGATACCGAGGTATCATATTGTCGGCTTGGTGAGGAGCTCTGCATCTCGTACCTTCAGTGATGAGGGCGGGGTGAATGCATGGTCTCTGCTGATGAAAAGGACATCGGTCTTTTTGAAATTTATTTTGAGCTTCTGTGTGTGTAGCCAATCCATGACTGCATCGAAGCAGGTAGACAGCCGAGAGAGGTCTGGGTGATCTGTGGATATTGGCGTGAACATCAGGACGTCATCGGTGTATATTAGACAGTTAATATTGAAAGATCGGATGAGGTTGCAAATGGGTTGCATGTAAACGTTGAACAATAGGGCTGAGTGATGAACCTTGCAGGAGGCCCTTCTCTTGCGGGAAAGGTGTGGATATGGCGGGGCCAGAACGGACATGCTGCCATCTGTCATTCAGGTATGAAGCACACCAGGCCAGTGCCGTGCCATGGATTCCCTTCTCGGTGAGGCGGGATAGGAGTAATTTGTGGCTGTCGGAGTCGAAAGCTGCCGCAATATCTAAGAAGATAAGAGCAAAACCTTGTTTGATATTGTCCAGACCTATAGTTAGTGTACTAAATAAGGTGGTCAGCAGAGTTTCTACGCCGTGTGACTCCCAGAATCCATGCTGGCAGGGATCGAGGGGTGCGTTATTCTCGATATGATGGTTCAGTTGGCGTTGAACTATTTTTTCCATAATTTTAGCTAGAAGCGGGATGCTCGAGATTGGCCTATATGAGTCCATCTTTGCGGGGTCCAACTTACTGTTTTTCAGCAGCGGTCTGATTGCTGTTTGTTTCAGGCTTCGGGGGAAGGTTCCGGACTGGAAAGATATGCCTATAAGTTTGAACAGAAATGGGCTAAGGTCGGTCCGTAGAGCTTTTATCCAGAATGCTGGACATGGGTCATTTGGTGCTGTGGTGGTGTTTATACTCACGATGATGTCTTGGATGTCTTTTTCAGTTGGTGTTGAGAAGGTGGTGATGATATGTTGGGCCTCCATTAAGGCACGTGGAGACGAGGGTGAGGGAGTCAGTTCAGGTGTCCCATCTGGAGGGCGGGTGTTTGAGGGTATGGTGGATTGGCTTGTTTTTGTTTGTAGGTAGTCTGCATATTCCTGTGGGTCTGGGTGGTTTGATTGGCCAAGGGTGGGCTCTTTTGTTAAGGTTTAACGAGTTTGAAAAGCTCGTGTGGTTTGTTTATGGAGCGTTGTAATATTTCTGCGTGGTATTGCTTCATTCTCATGGAAACTACTGACCGGTTAACATCTAAATGAGCAATGTAGGCTTCATGGCTCTCGGTTGATCTTGAGCGATGCCAGCGTCTTTCTAGCTGTCTTAGTTGGAGGAGGGATTTCCAGGGTGCCTTCTTCCTCTTGCAAGGTACTTTGTTGGTGGGGGGTGAGTTGATTACTGCATCGAGACTCTTGTTCCATGTGGATATCATACCTTCTAGACTTAGATCGAGCGATTCATGGAGAGGTCGTGCTCTTTCCAGGATCACATCTTTGCTGAATGGGTGGAATCATTTTAGTGTTGACGTGGCTGGTTTGTCTGAAGACTGGGGATTAGTGGAGTCAGGGTGTGATGGCATCATGAATCTAATTAGACTGTGGTTGGACCAAGGTACTGGGCTTACAGAGAGATAGATCTTGTGTGTGGAGCTGAGGGCTGCTTGTGGTGCGAATATCAGATCAAGCGTGTTTCCCTTGACATGGGTAGGGGAGTTAACCAACTGGATATAACCTAGCACCTCAAGGGCATCGAGGAAGGCCTTGGTTTGAGTGTCTTGGAGGGCAGGGAGGTTGAAGTCGCCCATTACCCAGTTTGACGTGCGTGGATTTATGGGGTTGCAGGCGAGGTAGATTATTGTGGATAGGTTATCCGGGGATGGGGAGGGTGCTCGGTATACCAAGTTGATGGTGCTGTGTCTATTTGCTATAGTGATGGAGTCGAGGAGTGGGGTGCTGCTGGAAGTGATCATCTGAAAGTGTAGGTCTGTCCTGGTTAGGATAAGTGCTCCTCCCCCTCGTCGGTCGGTTCTATGGCACGAGTGGGCAGTGAAATTTGGGGGGACAAATTGGTGAAGGAGAACAGTGTCGGATGTTGACATCCATGTTTCAGTAATGCATAGGACATCGAGGTCGAGGGCAGACATGTCGGTCACAGCAGGCCATTTCTTTCGGATTGAGCGTGCATTTATGAGGGCACACTTAAGGTCGCGAGGGAGGGTGCGAAGTTCCTGCTGAGGGGGTTTGGGGTGATGGAGGGGCAACATAGATGAGGTGAGAGTATGGCATGCGCCCGGGTCTCACCGTTTGGTGGTGGGGGTGACCATAGCTTCTTTTCCATGAGCCGTGTAGAATTGGAATGGAGTTATGGGAGGAGGTGAGGGCCTGGGAGCCATGTGCAAGAGCCAGTATCATGCAGCAGCTGGCAAGTGCATAAGAATATGTGAATGTAGTAGGTGGTAACATGGTGGTTTGGTGATGCAGGGGGCTCAATTGGATAGTACTGGTTTAGTTTCAATCTATATGTGTTCAAATATACAGAATAGCTGAGTTAATTAATTGCTACAGCTGGGATCGATGACTGGTGCAGTAGGGTTTAATCATATAAAACGGTACATTTAGTGTAAATTCTGGCTAGCTGGTTCAGGCAGCTTCTTGGTATCGCTTTGGATGATGCAAAAATAGTGTAATTCTAGCTAGAACAGTTAGTGCATGTTTAGCTTACATTAGAACTCGCTCTGAGTTAGAAACGATATCAGGTCAGTGTTTTAAGGTAGCTATAGTATGCTAGATTCCAGACAATGACCGTGTGGGGTAGTGTAACAGAGGCGATTCTCACCCAAGTTAAAACATCATTTTGGCTCTCGGCGGGTTCAACAGGATGTGGACGACTTCAAGTAGCCGTGGGCAGCTGAACTCCCGGGAGGTGCTTGTTGTGTTGAGGTCTCAGCTTTGAAGAGTGAAGTTGTGCTCCTCTGCGGATCTGTTTGCGTTGAGAGGTGGTGATGGCACCTTTGCGCTACTCTTGTTTGTGTCTCTGGGGTTCTTTAGGATCTTGCAGATAAGCCGCCCGGGTGACCCGAGAGGAAGTTATGAAATTTGCTGCAGGGGATTGTTCGCCGTTGTGCTGTGTCTGGAGGTGGTGGGTACGCCTTAGATAAAGTTGATTCTTGACTCTGGGGCTCACTCTGCATGCGGGCCTGGTTTCCCACGGCTCTCGTTAGGATTTATTCTTAGAGGTCCCCACCTAAGGGCCACGCCAAAGGCCCTCTGGCGAGGCCCTCAGGCACGGGCCCGCCAGGCTCGGGTGCGCCTGCTGGTGCCCTATTTAAATCGGCAGGGTCTGCCCCGATTGGGCGGCTGAAGGCGGCTCGGAGGACGTCGGAGCTCGATCCCTCCTGGGAGAGCTTGTGGCGCTGAAAAGGGAGTCTGCACGGCTGGCGCCCTATTTAAATCGGCAGGGTCTGAGGTATTGGGAGGAGTGGCCTAGTGATTAGGACAAGGTACTTCAGGCCGGAGGGCCGGGGGTTCAAGTCCCACCTGGGGACAGCAATCTCAGGCTGGCGAGACTGGGATTTCTAGTCCTATAGGTACTCCTTGTGGTCTTGGGCAAGCCACTTAACCCTCCATTGCCCATGTTCCCTGTAAGTATTAGCGTATGTGTGTCATATCCCCTCGTGTTAAATGTATCTCCCAATTGACCGCTTTGACCCGGTGAAAAGCGGGATATAAATACAGCTAAATAAAATAAAATAAAATAAATATTGTCTCAAAGGCCTGGTCCCTGAGTAGGGACTGGGATTCTTTCTGTAGGAGCATCATGTGAAGCTCCCTTGGGAAGAAGGGAGGAAGCATCTGGTGAAAATACAGAAGGTAGCCCTCTCGCAACACCAGTAACACCCAGGCATCGGTGGTAATACTCGGCCAGAGGGGGGGCAAAGTGGACCAGATGTCCTCCCGTGTGCTGTGGGCCCTGGCCTTCTAGTGGAAGACAGGCTATGCCCAAGGAGTCAAAAGCCCCTCCCCCCCATGTTATGGCTGGGGTTCTGTTTAGGGCTTGAGGGATTTTGACTTACGGGGACAATGCCCCTGGCCATTGGCCTGCTGCCCCTGTTGGGGAGCTTGGTAGGCCAGAAATGGGGTATTTCCCATAAGCCTTATTTCCCTTCGGGTGCAAGGTCATTTTCTCTGAAGCCTTCCATTGGGAAGGGTCAGCCATCTTCCTGGACAGCCTAGTCCTGGTCAGGAACTCTGTCTCTAGCTTAGCTGCCTTGTCAGTCATGGGTTTGCTGAAGAGGTTCTCTCCCCGGCATGGGACATTGGCCAGTTTGTCCTGTACCCACTGCTCCGAGGACTGAGGCCAGGCCAGGCGGCAGGCACTAATGCTCACTGCAGCTATACAGGCCACAGACTTGGAGCAGTCAAAGGTTGCTCGAGTTGAAGACAAGGGTCTGGAAGCACTCAAGGGATTCCCCTGGCAGTCCAGCCGAGAACCTGGCAAGTATATTTACCAGGTTCCTCAGGTACATGCCCATGTACAGCTGGTATGCCTGGATTTGGGTAGCGAGCATTGAGCCCTGGAAGCATCGCCTGCCAAAACAGTCCATGGAGCAGGCCTCCCTGCCGGATGGACTTTTGATTCACCATGGAGTTGTGAGGCAGCTGTGTTTTTTGAAACCCTGGGCTCTTGCCGACTCTATACTGAGAATTGAGACGTTGGCTCACTATGGGCCAAACACTGGGCTCTTCCACATCCTGAACAGCATGCGTTCCAAGATGGGGGGAATTGGTAGCGTCAGTGCCTCCCTTTGGAGGAGCCTTGTACTGGAGGATGCCCAGGTCCTCGGCACAAGGCTTGTCTTCTGGCTCTACAACGAAGGACATGGCCTTCAACATCCCCACGGATAAAGTCGAGGAACAAGAGGTTCTCAGGTGGTGACCACTAGAGCTCCTGTTGTGGAGACAGCTTGGAGAGCACATATCTGTGGAGCACAGTATCGGGCGACTCATCATTGGTATCCCATTCTGACTTGGAGGAAACCTTGAGTCACAGGCAGTCATTGATCCAATGCGAAACTGACATCGGGGACGCAGTGCCCGATGCACCAACTCTGAGGTACTTGGGGGTGAGTTGCATCTCAAGTGGGAGGTCAACTGCCTTGGCTCCGAGCCAGAGAAGCACCCCAGGACAGGCTGTACTTTCTCTGGAGAGGTCCTGGCAGTGGAGGGCATCGTGGTTGGTACCGACTACCCGAAGATGCTGGGTGTTGGGCCTTGCTGCGTCTCGAGGAAGGCAACCAGGCTGCATAACAGGGTTGTCATCCTGGCCTTGATGCCAGTAGGCTCTGCAGCAGTCGGCTTGGGTCTCAACGACATCGAGCCCTGAGCTGGGTCCCTCAGAGGGGAATCACCAATGGTTATCGCGCCGGGAGGCTAAGCCCGATCCCCCGATGTGATGGGAGTCTCTTCCCGCTAAGCCAGCTTCGAGGGCTGCTCCCAGCTATTAACATCAGTGTCGGATCGAGGGCTCAGAGCTCAGGTACCCGAGGACATACCTCTGGCACCAGGATCGGACTGTCATTGACCTTGACTTCGATGATGTTTTGAGCCTGCGGGGGAAGTCCTCTGAGGACAATCCCCGGTCAGAGGCTCTGCAACTTTGGAGCTCGGATTAAGCATGTCCACGCAACACCGAGTCGTCCGGTGTAGTCCTCGAGGGCAGCGACTCCATGCTTATGGCCGACCCCGTGGAAGAGTCCTTCAAGCCAAACAGCTCCTTACATTGCTGCTCACAATTCTTTCAGCTCTTTGTTGACATCTGCAGGCCGAGCAGGCAGGAAGAGACATCGTGGTCAGCACCAAGGCATGGATGCAGCAACTGCGGCGGCCCATGATGGACATGGTGCGGGGGCATTTGCCACATTGCTTAAATCCACTGTCCATAGACATAGTGGGGAACACAGCACCCATGGGATCAAGCTCACGTCTCAGTCAGGGAAGGCACGAGGGAACTCCCGCGCTCACAAAAAGAAAAAAAAAAAAGATGGGAGAGTTGTTTGGAGGGAGACTTTTGCTTTTGCTGTTTTACCATTTCTAGCAATTGCACTCCTGCATAGACCAGCTGTAAGATTGCTCTTCCGCCCTGTGATCAGCCTTGGAGGTAAAAGCTCAGTTTCCCATTGGACGTGGCTGAGGGTGTGTGACTGCAGGCACATGACCGAAGGGGTATGACGAAAAGGGCATGTTCTGCCCCTTTGGAGCTCCTTCAGAGCAGGAAGGAGCACTGATAGCAGCTCTGAATTGTTATGGGTAAGCGGAAGGCAAAGAACAAAGCATCAGGAGGTGATGGAGGAGCAGGCCCGGTCAAGGGGCCTATGGACCTCCATGTGTAGCCTGTTGCTTTGCCTCTTTCTATAACCGTGAGTAATACTTTAGATATTGAAACCTCCTTGAGTTCCAGTTGCCCTACACCTCCACCCCAGCCTTCTTCTATGATAGGCTTGTCTGCTCCGGACGCTAGCAGTGGTTCTCAGAGAGCCACTTCTCCTCTGTCTGCAAGTGAGCACTCTCCATGATCCCCCTCCCCTCTCGGGCCCCCAGCTGGTGTTTGGGACCCCAAGGCAGTTTCTCTTACATCAACATCTTCAAGTTTGGTTGTGCCGTTGGACCCCTCCACTGAGGTTTCCTTGAGGGATGTTTGGGGTAAGCTGTCAAGAGTGTAATCGATATTGATTGGAATCATGGGTCAATTGTGCAAGTTTGCTGAGGAGCCTGTGGACAAATTTAAACTGCAGGACTCTTTAATTTCCTCTTTAGAGACTCGTGTAATGAAACTTGAGGAATCTCAGTTTCATTGCAGTCTCTAGTGGGGGGCAGTAGTTAAGGATAGTTTGGTTATTCATACCAAACTAGAGGCAATGGAGAATCAATTAAGGGCAAGGAATTTGCGATTCCTGAATTTTCCTGTGATGTGGCTTCTGTACCCCCTCGAGCTGCTGAACAAGTATTTGAAAGAAATGTTGTTTAGTAATGTTGACGCATTAGTTATTTTTGTTTCCAAGCGGACTTGCGTAGATATGGCCAAAGGAGAGCAGATGGATTTCATCGCCTCTCCGGACAGCCTTGATTTAACTGCTTTTCTCAAGACCTCTCAGGACATTGTCTCTGAGAGGGCAACTCTGCTGGTCACTTTTGGATCAGAGTCTGATAAGATTTGTCTTGAAATAATACTTTTCTAAAAAGTCAAGATCTTCCCTTTTGTGGCCAGCTGATAAACATTTTTCCTGATGCTGCCAGGCCTACGCAAATGCGTAGGAAGGCTTTCTTACAGTTGTGATCTAAAGTCTTGGCTATCGGAGTCACATTCTATCTCAGTTTCCTCTGTAAGTGTGTGGTTACCTATGCTGGAAATAAGTTTGCTTTCACAGATGTTTCTCATTTGGAAAATTTTCTTTGGGACAAATCAGTGGGTTAGTATGGGTACTTGGGAATTTGTGTATACTCTTGACCTGTTTTTGGCTGGGGTAGATTTAGGTATTAATACATTTCTCTCTCTTCTACTTCTTTCACATGATGGGGTCTAGAACATCTCCTGCTAGTTTTTTGGGGGGGGTTTGCATATTTTCCTAATTTCCAATGCTAGCAGGTTATGCTTTTCTTATATACATTGTGTATGTATTTTGGTTGAAATCTTAATAAAAAGAAAAAGAAAAAGAAAAGATACCCAAGAAAAACGCAACACCGAGGCGAGGGCAGACTTGGGTGGCGATACGGTGATCATGGAACCGATCCGGCAAAAAAGAGCACAAAAACGCACAGGAAGAGAGGAAAAAATCAACTTTTACAGGGGACACAAACAGGACGTCTGCAGGGTTTCACAAAAAAAAGAAGACTGAATTAAGATGGCACCGTTGGGCAGGAAGGTGACCATGCATACGCGGTCGAACTCCCAAAAGCTTTCTTTGAAAGCTGGGGAGTAAATCCACATGGGCTCCGTCTGTGCTGTCACCCATATGTGGTGTCTGACTTCCTGCTTGTTCCTGAAGAACATTTGTGGTTTACATAATAAAATACATCAATAATAACAGCTCAGCACAAGTTTCCTCACAATCCACCTCCCCCCCCCCAAAAAAAAAGCTTGCACAAACAAATGTTTTCAATTGGCCTTTAAAAGATTTAAGATCAGTCTCCATTCAAAGTTGATGAGGAAGGGAATTTCAGAACACAGGAGGAACACTTGAAGTAAAGTCCTGAAACCCCTCTGATCCGCCAAATGAAAAAGAAGAGGCACCAATAAATCTATTAGAAGATAGCCACAGAACCTCTGTCTTCTGTAAATTCAGATTAAGATACATCTGGGCAAAATCCTCTCGCAACATAGAAATTGATCCTCCCTGACATATCCACCTCCCCGAAGAGCAGCAGAAACAACATCTGTTAAGAGACCAGCTGTAAGATTGCAACATCTGTAAGAGATGCATACATATCAAACTTCAAACCCATCTCTCTCATTAAAGAACAGAGTGGTAGCATGTAAATATTAAACAAGAACTGTGAGAGAATGAAGCCTTGAGGGACCCCACTCTCAAGCTCTCAAACATTTGACAATTGCTGACCATACTTCACACACACTGCTCCCTCCCATTCAAAAAAGTTGAGAACCATTGAAAATACTTGACTACTGTAGGAAATAGCGCCACCTAGATTATTTTATAATAAGACATGGACATGAAGCAATGAAAAAGAATCTATTATCAATCTTGCAAGACGGGTGACTAGCAAGTAGACACATCCCTTTGACATATTTCAGTGACATGTATACCTTTGTCAAATCAACAAGCACCTAAGCCCAACATCTTATTGGCTAACTAATACAATGTCATTGACCTATCTATTATGCTCAGGCAGCACACGTGGGTTTCTGCTCCTGTTTACTGTAGCCCCATCCCCTTTATTTATTCTTTTATCTTATTTAACATAATTCCCTCTTACATTACAGACCATATGCAAGAATGCAGTTTGCCTTGTTCTTCTGACATCTTTATCCCCTTTATGGTAGTACATACTGATATCAGTCCTTATCTTTTTTTTGCAAGTACAGGTGGTCAATGATTTATTTGCAAACCTTCCTTTCAAAGTCCCCATAACAGTTTCTAGTTTATTTATGTTTCTGCTTGCTCCATAAGACCTTTGCATTGCAAAAGGTCAACAGAGCAGGAATCCCTCTTTTATTTAACATAGCTTCATTATACAACTAAAACCAGCCCCGACCTCTGCAAAACTAGTTTTTCTGTCTTGCATACATTTTCTGCTGAGGGCTTTTGTCTCTTACAATATGGCAACCAAAAGAATCAGCTTTCTTATAAGCAGTATAATAGACTTACTTGTAGAAATGGACAGATAAAGGGGATACCAGAATCCTCAATATGTAATTAAAGATAGATGAATTTCTTGATGCAGATCTCTAAAATGTGCTCAGAAGTTTGTCCTTTAACCTACTTCCTCTTAAACAGAATAGGATATCATGATCATGAGTTCTGTGTAACTGTTTTTTAAAATAGTTTGGGAACACTGTTAATGCAAGCATAAAGAGTAAACATAGGCTATGAACTGCGCAACCATAGGTCATTGTACAGTCAACTATAGGCACCTGCTGGCACAGCATAATTTTTGCAACTCTGCAATTATAAATAATTGTCATAATCAAGTAAATTTCATCTAATACAATGCAATCAGCTCTTACTCTGTAAAAAGAACTCTAACGACACCTTGTGTTATGATTAATGACTGTGTTACTTCTCCCTTTTCTTTAATAAAAAGAGCTTTTCAGGAGGAAGAATTTGAATCCAACAGACGTGGAACTGTGCTGAGTCCATAGACCGTCTGTTGTTTTCCCTCTGAGCTCAAAGAAAGTAGCACTTTGTGTGTGATTGTGTTCTGTGTTACTCTCTGCTTATTTCTCACTGCTTGACGGACCAGAGACCGAAAGAGCCGTTGTATTGTGGCCAGATCACAGGGTTTTCTTCAGTTGGTGCCATTCTCAGATCAGTGTGTCCTTCAGCAGTTGGAAACAGCAGACAAGTCTCCAGGATACGTGTGGCAGGTTTCTGTCGTGAGTATTAAAAGGCAGTTTTTCTGTCATGAATATTAAGAGGCAGGTTTCTGTCGTGAGTTTTAAAATGGGCAATAAGGCCGGTAAAATTAAACAGAAAACTCAGTTAGATGAGTTGGGCGAAAAAGCTCGTAGTATAGGGATGAAAAAGGGAAGCCTGAATTATGAAATGAGGCGCAGGTTTGGTGATAGTGACCTTGATTAATGTTGGCCGTTAACATCCGATGACTGCCAGTAACCTCAATTTGCAGTTCCCCTTGGGGTGGAACTTTTCAGGAGGACAAACTGTGCTGGTTACAGTATGAGATGGCCCTTAATGATTTGGGGCAACCTCAAACCAGTCATGAATGGGTCGTGTATGGTTGGTGGCAGTTTAAGGCTGCTGAAAAAGTGCTGCAAGCCACTGACTCTGTGTTTGAAAAATTTAAAAATCAGGTGTTTAGGATGGATATGTGTTTTAACTAAACAGATAGAAACTGAAATTAATGCTAGTAATTGTGAATGTGCACAATATCAGCTAAGGCTGAAGGCGGAGACTGAAGATTTTGAACAGTAATTAGTTTGAGTGGTTGGAAGGATAGTGTAAATATAAAAGAAACTAAAACTTACAGGGAAAAACTTAAATCATTGCTCTATGACAAAATAGAATTAATCAAGCAAAGTTTTGAAGGACTAATTTTCATATCATAATTGTAGTATGAAGTGGATTCTCTAATTTAGTGGTTAGGGAAAAGGAATGTGCTGTACAGTACACTGCAGTAACAATTTGGAGGTTTCTGGCATAGATAACAGCTTGACATGACTGTATATTTTTTGCAGGAAGAAAGTCTTGAGCAACCGTGGTAAGATGTTTTTTTTTTTTGTGTTAGACTAACCATAAGCCTTATTGGGGAAGTTAAAAACACAAACTCCAAATGTGATTAACCATTCTTTTACTTGTGTATGTATATTAAACAAGTTTTATTTTCTAGGTCATGGATCTGAACTTATTTTGGTTATGAGCATTTATCTACTGATTCCATTCTATGTGTAATAATGCAAATACTGAAAAGTATTATTAGAAACAGTACTCCTTGGTGCTTTTTATATTTTCGGATACTCTGGGAAGAAAAATGACTGATGATATTCTCCAAATTGTATTTTTAGTTATAATTGATGTGAATGAATGGGAAGATCTTCCATGCTTTGATGTATTTAGATATTTGATAAATTGTGTGGATTTGTGGGATGTGACAAAGGTTAAGAAAAATTAAGTATTTAAAGGAAAGATAGAAGTTAGTAACTTAACTGGGAAAAAAACAAAACAAAATTAAATTGCTTGTCAAGTTAAGTCAAGCAAGTTTGTTTACTTAAAGGAAGAAAGTGAATGATACAACTACATTCAAACAAGTGAATTAAGTAATTAAAACAATATGGTAAATATATGTATAATGTTTTATTTTTCCTTTGTGATAGTAGACTAGTTGAAAATTACAACTATGATAGTGAATGACTAACAATGTCTGCAGAAAAAAAATGCTGATATTCCTCCTAGTCTCTTTTAAACTAATCTGCAAGAGTCGATTGGAGGAGTGGTCTTAAATTCTCATGTTGTGTATATTTTAGTTATTATGGAAAGACCTCTGCAGAACTGATGTTGTTAATTGCAAGTGTGAAGCGAATGCCTTGTTGCTAGTGGAATAGTTTTAAATTAGTATCACTGAGTTAGATTCAATATGCTTACCACTTCTGTTGCTACTGTTTGTGTTCTCGCTCAGAAATTTCCCACTGGACTTAAGCCACTGGGTTATTTTTTTTTCAGACTTTTTGTTACTCTTTTGTAGCAGGAATGCCTCCATGCTTTCAGTCTCTGGCAGCAGTAGTCTTTGCAATCCAGATTACTGATTTTCTAGTACTACATGTCTCTCATTCAGTTTTCATGTCTTCTACACTTGGGAAAAACAAAAAACAAAAAAAAAAACAGCTTTCTTCCAGCTCTAGAATGTTACTGTTTGACCTCACTATGTACTGATGGCTCTGCTTTGCGCAATGAATAAGGAAAATTGATGCAATTATAAGAGTTGAGTCTGTGACAGAGTTGGCTGCTTTGCTATTTGTTAGTGCTTAACTGAAGTGTTCGCTTTTTCGTTATCTGCTCACTTGATCATCAATACTGACTTTGTCTTACGCTTCTTGCATGGGGAGCTCTATGTGCTGATCCTTTACTACTCTGCTGTTTTGTTCTGCAAACAGTGTAACAAAGATAGAATTGTTAAGCCATTAAGAAGTAGTAATTGACTTTCTAATTGGTTCAAATTTGGTGTTAAAAAAAAGGTTTTATAGTTTATGAATGTATACACCCTTATGTAAATGTCCCTTCTTTTGTGAGCTTAGATGTCTATGCGAATTAGAATGGAATAGAAAAATAGTCTAATGACTAGAGTACTACCACTCCTTGTGACCTTTGACAAGTCACTTAACCCCTCATTACCTTACAAAGAAAAACAAAATTCCAAGTTATCAATGTTCCTGTTTAATGTGCTGTACCAAGTTTTAGTTGCAATGTGAACTGCTGTGACTAGTGGGGAAGTGGTATTAAAAAATAATACCATAAAAAGGAAAAGGGTATATTACTGATAATGTTTAAAGTAATGTGCGTTGAACCATCACCTAAGACAGCCTTCCTAATTGTTGACAAACAATTGAAATTAGTTTAATTTATTTGTCATAAACTGCTAGTTATGTTTTAATGTTTGTTACCCCCTTGAATAACCAGATTGACTATATCTTGTATATTGTTATAACTGGAGAGTACATCACAAATAAAATTAGTGATATGAATATGTAACATTTGATTTGGCAAATAGAATAAGTTTAGGAATGTAGATGAAAAAATAGAAGTATGTTACATGCTAGCTATATAATAATTTAGTGCTAGCTATAGATGTATTGTAATTAACAATGGATAATATAATTCTGTTCAACAATTTAAGACTGTCATTAGGGATGAATAATTGTGCTTCTTTGCAATTGTATGGAATCAAGAGAGATGCTGTAGTGGAGAGTTGGGTTTTTACAAATTATATATTGTATGCACTGAATCCTAATGGGCTGAAGAAGAAAACTACTGTGAATGATAATGCCACTGAATATGGAGACTCCTGATAAAGATCAGCGATTCCAGCAGAACTATTCATGTATGCGCAGCAGTGAAGCCTGGGTGGACGGTCACTGAAAAAGCTTTATCTAAGATGTGCATGGCACAGCCCATGGTGCGAAAAGATGCTGCTGAAGAATCTGGAGTGATGATTGGTGTCATGATATGAGGGACTAATCTCTGAATTATTGATAGATCTATGAGAAGCAGTTGGCCACTGCTAGAAGAGGTAGTGCTTACAAGAATAATTGGTAAAGTCTTGCTCTCTGTACACATTCTTATTGAGGCTAAGCAAAGGCAAACAATGTCACATGATTTTGTGTAACAACTTCCTCCAATGAACAAGATGGAGCTTACCTATGGACCAGATGTGCCTAGGACTCTGAAGGAAAATCTGCAAAATAAAGCCTACTGTAGAAGATTTATTCTGGATATGGACATGTTTCAGCTACCGCTTTTTTGTAATGATTCTTTATAGAATCACAGGGAGGACTGTAGAAATGGACAGATAAAGGGGATACCTGCATCCCTAATATGTAATTAAAGACAGATGAATTTCTTGATGCAGATCTCTAAAATGTGCTCAGAAGTTTGTCCTTTAACCTACTTCCTCTTAAACAGAATAGGATATCATGATCATGAGTTCTGTGTAACTGTTTTTTAAAATAATTTGGGAACATTGTTGATGCAAGCATAAAGAGTAAACATAGGCTATGAACTGCACAACCACAGTTCATTGTATAGTCAGCTATAGGTCCCTGCTGGCACAGCATAATTTTTGCAACTCTGCAATTATAAATAATTCTGTCATAATCAAGTAAATTTCATCTAATACAATGTAATCAGCTCTTACTCTGTAAAAAGAACTCTAGCGACACCTTGTGTTATGATTAATGACTGTGTTACTTCCCCTTTTTCTTTAATAAAAAGAGCTTTTCAGGAGGAAGAATTTGAATCCAACAGATGTGGAACTGTGCCGAGTTCATAGACCGTCTGTTGTTTTCCCTCTGAGCTCAAAGAAAGTAGCACTTTGTATGTGATTGTGTTCTGTGTTACTCTCTACTTATTTCTCACTGCTTGAGGGACCAGAGACCGAAAGAGCTGTATCATCATGGCCAGATCACAGGGTTTTCTTCATTACTAACACACTTTACATACATAGACACACTTTAAATACATAATCCTTTATGTATGGGTCGGCTCCCTGACTTCTTTTAACAATTTTTGGCTATCATGGTCCACACAGTATGCCTTCTGGCTTTGGGTTTCTGTTCCTTCTGTCAGTCCTTATCATAAAGGACCACAAAGATAAGGAGGGGAGGAGGAGAGGGGAGTTATGTGCTTAGCAAAGCCTAAGAGCCACTATCTCTAGGTGCAGAACAAGGCAGTGAGATAAGAATCTACATGAGATGACAGGCTGTTATACCAGACAGTTTTTGCAAAGCACTTCTAGAAGCCTCTATAATACTACACTTATTTTTGCTTAATTTCCTGATCATTCTGTAAAAATAACAATTTACATTCTTCTATCAACTACTTATTTCCCACTCTCATTTCCTTTTAATTTCTTCCTAGGAATTGTATCAGTCCTCCCACTGTCACTTAACTAGCCCCTTACTTTCACCAATTCAGTCTTCTAATTTACACCCAGTATTTTAAATGCCTACCAATATACTATTGCTTCAGTATACTTCCCCATTCCTATGGCCTCATTACATTTTTGTACACATCCTGCTCAGCTGTGGGCAGTTGTCATCATTTCCTAATAAAGCTAGTCTAAAGCTCTCCCTGCTACACTGGCAAGTTTATGAGCATTGATACTCTAACACATTGCTTCTCAACTAGCCTGCCTTTGGAAAGTTCTTGGTGTGACTGACTGGGGCATGTTTAGACATGAGTTCAAGAGGGCATTGCCTTACTTCAATTGGATAGCACCCCAGGGAACAGCCCTCTGCTTACTACTCCAGTCTCTCTTCTCTGAGCCAACACATACAGAACAGGAAGGGAGGGGATGAGCCTGGAGAAGACAGAACAAAGAGGAGCTGCTTTGCTCTCTAATCTGCCTTTTCCTCATCAATCATAGTGGTGGGCTTTGATTAGAGCAGATTCTACATACAAAAGGAGACCCCCCATTCTCCCTGTTGCAGCACATTTCTGTTATTAAAATCCCCCCATTTATTTTCAGTTTAATGATTAGAATATGTAACACCAAACTCTAGTAGCTGTTTGGCCCCTAGAGTAAACTGGATGCTCTGAAATGCAGCTAACATCTGACTTGGAATATATCTCCTACATAGAAGTGACATACTGGGAATAGCTGGATTGTGTTGGCTAAATGTTTCTTGGTGCATAATTAAATCTCTTGTATACAGGACAATCACCAGCCCCGAAGCTTTTGTATCAAGCCCAAAAATATTGTATAACATAACTTAAAAGAATGTGCTTTTAGGTATCATTTGAAAGAAGGTAATTACAATCTTCCAAGAAGACATTCCACTGGACTCCTCCATCCACCTATCAAACTAAACTGCTTGCTTAGTACTAGTACTACAGACAGCAAGTGTCCCTGATTCACCCAATAGAAAGGAGGGTAGGCCTTAACACTTCCTTGCCTCCCCTGGTAGGAGAAGGCAGTGCGAGGAGATGATGCACCCTAAGTGACCTACTCTCTTGCATCCAGAGCCGGTGCTATCTTTTTTGCTGCCCTGTTCAAGAGATTGCTGTGCTACCCCCCCCCTTCCCCCCCCCCCCGTGGATTCCAATGAAGCCCTTCACAAGCCTCTCTTTAGTCCCAACATGATGAAAATTTTCTGAGAGATACCTATGTTAGTCTGGAGTAGCAAAAATGACAGAGGCAGGCAAAACCTTATAGATGTCACCTTATAGGCTAACCAATTTATTAAGGGCCTCCAGGCTCCACACTATCCGCCATGCTCTTCAATATCTACCTACAGCCACTCTGCTCAATAATACGCGCTCATAACATCAACTACCACATCTACGCAGACGACATAATGCTGTATGCTCACATCACAACCACCAACCAACAAATAATCACCTGTCAGACTGCTTCATTGAAATCTTCAGCTGGCTACAAGAGAACAGCCTATCCATCAACATTAAAAAAACAGAAGCCCTCATAGTGACCAAAGACCCTAACTTCACCTCGCCACCACACCTCGTACTAGGAACCACCCAAATACAAATTCAACCCCAAATAAAATATCTAGGAATCATCATCGATCAAGCGCTTACATTCAACCAACAGATAGAAAAGACTACCAGAACAATATTCCACAAAACAAAGATGGTACAACGACTCAGACCACTCCTCGACCCAAATGACTTCAGAACAGTCATACAAGCCATGACGCTTCCCCATCTGGACTACTGTAATACGATTTATCACGGACTACCCGCCACCCACATCAACCCCATACGAATAGCACTAAACACCACAGCAAGAATCATCCAGAAAGCGAAAAAACATGACCACATTACTCCAATCCTAAGAGAACTCCACATCCTCCCTCTCGAAGCAAGAATAAAATACAAATCTATCATGCTCATCCACAAAGCCCTCCATCAGACACAATCTTCTCAACTCCGGACTCTACTACCCCAGACCACCCTCAACAAACGAACCCGTCAGAACACCAACAACACACTCACCATCCCCCATGAACGAACTAAATTCCATCAGCAGACCTGCAACAGAGCATTCAAAATGTACGCACCCTCTTTCTGGAACTCCCTCCCGAACCTGATCCGAAGAAACAGTGACCTCCCCACATTCCGAAAACAACTAAAAAACATCCTATTTCACAAATATGTTGGACCAGAAAAAGACTCCTCTCACTGATTGCACCTCCAGCCCCTGAAAGACCCCCTCTATCACCAACTATGAAACTTACGTCTTTTGTCTAATCTGTTCCTTTCTGTTCGAATCATTAATGTTGACCCTCTTGAAGACAGCCCCCCTTTTTTTTCTGTCGACTTGATTACTGTCCACCCCCCTCCCTTTTTGTTAGACCACGTTGACCCGGTGAAAAGCGAGATATAAATGTAGCTACATAAATAAATAAATAAGGTTTATACCTCTATAAATCGGTCAATCTATAATGTGCCACATGCCTCTATCATTTTTGTCCCAACAATAACTTAATAAAACGTATGAGTGTCTGATCATCATTTACATATACCGGTGGGGTTACAGAGGCTACCAGATTTCTACATAACTTCTCTCCAGCGCCAACTACCATATAAATGAAGGAGGTTTGGACAAGTTCCTGGAGGAAAGGTCCATAAACCATCCTTTGGGTAGAGAGGCTATGCTCAAGGAGTCAAAAGTTCCCCCTTGGCTGGGCCGGAGCTGGTGCCTGGGACTTTGGAGCTTTCTGCCTACGTGAACCATGCCCATGTCCCTTGGCCTGCTGACCCTTTTGGGGAGCTAGGGAAACCTGATAAGGTGCATAGTTTCTGTAAGCAGCTCCCTTTCTCGGGTAGAAGGGCTTTTTACCCAAGCCCTTCTGTTGGGGAGGGGCAGTGGTCTTTTTAGAGAGCCTGGTCCTCGTCATGAACTCTCCAGCTCAGCAGCCTTGTCGGTCATGGGTCTGCCAAAGAGGTTCTCTCCTTGGCAGGGGACATCAATCAATTTGTCCTGAACTCACTGCTCGAGGTTGGACGACTGTAGCCAAACCTGGTGGCGTGCACAGATGCCTGCCGCTGCTACTCGAGCCACTGACTCAAACCAGTCAGAAGCTGCCCGAGACATGAATTTGGAGCATTCACAGACTGCTTTGGCCAAGTTATTGAACCTTCGCCAGGTCTCTCAGGTACATGCCCATGTACAGCTGGTGGGCCTGGATGCGGCTGATGAGCATTGAGCCCTGGTAGCACTTCCTGCCGAGAGCGTCCAGGGTGCGGGCCTCCCTGCCGGGGGGCACTGAGGAGTGCGTCTTTTGGCTTTTCAGCCGATGCATGGCAGACGCCACCACCATGGAGTTATGCGGCAGTTGTGACTTTTCGAAGCCTGGGCTCCGGCGGACTCGATACATCGAGTCGAGCCGTTTGCTCACCACCAGCACCGAAGCCGGCATCTCCCACATTCGGAGCATCAGCCGTTCCAGGATGGGAGGGATGGGCACCGTGAGCAATTCCCGAGAAGGGGCCTCGTACTGGAGGATTTCCAACTCATTTGCCCGAGGATCCTCCTCTGACTCTGTAGGGAAAGCACAGTTACTTACCTGTAACAGGTGATCTTTGGGAACAGCAGGAATTAGTCATCACATATGGGTACGTCGGTACCGACGGAGCCCGCGCGGGAAAGCTCCCCAGCTTTTCAGATTAAAAGTTTTTGGGGCCTCCCACTGCACATGCGCGCTGCCTTCCCGCCTTCCTGACCAGCTCTCGTCAGTTCGAGTTTAAAGCTGAGACAATAGAGAGAGGACAGGAAGATAGATAGATAGAGATACAACTCCTAGGGGAGGTGGGTGGGTTGTGATGACTAATTCCTGCTGTTCCCAGAGATCACCTGTTACAGGTAACTGTGCTATCTCCAGGAACAAGCAGGAATAAGTCATCACATATGGGGACTCCCTAGCTAAGATGCCTGGGAGATCCCCCTCCAAGGGTAAACCATCTTCGTATGGATCTCAGGCATCCATCCAGGGAAGGTGGGCAGGAGTTGTTTAAGTATGGAACAGGTGTTTGAGGACAGCCTGACCAAACAAGGCATCCCGGCGGGAGTCCTTGTCCAAGCAGTAATGGGCTGTGAAGGTATGAACCGAGGCCCAAGTGGCTGCTCGACAGATCTGATCTATGGACACAGAGTGAAGATGAGCCATAGAAGTGGCCATGGCTCTCACATTGTGAGCTGTGACATGGCCCTCCAGAGAAATGTTCTTACTCTGGTAAGCAAAAGAAATACACTGAGCGATCCAATTGGAAAGTGTATGTTGGTGACTGGAAGTCCCAAATGAGAAGGATCAAAAGCCACGAAAAGTTGGGAAGACTTTCGATGTGGTTGAGTCCTGTTGAGGTAAAAGGCAAGAGCTCTTTTACAATCCAGAGTATGAAGGTTCCTCTCTGCACTGGATGCATGAGGAGCCGGGAAAAAGACAGGTAGATATACCTCTTGATTAAGATGAAAAGGCGAGACCACTTTGGGCATAAAGTGGGGATTCGTCCTAAGGACCACCTTATCATGATGAAACCTAGTATAAGGTGGATGAGCCACTAAAGCCTGCAGTTCACTGATGCGGCGAGCCGAAGTGACTGCAATAAGGAAAACAACCTTCCAGGAAAGAAATTTGAAGGAGGTAGAGTCCAAAGGCTCAAAAGGTGGCTTCATAAGCTGACCTAGAACTAGGTTCAAATCCCATGCTACCGGGGGAGGTCGGATGGGAGGTTTAGTTAGGGTCAGGCCTCTCATGAAACGTGCAACAAGAGGATGAGAGGAGACAGGTTGTCCATTTATAGGTTTTAAGGATGCTGCAATAGCACTCAAATGGACCCTTACTGAATTCGTCTTAAGGCCTGCATTTGAAAGATGCAGGAGATAGTCCAAGAGGGAATTCAAAGGAAGTGCTAGAGGGTCAAGAACCTGCTGAGCACACCAAATGGAAAAACGCTTCCATTTGAAAGCATAAGAACGCCTCGTGGAAGGTTTCCTAGAGGCATGAAGGATATCTTTCACAGGCTGAGAAAGATTAAAGTCTTGAAGACTTAGGCCTTCAGTAACCAAGCTCTGAGATGTAGGGATTTGGGGTTTGGGTGCCACAAAGTCCCCTTCTCCTGAGACAGGAGGTCTGGCGCAGCTCCCAGGTCTAGGGAGGATCCCTGGGAGAGATGCAGAAGTAGAGGGAACCACACCTGGCGTGGCCAGCGGGGAGCTATGAGGATCATAGTCCCGTGATCCCTCTGGAGCTTGAACAGAGTCTTGGATATTAGAGGAATGGGTGGAAAGGCATAGAGGAATTCCTGACCCCAATGCAGGAGGAAGGCATCGTGGGCCTGAGCTCCCTGACACTGAGTTCTGGAACAGAACCGGGGAAGTTTGGCATTCCACGGACTTGCAAAGAGGTCTATGTCCGGGGTCCCCCATTCCTGAAAGATTCTGCGTATCTGGTCCATATGTAGGGACCATTCGTGTGGAAGCAGAACTCGACTGAGTCTGTCCGCATGAGAGTTTTGAACTCCTGGAAGATACACTGCAAGAAGGTGAATTTGATGCTCTCTGGCGAAGGCCCATAATCTGAGAGCTTCGTTGCAAAGCGACAGAGAGCCTGTCCCTCCTTGTTTGTTTATATAGAACATGGCTACCTGATTGTCTGTCTGAACTAGGACAGTCAGGTTGACAAGGAGGGTATAGAAGACCTTGAGGGCAAGGTAAATTGCTCGCAGTTCCAGGAGGTTGATATGAAGGGTGGTCTCCTGTGGAGACCAAGTGCCCTGAGTGGAGAGGTTCTGAAGATGAGCTCCCCACCCTGTCTGGGAGGCATCTGTTGTGAGGGTTGCTTGGGGCAACAAAGGTTGGAAGGGGGCCCCCAACAACAGATTCTTGGTGGATGTCCACCATTGGAGGGACCAAAACAGACAGCTTGAGGTGAGTATTTGGTCGGAGAGCGCTCCAGATGCTTGAGTCCACTGGGTGGCCAAGGTCCATTGAGCTGCTCTCATATGCAGACGAGCGTAGGGCACCACATGTACCGTGGAGGCCATGTGGCCCAGAAGTCGCAGCATTTCCCGGGCTGTCAAATGACTGCTGGACTGAGCTTGGGAGGCCAAACTCAGCAGGCGTTGGGCCCTGAGCTGAGGCAGGTAGGCCCTCGCAGTGATGGTGTCTAACTGGGCCCCTATGAACTCGAGAGACTGAGTAGGGATTAGTTGAGACTTGGGAAGGTTTACTACCAGTCCCAGATACTGCAGAAGACGCCTTGTGCGGTCCAGGGAAATTTGGGCCTGGGACTGAGATGGAGCTCGGATGAGCCAGTCGTCCAGGTATGGGAATATGAAAATTCCCAGGCCTCTTAGAAAGGCAGCTACGACTGCCATGCATTTGGTGAACACTCTTGGAGCAGAGGCTAGACCGAAGGGGAGTACTCTGTACTGGAAATGTTGTCCCTGAAACAGAAATCGAAGGTATTTTCTGTGGGATGGGTGGATGAGTATGCGTGTATACGCATCCTTTAGGTCTAGAGAACAAAGCCAATCCTGACTCTGAAGGTATGGAAGGAGAATGCCCAGAGAAAGCATTTTGAATTTCTCCTTGAAAAGAAATTTGTTCAATTCTCTCAGATCTAGAATTGGTCTGAAGCCCTCTGTCTTCTTTGGTATTAGAAAATAAGGGGAGTAGAATCCCGTCCCCTGTTGAAGAAGAGGGACCTCCTCTATTGCCCCTTGGGCAAGGAGGGAGGAGACTTCCTGACCCAAGAGGGTCAGGAGAGATGGGGGAGAATTGAACTGCCTCACCATAGTATAAGGAGGAAGGTCGGAAAAATGGAGTTTGCAACCCTCTCTGATGATAGAGAGGGTCAATTGCTCTGATGTAATTTGCTCCCATCTGGGAGCAAAGTGAGCTAACCTTCCGGGTATGGTGAGGGGCTCTGGTTGTTCTAGAGCCAGAAAAGTTAAGTTCTCTAGGGGCAAGTCAAAACCCCTGAGGGGGTTGAGCCTGCTGAGGCGTAGCAGACGCCGCAGGCTTTGACCTTGCCTGTTTAGGTTGCTGACGTTTAGCAGCAAAACGAGGCTGAGAGGATTGTTGGCCAGTATTTGTGGAAAATCTGGACTTCTTGTAATAAGGCCTCTTAAAAGACTTCTTTTTGGCAGGAGTGGAGGTAGACTTAGAAAGTCTATCTAAGGTGGCATTTTCTGCGTCCATTTGAGTGGCCTTAATTTGCCACTCCTCACCAAATAAGTTCTCACCTGTACAGGGCAGATTCCGTAAGCCATCTAGGACCCAAGGTTCTAGATCAGAAGCCTGGAGCCAAGCAAGATGTCAGGCTGCTATAGCAATGCCCGAAGCCCTACCAGCGCCCTCAAAGGAATCAAAAGCTGCCCTGTTGGAGAACTTTGAAATATCCAAAAGGTGTTTCACTAAGAAAACGAACTCCTCCCTTTTATCCTCAGGGATGAAGGGGGCAAAATGCCGAACTTTTAGAGCGATTTCACTGAGAAACATGCCCATGTAAAGACTATAGGAATTAATCCTGGCTATAAGCATAGTAGCCTGGAAAATTTTCCTGCCAAAAGAGTCTAGAGTCTTACATTCTCGCCCTGGAGGAGTAGAAGAGTGCCTTTTGGTACTCTTTATCTTCTTCATTGCAGACTTCACCACAATAGAATGGTGAGGCAACTGGGTTTTTTGGAAACCAGGAGAAGGGGGGACACGGTACATGGTGTCCAACCTGCAAGAAGAAGGACAATGTTAGAGGAGCCTCCCATAAGTCCATCAAGTGTTCTTGAAGGATTTCATGGATAGGCAGGGTGACTGCCTCTTTAGGAGACTTAGAGTATCCTAAAATATCCAGTTTCTTTGATCTGGGTTCCTTTTCAGAGGATGAAGCAATAGAAAGACCTTTAGCTATTTCTATGATGAAGTCCTGAAAGGACAAATCCTCTGGTGGAGACATTCTCCTTTTAGGAGAAGAAGGCTCCTCAGGAAGATCAAGGGAGAACTCATCAGAATCATCAGAGGAGTTAAAATCCTCTGAAGAAGCAGAGTATCCTCTATGTGCTTCCAACGCACGATACGCATACCGTTCGGTATCGACATCGGGCGTACCGGGCATGGGATCGGTACCGGGCAAAAGCCCGGATCCGGCATGCGGAACCGATCTGCGTTTGGAAGACGATGGCCTCGGTTCCGGTATGGAAGCCATTACCGGAACCGGACCCGGTACCGCTGGCCGCGGTACCGAGGGCGTAGCAGCATTAATAAAAGCCAGAATGGCCTGCTGCATGACTTGGACAGTATTGCCCATAGACGCCACTGCTGCCTGGATGTCGGTATCGGTATGGGCCGGTACCCCAGAGCAGCACAACAGGTGATCTGTCGAGGCCGCGCCATCGATGTCAACCTGTGACCCCATGATTGCTTTGGAGGCCGGAACCTCCCGCCGGGGTTTTTTGGCCTGGGCAGAATCCTCGAACTCAGAATTGAGGCCTTCAGTAACCAAGCTCTGAGATGTAGGGACATCTCTTTAGAAAGAGATTTGCTTTTAGAGGATTTGCCCACTGGAGTTTTGGTTACCTGAGATCCATCCGGAGAGGAAGACCTGGATGACTGTGATGCTTCTGAAGGAAACAGCACATGGAACTTGTTGGCCCGGTTCTGCAATCCACGTTTCGACATCTGGGAGCAGGATGGGCAGTCCGGCATGGAATGGTCAGGTCCTAAACAATTAAGACACCATTCATGGGTGTCTGTAACAGGAATGACAGCACTGCACTTGGTACACTTTTTAAAAGCAGGAACTGGCTTCTCAATGAGGAGAATTTGTGTAGGCCTGAAGGCCTAACAAAGTACCAAGCTGTGCTGAAGAAAAGAAAAAAATATATTTTTTTTTTTTAAAGAAAGAGAGAGAGACCGGCAGTACTGGTTTCAGAATGGGGAAGGCAGGTACGCGGTCTAAAGAAAACAATAAAATTAATTTCTTCAGCGGTGACAGGAACACGACCTGCTGGCTCCGCGGAAAAAAAAAGAAACTGACTACAGCTGGTCAGGAAGGCGGGAAGGCAGCGCGCATGTGCAGTGGGAGGCCCCAAAAGCTTTTAATCTGAAAAGCTAGGGAGCTTTCCCGCGCGGGCTCCGTCGGTACCGACGTACCCATATGTGATGACTTATTCCTGCTTGTTCCTGGAGATTGCCAGGGCCTTGGACATGTCCTTGACAAAATCAAGGAAGCCCATGTCCTTGGGCGGAGACCACTGTCGAGGCTCCGAGATTGGAGAGTCAGATGTGACGTCATGATAGCGACGGGTATTGGGGGACGCCTTGCCCTCCATCTCCCACTCGGACTAGTTCATTGAGGACTCGAAGGAGGGCTAACTCTGCGGGCCTCAGGGCTCCCGATGCACTGCGGCCGGTACCTGGCAGACTTGTTGGGGATGACCACGGTCCCATCAAGCGGGACTCAGACCGCAACCTTGGCCGAGGATCAGCTCGACCTCCGGGGACGTCAAGGGCCCGGTGGTCGGGGTGGATGAACCAGCTGTGCTGGACAACAGCTGCTGATCCATAAAGGCAGACAAACTGTGCTCCAGTGCCGCCATTCTGGATTCCAGGCCAGAAGGCGCCAGCCTTCGGCACGGGCACCGAGGGACTTGTTCCCTATGCCGGCTCCCCCGAAGGGGAATCCTCGATGAGGATAGTGTCTGGGGACAGAGGCCAGTCCATGGTCAGATCCTTCCGGGGGACCTTCACAGGCCGCTCCTTCTCAGACGCCTCAGATGGACGTCTCGGACTGCGGGACTGGGCCCAGGGGACACCCAGGCGCTCGGAGCCATCCAGGGACACTGCCTTCGAGGGTTTCTTCTTCTTCCTGGGTTCCCTTGAGGGAGACCCCCTTTCTGAGGACCCATGATGAGGCTCGGGTACAGAGGATTCCGCCTGAGATGTCAGAGCCTCAGATGAGGCCCTGGCCTTCGGAGGCACTGGGGGCTCGGGGAAAAACTTATTGTGCTGCTGCTAATGGCTCTTGAGGGCCTTATAGTACATCCTCTTGCAGAGACCACAGACTGCCGGGTCGTGATCTGGCCCCAGGCAGCAGAGACAGCAGTCGTGTGTGTCGGTCAAAGACAATTTTTGAGCACTGATCACACCTCTTAAAGCCACTGGTAGCCATGGGGGGGAAAAAGTACCCCTGCGAGGTCGAAGACTCTCCAGGCTGCCAGTGGGAGAAAAAAAGGCACGAAGACACCAGAAAAAGAAAAGAACGAAAACTACAAAAAAATGGGCCAAATTCGATGTCGAGGCAACGAAGTCTGCCGGTGGGAAGAGTATCGTTGCGATGCTTGAGGCGAGTATGAAACTCGGAGAGATAAATCAACTTTTTCCAGAGACAGGCCAGAAAAACATCTGAAGGGCTCCGCGGAAAAAAGGAGACTGAGTAAGATGACACCCTTGGGCGGGAAGGGGACCATGCAAGTGTGATGGCATCTCCCAAAGGCTTTCTTTGAAAGCTGGGGGGATGCTTCTGCAAGGGCTCCATCAGTGCCAACGTCACACATATGTGAGGAATGACTTCCTGCTTGTTCCCGGAAAAAGTCCATAAACCATTACTAAAGTGAACTGGAGAAATTCACTACTTATCCCTGGGATAAGCAGCATAGAATGTGTGTACCCTTTTGGAAACGTGACAGGTACTTGTGACCTGAATTGGTCACTGCTGGAAACAGGATACTAGGCTCAATGGACCTCTGGTCTGACCCAGTATGGCGTATCTTATGTTCTTATAGCTCAGCATTTCTGTGTATGTGTGCATATGTCATAGGGAGTGTTGGAGGATGCATGTGTGTTTTCATGTGCCATGGGGAGTGTCATGACTTCATGCGTGGGTATGTGTGTTTCATGGGGAGTGTTGAACGCTTTGTGTGCATATCTCATGGTGAGTGTCAAGGGCTTCATGCATGCATCAGCAGAGTGCCGCAGGGAGGTGTCCTTAGTCCGATTCTTTTTAATATCTTTGTTAGTGATATGGCGGAAGGGCTGTCGGGTAAGGTTTGCTTCTTTGCAGATGATACCAAAATCTGCAATAGAGTGGATACCCAGGAAGGAATAGATAACATGAGGAGGGATCTAGCTAAGCTTGAAGAGTGGTCTAGAATTTGGCAGCTGAAATTTAATGCTAAAAAAGATAAAGTAACTAAAAAGGTAGAAAAGGCGACTGCGAAAGCCAGAAGGATACTTGGATGTATAGGGAGAGGAATGGGCAGCAGAAAAAGGGAGGTGCTAATGCCTTTGTGTAAGTCTTTAGTGCAACCTCATTTGGAGCTTTGTGTGTAATTCTGGGGACCGCACCTTCAAAAGGATATAAGCAGGCTGGAGCTGGTGCAGAGGGTGGCTACTAAAATGGTTAGTGGTCTTTGTTATGTAGCATATGAAAAAAGATTTTAATATGTATATTTTAGAGGAAAAGCGGGACAGATGTGATATGATTGAGACATTTAAATACCTCCATGGCATAAATGCCCAGGAGAGCTTCTTTCAACTGAAAGCAAGCTCTGCTATGAGGGGACATAGAATGGGGGTGAAAAGGAATAGATTCAGGAGTAATATGTGTTAACATTTCTTTACGGGAAAAGTGGTAGATGCGTGGAATAGTCTCCCAGTGGAGGTGGTGGACACGAGGTCAGTATCTGAATTTAAAAAAAAAAGTATGGCACAAACTCAAGAGGATCTCTAAAGGTAAAAAGGGGACTAGTGTAGTTGATATGGAAGGGCAGACTAGATAGGACTTGTGGTCTTTTTTCTGCCGTCATGTTTCTATGTCATGGGCAGTGTAGAGGGTTTTGTGCATACATGTGCATGTCATGGGAGATATTGGAGACTGCATGCATTTTTGTCTGTCATGAGAAGTGTTGGGGGCCATGTGTGTCTATGTGTCTGTCATGCAGAGTGTCAGGGGCTATGTGTGCACGTTTATCTGTCTCTCTCTCCCTTCTATCCTCTATGATAAGCTCTCTCACAGGCTTCTTCCAGTGTTTTTCTCTCTCTCTCATAATCCCCCAAGCCTATTTCTCTCATAATCCCCCAGCCTGCTTCCTTCTCTCTCATCCTTCCCCTAATCTTTTTCTCTTTCGCTTAAGGCCTCATCAGGCTTCACTCAGTGTCTCTCCCCAACCCCAACTATCCTACCCCTAGTCTCTCTCTCTTCACCCCACAGTCTTGCCCCAATCTGTTCTCTCTCTCTCTCTTCACCCGGCATTCATCTTACTCATTATGCTCCTCCAGAGTCCAGAAGTGCTGCTGACCATTTAACTAAAGGCTCCTAAAAATCAGTGCAGAGCTTTGAAGCCCACGCACTATGCTGACTTGTGCTGCCTTCCCAGGCTGCTGTCCTGTGCAATCAGAGTTTGCACAGTGGGTCATGCTGGCCTTGTTTGCGTCCCCCCTTGCCATCACTGTCACCCCTCTCCAGGACTTACAATGATGGCAATGGCCGCAAACAGCCTGTGGCACTTACCTTTAACTTCTTTGCTTCCGCCCCCTCTGACACCCGATGCCAAAACAGTACAAAATAAATAAATAATGCCAGAGTGAGGTAGGGTGGGAAGGGAGATGGGCCCCACCTCTCATTCCCTCCTCTGATCATGTCTAGGACAGCACCAGAACTATTGTGGAGTATGCTCCCCCATGATGGGAGAAGGGGGTGTCAGAGCACACCAAGCACAACCTGCACACATCCTCAGGGAAGCCTGCAGATGTGGGCAACAGGGTCAGGTAGCACCCTCATGGCCCATCCTATTGCACCCCCCACCCCCCCGTGGTCTGCCCCTATAGCATGAGGGGGGCACAAGCCCCCACCCACAGAGGGCCCCCATGTTCCCTTCTATTGGTAGGGTCTGTGATAGACCACCACATGGTGGTGATCAATTCAAAATAGCCCCCAGACTGAGTCCCCCGGCTGTCCTGGCAAAAGCACCTTGGAAGATCACAAGAGCTCCCCAGATCCATGGGATTGCTTCAGCCCCTGGCCAAGAAAGGAACACCAATCAGTGAGCTCTAATACCAAAGACCCACATTCACTGATAGAAGCATTATATAGCTGCTCAGAGCTGGTAGGCCTCTGCCACATCCTCCCTCGGTCAGGGTGAGAGGCTATCTGCCCCTATCCTCTTCTTATGTGTCTGCCCTGCTTCTGCCCTTCCTATTTCCTAACACACATGGCTGGAGCATGAGCATGGTGAGTGTAGCTAGGGCCTGGTCAGAGGTTGGTGTTAGCTGCAACTATGCTAGTAGCACATTTGTGCACTAGCACACGACTAGCACACCAGTCCCACCGTGCACTCTGACTCTGCCCCATTTTCACCTAACCCCACCTATTCATGTGCTGCTTGGCTATTGCTAGATTTTCGGTGTAGTCAGCTTTTTAGCATGGTCTGCATTCCTTGCTGCTGCCCTGCCCAAAAGTACACATACTGCATGCTAAACACCACATGCTAACGCACTTTAGTAAACATGCCCCCAAATTTAGTGAGCTTAATCCTCCCATCAAAAGTAAATAATGAATGGCAAATCTGTATTCAACTTACAAAAACCAATATTTAGCTCTGTTCTTAAATCAAGCCAAGACTATGATGTTTACGGATGCAACAATAAAAGATGATCATTATATGACACTGGATATGTCATTTTAAATTATTGCAAACATTAGGTCAAGTCGATATAAAAATTTTATTGGCAAGCCAATTTTACAATATAAAATGAAAAAAGGTTAAGTACAGCCTCATTTAACAAAAAGTAGTAAATATATAAAATTTAAATCCTGAATAGCTGTTAGTTTAAAAAAAATATACCATCACAAAACCTTTCAAAAATTTCTCAATGAAAGCTATCCACTCCATTCACTTTTATTTACATTTTAAGTAAACATATACTGCAGACGATAATAATGAAGACTCTCTATTGCCAGAGTACATCCATAAACGTAAAATTTGTTTTCAAACTGCAACAAAGGTAATAATTTATCAAACTTCCAGATTTTTTCTATTTTTTCATACATTCTTTAAGTAAACTAAAGAGCCCCATTCACGAAGGGGCACATCCGGGCTGTCTGGACATCCCCGTTAGGACCTGATTCTGGATCGAGGGAACAAAATGTTCCCACGATGCAGAATCAGATCCATGGACGGCCTGGTGTGTCCCTGCTGCCTGGGGGGGGGGGGGACATCCTCCACACAGGCGCCCCCGATTCCATGGCTTATGCCCCCCTCATAACTGCTGCCTGACCCACGGCTGGCCGGCCGGGGCATGGATCGGGTGTTGGGGATCCCCAGGTCGTTGCTGCTAATTCCACCTTTGAGGTGGAATAAGCAGCTCATCTCCTTTGACTTGGCAGGACGTACAGGGTCGTGACCTGAATCGGCCCTGTACATCCTGCTGGGCTGGCCCGCCCCTGCTCTGCCCAGATCCCGCCCTCCCCATCTTGCTGCTCAGAACATACGGGGAGAGCGGGAGGGCGAATCTGGCCTGAGTGTGCATCCCAGAATTGGGCCCAAAGTGTTCAAGTGTGAAGATATCACAGTGTATGTTCATTTTCTTCATCTTGACTTTGAGGTAGAAAAGGCAACGTTGTTTGTCCTCTCTCAGGGTCTTGCATTCGAAGGATTCGGATAAGGCTACTTGGAGGTAGGGAGCTAAAACACACAAAGTAAATATAAATGACATATTTCAGTGAATGACCTAGAGGACTGTTTACTAAAAGTTAACGTCTAGCATCTGTTACTGCATGTTAAATGTCGTTGCGGCACTTAACACAAGCTAATGTTTAGTAAACATGCTCATTAATTAATTTTATTAATTTATTTTTATTTAGCTGTATTTATATTCCGCTTTTCACAGGGTCAAAGCGGTCAATTGGGGGATACATTTAACACGAGGGGATAACACACACATATGTTAATACTTACAGGGAACATGGGCAATGGAGGGTTAAGTGGCTTGCCCAAGACCACAAGGAGTGCCTATAGGACTACAAATCCCAGTCCCTCCGGCCTGAGATTGCTGTCCCCAGGTGGGACTTGAACCCCCGGCCCTCCGGCCTGAAGTACCTTGTCCTAACCACTAGACCACTCCTCCCTCAAAATTAAATTTTCATTTAATTTATTACTTACTTACTGAACCCCCAGCATAAATACTTCCCAGTGCAGTTTACAGTAACTACAAAAAATATCAAAACAATAAGGCACATTTCTTCCTACACATTTACACCTGGAGGAATTCTGCACAAAAAAATCTAAATTCAACATAAAAATTTTAAAAATAATGTGCACAGTATTTTAAAATTCTGCATACTTTAGCAGTAATTTTTTGTGCAGAATTTCTTTCATAAGGGCTAACTCCTTCCCTTAGACCTGAAAATTCCTTTCCCTCTTCAGTTCTCTCTCATTCCAAACACAGCTGTGGCTGCACATCAGGCTGCAGCCTCTCCTCTGCCGTCTTAGGCCCCACAGCTTATTTGAGCCAAGCAGACCTCAACAGAGCCATGCGGTTCAAATGAAGGATGCTGTGGGGCCCAGGATGGCAGAAGAGGAGGATATGATCTGATGCGCAGGTATTCACCACCTTCTCTCAATACCCAACCTCTGCGGGGCAGGGGAGTGGGAACAGGAGTCGCCAGTGTTCGGGCCTGTGCAGAATTCTGCAAAAATTCTGTATTGCACAGAATTCCCTCAGGTGAAATATATTATACGAGGGTTGCTATTTATATTTCTGGCCTTAGCAACAGTAAGTATTGCCAGGTGCCATCCAATGGTTCCATTGGAACACTGACATTGTTGAACATAACCTTATTCATAACATTTTATCATTTGAGTGCGATTTGTTGTTTACAGTAACTTGAAAAATTCATCTCGGGCGAAAAATGGAATTAACTCGTGAACATTTTCGTGCGATTATTTTTCATAACTTTTGACGTGGATTATCAAGACTAGAGTGCATCGATTAACTTAATTTTTTATACGGCAATAAAGCACCATCCTACAGCACTGTAAAAAGCAGGTATAACGAATTCAATCGTGGCCGACGTTTGCTCCAGGACGAATTCCGTCAGGGTCGTCCAAAATCGGTTGTTGTGCCAGAAAATATCGATGCTGTGTGTGAACTGATAAAGCAAGATCGTCATGTGACATACCGTGAGATTGAGGCATCTTTGGGCATTAGTATGACAAGCATCAATAAGATATTGCATGATCATTTGGCCGTAAAAAAGATTTGTTCGTGTTGGATCCCGCATAATCTGACAAACGCTCAAAAGAAGGCTCGTGTCGATTGGTGCAAGGAAATGTTGAAAAAATACATTCAAGGTGCATCAAAGACTGTGTATAACATCTACACAGGTGACGAATCATGGATCTATGCATATTGTCGTCAGCACTCCCTAGTGGCCAGTGGCTGTAAGGGTAGACTGAGCATTTTAATTGTTTCAAGGAGGAAAGGGCTCTTTAAGGCCAAGTGCAGGTTGGTCTTTGTAGTCCAGCTCCTTGTATGAACAAATTGTATAAGCCAAATAGAGGGTATTAAGGCTTTTATTTCCCCTTTAACGCAAAGGCTCAATAAGGCACAGAAATAAAGAAAGTCCTTTCTTTCAGGGTTTCACCAAACATAAGCAAGAAGAAAAACTGTTACAAGTTTCACAGTTGATTGGAGAGATTAACTGAAAGATTCTCTTACTTCAGAGCAACTTAAATAAGCAAAACAGTTCTCTGGCACTTAGCACAAAACAATGAGCATTCTCAAAGCAAAAAGGTTTGTTCAATTCACAGTTCTGCTAATGACTCAAGGCTGCTAGCAATACACAAGGTACAATCCATAAATTCATCTGGAGGCATGGGAATAGGATTCTCTAGGTCTATTTCCATGGACTCTGGGTCACTGGCCTCTCCCTCTGAATTGGATGTCTCCCTTGCTGCTATACTTTCCCAGACTCTGTCTCTGTTTGCTTGTTTCCAATAGGGCTGTTCTAAGGCTCCCAAACGAACATGGCCTGTTCTTCTGCCCTTAAATACTGGTTTGCAAAGCTCTGACTTGTTTCCTTTTCTCCTGCACTGAGCATCTGTTTCACCAGAGCTTCTAGGAGATAAACTTTCTTTTATAAATGAAGTGGCACCATACCTGGGCTTCCTCCTGTAGCCGGTATAACTGGAGCTTTCTCTCTGAGGCACCTCTCTCTGGAGACAGGCTTTCTCTTGGAACCTTCTGAGCAGCGCTTTACCTTTCTGTAGTTCAGGAAAACCTGGTGAGGAATCCGGATTTCCTTGCTTCTGGGTAAAGGTAGCTCTGTTATCAGAACCTTTCCTTCTTGTACCTCTTAATCCTGATTCAGACTCCTCCGGTGAGCGTAGGCCTCTCTCAAAGCATGGCTTTCTCCTCACAAGCTCTTTGCCTCTGTGGTTCTTTGCTACTGAGTCTCTCTCCAGACAGATTTTTTTTCTGACTTTCTCTGCTCCTTTTCCAGCACTTACTATTCTGGGCGTTCTGCTTGACCCAGCTACGCTGCTTGGGCTGGAGGTGTCACTCCTTCCGTCTGAAGTGCTTCTCCTGGCAGTCTCTCTCTGGACTGTCCCTCTCTGGACTGCTTTCCTCCAGACTGCTTCCCTCTGGACCGGTTCCTTCTGCTGGCCTGCTTTCCTCTGGACTGGTTCCTCCTGCTGGCCTCCTTTCCTCTGGACTGCCGTTCTCTTATAAAGGCATTCTACCTTTGAGTTTCCCGGGGTTGTCGTCAGGTGCAGCTGATTAGCTCTTACATAATCAGTGGCTGGGTGTGTTAACTCAGCCTCAGTAGTTTTGCTCCTGCTCCCTCTAGCTGGGCTGCAAGGTAATTGCATCCTCTGCACATCAACAGCTCTGTGAAAGACAGGGTTTTTTCCTAAGTCTGCACTCTCAGTAGCTTCAGCTTCATGACAATATGAGCCCGAAACAAAACGGCAATCGACTGTATGGGTCTTCCAAGACGAGCCAAATCCAACAAAAGCTGTTCGCGGAAGCAGCACATTGAAGCAAATGGATGCCTGTTTCTTCGGCATTACTGGTCACGCGGCGACAGTGCCATTAGAGCAATGTAGGACGGTCAATTCTGAACGGTACACGATCATTTGTTTACCAGAAGTCTTCGGAGAAATTCAGAAAAAGTCGAAGAAGAGGCGAATAATTCTTCATCATGACAATGCGAGCTCTCACACATTGGCTCAAAGGAATTTTTGACCGGCCAAAACATCAAATTGATGGGTCATCCACCGTACAGCCCTGATTTAGCACCCAATGACTTCTTTTTATTCCCGCACATCAAAAACAAATTACGTGGTCAACGATTTTCAACACCCGAAGATGCGGTTGATGCATTCAAAACGCATGTTTTGGAGTTACCGCAATCGGAGTGGAAAAAGTGCTTCGAAAATTGGTTCAAACGCATGCAAAAGTGTATTGATCTTCATGGAGAATATTTTGAAAAACAATAAAACCAATTTCGGTCATAAATATTTTTTTTTTCATTATTAGGCCAGAAATATAAATAGCAACCCTCGTATCCCCATAAAAAACACAAGCAGAGTGGAAACAGCCAACTCCACTCACCCTTTGAGACATCTCAATTTTATCAATTTTTTAAAAAGTATATCTCTATAGATCACCATATTTCTGCAAGAATACCGTCTCAATAGGTCTCTAACTCTTCACAAATAATCATGTCTTCTGGAGTTTACGAAACTTCATGTAGTTCTCCTCTAATCTCAATGTCAAGGACCTTGAATTCTTTAACTTGGGGCCTTTCAATGAGAAAGCCTAGAGATTCTCCTCATTTCCCCAACAGTAGATGTTACCAACAAGACATTCAGAGATTACCTCAAAGGACTTTGCGAATGTTACCACTGAATTCGTTTTGCAAACTAACTAGGACCATACCCTCTCAAAGTTCAATGATGCAATATCAAAACCAACCTGAATTCATGCACTTATATGAAGATGTTAAAACAAGATCATTTGGTCAAGATGCTTTATCTTTCTTCTCTGATTCACAGCTTTCTTTAGAGCAGTACAATAAACTGGCCTGCTTTCTGAGCCTCGATTTTGACTACAGTATGCAGCCATTGAAGCTATTTATCATATCCTGATAGCTTATAAACACTTTATAATTGGGCATGACACAGAGTGAAATTTCAGCCTCCACAGTTGAAGATGCAAAATAAAATGCAATCTCCTTTCATTTTTGCCTACATAAGAACATAAGATATGCCATACTGGGTCAGACCAAGGTCCATCAAGCCCAGTATTCTGTTTCCAACAGTGGCCAATATAGGTCATATGTACCTAGCAGTTTCCCCAAGGGACACAGGTTCAACAATGCCTGTATTGGTTCAAGCATTGATATCCTGGGTCCCTTCTTAACAATGGTTTATGGACCTTTCCTCCAGGAACTTGTCCAAACCTTTTTTAAACCCAGCTACATTAACAGCCTTTACTACATCCTCTGGTAACAAATTCCAGAGTTTGATTACACGTTGAGTGAAAAAATATTTTCTTTTATTAGTCTTAAATAGTTTACCCTGTAGCTTCATTGCATGTCCCCTAGTTTTCTATATTCTGATAAGGTAAACAATCGATCTACGTTTACCCGTTCCACTCCATTAATTTATAGACTTCTATCATATCTCCCCTCAGACGTCTCTTTTCCAGGTTAAAGAGCCCTAACCTTTTTAGCCTTTCTTCATAGGAGTATCCTTCCATCCCCTTTACCATTTTGGTGCCTCTTCTCTGAACCTTTTCAAAAATCGCTATATCCTTTTTAAGATACAACGACCAGAATTGCACACAATATTCAAGGTGCAGTCTCACCATGGAACAATATAGAGGCATTATAATATCTTTTGTTTTATTTTCCATTCCTTTCCTTATCATACCTAGCATTCTATTTGCTCTCTTGGCCACCGCTGCACACTGGGCCGAGAGTTAACATGGTATCCACAATGACGCCTAAATCTTTTTCCTGGGTGGTGGTTCCTAATGTGGAACCTTGCATCGTGTAACCATAATTTGGGTTGTTCTTCCCTAGGTGCATAACCTTGCACTTGTCCACATTAAATTTCATCTGCCATTTTGATGCCCAGTCTTCCAATTTATCAAGATCCTCTTGCAATTTTCCACAATCCTCTTGGGTTTTAACAACTTTAAATAGTTTTGTGTCATCTGCAAATTTGATAACCTCACTCGTTATGCCACTTTCCAGGTCATTTATATATATGTCAAAAAGCAGCGGACCCAGCACAGATCCCTGGGGTACACCACTATTCACCTTTCTCCATTGGGAAAATTGGCCATTTAGCCCTACCCTCTGCTTTCTATCTTCTAACCAGTTCCTGATCCACAATAGTATACTGCCTCCTATCCCATGACTCTTTAGTTTTGCCAAAAGTCTCTCATGAAGGACCTTGTCAAAGGCTTTCTGAAAGTCCAGATACACAATATCAACCGACTCACCTTTGTCCACCTGATTATTCACTCCTTCAAAAAAACATAACAGATTAGTAAGACAAGATCTTCCTTGTCTAAAGTCATGTTGGCTGTCTCCCATTAGGTCATGACTATCTACATGCTGAGTAATTTTATTCTTTATGATGGTTTCTACCATTTTTCCCGGTACTGATGTCAGGCTCACCGGTCTGTAGTTTCCCAGATCACCCCTGGAACCTTTTTTAAAAATTGGTGTTACATTGGCGATCCTCCAATCTTCAGGCATTAGAGATGATTTTAATGATAGTTCACAGATTACTAATAGCAGGTCTGCAATCTCGTATTTCAGTTCTTTCAACACCCTTGGATGTATACCATCCGGCCCAGGTGATTTGCTACTCTTCAGTTTATCTAATAGTTGTAATACATCTAACCGATGTATCAATATTTCCTTCAATTCTTCCGCACCTTTAAATACCACTTCAGTCATGGGTAACATCCCTACATCTTCGTCAGTAAAGACTGAAGCAAAGAATTCATTCAGTCTCTCCGCTATCGCCTTGTCGCCTCTTAGTGCTCCTTTAACCCCTTTATCATCTAATGGACCAACTGACTCTCACAGGTTTTTTGCTATGAATGTACTTGAAAAGGTCTTTACTTCGCGTTTTTCCTTCCGCAGCAACCTTCTTCTCAAATTCTCCCTTTGCCTGCCTTATCAATGCCTTGCATTTGACTTGCCAGTGCTTGTGCTGTTTCCAGGTTTTGTCGTTTGGCTCTTTTTTCCCATTTCCTGAAAGATGCTTTTTAGGCAACAGCCTCTCTGACCTCACCTTTAAACCATGCTGTCAGTTTTTTGGACTTCCTTCCACTTTTCTTAAAGCGTGGAATACAGCTGGTCTAGGCTTCCAAGATAGTATTTTTCAACAGCCAAGCCTGATGTACGTCTTTAACCTTTGCAACTGCTCCTTTTAGTTTTTTCTTAACTGTTTTCCTCATTTTATCATAGTCTCCCTTTCGAGAGTTAAAAGGTAGTACTGTGGATTTCCTTACTATCCCTCCTCCACTAATTAAATCAAAGGCGATCATGCTATGATCACTATTGCCAAGTGGCCCCAACAACCTTATCTCTTGCACTAGATCTGGTGTTCCACTAAGGATTAGGTCTAATATGGCTTCCCCTCTGGTCGGTTCATGAACAAACTGCTCCAAGAAGCAGTCATTTATTTCATCTAGGAACTTTATCTCCCTAGCATGTCCTGACGTGACACTGACCCAGTCGATACCGGGGTAGTTAAAATCACCCATTATTATTACTGTGCTGTAACGTTTGTTAGCTTCCTTGATTTCTTTGAGCATTTCATCATCCATTTGGACATTCTGGCCAGGCGCTCGATAGTACACCCCCACTGCCATTGCCTTCCCCCTTTTACATGGAATTTCAATCCATATAGATTCTACAGCAGATTTTGTTTCCTGCAAAACTTTAATCCTTTCTGACTCAATGCCCTCTCTAACATAGAGAGCAACCCCTCCACCAATTTGATCAGCTCTATTATTACGATATAGTTTGTACCCAGGTATCACAGTGTCCCACTGGTTGTCCTCCTTCCACCATGTCTCTGATATTCCAATCATATCTAACCTTTCATTTAGTGCTATATATTCTAACTCTCCCATCTTATTTTTTAGACTTCTAGCATTTGCATACAAGCATTTTAGAGAATGTATTTTATTCATATTAATTTGGCTATTGTTAGACATGGGTAATTTAGGATCTTTAAGCTCTGTCTGCTCCATACTTGAGGGCATTTGGGCTACTTTACTCTTTTGTGGAACCTCTCTGCTTTTGGTAGTATCCTTCAAAGATACATTCTTCCGAAACATCCGCCCTTGGGCGACTGTCAGCTTTCCCCCAATATCTAGTTTAAAAGCTGTTCTATCTCCTTTTTAAAGGTTAATGCCAGCAGCCTGGTTCCATCCCGGTTAAGGTGAAGCCCATCCCTTCGGAAGAGCCCCTCCTTTCCCCAGAATGTTCCCCAGTTCCTAACAAATCCAAAACCCTCATCTCTGCACCATTGTCTCATCCACGCATTGAGAATCCGGAGCTCTGCCTGCCTTTTGGGTCCTGCGCGTGGAACAGGAAGCATTTCAGAGAATGCTACCCTGGAAGTTCTGGATTTCAACTTCCTACCTAAAAGCCTAAATTTAGCCTCCAGAACCTCCCTACCACATTTTCCTATGTCATTGGTACCGACATGTACCAAGACAGCAGACTCCTCCCCAGCACTATCTAAGACCTTATCTAGGTGGCGTGTGAGGTCCGCTACCTTCGCACCAGGCAGGCATGTTACCATCTTGAACTTTTGATCACTGCTGTGCCTTAACAAAAGATAATGTAAATTATTTTGTCAGGCCTCAGACAATATATATAGAAAAATTCTCCCTGAAAACTAACACACACACTTACGTATTTAAACATTCTGCATCCTAATTGTTCCTGCCTTCCCTCACCCCCCCGCCCCCTTCATGCCCTGCTCCTACTTCCCCCTCTCCCCCTTCCCACCCATCCTAGTCAACCCTCCATTCCCTCCTCGTATATAGCACATTGTATATAGCTCATCCTGTATAGCGCATCTTGTAATTTAGTTATACTAAAATTACACCTACGTAAACACATCTAAATAGCCACTGCATGCCTACACCCTCGCACTATGTAACATGATTTCGTTGAAGTATAAATCACTTTGATTTATAGGATAAAGCAGTATATAAATCCTTTTAAAGAAATAAAATAAATTACAACAAAGAGCATATTTACTAAATGTTAGCACATACAGCATAGTTACTCTACTGTAACAGGTGTTCTCCAGGGACAGCAGGAATCAGTCCTCACATATGGGTGACGACGGTGCAGACGGAGCCCTCACAGAAGCATCTCCCCAGGTTTCAGAGAAAGCCTTTGGGAGATGCCACCATGTATGCGTGGTGCTCTTCCCGCCCAAGGGTGCCATCTTGCTCAGTCAGACGATATAGCTCAAAGGAGGCAAAAAAGATAAAGAAAGTAAAGAAACAACTCCAAGGGGAGGAGGAAGGGTTGTGAGGACTGATTCCTGCTGTCCCCGGAGAACACCTGTTATGGGTGAGTAACTATGCTTTCTCCGGGAACAATCAGGAAGTCAGTCTTCACATATGGGACTCCCTAGCTACAGGCTACCGTAAGCCCACAGAGAAAAACACAGTCGCCCTCAGGGGGAGCCGTGAGCAGCAGCAATCGAGTCCGCAGATACAGACTACAGTAGGACCCATGTGTCCGATGGGATTAGCACTCCGGTAGCCTGAACACAGAAGGGTGGGAGGGTAGGAGTTGCCTTGACCCCAAAAAGATTACGGAGCACGGTCTGGCCGAAAGCACTGTCCTGCTGGGACTCCCTTTCCAGGCAGTAATGAGCTGCGAAGGTATGGACTGAAGATCATGTGGCAGTCCGCAGATGTCCGTCATCGGAATGGAGCACAGGTTTGCCACAGAGGCTTTCATGGCCCTGACACTGTGTGCTGTGACCCGGCTATCCAACGGGAGCTTGTAGGTGAGGGCAATTCAGTCTACCACCAAGGTGGACATTGTTCGCTAGGCCACCACTTCCCCCAGCTGACTGGGGTCATAGGAAACAAAAAGCTGAGAAGTTTTGTGGTGGACCTGAGTACATTGAATGTAGAAGGACAGGCCCTCTTACAGTCCAAGGTATAAAGGACGGTCTCCGCCTGCTGGAGTGAGGCCTTGGGAAGAAGGTGGGTAGTACTACCTCCTGGTTGAGGTGGAAGGGAGATACCACTTTCGGAAGGAATTTGGGGTGTGTGCCTAGCATGACACTGTTTTTATAGAATCTGGTATACGGCACCTCTGCCACTAGGGCTTGGAGCTTGCTGACCCTGAGAGCAGAGTTGAGTGCCACCAAGAGCACAACCTTCCATGAGAGGTATCTCAGGTGGCAGGTAACAAGAGGCTCAAATGGTGGGCAAGTGAGCTGCGCCAACACTATGTTGAGTTCCCATTCAGTCGTCGGAGGACAGACGGGGGGTTTGGACAGGAGTCCTCTCAAGAAGTGGGTCACCAGAGGCTGGACCGAGAGGAGCTTGCCTTCAACAAGGGGTGATGTGCTGCCAGGGCACTGAAGTGCACTCTAATGGAGTTTGTTTTGAGCCTGGATTGCGAGAGATGAAGAAAGTACTGCAGCACCAGCTACACTGGGCAAAAGAACAGGTTCACCTGTTGCTCCATGCACCAGACCAAGAACCTGCGCCATTTGAAGGTATAAGCCCGCCTGGTGGAGGTCTTATGAGAGGCCAGCAGGATCTCTTCCACTTCTCCCGAGAGGTGGAAAGGGGCTAAGGTTACCCTTTCAGCAGCCATGCTGTCAGTGATAGGGACCTCAGGGTCTCCACTGACAAATGAAGGAGTAGCAGGAACCATGGCTGCCTGGGCCACGGTGGAGCCACCAGAATCAGTGACGCCTTGTTGCAAAGAACCTTGAAGAGTGTTTTGGCAATCAGCAGCGTCGATGGGAAGGCATACATGAGGTCTTCGTACCACAGAATGAGAAAAGCATCTGCCACCACATGGGACGGGTGGGAGTGCCAGGAGCAGGAACAGAATCCATAGAAAACCCAGCAAATGTCAAACCACAAATAACTTTTTTTGTTGGATTGGCCAGCACAGTAAACAGGATCAATGCCTGTTACCACAGTGGCCCGTCCTTTTTAATCAATTTGTAAAGTAAATTTAAAACAGCTCCCTTTCAATGATGGCTGGTACTTAGCTTTGTAAACAGACGAACAGGCTGTGTAGACGTTAATAGCAGCGAGAATACGATGCCAGTTCAGTAGGTCATGTCGCTACGACGTGCCACGTTTCGGGGGTACACACATCCACCCCCCTGCTTCAGGTCAGACCTCTGAATTAGGAAAGGAATGTCAGCCCTGGATGCCTAGCTGTAGAAGTGGTTTTTATATCCGACTTGCCATTGAGAAATCACAGGGAAGGACACGCCCCCCCAATTGTGATAGGCCAGGGAGGAACCAACCCAATCGAAGAGGTGAAGCCACCAAACAGGTTCCACCTCCAGATGGGATAGGTTAATGAGTGATTAACAGATTTCAATGCAGGAAGGAATACTCATATCGTCACATATCCCAAGGTTTAACGAATAGTGTACCAATCAATCTGTTGATTAAGTCCGTGGGGAGCAACTGAATTCAGTCGAAATATCCATTTCTGCTCCAAATTCTGCAAACGTTGGATCCGATCTCCACCACACGGATCCAAAGGTACATGATCAATAACTCGCCAACGAAGATCCCCAAATGCATGAGAGTACTCGAGACAATGCCCAACCAGAGGAGCTGTCATTGAGTGGGTACGAATTCGAGAGGCATGTTCTGTCAGTCGTTGTTTAAAGGACCGTGAGGTCCTGCCCACATAGGGCAACCGACACGGGCAAACAATCAAATAGACCACATGGTCGGTGTTGCAGTCAGTACGCCACCGAGTGTAGTAAGTGCTCTGAGCTCTAAGAGATTGATGTGTAGATGAGTCTCCTGTGGAGTCCAAGTGCCTTGGATGAGCTCCCCACCCCATTGGTGAAGCATCTGTTGTGAGAGTTGCCTGGGGTAAAGGTTGTTGAAATGGGGACCCCACCAACAGGTTTTGAGTGGACTGCCACCATTGGAGGGACAAAATAAGGCGATTTGTGTTTGCTATTTGGTCTGACAGGCACCCTGATGCCTGGATCCATTGAGTGGATAGGGTCCACTGGGCTGCTCTCATATGGAGGCGAGCATAAGTAACCACATGCACGGTAAATGCCATGTGGCCTAGCAGTTGTAACATTTCTCCAGCAGTGAGATGAGGCTTCAGCACTGCTTGAGAAGCTAATTGCACCATGCGAAGGCAACGGGTCTGGGGAAGATAGGCCCTTGCTTTTCTGGTATCCAGCAAAGCTCCTATGAACTCTAGAGACTGAGTAGGAGTTAGGCTGGATTTTGGGATGTTTATGACTAGACCCAAATCCTGAAGGATACGCATTGTGCAAAATAGAGCAATTCTGGCCCCTGACTCTGATGGGGCTCGAATGAGCCAGTCGTCTAAGTAGGGGAAGACCAATATTCCTAGAGTGCGAAGAAATGCTGCTACCACAGCCATGCATTTCGTAAACACCCTTGGTGCTGAGGCCAGGCCAAAAGTGTAATGTGTAAGCTCCAGTAACCCCCAATAGATTGGGAGCCCCACCACAAACTGCAGCCTTCCTACAACTGGACCAAAGCCACTGCAAGACTATCGCGACCAGGCAACATACCTGACCCACCACCAACCAACATCCCAGCCCAGACCCACACCGCAACCAACGCACACAAAATGGCCCTATCCTGCATCATCTCAATTGCCCTCTACCTCCTCGCTACAGGCCTAAGCAATGTCACTGGCCTACATAGTAACATAGTAGTTGACGGCAGATAAAGACCAGCATGGTCCATCCAGTCTGCCCAGCAAGATGGCAAGAGTAGGTGCACCTGTCGCTCCGCGCAGGCCACCCCTCCCCATATCCTTGTTAACAATCACATACCAACTATCCACAGTCACAGAAGGAGGTGGCCAGATGCCCCCTTCTATGAATCACGAGAAACTACTCGAACTCACCACCACCACCTCCTGCAGGTAGCATTACAACACAGCAAGAAGAAGAAACAGGGAGAAAACCCCCTCCCCCGACTCCTGAAATGTGCCCTTATAAATGCCCGATCAGTACGTAAGAAATGGCCGGTCATCTCAGATATGATATCACTACACAACCTTGACCTACTACTGATCACCGAGACATGGCTTTCCTGTGATGACAACGTGCTACTCAACCAGCTCCTGCCCGCTAACCTCTCCGTCCATACATGTCACAGGTCTGGCAAAAGAGGAGGTGGCGTCCTCGCCATCACCAGATCTGACCTTCAGTTCAGCATAAACGATGCAGCCAGCTCGCCGCTCCTAGACACAATCTCGATAGAGAATAAGTGCTGCTCCATCAACCTACTTTACAGAGCTCCATCAACTGACCCAGATGCACTATCAACGATAATTGACATGGCCGCAAACTCCCAGAGCCCGCATACAGCAAGCTGGGTGCTAGGAGATTTCAACCTCCCCTCCCTGCAAGACTCTCACTCAAAGGCGTTTCTCGAAACCCTGAAGGATCTAGGATACAGCCAATTAATCAAGGAACCTACCCATATAAAAGGAGGCATGCTAGATCTAATATTCACAACAGAGACAACCATCAGCAGACCAACCATCCCTGAACTATCAATCACCGCAGTCCCATGGTCAGATCACATGCTAATCCTATTCCAAGTTCCTCAGCCAAGCCGTGGCCAAAAGGGAGAAAGCACAGCAGGCGGTCAGTCCAGCGACCCGCCGAGAAGATTCCAACCATTCAACAAAGAACTAATCCTGAAATCAGCACTCCCACTAATAACCTCACCAGCACACAACCCAGACGATCTAGTCTCCGACTGGAATGAGATACTCAGCTCAATCGCTGTTCGCCCATCAAATAACAAACCACAAGGGAAACGACCCACAGCAGCCTGGTACTCAGCTGAGTTGAAAGCCTCACTCGCGACGCTAAGGAAACTTGAGACGATGGCGCCGCTCACGCTCAGAAGTAGACCAAAGTGCACACAACTTACAACTCACAGCGCATCGTACCGCAGTGACAGAAGCCATGAGACGTTACCACGCTGACACATTAAAGAGATCCCTGAACAAACCTCGTGACCTGTTTGCCCTCATTAGACGACTCACAACGGAACCTGCTTCAGAACAAGCAAACGGAATCCATCCTCAAACATATGCTGACTATCTACAAACCAAACTCTGTCAGATAAACAACAACCCTGCGCCATCCTTCAGCCTTGCAATTAAACACCACTCACTACCTTCACGACACCACCCAAACGACGCATCGAAGACACCATAGCGGCCATCAACACGACCACTGCACAATCTGATCCATGCCCGGCTTTCTGGGTCAAAGAACTACGGACTGACCTCAGTCCCGTCATATCCAGACTCATGGAACAATCGTTCACAACAGGGGCCTTCCCACGCACCCTCAAACACACATCAATAAGACCTTTACTAAAAAACAACAAACTCGACCAACAGAAGCCGGAATCCTACAGACCGATATCAAGCATACCGATGCTAGCAAAAATAATGGAAAAGGAAGTTCAGAGACAAATTCAAGATCACATTGATTCCAATGCACCACTGGATCCATGCCAACACGGATTTAGAGAAGCCCACGGGGTTGAAACCCTTCTCACCACACTCTTCAGCAGCATAATAGCAGGCATCGACAATATCCGCCAAGGGTTTGTCCTTGTCTTCCTTGACATCGCTGCGGCGTTTGATTCCGTGAGCCATGAGCGCCTCCTAGAACGCCTCAAAGAGAAAGGAATCTCCGGTAAAGCACTCGAGTGGTGCAGGTCCTACCTCTCGGACAGATGGCAGCAGGTACGATCCAGAGACACATCATCAGATCCATTCCACCAAAGCCAAGGTGTCCCACAAGTATCCTCCCTCTCCGCCCTGCTGTTCAATATATACATGCAGCCTATCTGCAACCTGATCCGGTCTTTCAACGTTAACTGCATGATATACGCAGATGATGTGCTGTTATACACACCTTTTGCAACAGAGAACCCCGACCTCACACCAATAACAAGCTGCATAAACGAAATATCCAATTGGCTACAATCCCAAAACCTCCGGATTCAACACAAGAAGACGGAGGTTATGTTCATTACAAGGAACCGTAACTTCACTGCGCCGGCAGTACTAAAAGTGAAGGAAGCAGACCTCCAGATCAAACCCGCTATCAGGTACCTCGGCGTCACATTAGACCAGAACTTGGATATGAAGGCGCACATAAGTAACACTGTAAGGGCAGTATATCATAAAATTAGATCCCTTAGATACCTGCGATCCCTGCTGGAGCCAGACGATTTCAGGACCATCTATCAGGCACTAATCATCCCGCATTTCGATTATGCAAACGAAATACTGCAAGGACTCCCCCAAACCACTTTGAACCCACTGCAAATGGCAATGAACGCCGCAGCAAGAGTACTACACGGAGCATCCAGGAAAGACCATGTCTCACCCATTCTGAAACAACTCCACTGGCTCCCGATACAAGGTAGACTTACATTTAAGACCTTGCTACTCACCTTCAAAGCCACCAAAAGGCTCTCGTCAGCATCGCTAGCAGAGCTAATCCAGACGACACCCCACAACAGGGACAGAAGGTCAGTAGCACAAAACACCTTGATAGTCCCAAGATCAATAACTCAATGCACCAAGTCAACATCTAGCAGGGCCTACAAATTCTATGCACCAATGATCTGGAATAACCTCCCCCACAACATCCGAGCAATCCCAGACATATTCCAATTCAGGAAGGCCTTGAAACACTACCTCTTCCTCCTGCATTACCCGGAAACCAATAGAAGTTCAGCACCAACTGCTGAAACCACCCAAATCTCCCTTGACTGAAACCAAAATGAGCACATGACCATGTTGTGAATTGTATATAGTTACCCCTGTTAGCCAAGTTATATGTCCTGTTCATCTGTAAACACAAAGTACTATTGGAAATGTGTGATTTCATTGTTTATTGTAAACCGCGCTGATGCTGAATAGCGCGGTATAGAAAAGACTATAAATAAATAAAAAAGGAAGCACCCTGTATTGGTAGTGCTTTCCTTGAAAAAGGAACCAAAGGAACTTTCTGTGAGTTGGATGGATGAGAACATGAGTGTACGCATCCTTGAGATCTAAAGAACAAAGCCAATCCTGACTCTGAAGGTATGGCAGCAGAGTTCCTAGAGAAATCATTTTGAATTTCTCTTTGAACAGGAATTTGTTCAATTCTTTGAGGTCTAAAATAGGTCTGTGTCCCCCTGTTTTCCTTGGGATAAGGAAATAGGGGGAATAAAACCCTGTACCCTGTTGAGGAATGGGTACCTCTTCTATTGCCCCTTGGGCAAGAAGCATAGTGACCTCTTGATCTAACAGGTTGATGAGAGAGGTCTGAGAATTGAACTGTCTTACCATTGTGGGAGGGGGCATGCAGAGAAAGTGAAGCTTGTACCCCTCTTTTATAATGGAGAGAGTCCAATGTTCTGCTGTTATCTGCCCCCATCTGGGGGCAAAGTTACACAACCTTCCTGGAATGGTGGAAGGCTCTGGTCCCTTGAGAGCCAGGAAGGCTAAGTTCTCTAGATGGAAGTCAAAGGCCTTATGGAGGCTGAGACTGCTGAGACGGTTGAGGCTTAGCAGTCTTTGCTTTCCTTTGCTTAGGTGGTTGCTGGCTCTTTCGGGCAGGCTGACCTGCAGAACGTCCCTGCTGGGAATAAGAGGGATAAAACCTCTTCTTTTTTGAGAAGAATGGTTTCTTGAAAGATTTCTTCCTTGCAGGATCAGCTGTGGCTTTGGATAACCTATCCAAAGTGGAGTTGTCAGCATCCAACTCATTGGCTTTTTCTTGCCAATTTTTGCCGAATAGATTCTCACCTGTACAAGGAATATTGCCCAGTTTGTCCTGCACCCAGAGCTCCAAATCGGATGCCTGGAGCCAGGCAATTCTACGTGCACCTATGGCAATGGCAGAGGTTCTGCTTATGCACTCAAAACAGTCAAAAGCTGCACGGTTGACAAACTTAGAAATATCCTGGGCATGTTTAACCAGTGTGAGAAAATCCTGCCTTTTATCCTCAGGAAGAAGAGGGCTCAAAACCTCTAAATCTCCTGTGACTTCCTTAAGGAACATTCCCATATACAAAATATAGGAACTGATCTTGGCAGAAAGCATGGAAGCCTGGAAAGGACGACGTCCAAAGGCATCCAAAGTTCTACACTCACGTCTTGGAGGATTAGAGGCATGCCTCTTTGCACTCCTGATCCTTCTCATAGCTGATTCCACTACAATAGAGTGGTGAGGAAGCTGAGTCTTCTGGAAACCAGGACAAGGAGGGACTCGATACATGGTATCTAGTCTACGAGAGTGAGGGGAGGTGGTAAGAGGTGTTTCCCACATTCTTAGCATGAGATCATGTAAGATCTCATGGATAGGCAAAGTGGCTGCCTCTTTAGGAGCCTTGGGATATTGCAGAATCTCAAACTCCTTTGCCCTGGGCTCTGTTTCGGGAGCCACAGTAATGGAAAGACCTCGAGCCACCTCCCTGATAAAATACTGAAAAGAGATATCTTCTGGAGGAGAAATCCTACGTTTAGGAGAGGAAGGCTCCTCAGGGAGAAGAATTCCGGTACTAACAGAGCTGTCAGAATCCTCCGAGGATTCAAAATACCTTCTGTCTGGATGCTCTTGAAGAGCCTGATACCCGTACTGACCGAAGTCGGTACCGGGGGGAATCGGTACCGGTGTGTCGGTACTGGAAAGCATCGCATGACTGGGTGCCTGCAAAGCAGACACCGATGTTGATGCTGATGCTGTCGGTACTGATGCCAGAGTTGGTGCCGGTACCGGTTGAACTGTCTGACGCGGTTCCGAGGGTGTCGATGCCGCAAGGAGAGCCGCCAGACTGCGTTCAATAGCCAGGAGCCTCTGGTCTATTGACGCTGCTGAAGCCTGGGAGAAAGCAGCCAGTACCCCAGAGCATGGCACCAGTAGTTCTGCCAAGTTTAAGACCTCGAGAACATCCTGGAGCCCCTATAATGCTTTGGAAGCCGAAGCCTCCCACCGGGGCAATTTTGCCGGTACAGAACCCTCAAGGGCAACGCCAGAGGCATCTTGATGCTTGGAAGGAGATCTACCCTTTGAGGACCGGCCAGACTTATGTTTAGTTACCTGAGATCCATGGGAGGAAGACGAAGCCCTGGATGACGTCGATGCCATCGGAGGGAAAAAGGGTGCTGAGCTTGGCAGCTCGGTTTTGTCGACCCCTCTTGGACATCATGGCACAAGCCATACACTCGGTGATGGAGTGGTCAGGACCTAAACATTTAAGACACCACTCATGGGTGTTGGTGACGGAGATGGTACCGCCACACTTGGTGCACTTTTTGAAACCCGAAGCGGGTTTTTCCATAGTGGTGGAAATTTTGAGCCTAAGTCCCAAAAAGGCGCATGCACCTGGAAAAGAAAAGTTTGGAATAAAATACTATCTTTTTTTTTTTTAAAAAGAAAGAAAGGAGAACCGGCGGTACCGGTATAGCGTCGAGGAAGGCAGACGCGACCACAAAAAAGAAGGAGGAAAAATTTTCTGCGGTGACAGGAACGACCACCTGCTGGCTCCGCGGAAAACGAAGAACTGGAGAGAGGCAGTTGGGAAAGGCAGGAAGGCAGTACGCAGGCGCTGTGGGATGCTCCCAAAAGCTTTCTAATTGGACACTGGGGAGCGTCCCCGCGCAGGCTCCGTTGGTACCGACGATACCCATATGTGAAGACTACATTCCTGCTTGTTCCTGGAGATAAACAAATATCCCCTGAAGACAGAGGAAGATGGTCACTACTGCCAGGCATTTGCTTAAGATCCTGGGGGTGGAAGCCTGTACTGATAATGGCCACCCCCCACCCTGAAGCAAAGGTACTGCCTGTGGCTGGGGTGAATGAGGATGTGGGAACAGGCATCCTTCAGATCCAAGGAGCATAGCCTCAAAACCAGAACTCCCTCCCCCAACACTCAGAGAAAACACACACAAGTCAGCAAATTTTATATGAGCCACCCCTGAACCACAAAATTGAATCTAAGGGCTCTGTTTACTGTACATAGTTCTCAATTTAGTCTAGCTTGAGTCTAAGTTATGTTCAATGTTTTCTGTACATAGTTTAAACTGTTATATGTATTTGACCCTGTTTAATGTAAACCACATTTCATCTTTTGGAAAAAGCGGTATATAAATGCTAATAAATAAATAAAAATAAAATAAATAAATAACTAGCCAGTCTCCCTGCTGGAAGAAAGGCAGCAACGTTCCAAGGGAGAGCATCTTGAATTTCTCCCTCATCAGGAACCTATTCAGGTTTTGCTGGTCCAGGATGGGCCTTAGGCCCCCCTGTTCTTTTTGATACGAGGAAATATCTGGAGTAGAACCCTTTGCCCTGCGATGTTGGGGTACTGGTTCCACTGCCTTGTCCTCGAGAAGGCCTGCGAGATCCTTCAGTAGAAGGTCCCAGTGAAGGGGAGACCTGGTGGGCTCTCCCGGGAAGAAAGGAGGTGGTGTCAGAGACAGGTGGAGGAGATAGCCCTCCCTGACCACCTGGAGTGTCCAGGAATCGGTGGTGATGGCTGGCCACCTGTGGGTATAGAGGATCAGACGTCTCCCTGTGGGCTGCTATCCTCCTTGGGGTAGAGAGGCTATGCCCAGGGAGTCAAAACCTTCCCCCCTGGCTGGGCTGGAGTCGATTCCTGGGGCTAGGGAGCCTTCTGCTTATGAGGGCCTTGCCCATGTCCTTTGGCCTGCTAACCCTGCTATGGAGGCCTGAAAATGTGGGTCGTTTTTGCAAGCAGCCCCTTTCCTCGGCTTTTTACCTGAGCCCTTCCGTTAAGGTGGGGCAGCGGTCTTTTTAAAGAGCCTGGTCCTTATCACGAACTCGGTCTCCAGCTCGGCAGCCTTCTCCTTCATGGGTTTGCCAAAGAGGTTCTTCCCTTGGCATGGGACATTGACCAATTTGTCCTGAACCCATTGCTCGAGGTCGGAAGACTGTAACCAAGCCTGGTGTTGGATACCAATAACTGTCACTGCTACAGGAGTCCGTCATAGGCTGCCCGAGACATAAATTTGGAGCATGCACAGGCGGCTTTGGCCAGGTTCTTGAACTGCTGCAGGGGTTCTTCGGAGAGACCAGCTCAGAACCGGCGAGCTCCTTCGCCAGGTCTCTCAGGTACATGCCCATGAACTGCTGGTAGGCCTGGATCCGGCTGATAAGCATTGAGCCCTGGTAGCACTTTCTGCCGAGGGCATCCAAGGTGCGGGACTCCTTACCCGGGGGCATCGAGGACTGCATCTTCTGGCTCTTCAGCGAATGCATGGCCAACTCCACCACCATGGAGTTATGTGGCAGCTGTGCCTTTTGGAAGCCTGGGCTCCGGCAGACCCTGCACTTCGAGTCAACCCGCTTGCTCACAACCACATATGCAGCAGTACCCGATTCAGAATGGGTGGAATGAGTACTGTGAGCGATTTCCTCGTAGAAGCCTTGTATTGGAGGATTTCTGGCTCCTCCATCTGAGAGTCCTCCTCCGATTCAGTCAAGAACACTAGGGTCTTTGACATGTCCTGCACGAAGTCGAGGAATGCTATGTCCTCAGGCAGGTACAAACGCCGGGGGGCTTAGAGGGAAGGGAGTCTGAGGAGACAACGCGGTGGCAATGTCTCATCCTCGGTCTCCTATTCCAAGTAGTTGTCAGACTCGAGGGAAGGGTGGCCCATGGGCTCTGAGCCTGAGCCCTGCCACGTCCCTCTGAGGCCCTGCAGCTGGTGCCATGTGCGCTAGCTGAGGAAGACCTCAGTCCTGTCGAGCAGGATCCGGGTTGAGACCTCCAAGGATGTCCTCAATGTTGAGGGCCCAGTGGTCTGGGCAAAGGAACCAGTAGTACTGGACAACAACGCCCACTGCTGGTACATGAAGGCAGACAAGCTGCACTCCAGGGCCACCATTCTGGTTTCGCGTCCAGAAGGCTCTGCAGCCAATGGAGTGGGCACCAAGGAACTTGGGCTCTGCACCGGTTCCCCTGGGGGGGGGGGGGGGGGGGGGGAGTCCTCAACGAGGATAGTTTCTAGCATCCAAGGCTGATCTGTGGTTGATTCTTTCCAGGCAATTTTGGTGGAGCGCCCCTGCTCTGATCCCTTGAACGAGCGTCTTGGACTGCAGGATCTTGCTTGGGGCTTACCCGACCTGTCTGAACCATCCAGGGATGCTGCCTTCAAGGTTTTCTTCTTCTTCTTGTGTTCCCTCGAGGGAGACCCCCTTTCTGAGGAGCCATGGCATTGACTGGGATCCGCAAGGGTGCCACAGGATTCCATGGCTTCAGAGGGGGCCTTGGCCTTCGAAGGCACTGGGGACTCTGGGAAAAACTTATTGTGCTGCTACTGATGGCTCTTGAGGACCTTGGTGGACATCTTTTTGCAAATACCGCATGCCGCAGGGTCGTGAACCGGCCCTAGGCAGCATAGGCAGAAATCATGTGTATCAGTAAGTGACATAATTTTGGCACACCGAACACACTTCTTGAACTGGTAGCCATGGGGGAAAAGAGTACCCTAGCAAGGTCGAAGACCCATGGTGCTGCCAGCTGGAAAAAAGGTGCCAAGGCATCAAGGAAGCAAAAATTGTACGGATCCGAGACTTGATGCTGGGGCAGTGGGTTCGGGTGGCGGGAAGAGTACCGGAGAGAGTATGAAACTCAGGAAGAGAAAAATCAACTTTTTCTGGGAGAAACCAGACAGACGTCTTAAGGGCTCTGCAGAAAAAAGAGACTGAGCAAGATGGCACCCTTGGGCGGGAAGGGCACCATGCATGCATAGTGGCATCTCCCAAAGGCTTTCTTTGAAAGCTGGGGAGATGCTTCTGTGAGGGCTCTGTCGGGACAGATGTCACACCCATATGTGAGGACTGACTTCCTGCTTGTTCCTGGAGAATATCTGCTGCAGCACCTATAGGCATGGTGATAGATAGCATGCAATAATAATTAGCAGACATGGCCCAAAATTAGGCATCAGTATCCACATTTTATGAAGCACTAAATAAAAGGAAGAGAACATTAATGACAACATAAACATGTTTTCGTGCCTTAATTTATTATTTTAAAATTTATAAACTGTTGAAAAACAAAAAAGGTCGACAAATACTTTTTAAGACAGAAGGCAAAACCACAAGATGAAAATAAAAGCATTTCACAGCTTGTGCTGCCCTCTGTGACTGAAAGGGGTATATAACAAAATGAGTCATTTTAAAGGCTGGTGCGATTTTTATGTTTGTAATTAGTCAAATAAACTATTATTGTGAAATAAGGTCTTCCAGATTATAACTATGCAAATCTGATCTTGTGTTATACCTTTGGGATTGTTTTCTCTCTCTCAAGTTATACAAGCCTCCTCTTTTGCCATAATTGGTATTTCTCAACTAGCTAATAGGTTACTTCATAGCCATCTAAGTGCATTAAAGCATGTCCATTTTTTTCAATCAACCATCTTTACATGCATACCTCATTCTACTACTACTAATCTGTCTACAAGCCAATGCAAGGGTATGAGGCGCCCTAGGCGAACTTTATTTACCCTCTGTTCCACCCCTGTGTCCAATGCTGCTGCCGCTGTCGCCCCTCTCCAGGATGTGCAGCAGTGGCAATACATTTTAAAAAGATACTGCTGTGCCTGATTTCTTGCAGCAGAAATGAAGACGACCTGGTGCTGCTCAGAGCTTATTAAGCTAAAGCATGTGAGGCCCACCATATTCCAATGCCTCTGTTTCTTACTCTATGGATTATCGAAATAGCAAGGCTGAAAAATTTACCTTTCTGATCTCAATAGTAACACTATGCTGCTTTTTCCCAACAAATATCTGGGTATGGAACTTTATTATTAAACCTAAAAACTTAAGAAATCCTCAAAGTGAAAAATCTGGAACACCAAGCAATGACTGATGTAGCAGAAAAAAAGGAAATCTTTACGGTTCATTTCAGAAATCAAACTTTCTGAAATTTTGCATATGGAGACTGACAGAAAAATCTCTAAAAACAAATTGGCCTTGAAAGGTTCTCTTGGACTTCTACAGCTAGTATGATGATCTCTGCAATTTTCCTTTAATATTTACTATTGAAAATAGGATTTACCTGTTGCTCCTTAAAACGTTTCCCTACTTTTTATGCATTTCAAAAGGTACATCTGGCCAAGAATCTACTGCCAGGCTGCAGAAAGCAGTATGTATAGAAACGGCTGGCTACTCACCTTTCAGTTTCTAGCAATCATGTTTTATGGATACACTGAAGCAGGGGTAAATCCACAATTGGCTGGTAGTGTAGCTAAGCTAAGGAAAGAAAATTAATAACCACTAGTGACTACACTGAAAAGGGAAAGCCTCGGAACTCTCTTATTGCAGTTTGTCTGAATGCTGCCTGCTTGCTGTTGTCTGTGCTACCGCCGAGTCCTATGCTACTCCTCTCTCAGTGGATGTCTGCTTCCTGCTGATGTCATATCTAGACCCATGGCGAAGAGAAGCCAGCCCAGTGTGAGGTGGTGAGCATGCCTCCAAAGATAACCAAAAGAGGATTGCTCACTAGCATGCCCTAAGCGTCTGATGGCAAGATTGGACTGTCAATGATGTTCTCCGCTGAGCAGGACCTTACCAAGCTAGAAATGCATTATGTGACTAACAAATCTGGTGCCTCCCCCTCGCCTCAGCCATGTTCAGTAACTCACTCATTCTGAGCTTCCTGGAAACCTAGTGATATCAGTGCCCCCTTCTGTACTTGCGCCTTGTGTGGCTGTACTGCTTGCACAGCCCTTGGTACAGCTCTGCCCCTGAGCTTATGATTTAGTTATTCTATTCTTATGTTTGTATGTTTAAAACTTGCTGCATTTAAAGGTATTCTTAATCCTGTTATTGATGGGTATGGCTATGGGCAGTTGAACTGTTTTTACTTGGCATGCTCTAGGAGAGTTGCTCAGTCTTGGAGTTTTATGTTATCCTGTTTTTTGTCTGTTGACCAAGATCAGGTGCCTCTGGGTGTGAGTTGTGTTTTAAAAATTTGGGTATATTAATACTAGGTAAGTTACAAATAATTGCTTAGTTGTCTGTGAGATTCTACTTGGGGGGAAAGTTATGATGTGTTCTGTGTGACTGAGACATGGCTTTCCACCTGTGATTCAATGTTAAATCAACTGTGTCTTCTGGGTTATGAGACCGTGAATGAATCTCATGTGGTTGGAAAGGGGGTGGAGGGTAGTGTTAGTCATACTGAAGTCATCTCTTAAATGTGTACGTCTAGAAGCTGTTTGATGATAGACTAGTAATTGATGGAAGTTATAGGTGTGGGGGAGGGATTTAAAATGCTTAATATGAATAATTTAAGCTGTTTAAAAGTTTTATTGTACTCTGCTTCAAGACTTGGTGGTGGAAACTTAAGCAGATTATCAAGCTGCAAACTAAACTAAACTGTGAGACTGGTGGGTTGAATGTCATGTGTTCTATCTCATCCACCTGTGGCTTTGGGGTTGGTGGGTCACAGATTTTGGACTTTGATAGTGGTGTATGCCTCAATTACCAGAGTATCAAGGCCCAGAAACCGTTATTAAAGAGGACCCAGGAAATCCACTGCTTGTCCCAATACAAGCACTGTGGAACCTGTGTGTCTTTTTGGGAAACTGCCAGGTACTTGTGACCTGGCTTGGCCACTGTTGGAAAGAGGATACTGGGCTTGATGGACCTTGGTCTGATCCAGTATGGCATAGACTATGTTCTTAAATACTATTAATGTAGGTGATTTTAACTTCCATGCAGACAACAATGTTGCCCCATGGATAGGGGATTCTTTTTTGATTGCAGTGTCAGAGACTGGGGCCCCCATGCAGCAAACCGCACAATGCTCTAGCACGGCACTTTGCTTGAGATGCTCTTCTACAGGTCTTGCTCCATGATGCAGAAAGCGACCTAGTGCAGGAAAGTCCTGAGCAAAACCACTGTGCTAAAAGCACAGCACAGTGGGCATGCTAATCAACCATGCAGAAACAGTGCAGTCTTTTAACCCTTCTCTTTAGTCTGCATCTTTATGCTAGCTTTGAGTAGCTGTAAAGATAAAGCAGGGAGTAAAAGGCTCATCTGAGGTGAAGTTTCAGATGATCCAAGTAGGCCCAGACTCACCTGATAACCTACTAATGCACTCCAAACCCCTATCTTCAAAAGATCATTAGTGGCCCCAGTCTCACTCCTCTACTCTTCGATCTACACATGAAAAACTGATGATCCCAGTGGCCCTTACACACTCAAAAACAATTGCCCGTTGCATGGGGTCTGGTGCCACCATTTTGGAAAACAGCAGCGTGGAGTCAGGAGCATGTGGGTAGTGCTTCCGGCTCTCGTCACATTTAAGATGGGGGGTGGGAGGAAGAAGGTGCATGGCAGGCTAGTGGTTCTTGGGGAGGGGGTCACAGGTGGAAAAGAATTAGGCTGGTGATGGTTTTGAAAGGGGGGGTGGGTGGTAAATCACATGGTGCTAACCCCCCAAAATCTCTTTTAATTCCAGGTTGTAATGCAACAAAACAGGAAAAACACAGAGGGGATGAATACTTCCACAAGGCACTGTACTACATCATTCATAGAAGATGATGAGTTTGAACAGCTGGCGAAACTATAAGTGAACAAAGCCATGGGACTGGATGGGATACATCCAAGGACATTGAAAGAGCTCAGATTGGTTCTGGCAGGGCCTTTAAAGATATTTTTTAATAGATCCTTGGAGAAAGGACTGGAGAAGGGCTGATGTGGTACCTCTTCACAAAAGTAGTAATAGGGAATAAGTGACAAACTACAGGCCAGTATGCCTTACCTCGGTGACAGGAAAAGTAATGGAGGCACTCCTGAAAGCGAGAATAGTGGACTTTCTCAAAACAAATAGGTTGCATGATCCGAGGCAACATGGTTTTATCAAAGGATAATCATGCCAAACAAATCTGATTGAGTTTTTTGACTGGGTGACCAGAGAACTAAATCAAGGGTATGCGATGGATGTGATCTACCTAGATTTTAGCAAAGCCTTTGATACTGTTCCTCATAGGAGGCTTATCGATAAACTGAACAGCCTGGGGATGGGGCCCAAGGTAGCAAACTGGATCAGAAATTGGTTGATTGACAGATGATAGAAGGTGATGGTAAATGGAACTCACTTGGATGAAAGGAAGATGAGTAGTGGCGTGCCCTAGGGATTGGCCCTGGGACCGGTACTGTTCAATGTATTTGTGAGTGATATTGCTGAAGGACTGAAAGGAAAGTTTGTCTTTCTGCAGATGACACAAAAATTTGCAACAGAGTGTTATCCCCTGAGGAAGTGGATAACGAAGAAAGATCTACAAAAACTGGAAGAATGGTCTAATGCTTGGCAGTTAGGATTTAATGTGAAGAAATGCAGTGTCATGCACTTGGGAAGCAGAAATCCAAGGGAATTGTATGCGATAGGGGGCGACAGGTTGGTGTGCACGGACCAGGAGAAGGACCTCGGTGTGATTGTTTCGGAGGACCTCAAGGTGGCTAAACAGTGTGACAAGGCGGTGGCAAAAGCCAGAAGGGTGCTGGGTTGCATACAAAAAGGAATTACCAGCAGAAAGGAAGAGGTACTGATGCCACTGTACAAGTTGCTGGTGAGGTCTCACTTGAAATATTGTGTTCAGTTTTGGAGACCATATCTCGCAAAGGATATAAAAAGACTGGAACCGGTTCAGAGGAAGGCAACAAAAATGATTTGGAGCCTGCGTCAGAAGACTTAAAAGAAGACACTTGAAGACCTAAATATATACACTCTGGAGGAGAGGAGGGACAAGGGAGATATGATTCAGGTCTTTAAATACTTAAGGAGTATTAATGAACAAACAAACCTCTTCCAAAGACGGGAAAAGCATAGTTACTCACCTGTAACAGTTGATCTCTGGGAACAGCAGGAATTGAGTCTTCACATATGGGTGGCGTCGGCACAGACGGAACTTGCACGGGAACGCTCCCCAGTGTCTTATAGGAAAACCTTTGAGAGCATCCCACTGCGCCTGCGTAGCTGCCTTCCCAACTCTCCCTCCTCAGTTGGGTTTGGAGTTAAGATAAAAGGAGAGAAGGAGAGAGAAAGTGTGTTTCTTTATCTGTACCATTGTTAGTGTGCTATTTATTTATCTGTAAGCTTGTTAAGTTTTCTCCATTTCTACCTGTCTCCTACACATCCTCACAACCTTTATCCCTCCCCCTCCCCCTCTACCCTCCCAATCCATGGTATTCAGTCTCTTATAGCCATCTTCCGCGCATTACCATGCTTATACCTAAATCCTTTGTGCTCTCTCCCCCACTGCTTTGGGAACTGTGAACACCTAATCAGGAGTTAGTGGGGCCTGACTACCTGAGAGCAGCTGAGGCCTGCATAAAAGGCTCCAGTGCCCTGCCCTGTTGAGGCTTTCCTAACAGGGGCTCTACAGGACAACCAACAGTAAGGATTTGAGGGTTTATTTTTATTAAATTGCTAGCTCTCTGACTGGGAGCTCTTAAAAGGGTTTTTGTATATTTTTAAAGCAAGGCTACTTTCTTTTTGGTGCTTTAGTGGAAATTTCCTTGAGCAGAGTAGGTTGTTGAACTCTAGTAGCCTCCTCAGCTTTGGGAACTGCTAACACCTAATCAGGTGTTAGTTCCTTCCCTACCCACCCCGACTCCCACCCACCCCTAGTGAGCAGTCTTGCTTTATAGGGCACCTCCCCATTTAACAAAGCACAGAAACTTGGACCAGCACATTTTGAATAAAATTAAAGAGATTTAACTGCTTTTTCTCTGAAAGGACAGCTGGGAAACTGGCTGGTACTTGTTAGATCTCTCTCTTTTGCTTTAACAGATACCTAAGCTCCACGAACAGAACAATGGCTGGGAAAAATCGTATCGCTAAAGCTGTTGCCCCCATTACAGCTTCTGCCTCAGTCCAGACAGAGGTCCTAATGCCAGTTGAAGGACTGGTTCCATGTGCAGGGTGCCTGCATGCTGAAGCTCTGAGGAAACAAGTGGAGGAACTCAGAGAGGAGGTGGCGAGGCTAAGGAGCATTCAAGACAGTGAGAAGTACATTGATGAGATGCTTCTTGCAGCAACCAAGCTCTCCAGCAGAGGAGAAGATGGGTGCCAACAGAATGTTGATGGTTGGACACAAGTCACCAGGGCCTGCAAAATCACCAATCCAACTTCTCCAGCCCTTGAATTGAAGAACCATTATGCAGCCCTGGAAGTGGAGGAGGTGAAAGCATCCCTGGAAAGGGAAGAACCAGAGCTCAAGTACGCCAAAGTTGCAGAATCAGTGACCAAAAGGAAACGAAGGGTAGTGGTGGTTGGAGACTCTCCTCTGAGGGGTACTGAAGCATCCATCTGCCGACCAGACTTGATGTCCAGAGAGGTATGCTGTCTGCCTGGTGCCAAAATCCAAGATGTTACGGAGAGTTTGCCGAGACTCATCAAAAGCCCACTGACTATTATCCAATGTTGCTAATCCATGTTGGAACAAATGATACTGCCAGGTATACCTCAGAACGTATCAAAAGTGACTTCATGGCTCTGGGACAGAGGGTGAAGCAGTTAGGTGCACAGGTGGTGTTCTCTTCAATCCTCCCTGTTGAGGGTAAAGGCCAAGGCAGAGAGGCTCGCATCCTAGAGATGAATGCATGGCTGCGTGGATGGTGTCATTGAGAGCGTTTCCTAGACCATGGGATGCTGTTCCAAGGGTTGCAGAGCAGAGATGGCATCCAGCTGTCCAAGAAAGGTTGACGCGTCTTCGGTAGTAGACTGGCTAATCTACTGAAGAGGGCTTTAAACTAGATTCGTTGGGGATGGGTGAAGAAAGCCCCCAGGTGGGTGAAAGCCCCCAGGTAGGTGATACATTAAATACCTTTATGGAAATGGGTAACAGGGGTAACATATGGAAAGCAGTGTGTATAAATGCCTGTAGCATGGGAAATAAGATCCCTGATATTGAAGCTTTGGTGGGAGTGGCTGACTTGGATTTAGTGGCAGTTACAGAAACCTGGTTCACAGAAAACCATGATTGGGATGTAACTATACCTGGCTATACTTTATTCAGAAAGGACAGGATAGGAAGAAGGAGAGGAGGGGAGGAGGAGTGGCACTATATGTAAAATCTACTATTAAAGCTTTGGAATTACAGAGCTTAAAAGGGAGAGAGGAGGCATTGTGGGTTAAGCTAGAAAGAGGAAAAGAGAAATCTATTTGCATTGGTGTGATATACAGACCTCCCTCACAAGAGGAAGAGGTGGACAGAGAGTTAATTGAAGACATACGCAGCATTGCTAGGAAAGGGGAAGTGCTACTGATAGGAGATTTCAATATGCCAGATGTTGATTGGCACATTCCTGCTGCAGTATCATCTAGAAGTAAGGAGATCCTGGATTCTCTACAGGGAGAACTATTCAGGCAATTGGTAACAGATCCCACACGTGAAGGGGCCATACTGAACTTGGTGCTTACCAATGGTGAAAGTGTTTCTGATGTTGTAGTGGGAGATAATTTTGCATCCAGTGATCACCAGATGGTGTGGTTCAGTATTAGGACTAGGGCTATTAGAATCCATTCAAAGGTGAGGATCTCAGACTTTAGGAAGACTAACTTTGCCAAGATGGGCCAATACCTCAGGGAGTCGTTAGTGGGATGGGAACAGCTGGGGGATGTAGAAAAACAGTGGGTAAAACTGAAAGGGGATATTTTAAGGGCAACCAACCTTTTTGTTAAAATGGTAAATAAAGGGAGAGAGAGCTGCTTTGTGTGGGAGCTGCCGCGGTTTTCCCTTGCCGCGGAGCAGCGTGGTCGGCTGGAGCTGGGTGCCTGCGGAGACTGCTGCAGGCAGGGGCTAGCCGCCCCTTGTGCCAAGGACCCCCCCGAGACCTACAAAGCACAGCGGGAGCTGTGCCTCGCTGGAGAGAGAGCTGCTTTGTGTGGGAGCTGCCGCGGTTTTCCCTTGCCGCGGAGCAGCGTGGTCGGCTGGAGCTGGGTGCCTGCGAAGACTGCTGCAGGCAGGGGCTAGCTGTCCCTTGTGCCGAGGACCCCCCCGAGACCTACAAAACACAGCAGGAGTTACACGCGGCCGCGTGTTCGTGGCTCGCGGGGTCGTGTCCTAAGGGGCGTGTCACAAGGGGTTAGACAAGCTCCTTGTGTGCTCCTTTGGTGATCCTGTGGTGGTGTTCAGGAGCGCTAGTGGTTGTATGTTTTTTCCATGGGGAAACGGAAGGCGAAACCAGCTGCCAAGGTAATATCAGGGGATGGAGGTAAGGTGTCCGGCCCTATGGACAAACACATAACTTCCCTTCCACCTGTTAGCCAGTCTCCGGATGGGGCTTCCTTGAGCCCGGACATCCGGACACCACCTCCTTTCCCCCAACTTCCACACTCTTCTACGCCCTTGGAGTTACCATTGCAAGATGCATCTCCGGCGTTAGTTCCTGTGGTCCCTGCCACTTCTGAAAATCTTTTTGTGCCACTTAAAAGTGAGGTGACTCTTCTGGATATCTGGTCTGTGCTTCAAAAGATTGAAACTCGTTTGACTACTACTGTTACCTCTTTGTGTAATTTCTCACATGATGTTGTTACTAAGGTTAAAACTATTGATAATCAAATGACTGTTGTTGCCGGTTCTCTGGCCCGGGTTGATTCTCAGCTCCAAACGTATAAGGATGCTAGTGCTGTTTTTGTTAAGGATATTTCTTCAGTTTCCTATCGTTTGGAATTGCTTGAAAATCAACAGTGGGCAAGGAACCTGCGCTTTTTAAATTTTCCCTCCACTCACTTGTTTTCTCCTGAGATATTGTTGAAAAAATATTTGTCTGAGATCTTACATTTAGGTGATTCTGTGGATATTGTGCAATTGTATTCCTTTTTTCCTGGTTCTAGGGCAGTGTCGCAGTCCAAGGAGGAATCTCCTCTCTTGGATAATTCGGCAGGCCTTAATCTCACAGAGTTTTTGCAGGATTCGCTGGATGTCATTCCAAAGCGTTGTACTTTGGTGGTGACATTCGGGTCTGAATCTCTCAAATTGTGAATTATACGTGTTTATTTTAAATGTAAAGATGCAATTTTTTGTGGATATAAGCTTCAGGTTTTTCCAGATGTGGGGTGGGTGACTCAGGCTTGGCGGAAGCAGTTCCTCGAGCTTAGAGCCCAGGTCCTAGCCCTGGGGGCCTCTTTTTTCTTGAAGTTTCCTTGTCGATGTTTAGTAACTTATGAGGGTCGGGATTATGTGTATATTGATGTTATTCATCTGCGTCAGTTTCTTGCCGATAAGGAAGGTGTGGTTAAAGCGGGGGAAGTTTAGGTGGGTTGGCTTCTTCTTTTGTGCTCCCAAATTTGGAGTTTTTTAACTCCTTTTTTCCTTGATATTTTGCTTCATTTCCCCTTCGGGGGTGCTCATTGGCTTCTCTCTCTCCTGATGTGTTTTGTTTAAAGTGAATGATATTTTGATCTTGAATGCTTTATGATCTTTGTTAAATGATTTCCTTGTGATTTACTCTTGTATTCAGGAAAATCTAAATAAAAAATATATTTTAAAAAATGGTAAATAAAGGTAAAAGGAAAAGGAGACCGCTATGGTTTTCGAAAGTAGCTGAAAAAGTGAAGAAAAAGAGGGAGGCCTTCATGAAATACAAGAGATCACAGAGAGAGGAAGACAGGCATCTATATTTGGAAAAACTTTGAGAAGCTAGCAAAGTAGTCAAGAAGGCAAAGATTCAAAAGGCGGAGGAAACAGCCAATGCAATAAAATGGGGGGATAAGACATTTTTCAGATATATTAGTGAGAAGAGGAAGGGCAAAAGTGGTATTGTCAGACTCAAGGGTGCAGGGGAGGAATATATAGAAGCTGATAAGGATAAAGCAGAATTGCTTAACAAATATTTTTGTTCTGTGTTCACAGATGAAGAACCAGGAGCAGGACCTCAGAAAACACCCACAAACAGGAACAGAAGTGAGGAATATCTTGAACAATTTTCAGAAGACTGTGTTTGAGAGACACTAGCTCAACTTAAAGTAGACAAAGCGATGGGACCGGATGGGATACACCCTAGAATACTGAGGGAACTTGGGGACGTTCTAGCAGCTCCACTGACTGACCTTTTTAATGCCTCTTTGGAGTCGGGAGTGGTGCCAAAGGACTGGAGAGAGGCTCATATGGTGCCTTTACACAAAAGCGGAAGTAAGGATGTGGTTGAAAACTACAGGCTGGTTAGTTTAACTTCGGTGGTGAGTAAATTATTGGAAACACTGCTGAAAGAGAGCCCTAGATGTGGTGTATTTAGATTTCAGTAAAGCCTTTGACACTGTTCCTCACAGGCGACCTATAAAAAAAACTGAGCACCCTAGGGATGGACCCTAAAGTTACTGCTTGGGTTAGAAATTGCTTGGGTGGGAGGCGACAAAGAGTACAAGTAAATGGAGCTCACTCTGATGAGAAGGATGTTACCAGTGGTGTGCCCCAGGCATCTGTCCTTGGTCCGATTCTTTTTTTAACATCTTTGTTAGTGATATAGCTGAAGGGCTGTCGGGTAAGGTTTGCCTCTTTGTGGATGATACCAAAATCTGCAATAGAGTAGACACCCAGGAAAGTGTAGATAACATGAGGAGGGATCTAGCTAAGCTTGAAGAATGGTCTAGAATCTGGCAGCTGGGATTTAATGTTAAAAAATGTAAGGTCATGCATTTGGGCTGCAGCAATCCAAGGGAGCAATATAGTATAGGGGGTGAAGTACTTTTGTCCACTAAAGAAAAGCGGGACCTAGACATGGTTGTGTCTGATGATCTTAAAGTAGCTAAACAGGTAGAAAAGGCGACGGCAAAAGCTAGAAGGATGCTTGGGTGCATATGGAGAGGAATGGCTAGCAGAAAAAAGGAGGTGATAATGCCTCTGTATAAGTCTTTGGTGCGACCTCATTTGGAGTATAGTGTGCAATTCTGGAGACCACACCTTCAAAAAAAGGATGTGAACAGGATGGAGTCGGTGTAGAGGGTGGCTACTAAAATGATTAGTGGTCTTCATTATAAAGCATATGAGGACAGACTGAAGGATCTTAATATGTACACCTTAGGAAAGGTGGGATGGAGGTGATATGATTGAGATGTTTAAATACCTCCGTGGCATAAATGTTCAGGGAGAGAGCCTCTTTCAATTGAGTATAGGGGACATGGGATGAGGGTGAAGGGAGATAGATTCAGGAGTGATATGCGGAAATATTTCTTTACGGAAAGAGTAGTGGATCCGTGGAATAGTCTCCCAGTGGAGGTGGTAGAGATGAGGACAGTAACTGAATTCAAAAAAGCATGGGACAAACACAGAGGATCTCTAAAGGTAAAAAGGGAACTGTTGTAGTTGTTGATATGGAAGGACAGACTAGATAGGCCATGTGGTCTTTTTCTGTCGTCACATTTCTATATTTCTATCCTTATTTCTTCTGGCCTCTTTGCTCTCCAGCTCTCTTCTATGGCTCCTCATTACTTTTTCTTCCTATTCTTCATATTCCCTAATTGTCTCCCCTCCTACCAACACCTTCACTCCTCCCTCATCTCCCCTTTACCATCTTCACTTTCCTTTCCATCCTGTCCTCTATCCTGTCTTCAGCTCTTGAGCTTCACCACTTTCTCCCTCTCATTCAGCCATCTCCTCTCTCTAAAACCACCTCCCCCTTTTTTGTGCCGTGCTGTCTCCTCTCTGCCCCGAATTCTTCTACTCCTTTTCCTTCTCTCATCCGGAGATATCAACCCCAACTCTGGTCCTCCTAGATTTTTGTCACACTATGAGATCTTCATGCAACACCTCAAATCTTATTCATATCCCTCTCCTTTCCCCTTCCTCTTTCCCTTTCTCATGTGCCTTGTGGAACGCACACTCCATCTCAACTAAACGTCCCTTTACTCATGATCTTTCTCTCTAATGCTCTTTGTCTTCTTGCTCTAACTGAGACCGGGCTCCTCTCTGAAGACACGGCATCTGTTGCTGCTCTCTCTCATGGCAACTATCAGTTCTCCCACACAACTTGTCCCACTGGTCATGATGGTGGTGTTGGGCTTCTACTTTCTCCTTCCTGCCAATTTCAACCCCTCCTGCTGCCTCAGTCTCATTCCTTTCCCTCCTTCAAAGTCCACTCCATCCGCCTTTTCATGCCACTACCTCTCTGGTTAGCTGTTATTTATCAACCTCCTGACAAGTTCACCTCTACCTTTCTCACTGACTTTGACTCATGGCTTTCCTTCTTTCAGGATTCCTTGTTCCCCACTCATATTCTCGGGGATTTTAACACTCATGTTGATAACCCCTCTGATCCTTATGCTTTAAAGCTCCTTTCCTTTACCTCTTCATTCAACCTCCAGCTTTGTAATACTGCCACCATTCACTGGCACGGCCACTGCCTTGACTTTGCATTCTTCTCTAATTGCTTACCCTCAAACCTCTGTACCTCAGGTTCTTCTCTTATCAGACCATCACCTGCTAAGCTTCACTCTTCGTCACCCGCCACCTCAACCTTGCCCTGCTCCTTCAATCTCTTTAGAAATCTAAATGCTATTTACCTTTTGGCTCTCTCCTCCACTGTCTCATCATCTCTTTCCTCCACTACGTCACCTGAGCCTGTTGATGAGGCAGTAGCTTCCTGTAACACTGCACTCTCATCTGCTTTGGATGCTCTTGCTCTGCCCATGCAATGTCCTGTAAGGCGTACTATACCCCAGCCCTGGCTGCCTTCCACTACCCGCTATCTGCGTTCCTGTGCCAGTTCAGCTGAGCATGCTTGGCTCAAATCCCGCTCCCTTGCAGACTTTCTACACTTTAAATTCATGACTGCGTCAGCATCTTGGATCCTTCACAAGATGGTGATGCAAGCATGAATATAAAGTGTAGAAAGTCCGCAAGAGAGAGGGATTTGAGCCAAGCATGGGCTTGCATGAGCGGCTTGTATCATCGATGGGAAAGAAGCGGAAGGCTAAGGGGGCTAAATATTCCTCTCTGGCCCCCCTGGCCTCCGTACCGTTACCTCTTGTTGTTGGTCCTTCGGATTTCTTTGTTCTCCAGCCAGCTCAGCAACCATCACAAGCAGGGAAGAGCATCCCGGCAGTGTTGACAATGGAGTCGGGTGACTCAATGCTTAATTCTCTCTCCCCTGAAGAACGGCATTCGGCAAAGTCAGCATGCGTCCAAGATTCCCCCGGAGTGCTGCAGCTCGAGGTTGTACCTGGTGAGGTGATTCCTGGATAGCTGGAGAAGGGAAGCCATGGGGAAGTCAATGGAGCGTCTTTTAGCCCTCCCGGAATAGCAGGTTCTTGGAGAATCCATCGGACTGGCAGCAGGAGTTCTGGCAGCAGAGTCAGTTGCCTTGCAAGGACAGATGCGAGCATCGGGAGCGGCAGAAGGCTTATTCACAGCTATGGAAGAGTCCTTACCAGTCTTTACTCTGCAGCAGCCAGAGACTTTTACTTTGGAAATAATTTGGTCCACTATTATGCAGCTGGCTGCGGCTCTTGTTCCCCAGATATCTAATTTAACTCAGAGGGTATAAACTAACTCTTCGGCTACTGAAGACAATTTCTTTAAGGTACTTCAAAATTCTGTCTCTGTTGTACAGACGAAGGTTAATGAGCTGGAGGGACATTCAGATTCTTCTGCGATTAAAACGAAGTTGGAGCTTCTGGAGAATTTGGCCAGGGCAGCTAACCTGAGACTTGTGAACTTTGCTAGGGTTTCATTAGTTTCACCAAGAGATATGTTTCGATCATATCTTAATGAAGTCCTGGGTATTCCGTCGGAATCGCATCTGCCGACTGCGAAAATTTATTACCTTCCTTCATCGAATAAACTCCAGGTTTGGGGCGAGTGGATGTTTTAGATATATCAGCTATATTGGAGAATTCCCAGGAAGAGCCTGCAATCTCCTCAACCATGTTAGTTACTCTGGCTTTGTTATCGGATAAGGAATGGTTAATGAAGATTTTTTTAAAAGAAACAGAATGTGTGGTTCAGAAGTCTTTTGGCACGTATGTTCCCTAATTTAAGAAACATAGAAACATGATGTCAGAAAAAGACCACATGGCCTATCTAGTCTGCCCTTTCGTATCAACCACTACAAGAGTCCCCTTTTTTCCTTTACAGAGCCTCTGTGTTTGTTCCATGCTCTTTTGAATTTAGATAATGTCCTCATCTCTATCACCTCCACTGGGAGACTACCCCACGCATCTAGTACTCTTTCCATAAAGAAATATTTCCGCATATTACTCCCGAGTCTATACCCTATGTCCCCTCATAGTAGAGCTTGCTTTCAATCGAAAGAGGCTCTCCTCCTGTGCATTTATGCTATGGAGATATTTAAACATCTCATTCATATCACCTCTATTCCGCCTTTCCTCTAAAGTATACATATTAAGGTCCTTAAGTCTGTCCTCATATGCTTTATAATGAAGACCAATAACCATTTTAATAGCCACCCTCTGCATTGACTCCAACCTGTTTATATCCTTTTGAAGGTGCGGTCTCCAGAATTGCATAATATACTCCAAATTAGGTCGACCCAAAGACTTATATAGAGACACTATCACCTCCTTTCTTCTGCTGTCCGTTCCTCTCCCTATGCCCCTCAAGCATCTTTCTAGTTTTCGCCTTTGTCTTTTCTATCTGTTTAGCTACTTTAGGGATCGTCAGAGACAACCAAGCCTAGGTCCTGCTCTTTTTTCATGGACAGAAGTACATCACCCCCTATACTATACTACTCCCTTGTATTGTTGCAGCCCAAATGCATGACCCTACAGTTTTTAGTATCAAATCTCAGCTTCCACATTCTAGACCATTCTTAAAGCTTAGCGAGATCCCTCCTCATGTTATCTACACCTTCCTGGGTGTCTACTCTTTTGCAGATTTTGGTATCATCCACAAAGAGGCAAACCTTACCCAACAGCTCTTCCGCAATATCATTAACAAAGATGTTAAAAAGAATTGGACCAAGGACAGATCCCTGCAGCATTCCAGTCGCCTCCCACTCAACCAGTTTCTAACCCAAGCAGTAATTTTAGGCTCCATCCCTAGGGTGCTCAGTTTGTTTATAAGTTGCTTGTGCGGAACAGTGTCAAAGGTTTTACTGAAATCTAAATACACCACATCTAGGGCTCTCCCTCGGTCCAATTTCCTGGTCAGATATGCTCGAGATATGCAATGGAGGAGACGGGAATTTCTTCTCCTGCGCTTTGGAATTCAGCGGTTGGGAGTGCTCTTTTTAAAAAAAAATATCCTTTTAAGTGCTTGGTTAAATACCGGGATACCTCATATGTTTTTTATGATCCCTTCCAACTGCTGGCCTTTCTCAATACTCGGTGCTTAGAAAATCTGGTGGCTACTCTGCTGATCCGACGTGATAAGTTTGATTATGATGGTTCTTACGCCTATGTGATTACCCTAATCTTTTGTGTAATTGGCTTTGTTTTTCCTTAACTTAGATCTCTACTGTTGTGGGCTAGAGTGGGATTCAGTGTTTATTTTTTACTTTATCATTGTTGATTATCCTCACTGTATTGGTTTCTGAATCATATCCCAATTTCTGTACAAGATGTATTCTTGATTATTATTATAAACTACATAAAGATAAAATAAAAAAAAACTCATGCTTGTCTAATATGTCTATTCATGCAGACTACTATGTCCATCTGGCTAACTCTCTTGCCTCTGACCCTTGCGTCTCTTTACTACTCTCAAGTCTTTCTTCAAGGTGCTGGTGCCTCCGCCTCCAATCCCTCCCTCCCTTTCTGCCACAACCCTGGCTGACTATTTCCATGATAAAATCCACAAGATCACCCTCCAATTCCCCACGAAGTCAGCTATTTCCCCTCCTCCCCCTCTTCACTCCCAACTTTCCCCCTCTACCTCTGCTACCCTTTTTTCCTTTTCTATGATCTCTGAGGAGGAAACCACACACCTTTCCTCCTCCAACTTACTACCTGCTCCCTCTGATCCTATTCCTACCTATCTCCTAAGCCCTATCTCCTCCCTTCCATCTCTCATATTCTTAACCTATCTCTCTCCACTGCAACTGTCCCTGCAGCCTTCAAGCATGCTGTAGTTACCCCTCTCATCAAGAAACTCTCCTCCCTAGATCCTACCTGTCCTTCACCGCCATTGCCTCGACTTTCTCTCTTCTCAAGCCCTCCTGGATCCTTTACAATCTAGCAGCTTTCGTCCCTTACTTTCTACTGAAATGGCTCTTGCCAAAGTCTCCAACGACCCCTTCCTGGCAAAATCCAAGGGCTTTTACTCAATCATCATCCTTCTTGACTTTTCTGCTGCTTTTGACACGTTTACCACAACCTTTTCCTTGATACCTTGTCCTTGGCTTGGTGTTAAGGGCTCTGTAATATCCTGGTTCTCTTCTTATCTTTCCTATCGCTCTTTCAGTGTTTGTTCTGGTGGATCCTCCGCTGCTGCTATCACGCTCTTAGTTGGTGTACCCCAAGGATCTGTCCTGGATCCACTCCTTTTTGCTCTCTGTACCCAGTCCCTTGGTGCACTCAACTCTACCCATGGCTTTCAGTACGACCTTTATGCTGATGACTCAAAGATCTACCTCTCTACACCTGAAATCTCTCTGACAATCCAGGCCCGAATCTCTGCCTGCCTTTCTGACACTGCTTCTTTGATGTCTTCCCGCCAATTGAAATTGAACATGGCCAAAGATGAGCTTCTTATTTTTTCCCTTAAACCCTCGTCTCCCCTTCCTCAGTCTCTGTGGATAAATCTCTACTCCTCCCTGTTTCCTTGACTCGCAAGCTTGGGGTCGTCTTTGACTTCTCTATCTCCTTCTACACCCAGATCTGCCACACCTCTATCTCCTTCTACACACAGATAGCTAAGACCTGCCACTTCTTTCTGTATAACAAAATCCACCTATTCCTTTCTGAACAGACTACTAAGACACTTATCCACTCCTCAGTCACCTCCAATCTGGACTATTGTAAGCTACTCCTTGCTGGTCTCCCTCTGAATCATCTCTCTCCCCCCTTCAATCTGTTCAACACTCTGCTGCACAGCTAATCTTCCGTCAGCCTCTTAATGCTCATATTAACTCTCTTCTCAAGTTACTTCACTGGCTCCCTATCCATTTCTGCATCCAGTTCAAACTTCTTCTGCTGACCTATAAGTGCATTTACTCTGCAGCTCCTCACTACCATACCTTTCCTCTCTTATCGCTCCCTACACCCCTCCTCGGGAACTCCGCTCCTGGCAAATCGCTTATATCTGTGCAGTTCTCTTCTACTGCTAACTCCAGACTTCGCTCCTTTCACTTTGTTGCTCCTTATATCTGGAACAGACTACCTGAGTCTGAACGGCAGGTGTCTTCTGGCCCTTTTCAAATCCAGGCTGAAAACTCACCTCTTTGCTGCTGTTTTCGGAGCTTGACTCACCTGATCTCCTTTGTGTTTCCTTACCATCCCCCCTAGACATATCCCGTGTCTACAGCTACTGTGCTGTCTGTCTTGACTAGATTGTAAGCTCTAACGAGCAGGGACTGTCTCTTACATGTGTCTGTGCAGATCTGGCTGTGATAGAGATCCAGATGTCTAAGTTGAAGCAATCCTACAATATACTAGTTAAAGTAGAAGATTTAGAAAATAAATTGAGGTGGAAAGATTTACCCAAATATGCTAACTGCTTCCAAATGGTTGAGTATATAGTTAAGACTACTTAAAGGTGCTAAAACAATGGACTACGCCATTGTGGTAAAAATGAATAGACTGCATTAAGCTCTAGGCCCAAATAAGTTGTACTCAAAGAAAAAGTAACCTAAAAAACAGGATAGTTACTCACCTATAACAAGTATTCTCTGGGGACAGCAGGAATCAGTCGTCACATATGGGTAACGATGGCACCAATGGAGCCCATGTGGTAATCACGCCCCAACTTTCAAAGAAAGCCTTTGGGAGTCACATGCATGGTCACCTTCCCGCCCAAGGGTGCCATCTTACCTCAGTATGATGACATAATTTAACATAAAAAAGAAACAACTACATGGGGAGGACAGAGGGTTGTGAGGACCGATTCCTGCTGTCCCTGGAGAACACCTATGACAGGTGAGTAACTATGCTTTCTCCAGGAACAAGCAGGAAGTCAGTCCTTTAATACGGGACTCTCCAGCTACAGTCTACTGAAAAAACCTGGACAAAGCCACCGGTAACTGAAAACGGTGAGCCATGAATGGCAGCAAGGAGTGATGAACGACCTCAAGTCCTGAGATGCAACCCCAATGTCAAGGATGGAATCACCTCTCTGGTAGCCTGGACATAAGGGCTGGAGGGAAAGAGTTGCACTGATCCCCCAAAGAGATGACTGAGTACTGCTTGGCTGAAGGCGCTGTCACGCTGTGAGCTCTCCTCCAGGCAGTAATGAGCTACAAAGGATGGACTGAGGACCAGGCGGTGGCCCAGCATATGTCTTGCAGAGGGACCAAGCGCAGATGTGCCACCAAGGCCACCATGGCACGCACATTGCAGGTGGTGACATGATGCTCCAAGGAACGTCCAGCCTGCTAGTCGGCAAAGGAGATGCAGTCTGCCACCCAGGTGGATAGGGTGCATTTAGAGACAGCAATGCTCAGCCTATTTGGGTCATAGGAAATGAATAGCTGTGACAAATGGGTGTGGGCCTTCGCCTGCTTGAGGTAGAAGGCAAGCACCCTCTTACAGTCGAGGGTTTGGAGGGAGGCCTCCGCTTGAGATGCATGAGGTCGAGAGAAGAAGGTGGAGACCTTTTATGTATTTAACTTCATTTTTGACAGCAATGCACCTGTCTTTTGTAGCTATTGTGGAAGGATGTTGTTTCTTGTTATTGTGAGTGCTTCCATTTTGCTATAGTTTAGGCTGAGATTATGGGAGTTTAGCCAACCGGAGATTTCTGTAAGGCATTCAGTTATATTTGTGTAATTCAGGGTTTTGACATCAAATGGCATGTATACCATGATTTATTTATTTACATTCTCTTATATACCGCGCTATTCTGCATCAGTGCGGTTTACATTGAACAAACTGAAATTACATTGAACAGGGCATTATAACTTGGAGATAACTATTTTACAGGGAACATGGGCTATGGAGGGTTAAGTGGCTTGCCCAAGACCACAAGGAGCACCTGTGGGACTAGAAACCCCAGTCCTTCCTGCCCAAGGTTGCTGATGTCATCAGCATAGATTTTGTAGTGAATGTTATCTTTCGTATGACATCACAAAGTGGCTGAATGTATATGTTAAAAAGCATGGATGATAATGCTGACCGCTGGTTGACTCCCTTGTGTTAGTGAGAATCCCCCTTGTCTCCCCCCCCCCACCACTCCCTTGTCCCTTCGCCCTTTTCTCCTTCTTTGTTTCAGTTGACAATTACCTGCCTCTGATATTTGGTTTTGCAATTTTTGCCTGTTCTATGTAAAGTTGCTTGTTTCTTGTTTGATGTTTTACACCTGTTCCATGTAAAGTCACTTGACTGTTCTTGTTCTTTGTAAATCGCTCTGATACTAAATAGTGCAGTATATAAAAGCTAACAAATAAAAATAAAATGGCCACCTGGTTGTCTGTCTGGATCAGCACAGATTGGTGCCACAGGCAGTGGTAGAATGCTCGCAGAGCCAGGAAAATTGCCCTGAGTTCGAGGAGACAGATCTGCAAGAGCGACTCCTCCTGGGACTAGCTGCCTTGTATGCAGTGGTCCCCGCAATGTGCCTCTCAACCCAGGAGGGAGGCGTCTGTTATCAGGGTCCTCTGTGGTGCATGTGCCTGGAATTGCATTCCCGCCTGGAGGTGGTGCAGGCTTTGTCACCAGGTGAGGGACTCTGCCAGTTGTTGGGTGACTGACTCTGTCCCGTAATCTGTCCGTGGCTTGAGTCCACTGTGAGAAGAGGCACCATTGTGCTGCCTGCATGTGTAGGCAGGCTAGTGGTGTGAGGTGGATCATTGAGGCCATGTTGACCAACAGGCGGAGGAGGCGGCGGTGAGCCGGTACTGACTGGTGGCGATACACCTCTCCTGTCAGATGTATGATGCCGTCTGCCCTTTCCCTTGGGAGGATGGCATTGACCTGTAGTGTGTCCAGCTGTGCCCCTATGAACTCCAGACTTTGGGTTGGAGCACGATAGGACTTGGGGTAGTTGATGACGAACGTCAGTTGCTGCAGCAGGACAGATGTACGCTCTGCAGCCTGCCTGACCTCCGCAGTCGTACTGCCTCCGATTAGCCAGTCATCCAGGAAGGGGAAGACAAAGGCCCCTTGCAGGCGCAAGTGAATGGCTACTACCGCCAAGCACTTGGTAAAGACCCTTGGCAAAGAGGCCAGGCCGAAGGGCAGCACTCTGTATTGGTAGTGCCCTCCTCCCACCATAAACCGTAGGTACTGTTTGTGGGAGGGGTGGTTAGGATGTGAGTGTATGCATCCTTTAGGTCCAAGGAGCACAGCCAATCTCCCTCATGGAGGTAGGGCAGCAGTGTTCCAAGGGAGAGCATCTTCAACTTCTCCCTCACTAGAAACTTGTTCAAGTTTCACAAGTTCAGTATGGGCCTGAAGCTCCCTGTTCTTTTGGGGACAAGGAAGTACCTTGAGTAAAAGCCCTTCCCCCACTGATGCTTGGGTACAGGCTCCAACAGCATTAGAGCATAAGAATATGCCATACTGGGTCAGACCAAGGTCCATCAAGCCCAGTATCCTGTTTCCAACAGTGGCCAATCTAGGTCATACAAACCTAGCAGTTTCCTCAAAAGACACAGGTTCCACAATGCTTGTATTGGGTCAAGCATTGATATCCTGGGTCCCTTTTTTATAATGGTTTATGGACCTTTCCTCCAGGAACTTGTCCAAACCTTTTTAAACCAGCTACACTAATATTGTCCCTGAGCAGACCTGTGAGCTCTGAGAGCAGAAGGATCCGGTGAAGGAGAGGTCGCAATTGCTCTCCTGGAAAGAACCTGGAAATAACTTGTTGTAAGTGGAGGAGGTAGCCCTCCTTTACCACCTGCAACACCCACTGGTCTGAGGTGACCTTGGCCCACTAGTGGGCAGAGTGCCAGGAGGCCCCCTGTGGGCTGGCAAGGGTCTCCCAGTGGAGAGGAGGCCCTGCCCTGGGAGTCAAAAGCTGCCCCTGGTTGGACTGGAGCCAGGGCCTGGGGCTTCTGAGCCCCTTGGCCCTGCTTCTTAGGGTGGGTACCTTGTTGCTGGCCCGAGAAGGACTGGTAAGGGTGTTGGAAGTGCCCCTTTTTCCAGGGGAATAGGGGTCTTTTCCCTGAGAGTTTCTTGTGGGGCAAGGAAGAGGTCTTCTTTGAGAGACTCTGGCGGGTCACCACTTTGGCTTCTATCGCAGCTGCCTTGTCGGCCATGGGTTTGCTGAACAAGTTCTCACCGGTGCAGGGGACATCGAGCAGCTTGTCCTGGACCCACTGCTTGAAGTCTGAGGACTGTAGCCAGGCCTGGCGTCGAGCCCTGATGCCAGCTGTTTCTACTCGAACAGCTGACTCAAAACCATCATAGGTCGCCTGGGAGAGGAACTTTGAGCAGTCCTTGATCCCGGAGGTTAGAGTTTGGAACCGATTGAGGTGTTCCCTTGTCAGCCTGGCTGAGAACTCTGACAACTTCGGGGTCAGGGCCTTCAAATACATGTCTATGTATAGCTCATAGGCCTGGATTCGACACCCTAGCATCGAGCTCTAGTAGCACTTGCGCCCAAGGGCGTCGAGTGCTCTAGCATCCCTGCTGGGGGGATAGAAGAATAAGTCTTCTGGCTTTTGAGATTCTGCATGGTTGACTCGACAACATTAGAATTATGTGGGAGTTGGGGCTTGTGGTGTAGCTGCCTCTCCACAGGCCTCATTTACAGGTCAAGCTAGCCATGCTGGCCTGCCTATGTCAGACACCGTGGGTCACAGGCCTGCACCTGCCACAGTGGAATCCTTGCCCCTTCCTGACGTGGTACATGGTGTCAAGGCATCGGCTGACCACCAACACATACACTGGGGTCTCCCACATTTGAAATAGTAGCCGCTTGAGAATCGGCTGTACTGGAACCGTGAGAGTTTCCTTGGGTGAGACTCGAACTAGATAATCTCCACTTCTTCGGCGCACAGGTCCTCCTCCGCCTCAGTCTGCATCGAGAGGGTTCTGGCCATATCCCTGACAAAGTCGTGGAAGGCCACGTCCTCTGGAGAATGCACGGGGCGCCAGGGGAGACGGGTCAGAGGGGACGTCTCGGTGCCGTCTGGTTTCTGGGGAGGCCTAGTCAGTCCCTCATTCGGAGTCTAGGGGGTATGACGAATCCGAGGCCCTGCGACTCCTTGGCTCAAGGCCCACTCCAAAGGGCCAGGGCCCTCCCGAGGACCTGAGGTCCGTCTTGGAAACTGGCTGGGGAGGACCAGAGGACCGTGATCTCGACCAGTGTCAAGGAATTACCTGAGGCCAGTGGTGCTCGGAGCTCAGCTTGACAACCGGGGACACCCCTGCAGTAGGGGGCCTGGTCGTCGGGGCAGATGATGCAGACAAACCTTCCATCATTGCCTGCTGTATGGCCAGGACAGCAGTGATGTTCTGCTCTATGGCTGCCGTTCTGGATTCCAAGTCAGAAGGCTCTGCAGCTTTTGGCACGAGCACAGATGATCTTGGGCCCGGCGCTGGCATGCTCGCAAGTGCATTCTCCACGAGGACTACGGCCTTGAGGACCCTCGCACGGTCTCCACCGGCCGAGGCATCCTTTTTGAGGACCTTGGTGGGACATTTCTTGGAGGTGCTCAACTCCCTCCGGGTGGTTTTGCCGGGTTTCTCTGGTAGAACCTCAACAGACTTCGAGGATTTCTTCTTTTTCCACTTGAGGTCTGTCTTTTCGGAGGAGCCTCTTCGGAAGTGCTGGGCTTGGAGTGTGGTGTCGGGAGGCCAGGACCAAGTCTGACCTGGGGAACAGTTTCTCCTGCAACTCCGACCTTTTTTTTATTGGTTTTAGGCATCATGGCCTAGCATAGATTGAAGGAGGTGCTATCATGGTCCGGTCCCAAGCAGCATAGGCAGCAGTCATGGGTGTAAGTGACAGACATGGTTTGACTGCAGTGGTCACATTTTTTGAACCCACCAGGGGGACATGGTGGGGAAACACTGGCCAGGGCCAACAACCCCCTGGCAAAAAAGGGCGCGAACGTCAGTCGAGGCAAGTCTCTATCAAAAAAAAAATAAAAAAGGAACTGAGAACAGCGCTGGCTCGAGGCGGGAAGAGGAACCAGTATGTAAACTGGGAACATCTAATCTTCTGAGGATATAACAAGGATGTTTTTTCTGGGGAAACTGGACCGATGTCCATTTGGCTCCGCGGAAAAAAGGAGACTGAGCAAGATGGCTCCCTTAGGAGAGAAGAGGGCTACACATGTGTGGTAGCATGTCCCGAAGGCTTTCTTTGTTAAGCTGGGGAAATGCTCCATGCGGGCTCCGTCAACGCAGACGACGACGCATATGTGAGGACTGACTTCCTGCTTGTTCCTGGAGAATGCCCTTTTTAATATTGACAACTTCTCTAATGATTTGGTCAAAGAGTCATTAGTAAGGTTTCAACCACATGATGTTGCCTGAATCCATGTTGATGTGGATGTGGATCCAAGGGTGCATAGGAATTGATGTGGTCCTGTAGTTGTAACTGAACTATCTTCTCTATTATTTTGGCCATGAAGGGTAAGGTGGAGACCAGTCGGTATGATTTGGGGTCTGTCTTATCAGATTTGGAGCTTTTTAGGATGGGTCTTATTGATGCCAGTTTGAGGGCTACAGGCATATGCCCCTGTGTAAGGGATGTGTATGATGTGGTGGATAAAAGGGATTTTATCCATGTCATTGGACAAGGGTCGGTTGGTGTGTACAGTGTTATGGTGTGTTCCACCTGTCTGAGTGTTGGGAAAATAAAGTCTCCCCATGTCTCGGTTTGTTGCAGTAGGTTATTGGATACGATTGATGTTGAATTTGATTTTGGCCAATTGCTGAGCTGCTTTTACATTAGGTAATCTGCTATTTGTTGTGAATGTATGTCAGTGGAGTCGTCCTGTGAGGGTTCTCTTGTGGACTATTCCAAAGAGTTCTCTTTGTTCACTGCCTTTTTTACTAGGTTTGTGTTATATTCCTGTTTGCGTTTGTTGATCATGTTGTTGTAATCATCTTGCATAGTTCTGCATTTTTGTAACGCATCTTGGTCCATTTCTTTGGTGGGAAAGTAAGTTCATTTGAGAGGAGGGGGAAGTGCAAGTTTGAATTCTGGAAGGTGGGGAATTTTGAATTTTAGTGGGAAGTAGTAGTGACAACCTCAGATTCTGGAAGGTGGAAAAAAATGTTGGTCTTTGTCCTTGTAGCACTAAACTTTCTGTGAGGGGGGGGGGGGTTACCATACTTTGTTTATGTTGAGTTTTGTCCCCACTGAAGTTTTGTGGATGTCCTGCTATCTCCACTGCCTCTCTGATTCTTCTTGGTCACCTGTGTTCTTTTTCCAGGATCCTTATTTGCCATCTAATCTAATTGTATGGCCAGTTTCCATCATGTGAAGGGCTATAGCAGATTTCTCGGTTACTGAATTTACAATGTCTTTTATGCTCTTGTAGCTTTTTTTCTATGGTGCAGTCAGTTTTGCCTAAATATATCTGGCCGCAGCTGCATGGAATTTCATAGACTCCAGTGGTTTGGCACAGAGGGATTTGATCCCTCACTTGTGTGTGAGTGAGGATGCCAGTTTCTGTGAGGAACATAAATGTAACCCATAAATGTAACATTTTACAAACTCCAGAGGGAGGCTCTCTTTGGCAAGATGCATTACATCGAGCATTAGCTGTAAATTTGAGACTGAGATCATACGCTATGTAACCTGGCTTAGAAGTGAGGTTCATGGTATGCGCAAAACTAATCCATTTGGAGAAACTGTCCCATCAGTAATAGAGAAATCTGCTCTAACCTTCCTCACGATGGAAACTGGCCATACGATTAGATTTAGTTACTTGTAATGGGGATTCTTTGTAGACAGCAAGATACATCAGACACACAAGTTGGGGTGATATCATTCAACAGTACTGAGACAGAGTAGCTTTCTCAGATCCATTCTCATGCATTGCTGTCTCTACACCAGTACCTCAGTTTGTGTGACTTTTAGAGTCAACTCTCAGGGAAGTGGGTGAGGTTATGTCTGATTTATCCTGTGTTCTAAGGAGAAATGCCATTAAATTAAACAACCTGACTTTCTCTGTCGACAAGCAGGATGAATCTGTCACGTAAGTGGGCTCTACCTAGTGAAGGGTTGCTTTGGGCCACATAAGACAGGTTTGAAGCCTTAAAGTTTGCCTTGCAGGTAGTTTTGAATATGTGATCCATATCTTCTACTAGTTCTGAGCGACCTGCCCTTTTTTTCTGAGTATATAGTTGTGTGAATAGGCTTCTTAGTATTGCTTGATCAAAAGCACTAACTCTCCTGGATGCATGATCCAAACTGTAACGAAATATAAATATGTAACATAGTAACATAACATAGTATATGATGGCAGATAAAGACCAGTATGGTCCATCTAGTCTGCGCAGCAAGTGGTTTGCATGAGCCACATTTGGGTGTGCTGCCAAATGACATCTCTCAACCTGCCTCCAATAACAGGCTAAGACTATGACCTGAACTCTAAGGAATTAAAAGTGAACCCTTTATGGAATCTGCCCCGAAAAAAGGCCAAAACAAATGGAAAACCCACTTTCCTAGCTCGAACTATGCACTCTGAACACAAAGTCTCAAAGTGTCAACAAATGTGAACGCAAGCTGGAGCGAGACACCTTATGTGCTTTCAAGTGTCAAACACAGCTGAGGCGTATCTTTTATGCCTCAACTTCTTCCTTTCAAGGGCCATACCATAAGCAAGAAGGGAGCCGGGCTGTCCAAAATTATTGGCCTTTGCTGAAGCAGGTCCAGTATCTGAATAAATCTGTGGCCATCTGTTCAAAAGATCCATCACACTTCCAGAATCACCCATCCTGAGTGCCTTGCTACCCTGCGCAGAACCTGGACCTTCAAAGGCCAAGAAGAAAAGACACACAGCAGCTCTACCTTGTTGCAAGGCTGCACCAGAGCATCTATGCCCTATTTGGCTCCCGCCTTCTGATGAATAAACGCTCCATCTGAACTTTCTGATAGAAGTCCATCGGATCCATCCACAGCCGACTCCACCACCTCATCAGCAACTGGAAGACCTAGGGATTAAATGCACACTTTCTGGGATCGAAAAATGACTTTAAGAGGTCTGCTTGGACACTGTCTATGCTAACAATGTGGGACACATACAACACTATCAGATGACTCTATGCTGAGTAACAAAGCACCACCACTTCCTCCACTACTGCTGCACTCCTAGTATCACCTTGCTTGTTCACATAAGCCACCACTGGGGCATGTCTGATATCAGCCCGAACTGCTTTCTTTTGACGGCCATCCTGAAAAGTCAACAGCGCCAACCGAATTGCTTGGGCTTCCAGCCTATTGATGGTCCAAGACGCCTCCTGTTTGGACCAAGAACTCTGGGCCATTCTGCCCTGGCAATGTGTTCCCCATCCTGACAGACATTTGTGGTCATGATGATCCATTCGGGAGGGCTCAAAGGGTACCTCCCAGCAAATGATAGGGGTAATTCCACCACTCCAGCTCTCTTCACCCTCTGCAAGAAGGGAAGCCATACCTCATAATCTTGAGTTCAAGAAGCTCACCTGGACAGACGTGTTCTCTCAAGAGAACATATGCATGCCCTCACCCAGAAAATGAGACTGACGACTACCACTATTGCTCACAGTAAGTGAAGGTAGTCTCTCAAACATTCAGAACATTCTAGACACAAAACCTGGAAAGCTGTTCCAACAAATTCTTGACTCTCTCCTGAGTCAGATATACTCTGCCCAACTGGGTAGCAAATTAGCCCCCTAAATATTCCAGAGACCGGGAGAGAATCAGTTGACTCTTGGGATAATTCATCACCTAACCCAGTCTCTCCAGCAGTTGAAGGACTACTGAAGTCACGAAAACAGAGCTGCCTCTTCAGAATCTGCCCGGGCTAACCAAACAGTAGTCCAAGTAGAGCCGGACTGTTATCCCTTGGCGTTGCGCAAAAAGGTGGATACTACCACCATTACCTTGGAAAAGATTTGTGGTGCTGTAACTAGCCCAAAAAGGCCCGAAATTGAAAATGACTCCATACAAAAAAACGCAAAAACCTCTGGGATTGCAGAAGAATGGAAGTGAGGGAGAGACTTTGGAAACATTTAGCAAAGTCAGAAGTTCTTCTGTGGAGGTCGCGAATGGGCCGAAATGTGTCCTTTTTGGAAACCATAAAGTAGATGGAATACAGCATAGTTACTCACCTGTACTCACCTGTAACAGGTTTTCTCCAGAGATAGCAGGAATCAGTCCTCACATATGGGTGACGTCGGCGCCGATGAAGCCTGGGCGGAGCATTTCCCCAGCTTTCAAAGAAAGCCTTTGGAAATGCTACAATGCATGCGTGGTCCCCTTCCCGACCAAGGGTGCCATCTTGCTCAGTCAGATGAAATAGCTAGGACGGTAGTGAAAATGAAACAAGGTAGGGAGGCAACTCCCAGGGGAGGAGGAAGGGTTGTGAGGACTGATTCCTGCTATCCCTGGAGAACACCTGTTACAGGTGTGTAACTACGCTTTCTCCAGGAACAAGCAGAAAGTCAGTCCTCACATATGGGACTCCCTAGCTACAGGCTGCCAAGGACCAAACCACGATAGCACCAATAGTGACCAACCGGGTAGCCATGAGTTTCAGAAGCGAGTCCCCACTGAGAGACTCTGCAGGACCCTAGCCTCCAGCAGCACTATCACTCCGGTAACCTGAACACAGAAGGGTCAGAGGGCAGGAGTGCCTACACCCCGAGAATATTACGGAGTACTGCCTGGCCAAATACACTATCCCTGCAAGACTTGCTCTCCAGGCAGTAGTGAGCTGCAAATGTATGAACTGAAGACCATGTAGCGGCCATGCAGATCTCCGTCACCAGCACTGAGTGGTGGTTGGCCATTGACGTGGCCATCGCCCTCATGCGATGCGTTGCAATCCGGTGCTTGAGGGAGAGGCCAGCTCATTCACAGGTGAGGGCAATACAGTCCGCCACCCAAGTGGACAAAGTTTGTTTAGTCATGGGGAGCCCCAATCTGCTGGGATCATAAGACACAAAAATCTGAGGAGCTTTGTGATGGCCCCGAGTCCGCTGTAAGTAGAAGACAGGGCCCGTTTGCAATCCAGTGTATGAAGTACTAGTTCCTACCTGCTGGTGTGAGGCTATGGGAAGAAGGTGGGAAGGACCACCTCTTAGTTGAGGTGGAAAGCAGATACCACCTTCGGGAGGAACTTGGGGTAGATACGGAGCACTACCCTGTTCTTACAGAACCTTGTATATGGTGGATCCGCTATCGGGGCCTTGAGTTTGCAACTCTTTGAACAGATGTGAGCCCCCTCCTGAGACAGGAGGTCCAGGGCTTGGCCCAGCGGAACTGGGAGTGCCACCGACAAGGAGCGCAGCAGTGGGAAACCAGGGCTGTCTCAGCCACCTGGGGCGATTAGTATGACTGACACGCTCTCGCTCTGGACCTTGAACGCATAGAGTAGGCCCTCAGACTAGGAGATCAGTAAGGCATCTGCTGACACTCTCTCTGGGTGCGGCAGGCGCGAGCAGAAACAAGGCAGCTGTGTGTTGTCCGGAGAGGCAAATAGATCCATCATGGGTCTGCCCCAGAGATGGAAGAGTCTCTTGGCCACCCTGGGGTTTAAGCACCACATGTGCAGCCGAAGGATTCTGCTCAGCCTGTCCGGCTAGGCAGATGTCCTGGCCTGGGAGTTAGACTGTTTGCAAGAGCATGCTGTTGCAAAGGACAGGAGGGTCACCGCCTCCTGGCAGAGAGAATACAAGTCCGTGCCCTCCTGCTTGTTGATAAAGAATATGGCGATTTGATTGTCCGTCTGGATAAGTACGGGCTGATGTCGCATGCAGTAGCAGAATGCTTATAAGGCTAGGAAGATCTCCCTGAGCTCCAAGAGATTGATCTGTAGGAGTGACTCCTCCTGAGACCAGCTGCCCCACAATGCACTCCCCAACCTAGGAGGGAGGCGTCCGTGGTCAGGGCTCTCTGAGGTGTGGGTGCTAGGAAGGGCATTCCTGCCTGGAGGTGGCGGAGGTTTTGCCACCAGTTGAGAGATTCTGCCAGTTGGCGGGTAACCCTGACCCTGTCCTGTAGCCTGCCTGTGGCTTGGGTCTACTGTGAGCAGAGGCACTGCTGGGCTTTCCGCATGTGCAAGGGGCCTGAGGGTGTTACATGGACTGTATAGGCCATATGAACTAGTAGGCAGAGACGACAAGCTGGCACTGACCGGCGACATTGTACCTCTCCTGCCAGTTGTCTGAGGCGTTCTGCCCTGTCTTTGGGGAGGACCGCTGAGCACTTATGAACTCCAGATTTTGGGTTGGAAAGAGGTGGGATTTGGGGAAGTTGATGATGAATCCCAGGTGCTGCAGAAGGAGAGGACGCATGCTCTGCTGCCTGACTGGCCTCTGAAGCTGTGCTGCCCCTGATCAGTCAGTTGTCTAGGTAGGGGAAGACAAAGGCCCCTTGCAGATGCAGGTGGGCGGCCACCACAGCCAGGCATTTGTAAAGACCCTTGGCAAGGAGGCCTGGCTGAAGCGTAGTACCCTGTACTGGTAGTGCCCTCCTCCTACCACGAACCTTAGGTACTGCCTGTGAGAGGGATGGATTAGGATGTGTGTGTATGCATCCTTTAAATCCAAGACGCACAGCCAGTCTCCCCTGGTGGAAGTAAGGCAGCAGTGTTCCACGGGATAGCATTTTGAACTTCTCCTTCACCAGGAGAAGTTCAAAATGCTATCCCAGGTCTAGAATGGTTTAAGCTTCCCAGGTCTAGAATGGGCCTGAGGCCCCCAGTTCTCTTTGGGATAAGGAAGTATCTGGAATAGAAGCCCTTTCCCCACAGGTGTTTGGGTACAGGCTCTATTGCTTTGTCCCTGAGCAGGCCTGTGAGTTCTGTGAGCAGAAGAGTGTGTTGAAGGAGAGGTTGTACCGGCTCTCCTGGGAAGAACCTGGGTGGTATCTGCTGAAAGTGGAGGAGGTATCCTTCCCTTACTACTTGCAGTACCCACTGGTCCGAGGTGATGTTGGCTAATCCGTGGGCAAAGAGCACCAGGCGCCCCCTGTGGGCTGGTGAAGGTCTCCTGGGGAAGAGGAGGCCCTGCCCTGGGAATCAAAGGTTCCCCCCAGGTTGGGCGGGAGCTGGGGCCTCAGGCTTCGGTGTTTTCGCCTCTGGAGCCCCGTGGCCTTGCCTTTTAGGGTGAGAACCTTGTTGCTGACCTGAGAAGGGCTGGTAGTGGTGAATCTGTGGTAAAGGGCCCTTTTTCCTCAGGAAAAGGGATCTATTCCCTGCTGGTTTCCTGCAGGGGAGGGAAGAGATCTTTTTAGAGAACCTCTAGTGTGTCATCATGTCGGTCTCAATCTTAGCCACCTTCTCAGCTATGGGTTTGCCTAACAGGTTCTCCCCTGTGCAGGGTACGTCGAGCAGCTTGTCTTGGACCCACTGCTTGAGATCGGAAGACTGTAGCCAAACATGGCATCAGGTGCTGATGCCGGCTGCTGCAACCCAAGTCGTTGTCATAGGCTGCTCGGGAGAGGAATTTGGAGCAGTCCTTGATCCCAGAGGTCAGGGATTGGGAACTGTTGGAGAGGTTCCCCGACAAGGCCAGCCAAAAACCCCAACAGCTCCTGGTTTAGAATCTTTAAGTAAATACCTATGTACAATTGATAGGTTTGGATCCGGCACCCCAGCATCGAGCCCTAGTAACACTTGCGCCTGAGGGTGTCGAGGGCACTGGCCTATCTTCTGTTGGGAACAGAGGAGTGGGTCTTTGGCTCTTAGGTTTTTGTATGGTTGACTCAACAACCATGGAGTTATGTGGGAGCTGTGGTTTGTGGAACCCCGGGCCCCTTCGGACACAGTACATGGTGTTGAGGCGTCGGCTCACCACCGGTACTGATGCCGGTGTCTCCCACATTCTGAGCAGTAACTGCTCGAGGATCAGATGTACGAGTACCGTGAGGGTTTCCCTGGGTGGAGCCTCATATTAGAGAATCTCCAACTCTTGGTGTGCGGGTCCTTCTCCGCCTCAGTCTGCACCGAGAGGACTCTGGCCATGTCCTTGACAAAGTCATGGAAGGCTACATCTTCTGGAGGGGAGTGGAGCAGGGGAGATGGGTCTGAGGGGATGCCTGTGCCATTTAGTCTCCCACTTGGAGTAGAATGGTGACGATGAATCCAAGGCCCTACGACTCACTGCCTCGAGGATGGCGCAGAGGAGTCGGTGGCATCTGGAGGACTTGGGATCTGAGTCACAGAAACTAGCCAGGGACGATGGGATGCCCAAGGATCGGGACGGGACCTCGACCAGCGCCAAGGCTTACCCAAGGCAGTTGGCACTTGGACCTTGGCTCAACAACCAGGGACTCCCCTGCAGTTAGGGGCCCAGTCGTTGGGGCAGATGATGTGGACAAACCAACCTTCATTGCCTGCTGCAAGGCCAAGATAGCAGTGATAGAATAGTTACTTACCTTTAACAGGTGTTCTCCGGCGACAGCAAGAATCAGTCTTCACATATGGGTGACATTGATGCTGACCGAGCCCGCGTGGAGCAAATCCCCAGCTTTCTAAGAAAGCCTTTGGGAGTTGGTACCCGTGCATGCGTGGTCCCCCTCCCGCCCAAGGGTGCCATCTTGCTCAGTCAAATGACATAGCAGAAAAGACGGCAAATTAAATGAGAAAAAAAAAAATAATTGGACTGCAACTCCAAGAGGAGGAGGGAGAGTTGTGGGGACTGATCCCTGCTGTCCCCGGAGAACACCTGTTACAGGTGAGTAACTACGATTTCTCCAGGAACAAGCAGGAAGTCAGTCCTCACATATGGGACTCCCAAGCTACAGGCTACCATGAACCTATAGCCCAAACAAAAAGGCTCCCTCAATGAGAGCCGCAAGCAGCCTCAATGAAACCCTAACCAGGGAAGTAGCATTCCAGTGGCCTGAACACAGTGGGCAGGAGTTGCCTAGGCCTTAAACAGGTTACGGAGTACAGCCTGGCTAAAGGCACTGTCCCGTCGGGACTCCCTATCCAGGCAGTAATGAGCCGCAAACGTCTGACCTGAAGACCAGGAGGTGGCCCGGCAGACGTCCACCAACGGAACAGAGCGTAGGTGAGCCACTGATGCCGCCATGGCCCTGACCCTATGGGCTGTTAACACGGCCCTCCAGCGGAAACCCCACTGCCTCATAAGTCTGGACAATACAGTCCACCACCCAAGTGGACAACGTACGCTTTGTCACCGCCTTTCCCAGTTTACTGGGGTCGTTGGAAACAAAAAGCTGGGAGGCTTTGCGGTGAGGTTGCATATGCTGTATGAAGAAGGACAGGGTCCTCCTACAGTGCAGAGTATGGAGAGCTGTCTCTGTCCGACTGGCATACGGCCTAGGAAAAAAGGTAGGAAGAACCACCTCCTAGTTGAGGTGAAACGAAGAGACCACCTTCGGAAGGAATTTGGGATGTGTTCAAAGCACCACCCTATTCTTGTAGAACCTGGTATAAGGCCTCTCCACAAGAGCCTGGAGCTCACTCATTCTCTGGGCAGAAGTAAGCGCAACCAAGAATAACACTTTCCAGGAGAGATAGCGGAGATGGCACGTGGCCATAGGCTAAAGGTGGGCCGTGTAAGCTGCCCCAACACTACGTTAAGGTCCCATTCAGTTGCTGTAGGATGGACCGAGGGTTTCAACAGGAGCAGGCCCTTTAGAAATTGTGATACCATTGGGTGAGCAGAGAGGCTTCTCGTCCACAGGAAAGTGGTTTTCCGCTAGGGCACTGAGGTGCACTCTGACAGAATTGGACTTAAGGCCCAACTCGGAAAGGTGGAGAAGGTACTGCAACACCACAACCACTGGGCAAGAAAAGGGGTCCACCTTTTGCCCAGCACACCAGACAGCAAATCTGTGCCACTTAAAGGCATATGTCCGTCTAGTAGACGGCCTACGTGAGGCCAGCAAGACCTCCTCCAGAAGGAGGAGTGGGGCTAGAGTCACCCTCTCAGCAGCCATGCCATCAGCGAAACGAGTGGCCTAGTGGTTGGGGCAAGGTACTTCAGGCTGGAAGGTCAGGGGTTCAAATCCCACTAGGGGACAGCAACCTTGGGCCGGAAGGACTGGGGTTTTTAGTCCCACAGGTACTCCTTGTGGTCTTGGGCAAGCCACTTAACGCTCCATAGCCCATGTTCCCTGTAAAATAGTTATCTCCAAGTTATAATGCCCTGTTCAATGTAATTTCAGTTTGTTCAATGTAAACCGCCTTGATATCATGAAAGGCGATATATAAGAAATGTTAAATAAAATAAATAAAGGGAGCTGAGGTTGGGATGCAAGAGAGAGCCCCCCTCCTGGGAGAGGAGATGTGGAGAAGACCCCAGTCGGATGGGGGTCTCCACCACTAGCTGCAGGAGAAGCGGGAACCACGGCTGCCTGGGCCACCGTGGGGCTATGAGAATCACAACAGCTCTGTTCCGAAGGATCTTGAACAGAGTCTGTGCGATCAGGGGCATTGGGGGAAAAGCATACAGAAGACCCCCCGACCATGATATTAGGAAGGCATCAGCAGCAATCCTGGAAGGATGTGGCTGCCTCGAGCAGAAGTGGGGAAGCTGGTGATTGTCTGGACTTGCGAACAAGTCCATCACCAGTTCCCCCCAGGTCTGGAAAAGCCTTCTGGCCACCGCCCGGTCCAGTTGCCACTTGTGCGGCTGGAGAATCCTGCTGAGTCTGTTAGCCAGCCAATTTTCCTGACCAGGCAGGTAAACTGCCTTGAGGAGAATCACCTGTAAGATTGCAAAAGAGCACAGGTCCAGGGCCTCCTGTCAGAGGGTGCGTGACCCCGTGCCTCCCTGTTTGTGCATGTAGAATATAGCCACTTATTTTTATTTATTTGGAAACTTTTATATACCGCCCCTTCCAGAGATCAGGGGCGGTGTATAAAAGGGGCGGTATATTGGTTGTCTGTTTGGACCAGGACTGACCTTTGAATCAGATCCTAACTGAAAACTCTCAGGGCGAGGCGGATAGCCTGGAGCTCCAAGAAGTTCAGGGACCACATTTCCTGTGTGCGGAACCCCTTCGACTGCAGGGTATTGAGCCTTGCCCCAATGAAGTCGAGCTCCTGAGAAGGACAAAGACTGGACTTGGGGTAGTTGATTACAAACCCCAAGTCCTGCAAGACTTGGATGGTGCGGGCTGTGGCCTGCTGCACCTCTACGGCCGACGTGCCCCTGATGAGCCAGTCGTCAAGACAGGGGAAGACGAAAATCCCTTGAAGCCTGAGGAAGGCAGTGACCCCACCAGGCACTTTGTGAACACCCTGGGGGCCGAAGCTAGGCCAAAGGTAAGCACTCTGTACTGGTAGTGGTTGACCCCCACCACAAAGCGCAGTTATTGCCGGTGACTTGGGTGGATGAGGATTTGTGTGTAGGCATCCTTTAGGGTCTAAGGAGCATAGCCAGTCTCCCTGGCGGAAGTAGGGCAGCAATATTCCAAGGGACAGCATCCTGAACTTCGCCCTCACCAGGAAATTGTTGAGGTTGCGCAGGTCAAGGATGGGCCTTAGGCCCCCTGTCCTCTTTGGGACAATGAAATACCTGGAGTAGAACCCCGTGCCATTGAGGTGATGGAGCACCGGTTCCACCGCCTGGTCCTCGAGAAGACCTGCCAACTCCTTCAGAAGGTGGTCCCGGTGAAGGGGAGACCTTGGAGGCTCTCCTGGGAAGAAGTATGGAGGCACTTGGGCTAGATGGAGAAGGTATCTTTCCCTGACCACTTGCAATGCCCAGGAATCGGTGTTGATGGCCTGCCACCTGTGGGCATACAAGACAAGCCGACCCCCTATGGGCTGCCCCGCCCATGCTGGCAGAGGGGTCATGCTGATGGAGTCAAAAACCCCCACCAGGCTGGGCTTGTGCCGGGGCTTGGGAGCTTTCTGCTTACGCGGGCCATGCCCCTGTCGGGGAGCAGTTTCGGTAAGCAGATCCCTTTCTCGGGTAAAAGGGCTTTTTACCCGAGCCCTTCTTACGAGGAGGGACAGAGGTCTTCTTAGAGAGCAGTCTCATGAACTCGGTCTTCAGCTCTTCAGCCTTGTCGGTCCATGGGTCTACCGAAGAGGTTCTCCCCTTGGCATGGGACATCGACCAACTTGTCCTGAACCCACTGCTCGAGGTCGGACGACTGCAGCCAAGCCTGGCAGCACGCACCAATGCCCACCATGGCTACTCGAGCCGCCGACTTGAACCCGTCATAGGCCGCCCGAGACAAACTTGAAGCATTTATGGACAGCTTTGGACAGGCCCTTGAAGCGCTGCAAGGGTTCCTTGGAGAGACCAGACGAGAACGCGGTGAGTTCCTTCGCCAGGTATCTCAGGTACATGCCCATGTACAACTGGTAGGCCTGGACTCGACAAGTCAGCATTGTCCCCTGAAAACACTTTCTGCGGAGGGCATCCAAGTTGCGGGCCTTCCTGCCGAGGGGGCACCAAGGAATGCGCCTTCTGGCTCTTAAGCTGACACATGGCCAATTCCACAACCATGGAATTATGCGGCAGCTGAGATTTCTGGAATCCAGGGCTCCGGTAGACTCGATACATCAAGTCGATCCGTCTGCTGACCACCGGCGCCAACGCCGGTGTCTCCCACATGCAGAGCATGAGTCATTCCAGGATCGGAGGAATGGGTACCATGAGGTTCTCCTGAGGAGAAGCCTCATACTGGAGGATCTCAAGCTCATCGGTTCGAGGCTCCTCAGACTCCGTGGGGAAAGCCAAAGCCTTGGACATAAACAGGCACGAAGTCCAGGAACACCATATTCTCCGGTGGGGACCTTCTTTGAGGTTCAGACACGGGGGAATCAGAGGGAACGTCCAGATGCATCCGGGGACTCTTTGTCCTCTGTCTCTGACTCCGAGGCCTCCGAGGAGGACTCGAAGGGCTCCCCGGGCATAGAGGATCCAGGCACCGTCCGCCCTGATGCCGATCGGCTCGGAGGTGACGACATCGGTCCCAAACGGGAGGCCGAGAGTGATCTCGGCTGTCCCAAAGGTCTCGAGGATCGGCTCGGCCTCCGGGGTCAACTTGGACATTGAGAGCCTGGTGGTCGGGGCAGAGGAGCCGGACATCAGCGCCCACTGATGCTTGATGAAGGCAGTGAAACTGCGTTCCAAGGCCGCCATCCTGGACACGGGTTCTGGAGGTTCTGCAGCAACCAGCTTGGGGGCCGACATGATTGGAAAAGATGCCGGTTCCCCCAGAGGACAGTCCACGACCAGAACAGTCGGTACTTGCCTCGGCTGGTCCGGTTCCTGTCGAGGGACTTTGACTGGGTGCTCCTTCTCCGAAGAACCAGGCCGACGCTCGGGGCTGCGCGATCGGTCCCATGAGGAATCTGGTCGTTCAGAGCCATCCAGAGACGCCGCCTTCGAGGACTTTTTCTTCCTCTTGTGCTCTCGCGAGGGAGACCCCCTTTCTGAGGAGCTCCGATGCTGCTCGGGCTCGGAGTGATCCCCTCGAGACGTCGAGGCCTCAGATGAGGTCCTGGCTCTTGAAGGCACCGGGGATTCCGGGAAAATATTGTCGTGATCCTGCTGGCGGCTCCGTAAGGCCTTGGACAACATTTTTTTGCAAAGCGGACAGACTGCCGGGTCGTGGTCCGGACCAAGGAATCGGAGACAGCAGTATCAGTGAGGGACATTATTTTCCCACACCGACTGCATTTCTTAAATCCGCTGGTGGACATCAAGGGAAAAGGACCCCGGCTAGATCGAAGACCTTATCAGTCAGCGAGGAAAAGTTGGAAAAAAGGGTGCGAAGATGCGCAAGGTAAAAACTAAGAAAAACAGGACTGATTCGATACCGAAGTACTGAAGCCGGAGGCGGGAAGAGTACCGGTGTTAACCGGTTGCCAAAAGGTACAGAAAAAAATCACATTTTCCGGGACACGAGGAACAATCGTCCGAAGGGCTCCGCGGAAAAAAGGAGACTGAGCAAGATGGCACCCTTGGGCAGGAAAGGGACCACGCATGCGTGGTAGCAACTTCCAAAGGCTTTCTTTGAAAGCTGGGGATTTGCTCCGTGTGGGCTCTGTCGACGTCATCCATATGTGAGGACTGACTTCCTGCTTATTCCCGGAGAAATTCAACTCCAGGGCTGCTATTCTGGTTTCCAAGCCAGAAGGCGCCACAGCTTTCAGCACAGAGGATCTCAGCGACGGTGTGGCACTCTAGTGAGTGAACATAAGAATATAAGATATGTCAAACTGGGTCAGACCAAGGTCCATCAAGCCCAGTATCCTGCTTCCAACTGTGGCCAATCTAGGTCATACGTACCTAGCAGTTTCCCCAAAAGACACAGGTTCCACAATGCTTGTACTGGGTCAAGCATTGATATCCTGGGTCCCTTCTTAATAATGGTATATGGACCTTTCCTCCAGGAACTTGTCCAAACCTTTTTTAGACCCAGCTACACTAACGGCCTTTACCACATCCTCCAGTAACAAATTCCAGAGTTTGATTACACGTTGAGTGAAAAAATATTTTCTTTTATTAGTCTTAGTTTACCCTGTAGCTTCATTGCATGTCCCCTAGTCTTTCTATATTCTGATAACATAAACAATCGATCTACGTTTACCCGTTCCACTCCGTTCATTAATTTATAGACTTCTATCATATCTCCCCTCAGCCGTCTCTTTTCCAGGTTAAAGAGCCCTAACCTTTTCAGCCTTTCTTCATAGGAGTATCCTTCCATCCCCTTTACCATTTTGGTGGCTCTTCTCTGAACCTTTTCTAATAACACTATATCCTTTTTAAGATACAGCGACCAGAATTGCACACAATATTCAAGGTGCAGTCTCACCATGGAACGATATAGAGGCATTATAATATCTTTTGTTTTATTTTCCATTCCTTTCCTTATGATACCTAGCATTCTATTTGCTCTCTTGGCCGCCGCTGCACACTGGGCAGGGGGTTTTAACATGTTATCCACAATGACGCCTAAATCTTTTTCCTGGGTGGTGGTTCCTAATGTGGAACCTTGCATCGTGTAACCATCGTTTGGATTGTTCTTCACTAGGTGCATAACTTTGCACTTGTCCACATTAAATTTCATCTGCCATTTTGATGCCCAGTCTTCCAATTTATCAAGATCCTCTTGTAATTTTCCACAATCCTCTTGGGTTTTAACAACTTTGAATAGTTTTGTGTCATCTGCAAATTTGATAACCTCACTCGCTATTCCCTTTTCCAGGTCATTTATGAATATGTCAAAAAGCAGCGGACCCAGCACAGATCCCTGGGGTACACCACTATTCACCTTTCTCCACTGGGAAAATTGGCCAATTAGCCCTACCCTCTGCTTTCTATCTTTTAACCAGTTCCTGATCCACAATAGTTCACTGCCTTCTATCCCATGACTCTTTAGTTTTGCCAAACGTCTCTGATGACGGATCTTGTCAAAGGCTTTCTGAAAGTCCAGATACACTATATCAACCGACTCACTTTTGTCTGTTTATTCATACCTTCAAAAAAACATAAATTACTAAGACAAAATCTTCCTTGTCTAAACCATGTTGGTTGACTCCCATTAAGCCATGACTATCTACATGTTCAGTAATTTTGTTCTTTATGTGGTTTCTACCATTTTTCCTGGTACTGACGTCAGTTTCGCTAGTCTATAGTTTCCTGGATCACCCCTGGAACCCTTTTAAAAAACTGGCGTTACATTGGCCATCCTCCAATCTTCAGGTATTACAGATGATTTTAATGAAAATTCACAGATTACTAATAGCAGGTCTGCAATCTCATATTTCAATTCTTTCAACATCCTTGGATGTATATCATCCGGTCCAGGTGATTTGCTACTCTTCAGTTTATCTTTCAATTCTTCCGCAGTTTTACCTTTAAATATCACTTCAGTCATGGGTAACATCCCTACATCTTCCTCAGTAAAGACCGAAGCAAAGAATTCATTCAGTCTCTCCGCTATGGCCATGTCCCTTCTTAGTGCCCCTTTTACCCCTCTGTCATCTAATGGTCCAACTGACTCTCTCACAGGTTTTTTGCTACGAATGTACTTGAAAAAGTCTTTATTACGCATTTTTGCTTCCACAGCAAGCTTCTTCTCAAATTCTCTACTTGCCTGCCTTATCAATGCCTTGCATCTAATTTGCCAGTGCTTGTGCTGTTTCCAGTTTTCTTCATTTGGCTCTTTTTTCCATTTCCTGAAAGATGCTTTTTTGGCAACATCAGCCTTTCTGACCTCACCTTTAAACCATGCTGGCAGTTTTTTGGACTTCCTTCCACTTTTCTTAAAGCGTGGAATACAGCTGGTCTGGACTTCGAAGATAATATTTTTAAACACCACCCAAGCTTGATGTAAGTCTTTAACCTTTGCAACTACTCTTATTTTTTTCTTAACTAATTTCCTCATTTTATCGTAGTCTCCTTTTCGAAAGCTAAAAGGTAGTACTGTGGATTTCCTTACCATCCCTCCTCCATTAATTAAATCAAACACGATGATGCTATGATCACTATTGCCAAGTGGCCCCAACACCCTTATCTCTGCACCAGATCTAGTGTTCCACGAAGGACTAGGTCCAAAATGGCTTCCCCTCTGGTCGGTTCATGAACCAGCTGCTCCAAGATGCAGTCATTCATTTCATCTAGAAACTTTATCTCCCTAGCATGTCCTGCCGTGACACTGACCCAGTCAATATCGGGGTAATTGAAATCACCCATTATTATTACTGTGCTGTAACTTTTGTTGGCTTCCTTGATTTCTTTGAGCATTTCATCATCCATTTGTTCATTCTGGCCAGACGGTCGATAGTACACCCCCACTGCCATCGCCTTCCCCTTTTTACATGGAATTTCAATCCATAGAGATTCTACAGCAAATTTTGTTTCCTGCAAAACTTTAATCCTTTGTGACTCAATACCCTCTCTAACATAGAGCGCAACCCCTCCACCAATTTGATAAGCTCTATCATTACAATATAGTTTGTACCCAGGTATCACAGAGTCCCACTGGTTGTCCTCTTTCCACCATGTCTCTGAGATACCAATCATATCTAACCTTTCATCTAGTGCTATATATTCTAACTCTTCCATCTTATTTTTTTTAGAATTCTAGTATTTGCATACAAGCATTTTAGAGGCAGTCCACCACTATGAAGAAAGGTTTGTGTGTTCCTTGCAGATTCTATCTTTCTCTACGTGCTCTTCTTATTTTTCTTTTTAAGCAGAGCAACAAGGGAATGAGGAGGGATAAGAACCAGCAATCACTAAGCTTGGATCGACCTACTTACTCCCTATTCCCAGGGGATATACCTAAGTAGTAGTATGAGTCTCACAGGACTGTACCCATAGGTCAGAGTCCTGGCACTGGGAAGCTGCCCTCTGAGCTCAACTAGTTTGCCACTGGAAAACTATGCCACCAGAGCCAAGTTAGAAAATGGCTGCACCAGTTCACCTGCAACTATCTGCTGAAGGCAGAGCATGTTGCCAGGATCAGTGCTGCACCAGTCCTTATACTGATAGTGATGTCACTAAAAGTCAGTGTTCTGTGTCTCCACCTGCTGGTTAGGGTGCACAATCCATTTATCTGGATTCATATAGCAAAATGAAAAGTATAATTAGAAAAGATGCAGAGAAGGGTGACCACAATGATAAAGAGATTGAAACAACTCTTCTATGAGGAAAGACTAAAGATGTTAGAGCTCTTCAGTTTGAAGAGATGACTGAAAGGAGATATACAGAGGTCTTTAAAGTTTTTTTCACTCAATGCATACTTAAGCTTCGGAACTTGTTACTATTTAGCCTAACTGGGTTTAAAAAAAGGCTTGAACAAGTAATTGGAGAAAAAGTCAATAGATTTATTAAGGTACAGCTGAGAAAAGTAGCATGGAATCAAGTTACATTCTTGAATTCTGCCAGGTACTTTTGACCTGGATTAGCCACTGTTGGAAAGAGGATATTGGGCTTAGACTGGCCTTTGGTCTGACCCAATATTGCAATTCTTATGTTCTTAAATGCTGCTTCAGGATCAGAAAACTACTTTAATTCAAGGTTCATAATAGGGTTTGAACAGAAGCATGATAACATTAACAATAAGATCATTATTCATGAAACTTACCTCATGTTTTGTGGGGTAAGCAAAATAAATTGCCTGAATCTCTGAGAGTCTGCCATCTTGAGCATCATATCCATTGAAATTCTTCTATTAACCATGTCCTAATGGTACAGAATACAATATTGTATACAATATAATTAGTGCAATATATTTTATACATTTAAAGTGTATCTGTATGAGAGAAAAGGATTTATATTTTCAAAGGATGTGCAATTTAAATAATGGCCACTATTTTACAATAGAGAGCTTTCCATGCTATCAAGCCAAGCATGTTTCCAAATGTCTATTATTTTTCACTCCCACTTAAGTTTTATGTTTCTCTTAACAGAGTTAACTGGCTGTACTCCACTCTTCAATCATGCCAATAAAATTTAACATATTTTAGGTTTCACATGTTACATCAATACTAATCATGGATGGACTGCCCCTAAGAATACACATTGCTGTACGAATGTGATAACCTAGCGATAGTTCATTCTGGTCCATAAGTGTCACCGCAGGGCTGGTTTTCAGTATAGCCAAACTATCCAAATTAACATGGTTAGTCAAATGCATCTAAAACCTGCGACAACTGTTCAAGGTCCAATCAATGCGGAAATGCTGAAATCCAGACCTGTTTGAGGTACTCAAGGCCAGAGTTTGCCATTCATGTGATAAACTATTTCCACATCTTCATCAGGTCACATATGGAAGCCTTTGTTTGTCACAAACTGAAGTTTTAAAAGAATTCAAGTTAACAATATCATTCTAAAAAAAAAACCAGAATTGTGAAACAAAAAGTAAATCAATTATCACAAAATGAAGAGATGATCCCCTCCATGGATGACAAAATTACTGACTCATGAATGCATCATTCACTGAAGAGAGTGAGTCACAAATCACAACAAAACAATCTTGACTTGAAAGAAATTTGTTCACACTGCACTTAAAAACTCTGCAGTCCAATCACCAACAAATGCAATCAGAAATTAAGAAAATGTGGTAGAAAGATACAGAAAATGCCCCAGTTGTATTGGGTGCCAGCAGCCTGATAAAAGACTTTCCAAGAGCATCATGATGCATCTGTGTACATTACACCTTATGAACTCCAGGAAGTAGCTCTCTGTGGAACAAAACAAGTGCCGAGGCAAGCAGAACCAGTGAATCAGAGACTGAGAATCTCCAACATACCCTGGCATAGGCGTGAGGTTCATTCCTGTCAAGGTATGCACTAAATTAACTCATTTGACAAAGCTGCCCCAACAGAAATCTGAAAATTTCTCAGATATTTGGGTTTATCATCAAATCAGTAAGTGAAGAATGACAGGTTTGTCATTTCACAGTACAGAATTAGTGCATACATCTTTAGCAAATGTATTTCTTTATCACCATAAGCACTTTGTTTTTGTATGCCAAAGGTTCTCAGTGTTGTACTTAAATGTGTTTGCTATCCTGTGGTGGAATTAGTTGTTCATTAAACATACGTTGGCAACATTACCCTTTCTAAAATCTGATGAAATAGCAAATACATTTCACTGCTGTTGCTGTTCCTACTCCAGTATTACCTATGTCTCTGCCTGCCGCTATCACAGGCTGACCATAATAGTTGGCCCAGAATAGGAAGGAGAAGACCAAAGGGACAAGACTGAGTGGTGAGTCATTGAAGGGGAAGGTTTCCCCATCCTCCACAACCATGTTGCTGGATGTTTTCACTGCTGTATCCCATTCCGGTCACACTAATGGCCATGCCCCTCCTGCTTATGTCATCACACGCTGATCATAAAAGCTAGCCTGCTATGGGGGGAAGGGACAGAGAGTAAGCTAATCCCTTTGGGAACAACCAGAAGAGTAGAGAGTCTTCACTGAGTTGTGCTTAGGTGGGAATAGTGTAACACATTAGTAGCCCTAAACCCTTGTCAGAGGAGAGGGTGATTAGATAGTTATTGCCTTTTAATGTACGTGCTATATGATTTTGTGTTGATGTAAATGATTTGATGATGTTATGCTGTAAGCTCCCATGGATACTTTGATATAGGAGGGCAAGATAAAGACAAATAAATAAGGATATAAAAGTATGCTATTATGACATATAATAAAACAAACCAATGCATTACAACCACCTCCCCTGAAAATTATTCAATAAAATTATGTCCACTAAGACAATTTCAGATGACTAACTCGACAAAACAATAAGCTTTCAGGAATTTTTCCTTCCTCTGGTTCTAACAGAATGGCCTGCTTATTTTTCTTTGGACTCAATAAAGGAAGTATTATTTCCTGAAAGCTAGTCAAGAAATATATTAAGCTTTTCTCCATTATTTGGGAGCATGATCCCTAGCAGTGCGTCTCAATGTACTGCTAGGGGGTTAGGCACCTCCATTTTCCAAGATGGCGATAGGATAAGCAGAGTCAAAGGGAGGCACAAACGCCCGCAAGCAAAACAGGGCACTACTAGAGCAAGGCGGAGCTGGGACACCTCTATGAAATCCAAAGCAGCTTTATTAAGAACCCCTACACTTGCGGCAAGTCTACCTTCTTCAGGGGATAGGAAAACTGCTGCGTCTGGAGACTGAAAATCAAACTGTATCACTGTAGTATGAGTCAGAGCTTACCAACATCAAAATGCATTTTAATGATAGGATAACCAGAACACTGCAAGCTACCTCCTCGAACCATGTAAGCATTATTGGTTCATGGCTGTCAGACCTCTGGAGGCTTTTGGGCCAAGGGGCGGGCCTTTCTTGAAGGGGTCAGTGGGGCTTCATTATGCTACCCTGGGCACTGGCACCTTTTATTTATTTATTTACATTCTCTTATATACCGCGCTATTCTGCATCAGTGCAGTTTACATTGAACAAACTGAAATTACATTGAACAGGGCATTATAACTTGGAGATAACTATTTTACAGGGAACATGGGCTATGGAGGGTTAAGTGGCTTGCCCAAGACCACAAGGAGCACCTGTGGGACTAGAAACCCCAGTCCTTCCGGCCCAAGGTTGCTGTCCTCTAGTGGGATTTGAACCCCCAACCTTCCGGCCTGAAGTACCTTGCCCCAACCACTAGGCCACTCCCCCACTTTTAGATGGTCCCTGGTACATCGATCCTCTTGTTAGCAGTCCAATGATCCCGGGCAGAACAATAAAATGCCAGCTTTGAGGTGTTGTTATTTTTACTACAGAAAGAGAAGAAATCATTTTTTATGATATGATTTAGAGAATATCTTTTTTCTTCACGAGAAGCTAAGTGTGCAATATAATAATTTAGTAGTGATATACAGTTTCATGTGAAGCACCATTGGGAGAGGGTGTTTGAGTTGTCTAACATATTAAGCTGGAAAAGTGTCATTGATGCCAAAAGGCGCCGTTGGATATTTTGAGATTTCACTATCCTAAGTATGGCAGCCGATTAGTCTGAGACCATTTCCAAGCTTAGAAAGAATCTCTAGAATTTGAAACCCTCCCATTTTTTGAGTTAGCATGTTTATATTGGAGTAATATTTTTTCTAGTGTGTGATATATTTGGATTACTCTATAAATTGGACCCACATTTTTTTTTTGTATGTTATTTTTACTAGAGCAATGCAGCTTGGCATTCAACATAAGCTGTGCTCTTTCATTTGAATAATAGTGTTTTGCATGTATTTGCATACTTCTGATCCTATTATTACTCAACGTGCATTGGGGTAAATTAAGGTGCGTTACGGTAAAATGTGCATTATTCCCATAACGTACTTTGGTAACTACCCCCCCTATGGCTATAGCATGAAAAAGAAAAAAACCCTAATGAAAGAAACCTCAAGCAATTTGAGATCTGCAACCCAGTTGGTTTTATCAGCATTGGTATATTCATTTATTATAACGCCCACAAATTATCTAGCAGCTTAAGCAGAAAATTCAAGTAAGTTAATCAAAATAAACGATACCATGTAAACATCAAACTCATCCAGACATCTGAATGGAGACTCTGCAATGGACCACAGGGAAAGGACGAAACAAACAGTTGAGAAAGAACGTTCACCTCCAGATAAGGACCTCATATCATTCAGAGAGGCCTTGTTTCCTTCTCCAGGCTGGACCTTGAATAAGGCAAAGTAGATTTAATCAATCAAGTACTATTAAGTTAAACACAAAAATTAAGGGTCACGTTTAGTAAACCTTAGCCTGTGCAATCTGCCATCATGCCCAGAGGTATAACATGGGTGCTGCAGCAGATAGTGTGCACTAATGTTTAGTAAACAAGGCCCTAAGTAAAAACAGGGTCTGATATTCAATGGTGGTAGCCAGCCTGAGTAAAGCAGCTGGCTGTTGCAGTTTTAAATTAGACTTGGATATTCAATGCCAGGGTCATATCCAACCACCGGCATCGAATATCCGGTATGCCTGAAGAGCATTTCAGCTAAATAGACTAACATTAGTCCAAACTTTTGAGCATTAAACCTCAGCTGGTTTACATTAACTGGCCAGCGGCTGTATATCATCGCTGACTCATAAATGTGAGCACTGCCCACAGAATGCTTCGATGCTACGCGGTTAGCATTGGGGCATTCAGTGGCATTAGGAGAGGATATTCAGTGGCAAAAAAACAGCAATGTGCCATTGAATATCTTGCTCACTGGGATTAAAGCAATTAGCGAATCTGCTAACTGCATTAATCCTTTAGAATATGCTCCCAGGATTTTTATTTTTACTCTTAAAATGCAGATACTTCAACAGACATACTGTAAAATAAGCAGCATCTATTTAAAACCCCAGCAGTCTGATTAATGTTAATATTAGGGATGGGAATCTCTACGTACTGCAGAAGTCTACAAATGAGACTACAATCTATTATAGATAAAATGAACTCTATTAATTCATTTGCAGGGCAAAGAGAACCAGACAGCAGCCCAAGTGTTCCATTGCATGGTTCAATTAGCAAACACACACCATTAATATTCATATCAGTGTACAGTCAGCCTTGTGATTTTCTTTAAAAACAAGCAGTTGTGGCAAACCGATCAAAAAATGCTTTGATAACATTCAAATCTCAAAGATACAGACTAGCTCTTTTCTTGCCAAGAATTTGTGCAAAAGCTATTCCTAACTGTGATGGAAGTAAACTCAAGACAGAATATGGTTTTTTTAGGTTGTAATGACATCTTGTGGCAGCTTTTTTGAAGCTGCAGCAAATTAAGACATTTTTCATATCTTAATTTCTGGGACATATTCCTTTTATGTAAACCATTCTTTTTTTTTTTAATGCAAGGACCATGACATTAAGCAAGATAATATCCCCAGGCAATGAAGAGAGGTACCGTTCACATCTCTTGAAAAAACATTATGCTCTATGCTACTGGATTTGCAAAGAGATCATTTGAAGCATTCATTCTTAACACTACTTAAAAAAAAAACCACCCTCAGCAGACTCCAAGGCACAGTTGTGCCACAATCTAAAATAGCCTAATGTATGTGGAAGACTCAAACTTGGGTAATTGTATCAAAATCAGATGTTATAATAGGAAAACACAAGTGGATGACAGAACTCTTTTTTTTTTAGCAGCTTCCAGAGCTTTTTCATGTTTTTACTGAATGCATGCAGGAGAATCCACAAACCATCACTGTATGAGGCCCCACTCAGTACCTCGTAAGTTTCATTTAGTAAAACAATGTTCCCAATCTTGTCCTGAAGGCACACATAGCTTATCTACGTTTCATAACAAACATGAGATGAATTTGCATAATTCCTGAAAACCAGACCAGTTAGGTATACCTCCAGGACATGGTTGGGAGCACTGTGATAGAAACCAACTTCCAGGAGGAGACTATGTGGACTAGCATCCTGCTGCCCTTGGATAAAGTGAAGTTGCTTACCTGTAATGAGAAGCCTTCTTAGACAGGAGGACAATTCAGACACATAATGACATCTGATGGCACCATGATGAATAGCTTTCTCTCAGAGCTCAGAATTAACTAGAACAAGTTTGAGGGTGTGCGTTATGCAGATTTGCGTCAATGCTCATGGCTGTGGATAACAGTATGTGTCCAATATATCCAGCTATCTACAAAAAACACCTCTTTACAGGTAAGCAGTTGTGCCTTCTCTGTCAACGAGGATGCATCACCCACACAAGTAGGAATGTCCTAACTGAGAGCTTCTTTAGAATCACATTACATATTTCTGGACATTTAAGTCTGCCTTGCAAGTAGCTGATGTAAAAGGACAACATACCATCTTTTTACATTAAAATACGTATGCAAATAGATTTCTTAACACTGCTAGACCAAAGGCCCTCTCTGCCTTGAATGTCTGCTCCGAGGCGTAATAAGATGTAAAGTCATGCAGGAATGCCAAGTTCTTGTTCTGCAGACTTCTTCTAGGGAGGTCAATTTTAGATGGGCTATTGAGCTAATATGGCTTGGATTTGATATGCTTTCACATTTGCTTGGATTGAAAAAAGCCTGTTGAATTGTAAAAAAAAAAACCCTAAATGCATTCTAGCCAGTTTGATACTGTTTTAGAAATGTAAATATCCAGATAATTTGAGTCACGGGATATAAAAAGATGTATTTTATTACAGGCTCTTATATACCGCTCTATTCAGCATCAGCACGGTTCACAGTATAACAACAGACCAGAACAACAAACTGTTTGGTTTTACATAGAACAGGTCAGAGAACTTGGATAAAACAAGGGGATCAATTACTGTAACTATTTACATGAGTATTTACACGTATATACACGACAGGATTATTCTTAGTTTGGGTAGTAATCGAGATTGGTTGGATGGTCTAGTAATAATGGGGCAAAAGGTGGGATTTGAGTGCTTTTCTAAAAATAGATAGATCTGTGATAGCCCGGATCTCTGGAGGTAGGGCGTTCCAGCACTTAGGGGCATAGAAGCAGAAGGCTCTGTTAGATGTGGTTGATAGGCATTTTGTCGCTGCTTTAGGGATAGTTAGCACATTAGTTGATATCATTCTCCTCGATCTATTGGGTGGAACGGCTTGAATGAAGTCAATTAGAGAGGAGGAAGTGATGCTTTTGGTGGCCCTGAAGGTGAGTAATAATGTCTTGAATAATATTCTGCCATGTATGGGGAGCCAGTGGAGTTGCTTTAGGATGGGAGTTATATGATCCCTTCTTGATGCTCCGAGGAGGACTCTAGCGGCGGTGTTCATGGCGAGTTGCAAAGGGTTTAAGGTGGAGTGTGGGAGGCCTTGAAGGATGGCATTAGCAAAGTCGAGGTGGGGTAGGGTAGGGTTAAGGCTTGAAATATTGTTCTGAAGTCATCAGGATCAAGCAGGGGGCGAAGATGTCGGAGTGTCCGGATCTTGAGGTAGATTGCTCTGACTACGTTAGTTATATGTATTTTAAAATCCATGCGTTGGTCCAAGGTGACCCCAAGGTATCGAATGGAAGGTTTTGATTGGAGTTCGGCTTCTTTCACCTTTATATGGGATGGGGGGGGGGTGAAAAGTGGATCCCTAGTGATGAAGAGAACCTCAGTCTTTTTGTGTTGAATTCGGAGGTTCTGGGATAGAAGCCATTCAGACACAGCATCAAAACATTTGGCTACCGGGGAAAGGTCCATATGGACTGTGGAGAACGGCATGTATAGAAGGATGTCGTCAGCGTATATCAAGCATTCGACCTTGAAGGACCTGATGATATTGCAAACTGGCTGTATATATATTGAATAGGAGTGAAGACAGGGATGATCCTTGTGGTACGCCTTGCTTTTGGTGGTAGGGCGTGGATGTGGCGGTCCCTGAGGTCACGTACTGCCATCTCTGATCAAGGTATGACTTGCACCAATCCAGAGCAGTGTTGTTGATGCCCTTTTCTTTTAGTCGCCCTATTAAAAGATCATGATGGTGCGGATGGCGCGAAGATCAAGATCCGGATGGCGCGAAGCTTTTAAAGTGAAGAGGAGCTGCCCCGATTGGGCAGTGCTGCTGCGAGGCCCCTCCCGCTGTTGGTGGCTCGATCCCCGGGAAGGGGAGAGCTGCTGGTGGCGGCGGTATTGACTTACAATGATGTTCGGCGGTATTGACTTACAATGATGTTCTGTTTGCTTTTTATGGAAAATGAGTGCTGTTTTGCAATTCAAAATATGAAAAGGGCTATCAAAATGATAAAGGCAGGAAGAACAACTCCACTATGAGGAAAGGCTGAGGAGCCTGGGGCTCTTCAGCTTGGAGAACAGATGGCTGAGGGCAGACATAACTGAAGTCTTTAGAACCCTGAGTGGAGTGGAATGGGTAAACAGAAATCAATTAGTTTTTGTACTTTTAAAAAGCGTAAACAAGGGATACACCATGAAGTCACTAAGTAGTACACAGTATTTAATACAAATAGGAGAAAGTAGTTTTCACCCAACACATAATTAAGTTTTGGAATATGTTGCTAGATAATATTGTAAAAGTAATTAGTGTAGCTCGTTTTTAAAAAAGGTTTGGACAAGTTCATAAACTGTTACGGTAGAAGTTGGAGAAAGGTACCGCTTATCCCTGGGGTAAGCAACATAGAATCTTGCTATTTTCTGGGATTCTGCCAAGTACTTGAGACCTGGATTGGCCACTGATGTAAACAGGATACTGGGCTTGATGGACATTTGGTCTGATCCAACATTGCAAATTCTGATGATGTTTTTATTTAGTATTTATGTTTGAAGAGCTTTTTCTTGACTATGCAAGTGGCTTGGGGTAGCAAACCAACTAAACTATTGACTGGGAATGGTGAAAAGCAGATACTGCTTTTGGTAGAAACTTTGGATGGATCCTAAGAACTAATTTATATGTAAAAGAATTGCATATAAGATGCGAACAATATCAGTGCTTGCAATTCACTGATCCTTCTAGCTGAAGATACACTTACTAAACCAGGGCTTGACAAATACTGGTACAAATACATGGCACCTAGAGGTTGCACCCTAGCCTCCGGTATTTCATGCCCCCCAATTTGGCTTTCAGATTTCCCTCATTATGATTGGTTCTCTGCATGGTTGAGGTTAATGGTGAATGAAATTCAGGCTGATCTCTGTTGTTGCTGCTCAGCATGTCGCCTACGACCAGGATAGCGTAGTTACTCACCTGTAACAGGTGATCTCCGGGAACAGCAGGAATTTAGTCCTCACCTATGGGTGACATCGGGTACAGACGGAACCTGAATGGGAAGCTTCCCAGCAACCAATAGGAAAGCCTTTGGGGGCTGTCCACCATGCCTGCGCTGCTGCCTTCTCGTTCTTGTAACTGATACTCCTCAGTTGAGTGTATAGCTGAAGAAAGGAGAGCAGAGAGAGAGAGAATCCTACAACTCCATGGGGAGGTGGGTGGGTTGTGAAGACTAAATTCCTGCTGTTCCCGGAGATCACGTGTTACAGGTGAGCAACTATGCTATCTCCAGGAACAAGCAGGAATACAATCCTCACGTATCTCAAGAGGGTGGACCTGGGTTAGAGTCGTTGACCTCGACTTCCCCGTCACCGAGATCTGGATTGAAACGGGCAGGGGGGGTAGGAGTTGTCTTAAGTCCCAAAGAGATGTTGAAGGACCTCTTGGCCAAATGTTGCATCCTGGCAGGAGTCCTTGTCCAAGCAGTAGTGGGCCACAAAGGTATGGTTGGAGGCCCACATAGAAGATCAGCATATTTCAGAGATGGGCACTGCTCGTAGGTTTGCTACTGAGGGGGAGTCATTGCCCGGACATTGTGAGCAATGACGTGCCCTTTAAGGGACAGGAAGAAATGCAATCCATTATCCAACGTGATAGTAAGCATTTAGAGACTGGTAGGCCCAGGTGAGCCGGGTCAAAGGATACACAAAGCTGAGAGGACTTTCTGAGGCTCTCTGTTCTTTGTATATAGAAAGCTAAAGCCCTTTTGTAGTCGAGGTTATGCAAAATTGCTTCCACTCAGGGGGCGTGTGTTTTTGGAAAAAAAAGACAGGCAGGATAACGGACTGATTGTAATGGAAAGGGGAGGCCACTTTTGGGAGAAAGTCTGGGTGTGTTAGTAGGACCACCTTTTCGTGGTGGAAGCGTGTGTATGGAGCTTGAGCCACCAAGGCCTGTAGGTCACTAACACGTCTTGTGGAAGTTACATCTATGAGGAATAACACTTTCCAAGATAAGTAGCAGAGTTGTGTGGTTGCCAGTGGTTCAAAAGGTGGTTTGAGCAGTTGGTCTAGAACCACATTGAGATCCCACGCCACTGGGGGTGGGCAGATGGGTGGTTTGGTAAGGAGGAGGCCCCTCATAAATTGTGCTACTAAAGGAGCCATAGAGATGGGTTTACTATTCACAGGGATATGGAAAGCTGACATGGCACTGAGGTGCGCTCTTATTGAGTTAGACTTAACACTCAATGAGGATAAGTGATACAGATAGTGAAGCAGTGTAGGTACCGATGCTTCAAAGGGATTATGAGCATTCTATGAGCACCATGAAGCATATCTACGCCATTTGAAGGAATAAGCTTTCCTGGTGGATGGTTTACTGGAGGAAAGGAGGATGGACTTTACTTCCGAGGACAGAGGAAGGTCGCACAAGACTAGGCTCTCAAGAGCCATGCTGTCAAGTGAAGGGATCGTAAATTGGGATGAGTAGGGTTCCGTCATTCTATGAGAGGAAACCTGACTTGGATCCTAGCTGGATCGGTGGGGTCCGAGAGAGCTGGAGCAGGAGGGAGAACCATGGTTGACGGGCCCAGTGAGGGGCTATGAAGATCATGGATCCCTTGTCCTCCTTTAGTTCGAGGAGGGTCATTGAGATTAAGGGGGTTGATGGAAACGCATAGAGGAGACCCCACCCCCAATGGATCATGAAGGCGTTTAATGCTAGTCTGGCTCTGGATGGTATTTTTGAGCAGAACCGGGGAAGCTTGGTGTTCAGTTAAGTGGCAAAGAGGTCTATCCATGGGGTTCCCCATATGTGGAACAAATTGTTTGCCACTGTCTGGTCTAGAGACCACTTGCAAGGCTGGAGAACGCGGCTGAGCCTGTCTGCCTGGAGACTGTCCTCTCCTGGAATGTAGATTGCCATTCGAGCAAAGTTCCATAGTTCGCAAGGGGAAGAAAGCCTTGTTTGTTTGTGTAAAACATGGCTACTTGATTGTCTGTTCAAACAAGGATGGAACTGTTGGAGAGTTGGTTCTGGAAGACTTGAACAGCCCTCGAGATTGCTCAAAGCTCCAGGGGGTTTATTTGTTGCTTGGACTCCTGAATAGTCCATTGGCCCTGTGTGGAGAGAGACTCCAGGTGAACCCCCCAACCCTGCTTAGAAGCATCTGTCGTGAGGGTATCCTGTGGTTGGGGAGGTCAAAATGGTGACCCTGCGAGGAGATTCGCTGGGAGAGTCCACCATTGAAGAGAGAGTACCATGGGAGGTGTTAGCTGGATGCAGTCCTGTAGATCTCCCGTGGCCTGAATCCATTGGGTTGAGAGAGTCCATTGTGTTTGCCGCATGTGAAGTCTGACAAATGGGACTACATGCACTGTGGAAGCCATGTGTCCCAGCAGTCTTAAGAAGGAATGTGGTGTTGCCCTTTGACTTTGCCGCATGCTGCTTGCCAAGTGTATCAGCCTCTGCATGCGGTCTTGTGGAAGAAAGGCCTTGCACCGTTTGGTGTCTAGGATAGTTCCTATAAATTCCAGCTGAGTAGGAACTAGGTGAGACTGGGAAGTTTATTACAAAACCTAGAGACTGTAGAAGTGTTATGCTTTCTTTTAGCGCTGAGCAGAGTTCTCCAGGGGAGTCTGCCTTTAGGAGCCAGTCGTCTAAGTAAGAAAAAACAAAACCTTTGCTTATCCGAAAGTGAGCTGCACAAAGGCCATGCATTTTGTGAAAACCTTTGGTGCTGATGCAAGGCCGAAGGGAAGAACCCTGTATTGATAGTGTCTTCCTTGACAAGTGAATCAGAGATACTCCCTTTGGCTTGGGTGGATGAGAAAGCACAGTTATTTACCTGTAACAGGTGATCTCTGGGAACAGCAGGAATAAGTCTTCACATATGGGTACGTCGGTACCGACGGAGCCTGCGCGGGAACGGTCCCCAGCGTCCAATCAGAAAGCTTTTGGGAGCATCCCACAGCGCCTGCGTGCTGCCTTCCTGCCTTCCCAACTGTCTCTCCTCAGTTAAGTTTGAAAGCTGAGACAAAGAGAGAGAGCAAGGAAGGGAAAGATAGAGATAGTTACTCACCTGTAACAGGTGTTCTCCAGGAGCAGCAGGAATCAGTCCTCACATATGGGTGACGTCGGCGCCGACAGAGCCCTCGTGCGGAGCATTTCCCCAGCTTTCAAAGAAAGCCTTTGGGAATTGCAGCGCGCATGGGCGGTCCCCTTCCCGCCCAAGGGTGCCATCTTGCTCAGTCTGATGACATAGCTAAAAGACAGCAAAAAAATTAGCAAAATAAAGCATATGACTGCAACTCCAAGGGGAGGAGGGAGGGTTGTGAAGACTGATTCCTGCTGCTCCTGGAGAACACTTGTTACAGGTGAGTAACTACTCTATCTCCAGGACCAAGCAGGAAGTCAGTCCTCACATATGGGACTCCCCAGCTTAAGGCTACCGGAGACCTCAAGCCGAAAAAATGAGCTCCCTCTAGCTCGTCAGTACGTAAGGAAGGAATCTTCTTATTTATTTACATTCTCTTATATACCGCGCTATTCTGCATCAGTGCGGTTTACATTGAACAAACTGAAATTACATTGAACAGGGTATTATAACTTGGAGATAACTATTTTACAGGGAACATGGGCTATGGAGGGTTAAGTGGCTTGCCCAAGACCACAAGGAGCACCTGTGGGACTAGAAACCCCAGTCCTTCCGGCCCAAGGTTGCTGTCCTCTAGTGGGATTTGAACCCCCGACCTTCCGGCCTGAAGTACCTTGCCCCAACCACTAGGCTACTCCTCCACTCCACTTCTCTGAGAACGCCCCCGACCGGTAGCCAGGGCCGGAGGGTAGGAGTTGCCTAAACCCCAAAGAGATTATGGAGTACTGCCTGTCCGAAAGCACTGTCCCTGCGGGACTCTCTCTCAAGGCAGTAATGGACCGCAAAAGTCTGGCTTGAAGACCAAGTAGCGGCCCGGCAGATGTCTGCCAACGAAACAGAGCGGAGATGAGCCACTGACGCAGCCTTCGCCCTGACACGATGAGCTGTGACTCGACCCTCCAACGAGAGGCCGGCTGCCCCATAAGCCCAGGCGATAGTCAGCGACCCATATGGACAAAGTACGCTTGGAGACAGGTAGCCCCAACTTATTGGGGTCAAAAGAAACGAAGAGCTGAACAGCCCTCCGATGCTCCTGCATACGGTCAAGGTAGAAGGGTAACGCCCTCCTACAGTCCAGGGTATGCAGGACCATCTCAGCCCGGTTGGCATGCGGCCTGGGAAAGAAGGTCGGAAGAACCACCTCCTGATTGAGGTGAAAACGGGAGACAACCTTAGGAAGAAACTTCGGGTGAGTCCGTAAGACTACCCTATTCCTGTAGAACCTAGTGTAAGGGGGATCAGACACTAGTGCCTGAAGTTCACTTACTCGCCTAACAGAGGGGTAAGAGCTACCAGAAACAAGGTTTTCCAGGAGAGAAAACGGAGAGGGCAGGTAGCGATAGGTTCAAATGGCGGACAAGTAATCCGCTGTAAGACCACATTCAGATACCACTCAGGGGCTGGTGGACGTAAAGGAGGCTTAAGCAGGAGGAGGCCTCTGAGAAAACAAGCCACCAAAGGGTGGTTGGAAAGAGGCCTTCCGTCCACCGGCGAGTGGTGCGCTGAGAGAGCACTGAGGTGAACCCTGACAGAGTTGGACTTAAGGCCTAGATTGGAGAGGTAAAGCAAATATTGCAATACTACCGCTACCAAGCACGAGAAGGGATTCTCGCTGTGCTGAGCACACCATGCGGAGAATCTACGCCACTTAAGAGCGTAGGATTTCCTGGTGGATTGCCGTCTAGAGGCTAAGACTACGTCTTCCACCTCTCTAGGCAGTAGTAGGGGAGCCAGGACTACCCTTTCAGCAGCCAGGCCATTAGATGAAGGGACTGGAGGTTGGGGTGCAAGAGAGATCCCTGTTCCTGGGACAGGAGATCGTGTTGAATCCCCAGAGGAAGAGGAGTGTCCACCGCCAGTTGAAGCAGAAGTGGGAACCACGGTTGCCTCGGCCACCTGGGGGCTATCAGAATCATCGAGGCCCTGTCCTTGAGGACTTTGAACAGTGTTCGGGACACTAGTGGCGTGGGAGGAAACGCATACAGTAGGCCTTGGGACCACGGAATCAGAAACGCATCCGCTGCTACTCTGAGAGGATGCGGTTGTCTGGAACAGAATCTCAGGAGTTGCCGGTTCAGAGGACTGGCGAAAAGATCCATGGTTGGGAGGCCCCACCTGAGAAAGATCTGCTGAACCACCAACGGACTCAATCTCCATTCGTGTGGTTGCAGGATCCTGCTCAGTCTGTCCGCCAGGTAATTTTCCTGACCTGGGAGGTAGACAGCCTTGAGGAGGATGCCGTGATTGACAGCCCAAGAGCACAGCCGTTGTGCCTCCTGACAGAGAAGGAAGGAGCCTGTGCCTCCTTGTTTGCTCACGTAGAACATGGCAACTTAATTGTCCGTTTGGCCCAGTACAGACTGGTGAGATGTGAAGTGGGAGAAGGCTCTCAGAGCTAGGCATATCGCCCGTAGCTCCAGGAAGTTTATCTGCTGAGCAGCCTCCCAAGGGGTCCAGAGACCCTGAGTACATGCCCCTTGGCAATGCGCTCCCCAACCTAGAAGAGAAGCACCTGTCATCAGCACTTCAGAATGCGTAGGGGATTGAAAAACCACTCCGAGTACCAGATTCGGAAGATGAAGCCACCATTGCAGAGAGGAGACGAGCAGGGCGGATATTCTTACTGAGTCTGCAAGGCTTCCTGTGGCTTGATGCCACTGAGTTCGAAGGCTCCACTGAGCAGGCCGCATGTGCAGGCGGGCATTGGGGGTTACATGAACCGTGGAAGCCATATGGCCGAGAAGTCTCAGGAATTGCCTGGCGGAGACCAGGGAATTGCTGTGAAACTGCCTGGCTTGATCCATCAACCTGTGGGCTCTGTCCATTGGCAGAAAAGCCTTCGCCTGAAGAGTGTCCAGCCTTGCTCCTATGAATTCTAAGTTCTGGGACGGGAGCAAAGTGGACTTTGCGAAGTTTATGACAAACCCCAAGAGCTGAAGCAGAGCCACAGTGCGAAGGGTGGCTTGATTGGCCTCCTGGGAAGACTGGCCCCTTATGAGCCAGTCGTCCAGGTTTGGAAACACAAAAAGACCTTGAAGCCTCAGGTAGGCTGCCACCACCGCCAGGCATTTGGTGAACACCCTGGGAGCGGAGGTTAGGCCAAAGGGTAGTACTCTGTGCTGGTAGTGGTTTCCCCCCACAACAAATCTGAGATATTGTCTGTGGTCTGGATGAATAAGGATGTGAGTATAAGCATCCTTTAGATCTAAGGAGAATAGCCAATCTCCCTGGAGGAGGTAGGGCAGCAGGATTCCAAGGGTAAGCATCTTGAACTTTTCCCTCTCCAGGAACTTGTTGAGGTTGCGCAAGTCTAGGATGGGTCTGAGGCCTCCTGTTCTTTTTGGTACCAGAAAGTACCTGGAATAAAAGTTGTGACCTCTCAGGTGGTGGGCACCGGTTCCACAGCCTGTTCCTTTAGCAGACTTGCTAACTCCTGAAGGAGTAGGTCCCTGTACAGAGGGAGTCTTGGAGGCTCCCCTGGAAAATAGGAGGGAAAATGGAGAAGATAGCCCTTTTGGACTATATGGAGCACCCAGGTATCTGATGTGACGGCTGACCACCTGTGGGCAAAGTGGGCCAGCCGGCCTCCTGTGCTGATGTGAGCCAGCTGAGGAGAAGAGACTATGCCTTCTGAGTCAAAAACCCCCACCCTGCTGAGCAGGGGCCGGTGTTGGTGGCTTGGGGGCCTTCTGCCTACGGGGCCCATGACCCTGCCCCTTGGCCTGCTGAACCTGTTGGGGAACTGCAGAGGCCTGATAATGAGGGTATTGTTTATAGGCAGATGACTTCCTCGGGTAAAAGGTCTTTTTTCCCGAGCCCTTCTTTTTCTGAGAAGGGGCAGAGGTTTTTCTGGACAGCCTAGTCCGGGTCAGAGTCTCGGTCTCGAGTTCTGCAGCCTTTTCAGCCATGGGCTTGCCAAAGAGGTTTTCACCTCGGCAGGGGACATCGACCAATTTGTCCTGTACCCATGGCTCAAGATTGGATGACTGTAGCCAAGCCTGTCGGCGGGCACAGATGCCAGCCCCGGCTACTCAGGCCGAAGCCTCGAAGCCATCGAAGGCTGCTCGAGAGATAAACTTCGAGCACTCTCGAATACCAGTGGACAAGGCCTGGAACCTCTGCAAAGGTTCCTCGGAGAGACCAGCAGAGAACCCGGCAATCTCCTTTGCCAGGTCTCGGAGATACATGCCCATGTAGAGCTGGTATGTCTGGACACGGCAAGCAAGCATAGAGCCCTGGAAGCACTTCTTACCGAGGGCATCCAGGTTCCGGGCCTCCCGGCCGGGAGGAACCAAGGAGTGCATCTTCTGACTTTTCAGTCGATGCATGGCCTATTCCACAACCATGGAGTGGTGCGTTAATTGTGCCTTTTGGAACCCGGGGCTCTTGCGGACTCGATAGATGGAATCGACCCGCTTGCTCAACACCGGCGTCGAGTCCGGGGTCTCCCACATGCGGAAGAGCAGCCGCTCCAGCATCGGAGAAACCGGTACAGTAAAGGCCTCCTTCAGGGGAGAGTCATACTGAAGGGCCTCGAGCTCCTCGGCTCCTCCTCGGGATCCGCGGGGAAGGCCAAGGCCTTGGCCATATCCCGCACAAAGTCCGAGAACCGGGTATCCTCCCCGGTGGGGATCATCTCCGAGGTTCGGACCCCAGCGAGTCCGATGGGACACACCGAGTCTGATAGGTGTTGGGTGACTCTTCGTCCTCCGTCTCCCAGCCCGACTCCTCGGAGGAGGTATCGAGCGGCTCCGGTCGGGCGGGCACCGATGCCCTCTGCCCCGATGCCGAGGGTACCGGCGTCGACGACCTCGGTCCCAAATGGGAGGCCGAGGGAGACCGTGGCCGAGGATCGACTCGAGCCCGCATGGACTCGAGGATCGGCTTGGCCTCCGGGGTCGACTTGGACATCGATGTCCCGGTGGTCGGGGCAGATGCACCGGTGAGACCGGTGATTAGTGCCCGCTGCTGTTCCATGAAGGCAGCGAGGCTGCTCTCCAAGGCCGTCAACCTGAGTCTGAGCTCAGGAGACCCAGCAGCCCCCGACGGCGTCGGGCCCGACGTCTGCTCCCCTGGAGGAGAGTCCACGAGGACTACAGCACTCACGTGTCCAGGAGACTCCATCTCGATACGAGGTTGCTTGGCAGGCCTCTCTGACTCTGAAGACCCGGGACGGCTATCGGGGCTATACGACCTGGCTCTCGAGGAACCAGGAGCATCCACCGATGACGCCCTCGCGGGTTTCTTCTTCCTGCGCTGTTCCCGCGAAGGAGACCCCCGCTCAGAGGAACCCCGACGCTGCTCGGGGCCGGAGTCCCGAGACGTCGAGGCCTCTGACGAGGTCCGGGCCCGTCCGGACGCGGAGTCAGAGAAGATCCTATCCTTCTGGTGCTGCCGACTCAACGCCTTCGAGGACATTTTGCCACATGGACCACAGATCATCGGGTCATGATCGGGTCCGAGGCAGCAGTCATGTGTGTCGGTAAGAGACATAAGTTTCTTATACCGATCACACTTTTTAAACCCGCTGGCAGCCATCGGGGGAAAAAGGGCCCCTGCGAGGTCAAAAGACAGGGCTGCCAGTGAAAAAAGAAAAAATGGCGCGAACGCTAGCCACGAAGGACAAAAACCGAAAAAGAGAGAGTGGGCTCGATACCGGCGTATCGGGCCCAGGCGGGAAAAGGATCTGGCGTCGAACTGAAGGAGAACAACAAAAACAGGGAAATCAACTTTTTCCTCGGCAAAAAACGAACTACGTCCGTCGTGCTCCGCGGAAAAAAGAAGACTGAGCAAGATGGCACCCTTGGGCGGGAAGGGGACCGCGCATGCGTGCTGCAATTCCCAAAGGCTTTCTTTGAAAGCTGGGGAAATGCTCCGCACGAGGGCTCCGTCGGCGCCGACGTCACCCATATGTGAGGACTGACTTCCTGCTTGGTCCTGTAGAAAGAGGAAAAACTCCTCCTAGGGGAGGTGGGTGGGTTGTGAAGACTTATTCCTGCTGTTCCCAGAGATCACCTGTTACAGGTAGGTAACTGTGCTATCTCCAGGAACAAGCAGGAATGAGTCTTCACATATGGGGACTCCCAAGCTCAGATGCCCAGAGGGAGTCCTAGCATGTTGCAAGTCTAGAACGAGCCATGCTATTGCTTGAGACCTCAGGCATCCTGGGGATGGAGGGTAAGAGTTGAATACAGAAGAGGAGCTGTGGAACAGCTGGCAAGAACAGGGTTTCTAAAGGGGAAGACCCTGTATAGAGGGTATTTTGTAGTAAAATACTGTAAGCTGGGCCTCCCCTGTTGACCTTGCACAAGTCCATTGAGGTACATATGGATCTGTTAGAAGAGCCAGTGAATGTGCTCAAGGGGTACCTCACTGAGAAGTAGAGGTAGAGAAAAACAAGTGGTGGCAAGAACCCTTCAGGGTGAGAAATAGCCCCAGGGGGAAAGACTGGGGTAGTATAAGAGGTAGAGCTTCAGCGGAGACGCAGAAGGCAGTATTAAAGAAAGCTTAAGCTGTTTAAGTCCAAAAATAGTATAAATTTAGGACCAAAGAAAAAATGAGTCTGACCTAACTGGACTGGAGATGGAATCAGTCCATGTAGGGGAGAAAGGGTATGGAAACCCTTGTATCTGATAAGAAAGTAAGGACAGACTCAGGAGCGCCAAGCGTTAGGTTCACTGAAGCTCCGCAATGTCTTTCCTAAATGGGGTCAATTAGGAAAGAAGAAAGGTACATGGAGAGCTTCAGGAGTACCCTACCTATATGGTAAGGAAAAATTTTGTTAATTACCACAGGAAGTGGTTATAAGTGTCGCCCCCTAAGTATGCTGGTATAGCATTGATAGGGGTAGTGCCCATCTGTCAGGATCATATAGGAATATAAGGATATCTGAACCTAAAAGAACAGATAGATGAGTATATGGATACATATCTATCTAAAAGTATATCTCAGTAGATCTATAAATATATCTATGTATATATACATATATATATTGAATATATACACATATAGGGTATATATGCATATATCTATAGGAGATATGCAGGGGCAGAAGACACACAGATAGATATAGATGAATATATATATACATATATATATGAATATGTAGACATATAGACACATATCTCCAGGTATGTGGAAGGAGAGAGGTCTATAGAAGCTGATCCCCCCCCCTAGGGATATAGGGAGAGAGCAAGATTCATCTAACAGCAAGAAGATTAATACCTGCTTGAATAGATATACAGAGAATTCTCCTTTCCTGGTTATGATTGGCAGAGTCAGAGGAGAGGTCTCCCTGACAAGAAGAAGTCTGGATTCTTTTCAGAATTTGAGCTTTTGAATAACCAGGATGGCCTACATGAAAAAGGCAGAGGATAACTTCAGACTGTAGGCAGGAAGTCCAGATTTCTCCAGAATTGCCATATGGAGAATGGATAGAGGATGCCACTGGAGGAAGATACCCGAGTGACTTGCCTATGAGGGCAAGAGGGGTATTGGGCATCCTCTAGCTGCCATTGAAGAAAATTATCTCTGACGAGAAGACCAAAGGAGATATGGGCCAAGCCAGGGAATTGGCCCTTCTTTAGGTTTTCACGTAATGAAAGGCCTGAGACTGATGTTTCAAAAGAGATTTAAGATGAGATGGTAAGGGTAGGAAATACCGGGAAGATATATTACAACTATTTGATAAACTGAATAGTAACAAATCACCTGGACCGGATGGTATACATCCCAGAGTGTTGAAAGAACTGAAATATGAGATTGCAGACCTGCTATTGGTAATCTGTGAACTTTCATTAAAATCATCTGTAATACCTGAAGATTGGAGGGTCGCCAACGTAACACCAATTTTTAAAAAGGGTTCCAGGGGTGACCCGGGAAATTACAGACCGGTGAGCCTGACGTCAGTACCAGGGAAAATGGTAGAAACCATCATAAAGAACAAAATTACACAGCATGTAGATAGCCATGGCCTAATGGGAGACAGCCAACAGGGCTTTAGACAAGGAAGATCTTGTCTTACTAATCTGATCTGTTTTTTTGAAGGTGTGCATAAACAGGTAGACAAAGGTGAGTCAGTTGATATAGTGTATCTGGACTTTCAGAAAGCTTTTGACAAGGTCCCCCATCAGAGACTTTTGGCAAAGCTAAAAAGTCATGGGATAGGAGGCAGTGTACTATTGTGGATCGGGAACTGGTTAAAAGATAGAAAGCAGAGGGTAGGGCTAAATGGCCAATATTCCCAATGGAAAAAGGTGAATAGTGGAGTACCCAGGGATCTGTACTGGGTCCCCTACTTTTTGACATATTCATAAATGACCTGGAAAAAGGAATAACTAGTGAGGTTATCAAATTTGCAGATGACACAAAACTGTTTAAAGTTGTTAAAACCCAAGAGGATTGTGGAAAACTGCAGGAGGATCTGGATAAATTGGAAGACTGGGCATCGAAATGGCAGATGAAATTTAATGTGGACAAGTGCAAAGTTATGCACCTAGGAAAGAACAACCCACACTATAGTTACACGATGCAAGGCTCCACATTAGAAACCACCACCCAGGAAAAAGATTTAGGAGTCATTGTGGATAACATGTTAAAACCCTCCGCCCAGTGTGCAGCGGCGGCCAAGAAAGCAAATAGAATGCTAGGTATCATAAGGAAAGGGATGGAGAATAAAACAAAGGATATTATAATGCCTCTGTATCGCTCCATGGTACGACCGCACCTTGAATATTGTGTGCAATTCTGGTCACCGTATCTTAAAAAGGACATAGAGTTATTAGAAAAAGTACAGAGAAGAGCCACCAAATTGGTGAAGGGGATGGAAGGCTACTCCTATGAAGAGAGGCTAAAAAGGTTAGGGCTCTTTAACCTGGAAAAGAGACGGCTGAGGGGAGATATGATAGAGGTCTATAAATTAATGAATGGAGTGGAACGGATAAACGTGGATCAATTGTTTACGCTATCAGAATATAGAAGGACTAGGGGACATGTAATGAAGCTACAGGGTAAACTATTTAAGACATATAAGAGAAAATATTTCTTCACTCAACGTGTAATCAAACTCTGGAATCTGTTACCGGAGGATGTAGTAAGGGCTGTTAGTATAGCTGGGTTTAAAAAAGGTTTGGACAAGTTCCTGGAGGAAAGGTCCATAAACCACTATTAAAAAGGGACCCAGGATATCAATGCTTGACCTAGTACAAGCACTGCAGAACCTGTGTCTTTTGGGGAAACTGCTGGGTACGTATGACCTAGATTGGCCACTGTTGGAAACAGGATACTGGGCTTGATGGACCTCGGTCTGACCCAGTATGGCATTTCTTATGTTCTTACCTACCAGTCATGGAAACATGACTGGGGGAACCCCTTTTAACCATCTGGGGTTATCTGCTAGGCAAGATACTAATGCTCTCTAGCAAGGGCCCATAGTGCAAAGCTACTCTGTAGAGTTGCAGAGAGCATGCTGCAGGTTGGTTAGAAGAAAAACTGGCTGTGGAAAGCCAGCAGGTAACCAAGTATTCTGCCAAGGACAAGGGGGCGAAGAATAGAAGTTAACCAACCAGGCTGTGATAAGAGGGTTTCCCAAACGAGGTTGATAACCTGTTTGGGACTTAGCACTGAGGCTAGAAGGATTGCTAGTGGAGGAGAATCCCTGGTTGTGTGGTGGACAGAACCAGGGGCTTAACCACTAGGAATTGCTGTATCTGCAGCAATGTACCAGGGCAGCGGAGAAAATTTCTTTTCCCTGTCCCTCTTTTAGATTGGGAAAAACAAACAACAGACCTGGTAGGATTTCCTACTGTCTGATGGGCTGCCCTAAGGTAACAAGGGGGGGAGACAACTCCGGAAGGGAGAATCCTCCGGTAGAACAGGTAGAGGACCATAGGGGCTTACCAGTGTAAAGGGGTCCCTCTTACAAACCAAATGTTATAGTAAGAGGGAGGTAAGACAGAGTTGAAAGAGACTGACTATGGAGGAAGTCTCTGACAGGTGAGATGATACATGCCAGTACAGGGAAAACAACTGTCTATTAATAGTTGTTAGTTCTCTTTCCTCCAAGAGGAAGAGGAAAACCCTGTTAAGTATGGGCATGATCATCATAAAGACTCAAAGTTAAAGAAAAGATGTCTCATGAAGAGATATCTAGGAAGGTTAGAATAAATTTAGTGCAGATACTGCAAATGAAAAGAAGCAGACTGCTACTGTAACCACCAACCAAGAGGGGCAATGATGATCTATTTGAAACCCTGCGACTGCTGGGTTTGTTGACCCTGCTGAGGTTGTGGATTCTTCAGACCAGGGTGATGTTTCCCCTGTTTGGGAACATCTGTATGATGGGCAGAAGATGGATAAAATCTTCTTCCCCTAGAGGAAGAAATTTTGGCAGGACATTTCCTACCAACTGGGAAAGAAGGCGGCGTAGAACAGCCTCTGGAAACAGGACAGTCAGTTGATAACTGAGCAACCTGGAGTAAAGACTCCTTGTTAAAGAGATTTTCTCCAGTGCAAGGAGTATTTCCCAGTCTAACTTGTGCCCATTTGTCCAAGTCTGAAGCTTGGAGCCAGGCTTTACGTCATGCTCCTATAGCTATAGCAGAAGTCCTGCTAACAGACTCAAAGGAGTCTAGGGAAGCACGAGTAAGAAATCTAGAGATATTTTGAGCATGACTAACCAGTGAGGAATAGTCTGCACTCTTGGGCTCTTGAAAAAAAGGAGTCAAAAGATGTAATTTCTTTGTGACCTCCTCAAGAGATAAACCCATATAAAAAATATATGAGAGAATTCTTGCTGAAAGCATGGATGCCTGGAAAGTTTGGCGTCCAAAGGCATCTAAAGTCTTAGACTCACGACCTGGCGGATAAGAAGAGTGCTTTTTAGTATTCTTCACCCGCCTCATTGCTGATTCCACAACAATGGAATGATGAGGAAGTTGAGTCCTTTGAAATCCTGGAGAGGGGGGCACCTGATATAGAAGATCAGTTGCTCTGGAAAGTGGGGGTACCTTTAAAGGAGCTTCCCACATTCGTAGAAGGAGATCCTGCAAGGAATGATGCAAAGGAAGCATGATGTTTTCCTTTGCTCTCTCAGGAATATAGAGGGATCCTGTATTACCTTGTGTAGGATCTTGTCCAGGAATAAAAATGGCAAGGGATTTTGCCATATCTAAGAGGAAAACCTGAAAAGAAGGATCCCCAGAGGGAACTTCCTTTGGATAGGCTAGATCTGATGAAGAACTAGCGTTGGCACTGAGGGATCTATCCAGGTTTATAGGAATAGAAGATCCTGGATGGTGCAGTATGGAATCCTTATAGGATGGTCACTGGTACTGCTGGAGGTCGGGACCAGCACCAGTCGGTAGCACATCGTCCATGCCAGGGATCGATTCCAAACTCGGTATCGAGGGAAGCGAGCCTGAGGAGAGAAGCATGGAAGGCACCGACAGCAATGGTAATGTGGATAACGGTACCGACTTCGGTACCGTATCCGATACCGGTGGATGAAGGCCAGCCGGTGGCAACTCTAATGGTATCGAAGAAACCGAGAGTTGCGGATCCGAATTATCGGAACCGAGCCGTTGGTACCAAGGCGAGTCGGTACCCAGTCCTCCAGACTAGAGATCGATTCCAGACTCGGCATCGAAGGAAGCGAGTCTATCGATGCACGTCTGGAGGGTACCGACGTCGGTACTAGTACCGGTACAGATACTGGAAAGTCGGTCTGGAGCATATCCAACGGCTCCGTAGGTACCGACGCCGCCAGACGACGATCCTTGGTGAGGAATGTTTCATCCAACACCATTGCCGATGCCAGGGTATCGGTACCGCTCGAAGCGGATGCCACCACCAGGAATGGCTCAGGTATGTTCTGTGAGGGGTGAACCTCAGGAACAACCTGAAACCCCACAAAGGCTTTGGAGGCCAGACTCCCACCGGGGTTTTGAAGCCAGTGGTTTCTCGAGGGCAAGGCCAGAGGCATCTCTATGCTGTGCATGAGAACTGCCGCTCGAGGACTGGCTAGTCTTAACAGACTGTTTTTGGGTTACCTGATCCTGTGTAGAAGAAGATATGGTCGGTGCCCTGAAGTTAGATGGGGACCACGTGTCGAGGGGAACTCTATGTTGAAAACTTCTTCCCACAATACTATTGCCAGAGGGCTTCAGAGGAAAATGGTCAGGACCCAAGCAGGTTAGACACCAATTGTGAGTGTCTAAAAATAAGTTTGTACATTTCTTGGGGATAGTGGCTGGCGGTTCCATGAAGGAAAGAGAGAGGCCTAACAGGCCTGAGAAACCGTGAGACACTAAGGAGGAAAAATATTCCTTAAAAAGGAAAAATTTTACAAGAAAGAAAAAAGAAACACCGGTGGTACCGGTGGCGTCGGGGAAGGCAGTCGCGACCACAAGAAAACTAAAAAATAAAAGAAGAATTTTCTGCGGTGACAGAAGGACGTCCTGCTGGCTCCGCGGAAAAACGAAAACTGAGGAGATCCTGCAAGGAATGATGCAAAGGAAGCATGATGTTTTCCTTTGCTCTCTCAGGAATATAGAGGGATCCTGTATTACCTTGTGTAGGATCTTGTCCAGGAATAAAAATGGCAAGGGATTTTGCCATATCTAAGAGGAAAACCTGAAAAGAAGGATCCCCAGAGGGAACTTCCTTTGGATAGGCTAGATCTGATGAAGAACTAGCGTTGGCACTGAGGGACCACAAGAAAACTAAAAAATAAAAGAAGAATTTTCTGCGGTGACAGAAGGACGTCCTGCTGGCTCCGCGGAAAAACGAAAACTGAGGAGAGACAGTTGGGAAGGCAGCATGCAGGCGCTGTGGGATGCTCCCAAAAGCTTTCTGAGTGGATGCTGGGGAGCGTTCCCGCGCAGGCTCCGTTGGTACCGACGTACCCATATGTGAAGACTCATTCCTGCTTGTTCCTGGAGATTGTGAGTTTAGGCCTCTAAGGTCTAGGGAACAAAGCCAGTCGTTCTGCTGTAGATGAGGAAGAAGGTCCCCAATGAAATCATCTTGAATTTTCCCTTTACTAGGAATTTGTTGAGATTCCTGAGGTCCAGGATGGGCCTTAAGACCTCCAGGCTGCTTTGGAATGAGGAAGTAGGGGGAGTAGAGGCCTTTGTGGCTTTCTAGAGAGGGCACTGGTTCCACAGCTCCTTGGGTGAGGAATGATGTTACCTCCTCCTGCAGAAGGGTATTGAGGGGAGGCTTTGGTGGAACATCCCTTCTGAAATGGTGAGGGGGAAGTTCCTTAAAGTTGAGATGGTATCCATTTTGAATGATGGTGAGAGTCCATCTTTCTGTGGTAATGGCATTCCACTGACTCATGAACTGCGAGAGCCTCCCTGGAATGGGGAATGAGTCTGATAGAAGTTGGTGGGAACTGGCTATGTTCCCTACCTCGGAATCAAAAACTGAAGATGGTGGTCGCTAACTGCAGCTAAGCTAAGCTTTGTTAGCTTAGGCTTCTTGACCTGTTTGGGTCCCTGCTGCTTTTGTTGAGTTTGGTAGGCTGGCTGGGAGTAAGACAGGTAAAACCACCTCTTCTTAGGGTAAAAGGCTTTCTTAGATTGAGCCTTCTTTTTAGAAGGGTCAGATGTTTTTCTAGAGAGCCTTTTAAGGGTAGTGTCGTCTGTCTCCAGTTCCCCTGCCTTCTCCCGCCAATTCTTGCCAAACAGGTTCTCACCTGTGCAGGGGATGTTTGCCAGCTTGTCTTGGACCCACTGTTCCAAGTCAGAGGCCTGTAAGCCAGGCTAGTTGTCTTGCCCCTATAGCTATAGATGAAACTCTACTAGATGATTCAAACATCAAAAGCTGCTCTGTTAACAAATTTTGACAAGTTCCGACTATGGGACAAGACTGCCTGAAAAGCTGGTCATTTTTCCTCTGGGAGGAAAGGAAGAAAACCCTCCCAAGTCCTTACTTAGTTCCTTCAGGAACATCCCCATATAAAGGATGTAGGAATTAATTCTGCTAGCCAGCATCAAGCCCTGGAATGTGCGATGAGCGAAGGAATCGAGGTTCCTTGGTTCCTGTCCTGTAGGTACGGAGGCATGGTTTTTCCTGCTTTTAATGTGGCGCATCGCCGATTCCACCACCACTGAATGGTGAAGCAACTGTGGTTTTTGACCAGGCAGTCAGGCTCCTGATACATGGTATCAAGTCAATGACTTATGAGTGAAATAGTGAGAGGCGTCTCCCACATCCTCAACATTAGGTTGTGGTGTATACACTGCACTGGAAGGATAGTGGCCTCTTTCGGCGCAATGGGGTACTGGAGTATCTCCAGCTCCTCTGCCCTGGGATCTGGTTCAGATGTCGCTTGGATGGACAGGCCAGCTATCATGTCCCTGATGAACTCTTGAAATGACATATCCTCTGGAGGGGATTTCTTCTGGGTGCTGGTTGTTGGAGGTGAGGGTTCCGATGGAAAGTCCCGGAGGTCATCAGAGTCTAGGGACTGATGGTCCAAGTCCAGGGACTGATGGTCCGAGTCTGAGGAATCTATCAGATGTCGGAGAGTATCGACATTTTTGGCATCGAGTGTCTCAATGATGCCGGTCGATGTCCTCCAGTTTCAAGTGATGCCTGGACCACCAAGGATCCGTGGAAAACGTATCGGAACCGTAACCTCCAAGCTTCGAGGAAGCTGTATCGATGTTGACGGCAATGCCTCCGGGGCCAATGATGCCACTTGCAACGAGGCCGCCAGTAGAGATGCCAAGGTCCTTTCCAACGTTAGCATGCGTTGGGTCTAAGGAAGTAGCCTGTGCCTGGTCCCCAGATGGAATGGGGCTGGAAGCCACTGTACTAGTGCATAGCTTTGAGGCTCCGATGGAGGCTGAGGTTCCGGGTACCTCTCGAATCCCCACGGAGGCTTTGGAGGACCTCTGGCCGGGGATGCCCGGACCTGTGAATGGAGTCTGATGAAGTCCTGGATGACTCCAGGAGTGAGCGGGACCTCTCTTTGGACTGCACCCTCGATGTTCGAGACTTACCGGAAGGGTCTCTGGACTTCTGGTCTCGATTCCTGCAATGTCTCTGAGGGTTCTCGGGTGGGTAATTTGTCTTTTTTCGGGCATGATGGAGAAAGTTTCTTTGACTTTTTGTCTCCGTGGTTGGATTCCTTAGAGTTTTTAGAAGGTGGAAATCCTGGTGACGCCCTTGAAGAAGTCAAGGCCAAGGACAGGGTGTCCGAGGGAAAAAGTTCCCCAAATTTTTTGGCCCGGTTCCAGAGGTCCCTTTTTGTCATTTGTTTACAGAGGGAGCACTCATGGGGAATGTGGTCCGGACCGAGGCATTTAAGACACCAATCATATTTGTGATATGGTGCTGGAACATTTTGTATACTTCTTAAATCCACTGGTGGGCTTCTCCATGTTGGAGAAAAGAAGTAGGTCCACAGGCATAGGAGGCCCTGAGGGAAAAAGGGGCTTGTTTTTGTATCTTTTTTTTTTTTTTGAAAAGATAAGAATAAAATAAAAGAATAAGAAGAATGAAGAAAAAAGTGAAGTATCGGTCAATACAGCAGTGATAGGCAAAAGAGGAAGACCTGTCGGCTCCACGGAAAAAGAACCGAGGAGAATCAGTTACAAGAGCGGGAAGGCAGCAGCGCAGGTGTGGTGGATAGCTGCCAAAGGCTTTCTTATTGGTGGGCTGGGGAGCTTCCCGCGTAGGCTCCATCGGTACCCAATGTCACCCATGCGGGCTCTGTCGGTACCCGATGTCACCCATACGTGAGGACTATAGTTGTGCTTGTTCCTGGAGATATTACTTTTCTCCTTTGGAAGGAGTATTGTCTCTTATACTGGAAAAATTGTGATTTTATGTAGATAGCATTTGTCTGAAAACAGGTTGCTATCTGTAAAGTAGCACTTTGATACCTTATATTATCTACGGTTTCCTTCATCTTTCCTTGAGGAAGCTGTCTCCCGAATACACAAAGCATCTGCTAGTTAAGGTATATTTGATAGGCCAGTTTTCATGAAAAGACAAAGCATTTTACAGACTCAATTTAAAAAGTACAAAAACCTTGGGTTCCCATAAATAATAAAGTAGACAAAAAGAGAAGACATGGAAATACAGAAGGGAAATTATAATCAATGAATATAACATTAAGTGCTCAGGTTATAAAGTAACCGTGTAACACACACATGGAAAATTACTTTCTCTAGAGCAATAAAGGGCAGCCAAGATAATTAATAAAAAACAGACAAAGTGATCCTACCGAGGCCCCATCAAGCAAAAATTTAACTGGACAACATAGGAAAAAGCATGTGGAAAAACCCCCACACATATTCTGCCCGAGTCCTGTAGACTTTAGCAAAACAAGCCTATGACGTCTTATAGTAGTAGGTTATATTCTTGAGCAAGTTCTACATGGTATCATATGCTGAGCAAATCAGATGAGTTTAGAACTTTTCTGTGATGGCTCATGTAGGGTGTCAGATTTTATCGAAAACATACATGGATGCCACCATATATAGCTGATGAGCAGTTATTCTTGAGCTGAGCACAGAAAGACTTTTTTCCCAACTAATAGGTCTATCCCTGGTGGAGTGCTGGAGAAATCTTTACATTTTGCTTTCTTCACTGCAGATTCAACCATCACTGATTTGTGGGATTGCTGTACTTTGTTGAAACCTGGTGTTTCCTGGACTCTGCATTTAACATCCAACTTTTTGGGGACTAGCAGAACAGATACTAGACTATACCATATCCTATTTTGCTGTTCTAACAGTCTATGCATGGATATGGTCACTACTTCATTTGGTGCTTCTATAGGACTACTGGGAAAAGCTGCTCTTGCTGGGAAGGAATCTGCAATTGTAAGTATTTACCTGTTGGTAGTTTCTCAGACTATTGAGTTAAAGGGAACTCTTTGGGCTTAAACCGATAAAATGTTTATTTTAAAGTTCTTTATCTGTTAAAGTCACAGGGCACTATTTTAGCAAGTCAGCTTATATTAAGTGTTTCTTTCCCTCCCATTATCAACAACATCGCCCCCAATTCTCTCAAGGAACTTATCACACCTACTCCAAAAACTAGAACCAGAAGGACAACAACAGACAACACTTTGACTATTCCCAAAGACTCCATAAAATGCTCCCAAACAACCAGGAGAAGAACCTTTGCCTACTATGCACCAAAATGTTGGAACAACCTCCCCCCAGAAATCAGAGCGATCCACGACCTTCTACAATTCCGGAAAGCGATAAAACATCACCTCTTTCTGCTCCATTTTGCCCAAGCCGCCACCCCGACTCTAAGAAACCATCCCCCTTCCCCTACTAAAGACTCCTACACAACATAACGCTCAAGCCCCAAGCACTCACTTGTCAGTCCTGAAGCTACCTACGTCCTTTCAGATCAAGTATCAACTATTATGCCATATCTTTATGTACATAGTTTCATGTATTCCTCAACCATCCTGATACATGTCAATATATAGTTTCCCATGTTCTCCAAGTTTTCTTCCTTGTTATAATGTAAATTCAATCAGTCTTCTCTGATCTGAAAAATCTTTGTTAAATGTAAACCGCACTGATAACAAATAGTGCGGTATATAAGAATTGTTAAATAAATAAATAAATAAATCCCAGACATAAGTTTAGATTTACAGGCTCTTACAGGGACAGAGGTAGTCAAATTCACTTTCAGGTTTAGCTGGTTATCCTCATCAGGTATAGCTTAATTGTTGTTGTTGTTAAGTGCCGTCAAGTCAGAGTTGACTCATGGTGACCCTCTGGATAGCTATAATAAATTGTGTTTGGTCTTCAGTCAGGTGGCTCATTGACGACAGACTGGTACGCGTAGCTGCTGTTATTGTATCGATCCATCTCATTGCTGGCCTTCCTCTTTTGCATTGACCTTCTATCTTGCCAAGCATGATGTCTTTCTCTAATGATCTCTCTCTTCGCATAGCTTAATTAAGGCCCTGAAATTAATCCTGACGTGAGCAATGCCCCTTAAACCTATTAGGTATACTTCTGTTTACACAACTATGCCTAGCAAATTTAAGTAAATAAACAACTTAAATAGCTTAACAAAACCTTTACACTAAAATGCAGACAGCAATCCAGCAGTGAGATAGAGGCTATCCAGACTTTTGCATTAGCGTCACATGTATGATTTTCTCTCAGTTGGTGAGGGGTCTTACATGTGCGCTAGGTGCAAGAAATCTTTGCTCCCAGGGAATGAGTCTGATCTCTGGAGGCTAGAGTAGCAGACTTGGAAGACATAAGAAAGACAGAGAGGCATATAGACAAGACCTACAGGGACACAGTACTGAAGTCCCACCTCCAGTCTGACAGACTCACTGCTGCCATAGAGGAAAGAGGTCATGTGAAAGGAGAACATCACTTTGGTGTGGCAGGAAGTGATCCTGTAGCTAGTACCTGTCCTCCAGATGATGTAAAACCCTGTCACACAAAGGAGGTTTCTCCAGGGACCTGTCCATGAGGGAAGAGTGAGGACGGCTGTTATAGTTTATTTATTCATTTATTTAGACAGATTTGTATTCCACCTTTTCCTTCAATCAAGGTGGTAACGTCACATAACAATGGAGGGTTACATTTAACATTAGGGTACATGCATACGTTTAGACAGTACAGTTATTTGACAGTATTTAGACAGTACAGTTGTTGCAACATTTAACATAAAGGTGTTCAATAATGTGGTATGATAGATTTGTGTGTGTGGATAGGATGGTTGTGTGTTTAGTTGGTAGTTGTAGTAGTATTACTGTTTGGATAGGGGATATTGCTTGATTGCTCATATGTTTCTATAAATAAGAATGTTTTGAGGTCTTTACGGAAGTCTGTGAGGTCATCTAGCGCCCTCAGGCTTGTTGGTAGGGAGTTCCATAGTGTGGCTGCCAGTAGTGATGGTGCCCTTTTTGAAGTTATTTGTTTGCCTTTTTGATAGCCTGCAGGTGTTCCAATTATGTTGTTGTTGGTTGTTCTTGGTCTGTTGCAGATGTCCCTTGCTATAACGTTTTGGAGTACATGAATGATTTTGAAGATTATCATGAGTGTTTTGTATTTAGCTCTTGCCATCAATGGGAGCCAGTGTAGTTGTTGTAGGACAGGAGTGATGTGCTCGGTCCTTGGAGTGTTTGTAATGATACGTGCCGTGGTGTTTTGTACCATCTGTAGTGGGTGGAGTGTCTGCTGAGGAAGGCCTTGATATAGTGAGTTTCCATAATCCAGCAGTGGTGTAATGAGTGCTTGACACACTGTGCGGAAGTGGTCTTGACGGAGCATTGGTTTGATTTGTCTGATTATTTTCAATCGATAATATGCCTTGTTTGCGGTTTTGGTGATGTGGGATTTTACGTTCAGAGCTCTGTCTAGTGTGATGCCCAGATATTTAACTTCTTCTTTGACTACTATGTGTTTGTCTAGGATGTTGATAGTTTGTGGCAGTGTGAAGGTGGGGTTCCTTGTAACGAACATTGCCTCAGTTTTGTCGTAGTTGACTTAAGTTGTTGGCTGTGAGCCAGTCATTCATGTCTTCGAGGCATTTTGTTATTGTTGTAGTGTTTAGTGCTAGTACGTTGATTGGAGCATACACCATGATGTCGTCAGCATAAATGTGGTAGTGTAGTTTGTGGTGTTTGATGATGTTGCATATGGGCTATATGTATATGTTGAAGAGCATTGAAGATAGGGATGAGCCTTGAGGTATTCCCTGCGTGATGGGGAATTGTAGTGATTTCTTTTGGTCGCATTTGGTGATTCGATCATTAGGCATGTAGATAGCTGGGTGGCTGGTAGACGTCAGAATTGCCTGGTAACATGCTTACCTGATGCGAAGGTAGTGGACCACATGCGCCACCTAGACAAGGTTATAGATAGTGTTGGGGAGGAGCCTACTGTTTTGGTACATGTTGGTACCAATGACATAGGAAAATGTGGGAGGGAAGTTCTGGAGATCAAATTTAGACTTTTAGGTAGGAAGCTGAAATCCAGAACTTCCAGGGTAGCATTCTCTGAAATGCTTCCCATTCCACAAGAAGGACCACAAAGACAGGCAGAGCTCCAGAGTCTCAATGCATGGATGAGATAATGGTGCAAGGAGGAGGGTTTTGGATTTGGTAGGAACTGGGCAACATTCCGCAGAAGGAAGAGGCTTTTCTAAAAGGATGGGCTCCACCTTAAATGGGATGGAACTAGGCTGCTGACATTAACCTTTAAAAAGGAGAGGGGACAGCTTTTAAACTAGATAATAGCGAAAAGCCAAGAGTTGCCCAAGAGCATATGATTCGGAAGGACATATCCTTGAAGGATACTAGCAAAAGAGGGAAGTTAGGGCATCCCAATAGAGAGATTCCAATAAAAGTAACCCAGATGCCCTTAAGTACACAAAGCAGACAGAGCAGAAAGATTCCAAATTACCCCATCAACTGAAAACCAGATTACTATGAATAAAATACAACCTCTAAAATGCCTGTATGCAAATGCTAGAAGTCTAAAAAATAAGATGGGAGGAGTTACAATATATAGCACTAAATGAAAGATTAGATAGAATTGGCACCTCAGAGATCTGGTGGAAGGAGGACAACCAATGGAACACTGTGAATCCTGGGTACAAACTATATCACAATGATAGGGTAGATGAAATTGATAGAGGGGTTGCGCTCTATGTTAGAAAAGGCATTGAGTCACACAGGATTAAAGTATTGCAGGAAAGCGTAGTTACTCACCTGTAACAGGTGTTCTCCAGGAGCAGCAGGAATCAGTCCTCACTTATGGGTGACGTCGGCGCCGACGGAGCCCTCGCGGAGCAATTTTCCCCAGCTTTCAAAGAAAGCCTTTGGGAATTGCAGCGCGCATGCGCGGTCGTCTTCCCGCCCGAGGGTGCCATCTTAGCCAGTCAGATGACATAGCTAAAAAAGACAGCATAAAAATTTGCAAAAAGAACATAAGCAGACGATTGCAACTCCAAGGGGAGGAGGGAGGGTAGTGAGGACTGATTCCTGCTGCTCCTGGAGAACACCTGTTACAGGTGAGTAACTACGCTTTCTCCAGGACCAAGCAGGAAGTCAGTCCTCACTTATGGGACTCCCAAGCTCAAGGCTACCGGAGACCCTAAGCACAAAAATGAGCTCCCTCTAGCTCAGCAGCACAGAAGGATAGAATCTTCGCTGAATTATCACCCACCGGTAGTCCACATCCGGGATGGAGGGTAGGAGTTGCTCAGACCTCAAAGAGATTACGGAGGACTGCCTGTCCGAAAGCACTGTCCCTACGGGACTCCCTCTCGAGACAGTAATGGACCGCAAAAGTCTGGCTCGAAGACCAAGTAGCGGCCCGGCAGATGTCTGCCAGCGGAACAGAGCGGAGGTAAGCCACTGACGTAGCCTTTGCCCGAACGCAATGAGCCGTGACTCGACTTTCTAAGGAGAGTCCGGCTGCCCCATAAGCCCAAGAGATACAGTCCGCAACCCAGATGGACAGAGTACGCTTGGAGACCGGGAGCCCCAATTTATTGGGGTCAAAAGACACAAAAAGCTGAGCAGCTTTACGGTGCTCCCACGTACGGTCAAGGTAGAAGTTCAATGCCCTTCTACAGTCCAGGGTATGGAGGACCGTTTCAGCTCGGCTGGAGTGTGGTCTGGGAAAGAAGGTTGGAAGTACCACCTCCTGATTGATGTGAAAAGGGGAGACCACTTTAGGCAGAAATTTTGGGTGAGTCCGTAGGACTACCCTATTCTTGTAGAACCTAGTGTAAGGGGGATCAGACACGAGGGCCTGCAATTCACTTACGCGTCTAGCGGAAGTGAGGGCTATCAAGAACAGTGTTTTCCAAGACAGAAAACGGAGAGAACAGGTAGCCATAGGTTCAAAAGGCGGACAGGTGATCCGCTGCAAAACCACATTCAGGTCCCAGTCAGGCGCTGGCGGGCGCAGAGGTGGTTTAAGTAGAAGGAGACCTCGGAGAAACCTCGCTACGAGAGGGTCGCTTGAGAGAGGTCTACCGTCCACCGGCACATGATGTGCCGAAAGAGCACTGAGGTGAACTTTGACGGAGTTGGACTTAAGTCCCAGATTAGAGAGGTGTAGCAAGTACTGCAAGATCACCGACACCGGGCAGGAGAAGGGATCCTGAGACTGTTGGGTACACCAGACTGCAAAGCGACGCCATTTAAGGGCGTAGCATTTGCGGGTAGAAGGCCGTCGCGAAGCCAAGACGACCTCCTCCACCTCCGCCGGCAGGAGAAGGGGAGCAAGGACTACCCTCTCAGCAGCCAGGCCATGAGGTTGAGAGACCTGAGGTCGGGGTGCAGTAGGGACCCCTGATCCTGAGTGAGGAGATCCCGTTGTACCCCCAGAGGGAGTGGATCCTCCACCGCCAGTTGCAGGAGGAGCGGAAACCACGGCTGCCTGGGCCAGCGAGGGGCCACCAGGATCATGAAGGCTTTGTCTCGGAGAACCTTGAAAAGAGTCCGAGAGACTAGCGGGATGGGAGGGAAAGCGTACAGAAGGCTCCCCGACCATGAGATCAGAAAAGCGTCCGCCGCAACCCGAAGGGGGTGTGGCTGACGAGAGCAGAAGCGAGGAAGCTGCCGGTTGTGAGGACTGGCAAAGAGATCCACCGTGGGGAGGCCCCACTTGAGGAAGAGCTTCTGAACTACCAAGGGATCCAGACGCCACTCGTGCGGCTGGAGGACCCTGCTGAGTTTGTCCGCAAGGCAATTTTCTTGGCCCGGGAGATAAACTGCCCTGAGGAGAATGCCGTGACTGACGGCCCAAGAGCAGAGCTTCTGTGCCTCCCGGCAGAGGAGGAAGGAGCCCGTGCCCCCCTGCTTGTTCACGTAGAACATGGCAACTTGATTGTCCGTCTGGACAAGGACGGACTGGTGGGAAGTCAGGTGGGAGAAGGCCTTGAGAGCTAGGCGGATCGCCCTGAGCTCCAGGAAGTTGATCTGCTGAGCAGACTCCCACGTGGTCCAGAGGCCCTGAGTACGTGCCTCTTGGCAATGTGCTCCCCAGCCCAGGAGGGATGCATCGGTGGTCAGCACCCGGGTCGGCTGAGGTGACTGGAAAGGCATTCCGAATATGAGGTTCGGCTGCCGGAGCCACCACCGGAGAGATGAGATCAGCGGCTCGGAGACGCGCACTAGGTCTGCTAGGCCGCCTGTGGCTTGACGCCACTGCTGGCGGAGACACCATTGAGCAGACCGCATATTCAGGCAGGCATTGGGGGTCACATGGACGGTGGAAGCCATATGGCCGAGTAGTCTCAGGAAGCGCCTGGCGGAGACCAGGGGCTGGCTGCGAAAGCGGTCGGCTAGGTCCATGAGCCGTTGAGCCCTGTCGAGCGGTAGGTATGCTCGCGCCTGAGGAGTGTGCAGCCTTGCGCCGATGAACTCGAGATCCTGTGAGGGGAGCAAAGTGGACTTTGCGAAGTTTATAACAAAGCCCAAGTGCTGCAGAAGAGTCACCGTGCGGCGCGTGGCGTCGGTGACCTCCCGAGCGGACACTGCTCTGATGAGCCAGTCGTCGAGGTACGGAAAGACAGAGGCCGTGAAGCCGGAGATGGGCCGCCACGACCGCGAGACATTTTGTGAAGACTCACGGTGCGGAGGACAGGCCAAAGGGCAGCACTCTGTACTGGTAATGATTTCCTGCCACCACAAACCTTAGGTATTGGCGGTGGCTTGGGTGGATGAGGATGTGCGTGTAGGCATCCTTTAGATCCAAGGAGCATAGCCAATCTCCCTGCTGGAGGTAGGGCAGAAGGATTCCAAGGGTAAGCATTTTGAACTTCTCCCGCACAAGGAACTTGTTGAGGTTGCGCAAGTCCAGGATGGGTCTGAGGCCCCCTGTTCTCTTTGGTATCAGAAAATACCTGGAATAAAAGCCTTGACCTCTCAGGTGGTGTGGCACCGGTTCCACCGCCTGATCCTGCAGAAGACCTGCTAACTCCTGAAGGAGTAATTCCCTGTGCAGAGGGGGTCGCGGAGGTTCTCCCGGAAAATAGGAGGGAGGGACCTGGTGGAAGTGGAGAAGATAGCCTTCTCGCACGACTTGAAGCACCCAGGCATCTGCGGTGATGCTGGACCACCTGTGGGCGAAGTGAACCAGCCGGCCTCCGGTGCTGGGAGGAACCAGCGGGGGGGGGGGGGGGGGGGGGTGGCTATGCTTTGCGAGTCAAAAACCCCCACCCTGCTGAGCAGGGGCTGGTGGTGCAGGCTTGGGGGCTTGCTGCCTACGGGACCCGTTACCCCGTCCCTTGGCCTGCTGGCCCTGTTGGGGAGCCGCAGGGGCCTGATAATGGGGGTATTGTTTGTAGGCAGCCGCCTTCCTCGGGTAAAAGGACTTTTTCCCCGAGCCCTTCTTTTTCTGGGAAGGGGCGGAGGTCTTCCTAGAAAGCCTGGTCCTGGTGAGAGTCTCAGTCTCAATTTGTGCAGCCTTTTCCGCCATGGGCTTGCCAAAGAGGTTCTCGCCTCGGCAGGGGACATCGACCAACTTGTCCTGCACCCAGGGCTCAAGGTCTGACGACTGAAGCCAAGCCTGTCGGTGGGCACCGATGCCGGCTGCGGCCACTCGAGCCGACGCTTCAAAGCCATCATAGGCTGCCCGAGACATGAACTTTGAGCATTCCCGAATGCCAGTGGACAAGGCCAGGAACCTCCGCAAGGGTTCCTCGGACAGACCAGCGGAGAATCCGGCTAGCTCTTTAGCCAGATCCCGGAGATACATGCCCATGTACAGCTGGTAAGTCTGGACACGACATGTGAGCATAGAGCCCTGGAAACACTTCTTACCAAGGCCATCCAGGTTACGGGCCTCCCTGCCAGGGGGCACCGAGGAGTGCATCTTCTGGCTCTTAAGACGATGCATGGCCGATTCCACTACCATGGAATGGTGTGGTAGCTGTGCCTTTTGGAAGCCAGGGCTCTTGCGGACCCGATAGATAGAATCGACCCGCTTGCTCAGGACCGGCGAGGAGGCTGGACTCTCCCACATGCGGAAGAGTAGTCGTTCCAGCATAGGAGGAACCGGTACAGTAAAGTGTTCCCTTGCGGGAGAGTCATACTGGAGGGCGTCGAGCTCTTCGGCTCGAGGCTCCTCCTCGGGATCCGCAGGGAAGGCCAAAGCCTTGGCCATATCCCTAACGAAGTCCGAGAACCGGGCATCCTCCGGGGGGGGACTGCTTCCGAGGTTCGGACTCAGGTGAGTCCGAGGGGACACACCGAGTCCGAAAAGAATCAGGTGACTCTTCCTCTTCAGACTCCCAGACCGACTCCGACGAGGAATCGGTGGGGTCGGCCCGGGCAGGGCGCGGCGCCTGCCGCCCCGACGCCGAGGGAGTCGGCGTCGGCGACCTCGGTCCCGAACGGGAGGCCGAGGGTGACCTCGACCGAGGATCGACTCGAGTTCTCATCGACTCGAGGATCGGCTCGGTCTCCGGGGTCGACTTGGACGTCGACGTCCCGGCGGTCGGGGCAGCGGCGCCAGCGAGGCCAGCGAGCAGTGCCCGCTGCTGGTCCATGAAGGCAGACAGTCTGCTCTCCAAGGCCGTCAACCTGAGTCCGAGCTCAGGTGACCCAGCAGCCCCCGACTCGGGCCCCGACGGCGTCGGGCCCGACGTCGGCTGTCGCGGAGGCGAGTCCAGAAGGACCACAGGACTTACCCGAGCAGGCATCTCCGACTCCAGGCGAGGTCGCTTCGGGAGGTGTTCCTTCTCCAAGGACCCGGGGCGGCTATCGGGGCTATGCGACCTGGCCCTCGCGGAACCAGGAGCGTCCACCGACGCCGCCCTCGCGGGTTTCACCGTCCGACGATGGTCCCCGGAGGGAGAACCCCGGTCGGAGGAACTCCGGCGACGGTCCGAGCTGGAGCCTTTTGACGCGGAGGCCTCCGACGAGGTCCGGGTACGGCTGGGGTCAGCGAAGATTCGATCACGCTGATGCCGCCGACTTCTCAACACTTTTGAGGACATTTTGCCGCAGGGCCCACAGATCAGTTCCTCATGATCCGGGCCCAGGCAGCGGAGGCAAAAGTCGTGTGTGTCAGTGAGTGACATATTTCGGTCACACTGACCACACCGCTTAAAGCCACTGGCAGCCATCGGGGGAAAAAGGGCCCCTGCGAGGTCAAAGGACCGGGCTGCCAGGGAAAACCTAAAACGAAAGCTGACAAAGTCAGAAAAACCGAAAAAAAGTGAGAGGACTCGTGACCGGCGTCGCGAGTCCGGGCGGGAAAAAGATCGGCGTCGAACCGAAGGAAAAAGGATAAAATAATGAAGAAAAATTGACTTTTTCGCGGGGACAAGACGGGGACGTCTGTAGGGCTCCGCGGAAAAAAGAAGACTGGCTAAGATGGCACCCTCGGGCGGGAAGACGACCGCGCATGCGCGCTGCAATTCCCAAAGGCTTTCTTTGAAAGCTGGGGAAAATTGCTCCGCGAGGGCTCCGTCGGCGCCGACGTCACCCATAAGTGAGGACTGACTTCCTGCTTGGTCCTGGAGAAACAAAATACACCGACTGCCTGGCCAGAATGAATAGATGAATGATGAAATGCTCAAAGAAATCAGGGAAGCTAACAAAAGTTACAACACAGTAATAATGGGTGATTTTAATTACCCCCGTATCGACTGGGTCAATATCACAGCAGGACATGCTAGGGAGATAGAGATTCTAGACAAAATAAATGACTACTTTTTGGAGCAGTTGGTTTATGAACAGACAAGATGGGAAGCTTAAAGGAACACAGGATCTGGTGAAAGATAAGAGAGTTGGAGCAACTTGGCAAAAGTCATCATAGCATGATCGCGTTTGATTTAATAAATGGTGGAAGGAGAACAAGGAAATCCATAGTACTACCTTTTAACTTTCAAGAGGGAGATTATGATAAAATGAGGAAAATAGTTAAGAAAAAAAATAAAAGGAGCATGGGCATTGTTTAAAAACTGTGTATTGGAAGCCCAGATCAGATGTATTCAACGCCTTAAGAATAGTGGAAGGAAGGACAAACAAATGCCAGCATGGTTTAAAGGTGAGGTCAGAGAGGCTGTTGTAGCTTAAAAGCATCTTTCAGGAAATGGATAAAGGAGCCAAATGACGAAAACAGGAAGCAACATAAGCACTGACAAGTCAGATGCAAGGCACTGATAAGGCAGGCAAAGAGAGAATTTGAAAAAAAAGCTTGTCGTGGAACCAAAAACGCATAATAAAAACTTTTTTTTTAAATGACATTTGTAGCAAAAAAAAATTTTTGCAATGGAGAAAGATGGTGTAACCCCATGGATTTGTGGAGGGGCTGCTGCTTTTTAACATATTCAAAAATGACCTGGAAATGGGAATAATGAGTGAGGTGATGAAATTTGCAGATGAGAGAAAATTATTCTAAGTTGTTAAAACACAAGAGGATTGTGAAAAATTGCACATGGACCATGATAAATTATAGGACTGGACATCCAAATGGCAAATGAAATTTAATGTGGAGAAGTTCAAAGTTATGGCTACATGATGCAAGGTTCCACATCAGGAACCACCCCCTAGGAAAAGGATTTAGGCATCATCGTGGATAATACGTCGAAACCTTCTGCCCAGTGCACAGCAGCGGCCACGAAAGCAAGTAGAATGCTAGGAATCATAAGGAAAAGAATGGAGAATAAAACAAAGGATATTATAATGCCTATCGCTCCATAATGTGACTGCACCTTGAATATTGTGGGCATTTCTGGTCACTATATCCTAAAAAGGATATAGCAGAATTAGCAAAGGCACAGAGAAAAGCCACCAAAATGGCAAAGGGGATGGAAGGATACTCCTATGAGGAGAGGCTTAAAAGGTTAGGGCTCTTCAACTTGGAAAAGAAACAGCTGAGGGGAGATAGGATAGAGGTCTATAAATTAATGAATGGAGTGGAATGGGTAAACATAAATCGGTTGTTTACTCCTTGAAAATGTAGGAAGACTAGGGGACACTCAATGAAACTACATTGTAGCCCATTTAAGACTAATAAGAGAAAGTCTTTTTTCACTCAATGAGTAATCAAACTCTGGAATTTGTTACCGGAAGATGTACTAAAAACTGTTAGTATAGCAGAGTTTAAAAAGGTTTGGACAGGCTCATGCAGGAAAAGTCCATAAACCAGAAAATCCACTGCTTACTCCGGGAAGAGAATGTTTGGCTATTATCACATATAAAAAAAAAAGACTGGAAATCAGAGCTGAGAAAGTGACGGAAGAATTTGAAAAAATTCCCCCAAGCAATATAGATTACTATATAGATAATGATGTTTCCAAAGTATTAGCAATCTATAAGGGTGGTCTGCGGGTTTTTCTTTGCCTCTGGGGAGTGATATGGACAGTGAGTACTATCCCTTTGCATGAATGTTTACCTATATATACATATAAGACCACCTGACAGTTAGCATATCCATCTATATGTATTAAGGGGCCCATGATATGATCTTGAAGCTTTTTAAACCTGTTTGCATTCAATAGGTTTATATTTGCTAAAGCTCCACTACTCAACAAGAGCTCATTTATAAAGATTGGAAACTAAAACATGACACTTCTTTTGTTTACTGCAAGTCCATAAGTTACATTTAACCAGGAGAGTTAACGATTAGGTTCCTATCCTTTGGTAAGCTTAAGACTATGGTGTGCCCAACTTGGTGATCATCTTTCGTCTCTCTCATCATACTTGATGTGTTCTTTCCATACACTTTCTGTTATTAATTTTAGGCTTATTTTATTATCATTGGGCAATAATGGATATTTTATTTATTTAACTGGTTTTGGAATGCCGTTTTTTATCTAGTCAAAATGGTTTACAAACAACAATGTGCAGAAAGGTGTAAACAGCGAGAGGTGCATGTGGGTTACAATGAACTTTGTGGGGGGAGAGAACTTGTATCTGGTGGGTTACTTGAGGGGAGGTCATCTAGAGAAGGTGGGGTGCAGAGGGTGGCAAGAGGCAGGGGGGCTAGGTGGGTTGTTCCATTCTTGAGGTGAATGCCGTTCTAATGGGTGGACTTGTTGATCCGTATCATAGTGTTCTTGGAATAAGTGGGTTTTCAGGCCTTTTCTGAAGTCTTGAGGTGATTGGATAATCCTTCAGAAAGGAGGTAATGCATTGCAGATGGTGGGAGAGTAGAGTGTGAAGGCCCTTGGGTGAGCATATTGCGTGATTTTGTGGATCTGGGGTGACAGAGGAGGTTTTGGGTACTCTGCCTTCTTGGTCTATCAGTGTGGGATGCGCTGATTAGTGTCTGGAGGTGTTCAGAAGTGAGATTATTCCAGACCTTGTAAATGATGGTGAGGACTTTGTGTTTAATTCTAGTGGCTATGGGTATCCAGTGGAGAGATTTCATTATGGGTGTGATGTGGGAGTACCTCGATGCTCTACAGATAGTGTGGGTATTTTGTGCTAGCTGCAGAGGTAGAATGCTTTGTTTAGGGAGCCCCTGTTACATGGAGTTGCAGTAATCTAGAAGAGGGTTGATGGTATCTTGGCATATGGCATGGAAGTTTTCCCCGACATGGCGCATAGCCCACCCAGAAGACTATTGGGCCCTATTTGGTTAGTCTTCACAAATCGAATCATTCATGCACTTGCTTCCTTTATCCCCATTGAAGTCATTGGGGCGAAGGCAGAGAAAAGAAGGCTAAAGATCTGAAGCGTGGTGACAAAACGTTTTTCAGGTATATTCGGGAGAAGAGGAAGATAACAACTTGACTTAACGCATGCTCCACCAGGAACAAAATCCACACAATATATGACCATGTTCAAGACCAAAAGGCGGGCATCTGGGGTCACATGGAGGCCATGTGGCTGAGGAGTTGTAGGAAGTGCCTTGCGGATCACTTGCTCTGTCTGCAGACAGATAGGCCTTTGCTTGAAGGGTGTTGATTCTGGCCCCGATGAACTCCAGCTGTTGGGTCGGGGTCAGGCTGGACTTGGGGTAGTTGATTACAAACCCTAGGTGTTGCAGCACCTGGATGATGCGAGTTGTGGCCTGATGGCTGAAGTGCCTCTGATGAGCCAGTCATCGAGATAGGGAAAGGCAAAGACCCCTTGGAGCCTGAGAAAGGCGGCCACCATTGCCAAGCACTTTGTGAACACCCTGGGGGCTGATGCGAGGCCGAAGGGGAGTACCCTGTACTGGTAAAGATTGCCTCCCACCACAAAGCGCAGATACTGCCTGTGGCTTGAGAGTATCAGGATGTGCGTATACGCATCTTTTAGGTCTAAGGAGCATAGCCAGTCTCCCTGGCGGAGGTAAGGCAGCAATATTCCAAGGGAGAACATCTTGAACGTCTCCCTCACCAGGAATTTGTTGAGGTTGCACAGGTCGAGGATGGCCTCCTGTCCTCTTTGGCAGCAGAAAGTACCTGGAGTAGAAGCTCCTGCCCTGCAAGTGGTGGGGCACTGGTTCTACCATCTGATCCTCGAGAAGACCCACCAACTCCTTCAGAAGGTGGTCCCGGTGAAGGAGAGACCTTACGGGCTCTCCCGGGAAGTAATGAGGAGGCACCTGGGCCAGGTGAAGAAGGTAGTCCTCCCGGACCACCTGCAAGGCCCAGGCATCGGTGGTAATGGCTGTCCACCTGTGGGTATACAGAACAAGCCGGCCTCCTGTGGGAAGAAGGGCCATGCTGCAGGAGTCAAAAGCCACTGCCAGGCTGGGCTGGAGCCGGTGCCTGGGGGTTGGGACTTTTCTGCTTATGCGGGCCATGCCCCTGTCCCTTGGCCAACTGCCCCTGTTGGGGAGCCGGGGAGGCATGAAAATGGGGGTAGCTTCGGTAAGCAGAACCCTTCCTTGGGTAAAAGGGCTTTTTACCCAAGCCCTTCTTGCGAGAAGGGGCAGAGGTCTTCTTGGAAAGCCGTGTCCTCGTCATGTACTCTGTCTCCAGCTCTGCGGCCTTATTGGTCATGGGTTTGCCAAAGAGATTCTTCCCTTTGCATGGGACATCGACCAACTTGTCCTGAACCCATTGTTCGAGGTCCGACGACTGCAGCTATGCCTGGCAGCATGCACCGATGCCAGCCGCGGCTACCTGAACCTACTCGAACCTGTCATAGGCCGCCCGAGACAAACTTCGAGCACTCACGGATGGCTTTGGACAGGCCCCTGAAGCGCTGCAAAGGTTCCTAGGAGAGACCAGCCGAGAACCCAGCGAGTTCCTTCGCCAGGTCTCTCAGGTACATGCCCATGTACAGCTGGTAGGCCTGGATCTGACAAGTCAGCATTGAACCTTGGAAGCACTTCCTGCTGAGGGCATCCAAGTTGCGGGCCTCCCTACTGGGAGGCACCGAGGAGCGCATCTTCTGGCTCTTCAGCCTGCGCATGGCCGATTCCATAACCATGGAGTTGGGCGGCAGTTGCGACTTTTGAAACCTGGGGCTCCGGCAGACTCGATACATCGAGTCGAGCCGTTTGCTGACCACTAGCACCGACGCCAGTGTCTCCCACATGCAGAGCATCAGTCGTTCCAGGATCAGAGGCACGGGTACAGTAAAGGCCTACCGAGAGGGGGCAGGCACAAAGAGAGCAGAGAGCTCTTGCTGATCCAACAGGAAACAGTGAGGCAAGACATTGGATGAACACAGGTGCCTTTATTGGTGGTCCCCTACGCGTTACGGCCAAAGCCTTCCTCAGGGGGATACAAAGGCACTGCTGGAGAAAGGGTTCAGTTTGGCCTATGAACTGATACCTATTATAATGCTGTACTTGATCAATCGTGATGAAACAACGCTCGATCGTAGCGAAACCGCACAACAGGAAAATTATATGGTCAAAGCTTCCCATATAATTTTCCTGTTGTGCGGTTTCGCTACGATCGAGCGTTGTCCCTTGTCCTGAACCCATGGCTCGAGGTACGATGACTGCAGCCATGCCTGGCGTCGAGCCGCGATGCCGGCTGCCGCAACTCGGGCCGAAGCCTCAAAGCCATCGTAGGCGGCGCGGGACATGAACTTGGAGCATTCCCGAATCCCCGAAGACAAGGACTTGAATATCTGCAAGGGTTCCCCGGAGAGACCAGCAGAGAACCCGGCCAACTCCTTGGCCAGGTCTCGCAAGTACATGCCCATGTACAGCTGGTAAGACTGGACACGGCAAGCAAGCATCGAGCCCTGGAAGCATTTCCTACCAAAACCATCGAGGTTTCGGGCCTCCCTGCCATGAGGCACCGCGGAGTGCATCTTCTGACTTTTCAGGCGATGCATGGCCGATTCCACCACCATGGAAAGGTGTGGTAGCTGTGCCTTCTGGAAGCCAGGGCTCTTCCAGAGTCGATAGATCGAATCGACCCGCTTGCTTAAAACCGGCGCCGAGGCCGGTGCCTCCCACATCCGGAAGAGGAGCCGCTCCAGCATCGGAGGAACCGGGACAGTAAAGGCCTCCTTCGGAGGAGAGTCGTACTGCAGGGCCTCGAGCTCCTCGGCTCGAGGCTCTTCCTCTGGGTCCACCGGGATAGCCAACGCGGCGGCCATATCCTGGACAAACTCCGAGAACCGGGTATCCTCCGGAGGGGATCTACTCCGGGGCTCAGACTGCGGTGAGTCCGACGGGACGCACCGAGTCTTGAATGTGTCGGGGGACTCCTCATCCTCCGTCTCCCAGGCGGACTCGTACGACGAGGAGTCAGGGTCCGACCCCGCGGGGCCCGGTAGCACCCGCCCCGATGCCGGAGGCACCGGCGTCGACGTCCTCGGTCCCAAACGGGAGGTCGAGGGAGACCGTGACAGAGGTCGACCTCGAGCCTTCATGGTCTCGAGTATAGGCTCGGTCTCCGGGGTCGACTTCGATGTCCCCGTGGTCGGGGCAGATGTGCCAGACAGGCTGGCCATCAGTGCTCGCTGCTGCTCCATGAAGGCAGACAGTCTGCACTCCAAGGCTGTCATCCTGAGACTCAGCTCGGGAGACGCAGCAGCCACCGACTCGGGCCCCGGCGGCACCAAGCCCGACGTCGGCTCTCTGGGAAGAGAGTCCTCGAGGACAACAGGACTTACGTGTCCAGCAGACTCCGGTTCCATGCGAGGAACTTTGGCAGGCTTCTCTTGTTCCACGGGCCCAGGGCGACTGTCGGGGGTCTTAGACCTGGCCCTCGAGGAGCCAGGGACCTCTTCCGACGCCGCCCTCACGAGCCGCTTCTTCCTCTTGCGTTCCCGGTCGGGGGACCCCCTGTCCGAGGAGCCCCGACGGTGCTCGGGATGTCGAGGCCTCAGACGAGGTCCGGGCCCGGCCGGAGGTTGAGTCAGAAAAAACTTCTGTTTCTGCTGCTGGCGACTTTGCAGTGCCCTGGAAGACATCTTCCCACATGGTCCACCTGTCTTAGAGTCGTGGTCAGGACCGAGGTACCGAAGGCAGCAGTCGTGTGTGTCGGTGAGAGACATCTATTTCTTACACCGATCACACTTTTTAAAACCGCTGGAAGCCATCGGGGAAAAAAGAGTCCCTGTGAGGTCAAAGGACCGGCCTTCCAGGGAAAAAGCAAAAAAGGGCGCAAACGCCAGCCACGAAGGGCAAAAACTGAAAAAGTAGAAACGGGCTCGAAACCGGTGTACCAAACCTGGCGGGAGGGGAACCGGCGTCGAACCGGGAAGAAAAAAAATAACGAGAATCGACGAAAAAAATCAAACTTTTATCCGGGATGACAGGAAACACGTCCGGTGGGCTTCTCGGAAAAAGAGAGACTGAGGTAAGATGGCACCTTTAGGCGGGAAGGGAACCGCACATGTGTGCCTGCATTCCCAAAGGCTTTCATGGAAAGCTGGAGAAATGCTCCGCTAGGGCTTCATCGGCGTTGATGACACCCATATGCGAGGACTGACTTCCTGCTTGGTCCTGGAGAACCTAGTTAAAGCCAAATAACTAGACCATACCCTTACATTTATCAATACCACTACCCTGCCACTTGACCCATGCCAGATCCCATGGATCAAGATGGTAAGACATGAGCTCTCCCATACCATAATCATCATCATCATCAACTTATCCCTCACCCAAGGCCACATGCCCACTAATCTCAAAACCACCTCTATAATACCCATCTTAAAGAACACTTCTTGACACCACCCTCCCAAGCTCCTACAGACCAATTGCAAGCATACCCTTCTTAGCCAAAATAATAAAAAAAACCTGTACAACTCCAACTGCAGAAATACATCAACACATTTGCCCCCTCGATCCACAGCAACATGTGTTCAATTCAGATCACAGTGTAGAAATGCTACTCACTTTGCCACTGAACACCCTAATCAAAGGAATGGAAAAAAACAGAACAAGGTTTTATACTAATATTCACAGACATCTCAGCTGCATTTGACTCCATAAATCATACACAAACTCATTGAATGCCTTAACAAAATTGGGATATCAAAAACTCCTCTAGCTTGATTCCATTCCTACCTCACAAGCTGCACCCAACAAGTTACGATGGGAACCTAAACACCATTCAAGTTCAACCACCTACAAGGCTCCTCACTATCTGCACTCCTATTCAACCTCTGCCTGCAACCAATCTGTAATCTCATAAAGCAATGCAACATACTTTACTACCTCTACGCAGACGATCTCTTATACGCCCCTTCTCCACCAAAATAACAGTCCACACGACAATTAAAGAGTGCTTCAAAGCGATGACATGGTGGCTGACCATAAACTCACAATCAACTACACCAAAACTGAAATTCTGCATATAACTAATGACCTAACCTACACATCCCCAGCAAGCATCAAAATCAGCAACAATGAAATCAAAGTAAAACCTGAAGTCAAATACATGGGAATCACATTGGACCAACGAATAAACTTCCAACCCCACATCAAAAAAACTACCTCAACAGTATACCACAAAATCAGGACCCTGCATAAACTACACCCCCTGCTAGCTACTGACCTCTTCAGGACAGTATGTCAAGCACTAATAACTCCATCCTCCAGGGACTCCCAAAACATACATTACCACCACTACAATTAGCCCAAAACACAGCAGCCGCCTAGTCACCAGAACACAAAGACAAGACCACATCACACCCACCCTTAAGACGCTACACTGGCTCCCAATCCAATTACTGCAGGATCTCCAGTTCCTCTGCCCTAGGCTCATCCTCCGATTCCAGAGAGAAGAGAATGGCCTCGGCCATGCCCTGAAAGGACATGTCCTCCGGAGGCGACTTCTGCCGTTCATTTGGAGGAGAGGAGTCTCATGGGAGTTTAGGGGATCTGCACTCAGACACCTCATATTCTACCTCGGTCTCCCAGCCATTGGAGTCTGACTTTGAAAGAAGTCGAATAGCATCGGGCCTCTTCTCGGCACTGCCTCTGGCTACACGGAGAGGCAGAGTGTTGATGGGACTAATGGTGCACAGAGTGCTTCCACGATCTCACAGGGACAATGGACCCCAATATGCTCGAGAGAGAAATGGTGGTGGGAACTGAGATGGATTCCAATTGCCGGCCGATTCGCATGCATTGGCAGGCAGTGCATGGGTCTTAGGGATGCGAGGTACAGACTATGGTGGCGATGCCCTAGGCACCAAAGGACCAGCTTGTTGCTTGGCCAACACTGCTGCCATACAGACCTCAAGAGCCCGAAGGCGTTCCTCCAAGACTGCTGTCTCCAAAGGCATCAGGGCCAGAATTACTATTTCGGTCACCAACTCTGACACCCCTGTTGGGGAATCCACAATGGTCAAGACATCGGGGGATATCCGGCATCCCTTCAGTACCCTGGGGGATGTTTCCTCCCGTCGGGACACTTTAGTGAGCCAGCTATGATGTTGATGCACGGTGGTCTTGGCCCAGTGCTCGGATGCCCTCTTCGATGTCTACAAAGTTGATGCAGAATCCATCCTCAATTGCATTCTGAGTGCGCTCAAGCACCCCTGAATGATTATGTCTCTGTAGAGCTACGCAAAGACATTGGGACCAATGCCAGGGCAGACGCTGCTGAATCCGACGGTCCAAAAAGGGACTCTCTCTGCTTGTACCCGGCTCTTCAGGCCCCTCCTTGTCATCTGCATGCACAGATTTCAAGAAGTGGGCTGGTGGTCAGGATCCAAGCATTGAAGGCACCAATTGTGCCAATCAGCAACCGAGATGGTCCTGGCACATTTAGTGCACATCTTAAAACTACTGGCTGGTTTCTGGGACATGTCTGTGAACATGGTCATGGCGAGGTTGAATAGCTTGATGGTGTGAGTCGCAGTGGGAAAAATAAGACAAAAAATGAAAAAAAAAGCATGGCAGTGGGATTTAAACCTGACTTCCCTGGTTCTTGGCCTACAGTTCTAACCATTAAGCTACTGTGCAACCTGGGAAGCTGACATATATAGTCTGGGGAATGATAAGCTTGCACAACCATGTCATTTTGTACTTCATTAATGAGCACATGCATAATAATGTAACTCCATGTCATGCAGGTAGCATGGCAGCAGCTGTAGCAACAAATATTCTGGGAGAATTCCCCAGGGAATGGAATTTACCTGAAAGTCAGGAGGAGGTGGTAGAGCTAAAGCTACTGTTCCCAGCTGAAGAGGAGCCAGCATGTTTTCTTTCTGCACTATGCTGTTCTCCCAGCCTAGGAATCTTGCCAAGCCTGAAGTCCTGTGTTCTTCTCATGAAATTCTGAGAACAGCACTGGATTCTAAGAACTGTGCAACTCACATTTAGGGCCCATAAGATTGATTTTTTATTTGTTTTTTTTTTTATACTGCTTTTTACTGGGGCAAAACTGAGATACATAGAACAATGGAACTTATTTACAATTCAATTAGTATACGTTAGAAATGTTACATCAAACAGTATAACTTATATACATGAGAGTACCTGGATGGGAGGGGCAACTGGTTACATACGTAGTCAACTGCTATTTCTTTGGAACTATGATTGTAGGATAAGGTGGTATAGAAATACTGTTAAATAAAATAAATAAATAAAATGGGTGGGTGCAGAGAAGGGGGGTATTATGTAATGGGGCCAAAGTGTTCATTGAATAGATGTACTTTGAGGAGTTTTTTTAAATGTGGACAAGCCATTTGTCGCTTGGAAGGTTCAGGGGAAAAAGTTCAGAGGGATGGCACATATAGTTTGAATGCTCTATTGCAGGCATACTGGGTGCTTTTGTTTTTTTCTTGCAGTATGCTTAAAATGTTTGTGGTGTTTTGTCTTTTTGTCCTGCAGGGGTTGGTGGCATTCAGGAGTGATTTAGACAGAGAGAACTGATTGTGCATGATTTTGAAAGTCAGGAGTAGGATCTAGCATATGCGGCTTAGTAGAGGTAACTAATGCAGCTGTTTGAGAACAGGGGTTATATGTTCATACTTTGATGCTCCTTGAATTGTGTGAGCTGCAGTATGCAAGGAAGTGATTAGTGGAAGCAGAGTGGCTTTCGGCAGTCCTTGATAGACTGAATTACAGTAGTCAAAGTGGAGTGTTATGATTGTCTGGTAGTTGGATGGAGTGGTAGTTGGATGGAGTTGTAGTTGGATGGATCCAGTAGAGAGTAGAGATGACGGAAAGTTCTAATTTTGTAGTACAGTATATTTGTTTTGTCAAGTTGCCTATGAGAGGTTTGAAGGTGAGATGTTGGTCAAGAGTAATGCCCAGGTACCTGACCTTTGGTTGTACATTTACATTTATGCCATTTACGGTAATGAAGGTCAGCGGTTGGAAAATGGTATCTTTTGTTATGAGTAGCATTTCCGTCTTCTTGTAATTTATATTTAGAGACTTGTTAGTTTGCCATCCATAGGGAGATGTCTAAGAAGCAGTTTTTTATTCCTTCATAGGTTAGATTGCTGGTAGTGAATGGAGCATAGATAATTATATGATCCGCATAAATATGGACGTGGATGTCGTATGTGAGGATGATTGAGCAAAATGCTTGCAGGAAGATGATGAATAGAAGTGTTGAGAGGGAGGAGCTTTGTGGATGCCTTGGGTTTGTGTGTAGGGGGAAGAGGGGTTAGATGAGGAGTAACAAGGGTGCTGCAGCAGATACTGTAGCACCTGCTAGTATTTAGTAAACATGGCCCTTAAGAGTTGAATGGTGAAGAAGAAACTGTGTACTAAAAGAAGGGATGCTTGCAGCCCCATAAGGTGAGGAGGAGAGTGTGTTGGGAGAAAAAGTTGAAGAGAGATCGTGGAGGAAGGGAAAACCTAAGGAAGGGACTTTTTTAGGGAGTTAGGCGTTAAGTGGGGATGAGCAGAAAAGAGCCAGACAAAGGGAAAAAGCAGCAAAGAAATAAAAAAATATCAAACACAAAGGTCATAAAAAATATTTATTTCATGCTACTTAAAATTGAATTTGCTAAAACGTTTTTTTTTTCTCTCACTTGGTTTGCAGCTTGTCGTGCTGTGAGGGCTTGCGTGCATCAGTGATGCTGAGAGCTAAACTATCAGTAGTTTAACTACTGGCAGGGTCTCCCAAGATGGACAGGTCTCAGCTGAGGTGCCAGACCAAGACAAACCACCCATCTGGGCAGCAGCAGAATGGGATAGTGTTGACGGCGGAGGATCACATTTTTGTGACAACGGCAACACCACCAAACTTAAACTGCGCGGAAGAAAGGCCCGGCAATCTACTTCTGTATCTTGCCATGAAAACCCAATGGATAGTTACAACAAAACAAATTGTGCTATAGTGCTGGAAGAGGAGACTCCCAGGTCGGAAGGCACTCAACTAGCTACTGGGGAAGAGCTGAAGACTTTTCAGAGTAAAGCCAGCATTTATGATGTGGTTGGATCAAAGCCCTTGGGACGTCTGACTGCTGATGTAGCTGCGCATGAAATGAGAGCCAGAAGCTATAAAGATGTCTTACACATTGGAACATGGAACGTACGAAGCATGAACCAAGGGAAGTTGGAGGCGGTCAAGAATGAAATGGAATTTGTACAACTTGATCTGTTGGGTGTCAGCGAACTGAAATGGACTGGCATTGGGCACTTTGCATCAGATGATCACATGGTCTACTATGCTGGAAATGAAAGACAAAAAAGAAATGGTGTTGCATTTATAATAAAGAAGAAACTTGCAAGAATTGTAATGAAATACAATGCAGTCAGTGAACGCTTAATCTCTATTCGTCTACGAGAATTGCCTATCAACACAACTATAATTCAAGTATATGCCCCAACAACAGCTGCAGAAGAGAATGAAATTGAAGAGTTCTATGAACAAGTGCAAGCTGAAATTGACAGAACATGCAAGCAGGATATCCTGATAGTCATGGGTGACTGGAACACAAAAGTTGGCAACAAAGAAGAAGACAAAGTAGTTGGAAAATATGGACTTGGCAACAGAAATGAAGCTGGAGAAAGACTGATAGAATTCTGCAAGACCAATGAACTATTCATCTCAAACGCCTTCTTCCAGCAACACAAGCGGCGACTGTACACATGGACTTCACCCAATGGATTGTATAAAAATCAAATTGACTACATCTGTGGAAGTCAACGATGGAAAAGCTCTGTAACATCAACAAAGACAAAACCTGGAGCTGACTGTGGTACAGATCATCAACTACTAGTATGCAAACTCAAGCTAAAGTTGAAAAAGAGCAAACCACTTATGAATGCAGCAAAATATGACCTTGAGAATATACCACTGGAATTTAAAGACTGCCTGCAAAATCGATTTGCTGCTTTAGATACAAATGACAGAGCTCCAGAAGAGTTATGGAATGACATCAAGAAGGTTGTGTTGGAAGAAAGCGAGAAGTCTCTACAAAAGGTGAAAAAGCAAAAACGGAAGAAACTCTGAAAATTGCCCAGAAACGCAGAGAAGCTAAAGCCAGAGGAGAAAGAAAGACAATTGCAGAACTCAACAGAGATTTCCAACGTGCAGCAAGACAGGACAAGGAAAAGTACTACAATGACACTTGCAAGGAAATAGAAGCAGAAACTATTAGAGGAAGAACAAGATCGGCTTTCCTAAAGCTACAAGAGTTAAAGAAAAAGTTCCAGCCTCGAATTGGAATGTTACAAGATACTCAAGGTTCTATGTTGAATGATGCTGAGAAGATCAAGAAAAGGTGGAAGGAAAATACAGAGTTTTTATATGATAAAGATCAAGTGGACCAACAGCCGTTTCAGCCTGTACCTTATGATCGGGAACCATTGGTGATGAAAGAAGTTAAAGCAGCATTGAAAGCCTTATCAAACAACAAAGCACCAGGCATTGATAGCATTCCCATAGACGTATTGCAGCAATCTGATGCAGCTGTTACCATACTTACAAGGCTCTGCCAAGAAATATGGAAGACATCATGGCCAACTGACTGGAAAAGATCTGTGTTTATACCAATACTAAAGAAAGGTGATCCAACTGACTGTGGAAATTATCGCACAATCGCTCTGATCCCACATGCCAGCAAGATTCTACTGAAGATTTTTCAAAAGAGACTACAACCATACCTGGAACAAGAACTACCTGAAGTGCAAGCAGGGTTCTGGAAAGGGCGAGGAACGAGAGACATCATTGCGGATGTGAGATGGATCCTTGAAAAGACTAAAGAATACCAAAAGGATATCTATTTGTGCTTTAGCAAGGCTTTTGACTGTGTAAACCATGAGAAACTCTGGGCCACATTAAGAAGCATGGGTATCCCAGAACACCTGATCGTTCCCTTGCGCAATCTGTACATTGATCAAGAAGCAACAGTTCGAACGGAACAAGGAGAAACAGAATGGTTTAAAATAAGCAAAGGTGTAAGACAAGGCTGCATACTTTCCCCCTACCTGTTTAATTTATTTGCACAACAAATCATCAGAGAAGCAGGATTGTATGAAGACAACAGAGATGTGAAGATTGGTGGAAGACTCATCAACAACCTTCGCTATGCTGATACTACATTACTGGCTGAAAGTGAAGATGATCTGAAACATTGGCTTCTCACAATCAAAGAACATAGTCTAAAAATGGGCCTGCACCTTAATGCAAAGAAGACAAAGATCATGACAACTGGCATAACCAACAGGTTCATCGTCGAAGGAGAAGAAAGCAGAAATTAGACCTTACCTGCTAATTGTCTTTCCTTGAGTTCTCTCCGGGCCAGTCCAGGAACAAGAGGGTTGTCAACCTTCTCCAGCAACTGAGGGTTGTCAACCTTCTCCAGCAACTGAGGACTGAAATCTGAAGTTTTGCAAATCTGGTATCTGGCTCCCCCTGCTGGCCAAACCTCAGTCTATTCCTACCGAAGCAGTCTAAGAACATAATACATAAGGCTAACCAAAAACAAAAGAAATTTAAACACACAAGGAATATAGCGAACCGATCAAACAGTGAACAACTCCGATATGCCGGAGTCCCTCTTTTTTTTTTTTTTTTAAGATATATATATATATATATATATATATATATATATATATATATATATATATATATATATATATATATATAATTATTTTTTTTTTTTCTTGAAACAAGTGCATGGCATCCCCGATTTTCCCCCGAGGAAACCCCATAGACCAGTCCGAGCAGTACCTCTGAAGCGAAATGCAAACTGTTTGGACTTCCGACCGACCAATAATACCAGCTAACGCACCCGAGACCACCGACCAAACGATGGTACGCTGCAAATGACACGGGTGGGCCCTGGACTGGCCCGGAGAGAACTCAAGGAAAGACAATTAGCAGGTAAGGTCTAATTTCTGCTTCCTTCTCGTCTTTCCGGGCCAGTCCAGGAACAAGAGGGAAGTACCAGAGCAGTACCTAACCACAGGAGGGACCCGCCAGGCCCGTTATGATGGCCGAAGCCCCCACATTTGCATCTCCCCGGGCATGAACATCCAATCTGTAATGCTTGGCAAACATGTGAAGAGATGACCAAGTAGCTGCCCGACATATGTCTGCAGGCGGAATCAAGGCATACTCGGCCCAGGCCGTAGCTTGGCTACGAGTAGAATGAGCGCGAAGCCCCTCTGGAGGAGATTTGCCACCTGCCTGATACGCCGCCACTATCGCCTGCTTTACCCATCTAGCAATCGAGGCCTTGGAAGCTGCTTCCCCTTTCCGAGGTCCTCCAAAAAGTACAAACAACCTGTCTGTTCTACGAAACTGCCTAGTCCGTCTAAGATACCTCTTGAGCAATCTACCTAAATCTAGTTTCTCCAAAACCCCGTCAATGGGAAGACCTTCAGGATTCCTTAAGGTCGGAAGGGAAATAGCCTGATTCACATGAAATTTAGACACCACCTTTGGGAGAAACGAAGGAACCGTTCGCAACATTACTCTTTCCTCTGAAAACTGAAGATACGGAGCCTTACACGAAAGTGCTTGGAGATCCGAAATCAGTCGTGCAGAACACAAGGCAACCAGGAAGGCAACCTTCCAAGAAAACTCTCTGAGGGAGATTTCCTTTACCGGTTCAAAGGGAGGCCTCGCCAAAGCCTCAAGAACCAGATTCAAATCCCAAGAAGGAACAACAGTTCGAAGAGGAGTACGGATGTTCTTTACTGCTCTTAGGAATCTAAGAATATCCGGATGAGCAGTCAGCCTAGCTCCTCGCACATTCCCTCGAAAACATGATATCGCCGCCAAATGAACTCTGATGGTACTGAGGGCTAAACCTTTATCTAGCCCCTCTTGAAGAAAAGACAGCACTTGCAGAACCAAGGAGTCACGTGGACGGAGGCCCCGCTTCGCGCACCAGCTCTCAAAACCCCGCCAAACGCGGATATACGCTAGGGACGTAGACTTTCTTCTGGCTTGCAGTAGAGTGGCCACGACTGAAGCCTAATACCCTTTACCTTTTAACTTGTCCCTTTCAAGAGCCAAGCCGTAAGCGAGAAGCGATCCACATTTGGCATGAGCAGGGGGCCCTAAACTAACAGGTTCACTCGAGAGGGGAGCTTCCAGGGACTGTCTATGAGAAGACGAACTAAATCTGCATACCACGCTCTCCTGGGCCAGTCCGGGGCAATGGGAATTACCCGACTGTGGTGATCTGCTATCCTCCGAACGACTCTCCCTATCATCGACCATGGCGGGAAGACATAAAGAAGACCCCTGACCGGCCACGGCTGTGCTAGCCCGTCGAGACCCTCCGACACAGACTCTCTGCGCCTGCTGAAAAAACAATTTGCCTTGGCATTGTCGAAGGTGGCCATCAGGTCCATCACCGGCTGACCCCACCTTAGGGTCAGGTCGTGAAACACTGCCACGTTCAACTCCCATTCTCCGGGATCCACATGTCGGCTGAGGTAATCGGCTTGCACATTGTCTCGTCCTGCCACATGTGCCGCCGAAAGAGCTACCAGATGCGTCTGTGCCCAGGCCATCAGCTGCTGACTCTCCTCCAACAACACTGCACTCCCTGTACCACCTTGCTGATTGATATAGGACACCGTCACCGCATTGTCCGAGAACACCCGCACAGCTTTGTTCCCTACGAGATGAAGAAATTCAAGAAGAGCTAGAAATACCGCTCTGAGTTCCAAAAGGTTTATGGAACAATCCTTCATCTCGGAAGGCCAAACACCTTGAGCTATGCACCCCTGACAATGTGCTCCCCAGCCGAAGAGACTGGCATCTGTAGTGACGAGCACCCAGTCCGGCTGTCGTAACGGCACTCCTGCTCGAAGATGGACGGGATCCAACCACCATTGCAGACTGACAGTGACATTCTGTAACCTGGGCAGCTTTCGATCTAGGGGGTGCTCCTGAGGTGACCACCTCGAAAGCAGGGCTTGCTGCAACGGACGCATATGGGCTCTTGCCCACGGAACTAGATCTAAGGCTGCCGCCATGGATCCTAGGAGCTGCAAATAATGCCACGCCTTGGCACCTTTAGACTCAAGAACTTCGTCACCTGCGACAGAATCTTCTGCACCCTGCATTCCGGCAGAAAAACCACCCCTCACTCTGTATTGAAGACGGCCCCCAAGTACAGGAGCCGCGTCACCGGCTGCAACTGGCTCTTGGCTTGGTTTATTACCCAACCGAGGTGCTCCAAAAGGCTCACCACCTGCGCCGTTGCTGACAGAGACTCCGACATGGACGGCGCCCGAATCAGCCAGTCGTCGAGGTATGGATGCACCAGGATCCCCTCTCTTCGCAAGGCTGCCGCCACCTTTGTGAAGGTGCACGGTGCCGTGGACAAGCCAAACGGTAAGGTCCGGAACTGAAAATGACCCATGTGCACCGCAAAACGTAGGAACTTCTGATGCTCCGGCCTGATGGGAATATGAAGATAGGCCTCCATCAGATCTATCGACGTGAGCACCTCCGCCGGTTGCACTGAGCATACGACCGACCGAAGCATCTCCATGCGGAAATGCGGAACTCTCAAGCAGCGGTTTACATGTTTGAGATCCAAAATAGGCCGAAACGATCCCTCCTTTTTGGGAACCACAAAATAAATTGAGTACCGACCTAATCCTAATTGGTCTGGAGGAACCGGCACTACCGCCTGAAGACATAACAACCGCTGAAGCGTCTCTGCTACCGCTTTCTGTTTTTCCGCCGAACCACATGGAGACACCATGAAAGCTTCTGTCAATGGACGCTCGAACTCGAGAGTGTACCCCTCACGAATAATTTCCAGGACCCATTGGTCGGCCGTTATGGTGGTCCAGACAGAAAGGAAGCTCTGAAGCCGTCCCCCCACCGGGATATCTGCCTGGACCAATCTCGTTTCATTGAGGCTTCTTGGTGGTATTTTGCTGGGCTCCGAAATAACCTCTACCAAAGCCTCGAGCCCCACGAAAGGGCTGCCCTCTGGTCCCAAAGCAACCTCTTTGATACGGAGTAAAGCGCGAGCCTCTGAATCTGCGAAAATCCCTAGAGGGGCCCCTGTGCAAATTGCCAGGCTTTTGACTTTTTGGACGGTCTTCTGGGAGCCGACCGCCTTTAGAATCTCCGAGATCCTTTACAATCTTTTCCAAGGCCGCTCCGAAAAGCAGAGTGCCCTTGTACGGAAGCTTACTCAGCCTTGCCTTGGAAGATGCGTCCGCCACTCAATTCCTCAACCAGAGAAATCTCCGAGCTGCAATCACCGCTGCCATGGACTTCGCCGAAATTCTTACTAGATCATAGAACGTATCCGCTAGGTAAGCCGCCGCTGACTAGCTTTGCGCCCTCATCCTCCTCCCTGAGGGAGGGAATACCCCCTTGGATCCAACGAATGGAGGCTCGAGAGACACACGCTCCACAGATAGCCGCTCGCAGGGATAACGCACAAGACTCAAAGGTCTGTTTTAACAGGGTCTCCCAATTTCCTATCCTGGAGATCTTTCAGGGCCGCACCGCCCTCCACAGGAATCGTGGTCTTCTTAGTGACCGCTGAGACTAAGGCATCTACCTTAGGCATCTTCAGTAACTCCAGCTCCTCTTGTGGCAAAGGATACAAGCGGCTGATAGCCCGTGCCACTCGCAAGGTAGCCTCCGGACATTCCCATTCAGATTCTACCATCTGCTTCATGACCCTGTGCACAGGAAAACACCTGTGCTCTGCTTTAAAACCTTGAAGCAGAGGATCTTCCAAAGGTTCTTCCTGAGCTGTTAGCAAAGCAATATTCAAAGCAGATAATGTCTGAGCAATTAGCGGTCCTAACTCCTTTCCTAAAGACACGAAACATATTGGGATCCTCGCTGGATCCTAGGTCTGCCTCATCCAAATCCGTAGCCCACTCCATACCTGCATCTGACAGGATTTCTCCTTCCTCCACTCCAGGAAGCCCTGAGATGTGCTGATCGGCTCCATCGGCACTCATCCCAGCTCCGTAGGCTACCTTAGACGAACCTTCCCCTGGATCCGACGGAGAAGGTTCTTTCTGTGAGCTTTGCCAGGCCACTGGGACAGAACTCTTGTCCTGAGACTGCTGCCACTTTAAACAATAAGCTTGATGAAGAGCTAAAATAAAATCTGCAGAAAAAACAGATTCTAAGCCCTTCTGTACTGCAGGCAGTGACTGTGGAGGAGCTTCCTCCACCTGCACTTGTCTTTTAGACTTAGCCTTCTTCTTTGCGGACTTCTCCTGAGCAGCTAACAAAACCGGTACAGAACCAGTAATGGCCGCCGTTCTCGCCAATTCTGAGCTGCCCTGAGGGCCTCCTAACGAAACAATCGATTCTGGCTTGCTTTCCATAACGCTATTACCCACCGCCAAAATCACCACTAAACCACAAAAAACAGCGAGAAACCGCTCAGAACGGACAATCGCAGCCAAAACTGACCAGAAACGCGGCGGGCTTTCTGTTGAATGAGCGACGAAGGACGCTGACTAAAAACCCCACCGAGCACAACGCCACGCGAACCAACAGACTTAAAGCGATGGGAAACGTACCTGAAGCCAAAAGTGCTGTAACATGCTGTTTCTTAGTAAGCCACTCACTCCCACTGCTAGCGGTAGAGTAGACTTAACTCCGGAGGCGGCCTGAAGGTCTCTGGGGCTCCCAGCACCTCTCTGCCCACCCCTCCGGCCAGCGGAGCTGCTAACTGAGACAGGCTCTGCCTCCTTGCTCCGCGGTTACAGATACTCGTTCTGCCAATAAATTAAAATCAGCTGTACTGCTGTCGAGGAGAACCCTGCTAGGGCTCTTGCCTCTTTTACTGCAGTAAATAAAACCTAAGAAAAACAAAAAAATAGTATTTGGAGATTCAAAACTTTAATTGTATCTTCGGGAGCCAGTCCAGGATATGTCCCTTCCAGTTGCTGAGGACTGAAAGACTGAGATTCGGCCAGCAGGGGGAGCCAGATACCAGATCTGCAAAACTTCAGATTTCAGTCCTCAGTTGCTGGAGAAGGTTGACAACCCTCTTGTTCCTGGACTGGCCCGGAGAGACGAGAAGGAATTGAAATTGTGAACAACTTTAACCTACTTGGATCAACTATCAATAAAGAAGCAACAAGCAGTCAAGAAATCAGACGACGCATTGCTCTTGGCAGAATGGCTATGAAAGACCTAGATAAGATTCTCAAGAGCAGAGATGTCTCTCTCCATACAAAGATTTGACTTGTTCGAGCCATGGTATTTTCAATAACATCATATGGATGTGAAAGCTGGACAGTGAAAAAGATAGACAGGAAGAAAATTGATGCCTTTGAATTATGGTGCTGGCGGCGAATACTGTGTATACCATGGACTGCCCGAAGAACAAACCAGTCGGTACTAGAGGAGATCAAACATAAGCTTTCTTTAGAAGCTCAGATGACAAGACTGACTTTCATACTTTGGACACATTATGCGAAGAGAGAGATTAGAGAAAGACATCATGCTTGGCAAGATAGAAGGTCAGCGCAAAAGAGGAAGGCCAGCAATGAGATGGATCGATACAATAACAGCAGCTACGGGTACCAGTCTGTCAACAATGAGCCGCCTGACTAAAGACCGAACACAATTTAGGATAGCTATCCAGAGGGTTGCCATGAGTCGACTCTGACTCGACGGCACTTAACAACAAAACGTTTTTTACTTAATTCAACACAAGATTTATTCTTCTGCTGCAGTTCTACAGTGTTGAGGCACCATGTAGGATACAGAATTTTCATAGCAACTACATGCAAGAGTGTATGCGTGTTTTTATGTGCACATCAGAGGTAAACAAGTGGACTGGGGCATTTGCTCCCAGAAGTATTCAGAATAATATAAGCTTTATTATCGTAAAAAATTAAAGGACCTGTAAGAGTTTCTAAGAACGTTGAATGCTCTTTAATATTTTGTATAAAAATGTAGAGCGGTTGCTTCTGCATAATGTTCATTTCTGTGCAGAATTTTCTATTTTTTAGAGCATAATTCTCTGGGTTGTATACAGGGCAAGTTGTGGCATAACTATCACAGGTAAGAAAATTAAACGATTCCTCAGAAAGAGATACTGCAGTTGCAAGATAATCACAGTCTAATTGATAGGGCAGGCAAAGAAGAACTGAAGGTACCAGTGGGGTTACTTCAGTGCAGGAATTGCCATGGAAGAGCAAAGCAAAGCTTAGGCTTGTCTAGGAAAATCTGAAACTTTTAGCTTGCTGGTACAAACTGCAAACAAATGATCCACTTTGTGATGGGTGAAACTGCTCACATTCAGAGAAAATATTAGTAACAGTTCCCTAGGTGTGCTGATTTTTGTATCAGACTTGACCAGTAGTGTAAGTTCAAATGAGGGGTCTCCAGGCAAAATTTATTTAGGGCCCCTCATGATGGTGGTAGTGGCAGCCAGAGAACTCCTGCCCCTACACCCCCGAAAACGTTTTTTTTAAAAGTTAGTGCGGGACAAACAGCTTACTTGCAATAAAGATTTTTGCCGCACCATCTCTCACTGCCTCTTTGTTAGACTAGTACTTTACGCGGCAGCTTGAGCCCAGAACATCATCATCTCATTGTGTGGCCAAAGTCTCAGTATTGCGAGACTTCAGGCATACAGTGTGGTGGTGTCGTTCTGGGCTCAGGCTGCTGCGTAAAGTACTATTCTAACAGAGGCAGTGGGAGACGGCTGGGCAAACATCTTTATTGTAGGTAAGATGTTGGCAACGTTTTTATGCTGCCATTACAGGCTAGGGACTGCTGGGCCGAGTGGGGCCTCCAGTCCAGTCCAGTCCAGTCTAGTCTGGGCCCCCCCTCCCGCCCACATTGCAGGGCTGCATGGGTGGTATTTACACCACTGGCTTGCTTTTGAAAGATGAATATTCTGAGAAACTAAATCACAATGTTCTATTACAGAAAAGAATTAAATTGCATCTATAAAATACTTACTGTAATTGAAAGTGTCTCATTCTTGTGGTCAAAACTTATCTTTCCAGAATAAGCTCGTTGAGATAACAAAGTGTCAAAGTAGAATTTGCAGCGTACAGTAAGGTACCTTGGATGAATTAAATACATTTATATCAGATGAGTAATTAAAACAGTAGTATCAATTAGTTTTCTAATAAAAAGAATAAGTCAGATTTATTGCAACTTTCAAAGATATTAAGATCAGGAACAATACAAAAATTTCATCATAGGATTTCAAAAACGTACTGCAAGGAGAAATTAGACTTTACCTGCTAATTGTCTTTCCTTGAGTTCTCTCCAGGCCAGTCCAGGGAATGTAGGGTAGTCAGCCCCCTCCAGCAGCTGAGGACTGAAAAAAAACCTGAGTCTTGCTGACACCTTACCCAGCTCCCTCTAGTGCCAGAAGCCCAGTCTCCTATTGACAAAGCAGCTAGAACACAAACTTGAAAGATCAACTCATTAACAAAACTGAACTAACCGCTAATACTAAGACTTCCGAACTCATTAACTGTTGTTCGGCCCCTCTCTTGAAGCCCCTCATTCTCCTCTTAATTTGCTTATCCTTTTTTTTTTTTTTTTTTTTAATGTACACCCCAGTAGAACCCCTAATTTCCCTTCCCACTCAAGAAGGGAACACAGAAGGCCGAGCCGTCCTGAACACCACATGAATGCCCGGACGCCTCCTTGCTAACCTCCTTTTACAAAAAGATCATCCGATATCTGTCCTCTTAGCGACATCTCCTAAACCTGTAGGGTCCACTACCCCCTCTGAGAATACGTCGTACTCCAACGGGTGGGCCCTGGTCTGGCCTGGAGAGAACTCAAGGAAAGACAATTAGCAGGTAAGGTCTCATTTCTCCTTCCTATTCGTCTCTCCAGGCCAGTCCAGGGAATGTAGGGATGTACCAAAGCAGTACCTAACACCGAGAGGGCCCCATCAGTCCCGCTAAGACCGCCGAAGCCCCCACCCGTGCGTCTCCCCTAGCCAGCACATCCAGACGATAGTGCCGTGCAAAAGTATGCAACAAAGACCATGTCGCTGCTCGACAAATATCCACAGGCAGAACTAAAGAGTACTCCGCCCAAGAAGTTGCTTGACTATGAGTGGAGTGAGCTTTAAGACCTTGAGGAGGACTCCTATCACGCGCAGCATACGCTGCCCCAATTGCCTGCTTTACCCATCGCGCAACTGAGGCCTTAGAAGCTGCTTCTCCTTTCCGCGAACCATATCCAGTCGGGCTGCAGGAGGGGCATACCTGCTCGAAGATGCCCCACCTCCAGCCACCACTCCAAACTGACCTGCACCTCGGTTGGACACACCAACCGGTGAGACAAAGTTGATCCTGAGCCGACCACCGGAATAGCAATGATTGCATATGCGCTCTGGCCCATGGCATCAGATCTAAGGACGCCGCCATCGAGCCCAGCAGTTACATGTATTGCCAAGCTGACGGCGCTTCCATGCCCCAAAACCGCCGCACCTGTCCGATGATCTTCTGCACCCTGTCCTCAGGCAGCATCACCAAACCGGACTCCATATTGAACAGCACTCCGAGATACACCAACTGTTTCACCGGGTTGAGGTGACTTTTCTTGGTTGACCACCCAAACAAGCTGCTCCAGGCACTCCACCTTGGAGTGCCTGGTTGCCACGGCCGACTCCGCCTTGGACCCTGCTCGAATCAACCAACCGTCCAAGTATGGATGCACCCGAATGCCTTCTTGTCTGAGCGCTGCTGCGACCACTAACATAACCTTTGTGAAAGTACGCGGCGCCGTAGTTAGCCCAAACGGTAAGGCCCGGAACTGAAAGTGTCCCATAGGGATGGCGAAACGCAAGAACCTTTGGTGATCTGGCCTGATCGGAATGTGTAGATAAGCCTCTGCCAGGTCTATGGAAGAAAGCACCTCTCCCGGCTTTACCGCCAGAATCACCGACCTCAGCGTTTCCATCCAGAAGTGAGACACCCGCAAGCAGCGATTTACGTATTTGAGGTCGAGAATAGGCTGAAAGGACCCCTCCTTCTTGGGGACCACAAAATAAATTGAGTATCGACCTAACCCGCACTGGTCTCGAGGCACCGGAACCACGGCTTACAGGTGGAGCAAGCGCTGCAGCGTCACTTTTACTGCCTCTCTTTTCAGCTGTGCTTTGCAGGGAGAAACCATGAAGGCATCTGCCAGTGGTTGAAAAAACTCCAGAGCATAACCTTCGCGAATTATCTCCAGAACCCACTGGTCTGTTGTAATCTTGGCCCAGGTGGAGTAGAACCCCTGCAACCATCCTCCTATTGGAATCTCCGGCTGGGCCTTCCCGACTTAATTGTGGCTTTTTGGCAGGATTTGGCTGGGGTACGAAATAACCCCTGCCAAACCTGCGAGCCCCTCGAAAGGACGGCCCCCTGGCCATGAACCTACCTCTCTGGTAAGGCACATATCGAGGTGACCGAAACCTGCAGAAATCCCTTCCTTGACCTCTCTGCGAACCCCCCGGCCTCTGGCCCCTTGGCTGGTCTTCCGGGAGTCGCCCACCTTTGGAATCCTTGAGATCCTTCACGATCTTTTCCAAAGCCTCCCCAAAGAGTAGCCTGCCCTTATAGGGAAGCTTACTAAGTCGTGCCTTCGAAGACGGGTCCGCTGCCCAATTCCTCAGCCAGAGAAAGCGACGGGCTGCAATTAAAGAGGCCATAGACTTTGCAGATATGCGTACCAGATCATAGAAGGCGTCAGCCAAATATGCCGCTGCGGATTCCAGCTTTGCGCCCTTCATGGGAGTATTCTTCTCTCCCTCAGGTGCCCTATCCCCTTGGAGCCATCAAATCGAGGCCCTAGAGACATAAGCCCCACATATAGAGGCCTGCAGCGAAAGAGCACTGGAATCAAAAGCTTGCTTTAAAATGGACTCTAACTTCCGATCCTGCAGATCCTTAAGGGCAGCGCCCCCTTCTACCGGAATAGTTGTCTTCTTCGTTACTGCGGAGACCAACGCATCTACCTTGGGCATTCGCATTAGCTCCTTCTCCTCCTGAGGCACCGGGTATAGCCGACCCATGGCTCGGCTGCCCCTTATCACCACCTCCGGACACTCCCATTCCGATTCCACCATCTGTTTAATCACTCTATGCACAGGAACACTTCTGCTCTGCTTTAAACCCTTGAAGCAGCGGATCCTCTAGCGGCTCCTCCTGAACCATCGGCAGAGCTATATTCAGGGCCGACAGTGTGTGCGCAGTGAGGGCCCCCAGCTCCTCCCTGCGAAATACCCTGAATACATTTGGATCTTCCCCTGGAAGAATCTCTCCTTCTTCCAACTCGCCAGCCCCGATTTTGAGAGGATCCCCATCCTCTGTCTCCCGGAGCCCTGAATCCTGCTGGCCAAACCAATCTGAGCCCGGATCTACCTTCAGAGCCCCCTGAGAGGACCCTTCCCTCGGATCCTCCTCCACAGCGATGTCCCCTTTCCGAATTCCTGTCACTTTGGGAGCAGAACACCTGCCCTGAGTCTGTTCCCTTTTTAAGCAATAAGCTTTTTGCAGAGATAAAATAAAATCTGCTGAAAACAATGGCTCCAAGGTCTCCTGCAACCCAGAAATCACTGCTTGTGGTGCGGGGACTGTTGGCAACGGCTTCTTTAACTTAGATTTCCCTTTATCAGACTTTTTCTTCACCGCGGGAGAAATGGCTGCCTCCGGCAAAATGGCCACCGTTGCCGTCTTCTCTGCCTGGTTCCGAGGCCTGCCTGAACTCTCCCCGGACAGGAACATGTCCTCCATGGCTTCAGACAGCGATTGTTCCACCGAACTACCCCGCCGGAAACAAGTCTGACAGAGCCCCGGACCTGCTAACCCTCTGCCGCTACCACACTGTGTGCACACTGCCGCGATTGGCAGCATGCGCTCACCGCAAAAGGCTTCCACTGTCTAAGATTGTCAGCCGCGAACCCCCGACAGCCCGAAAAACCCCGCTGACAGTGAACCAGCGTGATCGACGACCTCTGCCACTCACCTCACTTTAACCACCGCCGGATTCACAAGCGCTCCCTCCCCTGCTGCTAGCGAAGACAGAATATTGGCAGGAGGTAGCAGACAAGCACGATCTGGAGCTCCCAGACCCTTGTCGTGTGGGCAGATCCGGCGTTCACGCTCTACCCGAGGCAGGCTCTGCCTCTACTGCCCCTCAAGACTTTTCTCCCGGTTTGGCTAGCTACTTTATGCTGCTGGACTTACAGCCCTGCTAGGGCCACCCAGTTCCTCCTGGTCTCTATGGGTATTTTTTATTATTTTGCCATTTATCCAAATCTGATCCTTACTCTCTACCTTTCTTTACAGGGAGCCTGTTATAGAAACAGCCCTATCCAGCTGCTGAGGACTGAAGACTGGGCTTTTGGCACTAGAGGGAGCTGGATAAGCTGTCAGCAAGACTCAGTTATTTTTCAGTCCCCAGCTGATGGAGGGGGCTGACTACCCTACATTCCCTGGACTGGCCTGGAGAGACGAATAGGAATATGTTCATGGCACCAAACACATTTGTTTTGTTTTTTTAAACCTGTACTTCTTTACCCATGAAATAGATGTTTCTCACTATTAACATGCATTTTCCAAAGACAGCAGGATTGATCAGGCACAAAGGGGCGGGGGAAGGGGCCTGATGTCATCCAATGGCACCAGGACATAACAGCTTTCAAAGAGCTAAGAACTACACTAGTGGCCAAAATTGTGGCTATACCAGCAATTTATTCCCTTCATGCATATCTGAGGTCTCTTACTTGCTTGCCTCATCTATTCTAGTTGATGTAAAGTCTATGGTTGAATGTGTTCTTGATTATTGAATCAGCAGAGAACTAAAAAGCATACTTTACGCTGAAAATTTGTGATTTTGCATGTTGAGAGGTGAGCATAATTTTGCATATTTCCTTTAATTACACCACTTACTATGCATGCAGTTTTACTCTGCTATACTATTAATATTTGTGTGTGTTCCTTTTTAATGTTTATCAGCAATGTTTGTAAGTATGTTATTTACTTCTTCAAAAATATTTTAATTTTAAAAACATTAAAAAAACCCTAAGTAAAATTTAATTATTTAAAATATATATTTCATTTAATATTTACTACCTAAATTTACTATGGTCTTTCTTTTAAGTAAATACTAAGAATGAAAACTACCAAGAGACAAGACTGGTCACCCAAAAAGAGGGCTTCTGCAGTAACACTGAAGAAGATAGAAGGCTACTGCTTTAGAGAAATAGCAAAGAAACATGGCAGTGGAGTAAAGCCTCTGATGTTCAGAAGCTGTGCAACCACTTTAAGATGTCTGGAACAATTGCAAACAAACGGGGAAAAGGGCAGAAAAGTCACCACTATCTACAACTGACAGGAGAATAGAAAGACTGGCTTTAGGGAACAGAAGAAAACTGTGTTCCAAACGCAGGACAAGAGACAAGCAGAGAGTGCCAATAACCAAGAAGAATGAAAAAGCAATATTATATACCATAGAAATGTTTAATACCGATGTAATGTAACAATCCAGCTTATCATAGTATAAGAAAGTTCTTAGGAAGCAGACTGAAAAAGCAAATATAGCACCCTTATACATTTAGAAAATATACATATATAAATCACTACATAATAATGTGTTATACTAATGGCAGAAGCCTATCTGACATACAAAACTCAGAAGATGTATAATATATTATATGTACGGTTAGAAAGATAAAGGAGCTAACCTGAGTCGGGAGACTCGATTCACTATTACCATCAACCTGCAAAGTCCCGAAGAAAACCACTGCATATAACACTAAAAGTAAATGGAAAAAGCTTTATGCTTTTTAATGTTTAAAATAAAGTGAGTAAGATCGTGCTGGCTATTTGATATTCTCAAAATTTAAGGATAGTGTACAATGATCCTACCTTTAAAATTTAGAAAAAAAGAAGTTGGGGAGTGGTTTCTTTTCAAGATGGCGGCGGTGGTGGTTTAGCTGCGATGCCTAAGAGGAAGGGTAAGCTCAAGGCTTTTCCCGCGACGGCGGAGCCTACCGGTGAGGGACCGATGGATCGGTATGTGCAGCTTTCGAAGGACCAGATGACGGGGATTCGAGCGGGCTCTGTGACGCCAGCAAAGGAGGTTGAAGCGGCGTCCATGCCTTTTGATATCTCGCTCTCCCCGGATGAGCGTGCTCCTCCTGCTTCTCCAGCTACTGCGGTTCTCCCGATCGCGAGAGACGCAGCTACGACGTCCGAAGTGGCGGTTGCTGCTGCGCCGGAGCAGGTCTTGCCCTCGGGGTCTGCCGGCGATGTAGCAGAGGAAGTGAATGCTGCTTTGGCAGCGTCATTACCAGCTGTTGGTGGAGACCCTATTCAAGGGGATGCTGCTTTTCTGGCTGACCAGTCTTCTACACTCAGGCCTGTATTTCCTCCATTGGTTCGACCTTCAGCTGTGACTCTGGATAGTATCTGGGATGCACTTTCTCATTTATATAATATCATGGGGCAGCAATTATCTGTTCATTCCTTGAAGATTACTGTCTTGGAAGAATCTATGGCTGTGGTTAAGACAGATATTCGATAACTTAATGCAAAACAGTTATCGCTTGATCAGAAGCTTGACAAAGTAACTGATATTACTACCTCTTTGGTAAAGGATAATATTGCTCTTCGAATCAAGTCTGAGGCATTGGAGAATGCGGTTCGTTCTTCGAATCTTCGTTTGCTGAACTTTCCCATTATTCCTGGGATGGCTCCTTTGGACTTATTTAAGAAATATTTGCATGAGGTCCTTTCTGTACCGGTTGATTTGATGCCTCCAATATCTAAGATATATTACCTCCCTTCGGGGAAGAAGGAGGGGAAAGTTAATGTGGGTTCTTTGGAGTTAGATTCTTTAAATGTCTCCGATTTACTTAACACTCCGAAAGAGGAGGTCGTATCTGTTTCTACCTTGCTTGTTAATTTAGCTTTGTCATCAGACCGAGAATGGTTACTGAAACTGTTTTTTAAAAATAAAACTCCTTTGTTTTATGGGAAAAGAATTAATATTTTTCCGGATGTGTCTAGAGCAGCGATGGCGAACCTATGGCACGCGTGCCAGCTGTGGCACGCGAAGGCCTTGCAGCTGGCACGCGGGAAGGTCCGCAAAAAAAGAAAAAGCTGGCTCTGACTGCTGCCGCGGCAAGGGCAGAATGCAGCGTCCCGCGGGGCCCCCTCCGCCCGCTAAGCCCCTCTGCAAGAGCTTTCAGATTCGCGAGGGAGAGCGTCTCCCTCGCGTCTCTGTTAAGCCCGCAGGGGCTAATGGGAAATTTCCCATCAGCCCCTTTAGACGCGAGGGACTGATGGGAAATTTCCCATTAGCCCCTGCGGGCTTAACAGAGACGCGAGGGAGATGCTCTCCCTCGCGAATCTGAAAGCCCTTGCAGAGGGGCTTAGTGGGCGGAGGGGGCCCCGCGGGACATTGCAATCTGCCGCGGCAGCAGCCAGAGCCTGCTTTTTTTAAAAAAAATTTGCCAGGGGGGGTTAGGACTGCTAATGGGCAGGGAGGGGGGGGGGGTTAGGACTGCTAATGGGCAGGCAGGAGGGGGGGGGTTAGGACTGCTAATGGGCCGGGAGGAGGCGGGGGGCACGGCCTGCTAATGGGCAGGGAGGAGGCGGGTTAGGACTGCTAATGGGCAGGGAGGAGGAGGGGGGGGTTAGGACTGCTAATGGGCAGGGAGGGGGGGTTAGGACTGCTAATGGGCAGGGAGGGAGGAGGGGGGGGTTAGGACTGCTAATGGGCAGGGCAGGGAGGGAGGGAGGGAGGGGGGGGGGGTTAGGACTGCTAATGGGCAGGGAGGGAGGGAGGGAGGGAGGGGTTAGGACTGCTAATGGGCAGGGAGGGAGGGAGGGAGGGGAGGGGGGGGGGGGGTTAGGACTGCTAATGGGCAGGGAGGGAGGGAGGGGGGGTTAGGACTGCTAATGGGCAGGGAGGGAGGGACGGGGGGGTTAGGACTGCTAATGGGCAGGGGAGGGAGGGAGGGAGGGGGGGGTGTTAGGACTGCTAATGGGCAGGGAGGGAGGGGGGGTTAGGACTGCTAATGGGCAGGGAGGGAGGGAGGGGGGTTAGGACTGCTAATGGGCAGGGGAGGGAGGGAGGGAGGGGGTTAGGACTGCTAGGGCAGGGGGGGGGGTTAGGACTGCTAATGGGCAGGGAGGAGGGGGGGGTTAGGACTGCTAATGGGCAGGGAGGGAGGGAGGGGGGGTTAGGACTGCTAATGGGCGGGAAGGGAGGGAGGGAGGGAGGGGGGGGGTTAGGACTGCTAATTGGCAGGGAGGGAGGGAGGGGGGGTTAGGACTGCTAATGGGCAGGGAGGGAGGAGGGGGGGGTTAGGACTGCTAATGGGCAGGGAGGGAGGGAGGGAGGGGGGGTTAGGACTGCTAATGGGCAGGGGAGGGAGGGAGGGGGGGTTAGGACTGCTAATGGGCAGGGAGGGGGAGGGGGTTAGGACTGCTAATGGGCAGGAGGGAGGGAGGGAGGGGGGGGTTAGGACTGCTAATGGGCAGGGAGGGAGGGGGGGTTAGGACTGCTAATGGGCAGGGAGGGAGGGAGGGAGGGGGGGGGTTAGGACTGCTAATGGGCAGGGAGGGAGGGAGGGGGGGTTAGGACTGCTAATGGGCAGGGGGGGGCGGGCTGGGGGGGTTAGGACTGCTAATGGGCGGGCGGGCGGGGGGGGGGTAGGACTGCTAATGGGCTGGGGGGGTAGGACTGCTAATGGGCTGTGGGCTGATGGGGGCTGTCTGGAAATGGGGTGATGGGGGTTAGGACTGGTAATGGGTTATAGGGGGGGCTTAAACTGCAAATGGGTGATGGGGGTTTAGGACTGGAAGTGGGTTGATGGGGGGGGCTAGGACTGGTATTGGGTTGGGGGGTTGCTGGGACTGTATTTGGGCTGTTGGGTGGCTAGGACTGGACGTGGGCTGATGGAGGGAGTAGGAGGGAGTGGATGCTGGGTGAGGCTGGAACTAGAAGGGAGCTGATGTTGGGGGAGGATTAGAATGGGATGGGGCTGGGAGAGTAAAATGGAGAGGGGAAAAATATTTTGTGTGGGAGGGATAAAAAATCTACAATTGGCCGGGTATTGGGAGAGTAAGTGGGGATTGAGGATGGAGGGGTAAAATTTGAGTGGATGAAATAGGAATGAGGAAAGAGCAAAAGGAGAAAGATTAGTATGTTAAAGCAGATGTAGAGAGAGAGAGAATGGAAAAAAAAACTAGAAGAGAGAAGAAAGGACAAATGGACAGCAGATGATGGAGAGTTAGCAGAAAACATGAAGAAACCAGAAGAAAGTGGCTGGAGCAATTGCAACTGTGTAACTGAGCTGAGGTATTCTGTTTATGTAATTCCTTTTTGACATTGCCACTTGTTCTCTTTCCCCAGTAGGTCATGTATTGTTATTGTCTGAAATGTATTGGTTTAATATTTGCAGTGTTGCCTTTTGATAGGTATGGTGTGATGCTTTGTGAGTCCTGGTAGTGCTGTTAGGATACGGCGGGTTTGCTATTGGTTCTAAATGGGCAGTGTTTGTAGTAGTTCCTAATGTGCCTGGCGGTTGGCACTGGATTATAGTAATGTAGAAATCTTTTAGTCTGTCTTTATCCATACACTCATTAAGAGACATGTTTACTAAAAGTTAGTGTATGTTAGCATTATGCAAATATTTATGCAAATTGACGTGCTGGCACTTTGAGGAAATTCTTTGGTTTTGTGCGGCAGTTTGGGCACTCGGGCTCAAAAAGGTTAGCCATCACTGGTCTAGAGAGAAGCAGAAGCGCCGTAGGGCTTTTTTGTTACTTCGGCCTGGTGTACTTCGAGTGGGTGCTACTTTTACTTTAAGATTCCCATGTAAATGTTTGATAACGTATGATTCCCACAAATATGTATTTTTATCTCCTGAAGATCTATCAGCCTTTATTAGTACTTTGTTGCCTGTATCTTCTTCTTCTTGAATGGGTGTGGCTTATCTACATGTATGTATTGGCTCTTCGACACTGCCCTCTTCTTGATTTTTCTGGTGCATTTCTAGGGGTTAGTCCCCTAAAGTATTGTTACTATGTACTCTCCCCCCATTTATAGTGGACTAACAAAATAATTCTTGTTTGTATTGCTGTGATACTTTGTATTTCCTTTTATAGTTGCAGGTCTTATTTGTTTTCTATGCTCAAGAGTTCTTGATCTATTATAATAACCTACTTAAAAAAAAAAAAAAAATTTAGAAAAGCACCGTCAGGAATCTGCTTCGGAAACGTGCAAAGGAAGTCAGACTGATTGAACTGCCAAATTATAACAACGCCGATTTTCGCGCCAAAAGGGGAGGAGTATATGCAGTGGGTGAAGCAGTCATTCATGAAAGAGAGCAGTGACAACACTGAGGTTTAAAGAGCATGTTTTCTCGTGTCGTCTCACTGGAAATAGCCGACAATGAACGAGTGCTGCTGGTAATATTTAAAGTCATGCTACATCTAAAACCCTAACATAAATGTAACCATAAAAACAAGGATAAAAACGTTCATAAACCGAACTATTCAAGATAATCAAAATTAGATCTTTAAAACCAAGCTATCACGAAAGTGAAACGGGAGCATAAGAACGATCCTGTGGGTGTCCTGCTATTTGGTTCTATTTCCAGACTCATTATTTTCTAATAGTCATTGCAACGATATAGTTTAATTTTGTATTCGGCAACAGTAGTGTGTGGTATAGAGAGATCTTTTTATGTACTGCTCTAATGTGTATGTGTACTGCTATTTAAATGCTCAATTAGAAGCAATAAAAATTGGAAGCAATAAAAATTAAAAATTAGAAGCGATAAAAATTACTATTGCCCCAGGAAACGGTCCCTTTTTTTCTATATATAAAGACTACTATGTATCGTCATTTGAGTGTGGGGCAACTGAGTACGCCGTCGATAATTATACTTTAAAACCCTGCATAGGAATCCTGAACGTGATGGAACTACTCCAGTGCACCAACCTGGAGAAGGCTAAAGGATGAACAAAACTAGAAAATAAAGACCTTTCCGAATGGGCAAATTACAGATCTAGGAGACTATGCATCTTATTGTTTCAACCAAAACACTCCGCTGTTAAACATCAATAATAGTACAATGTTGCAATGGCACAGTATTGTGAAAAACAATCTAAAAAAAAACTAAAAAAAGGGGGGGTTGATATAAAGTTAATTATGAGATGTTCTAAGCCAGGCACTCGATATGGATGACGCAACCATACTTCTTATATAACTGTATTGGAATCCAACGCTCCTATAGCTAAAACAGATTTAAACCTATCTATATTGGAGACCGAATTACCAATTCAGTACATTGGTTTCTTGAAAGTGTTTTAATAAAGGATATTTATATAAAAAAATGATTATATAAAAAAAGAAAAAGTTAAAAAACTAATTTTTATTCATATCTGTGTATGCTCTACCTAAAAACTAAAAATGGGAAACCCAATCAAAGAGGTGCTCATTTTCCCATAAATTACTATATGACATTCTGTGGGTTTATAGTAACTATCTGCCATTGGAACCCTTAATGGAAAGAGACTATTACAAACTGGTATCAATGTTGGCAAAAATGAAGTCAATGCTGCAATAAGACCCCAAATGAGTCTACAGCCGTGACAACCAGTAGGGAAAAATACCTTGAAAGATTATTCACCTACAGGAAAACAGAGAGATCTGTTTCTTGATTGAGACCATTTGGTTCCATACTGTTAAATTCATAAATGTATCTTTGTTCCAGTTTTAATAAAGCCTTATTGATGTCACCCCTTCTCCAATGTAGCATTACTTTTTTTTTAAAACTATGTACTTTAAGTCACTAATTTTGTGATTTGCTGAGACCCAATGTGAGACTAGAGGTTTATCTAAAGCTTTCCTCTGAATGCAACTGCGATGCTCAATGATGCGTGTACGAACCTCTCTTATTGTTTTACCAATATAAACCAAATTACAGGGACAAAGGATTAAATAAACAACATTTGACGTCTTACAATTTGTGTAATTTTGAAGATACACTTTATGTTGAGAAGTGGGACAAGTGAAAGCGTTTTTGACAATAATAGTATGAAGACACACTGAACAGCTGCCACAACTAAAATGACCTTTAACTTTTTGGCTCAGGATTACTTCACGTAAGGGCTGATGGTACTAAAATATTAGACAAATTGGGGTTTCTCTTATATGCTATCATTAGTTCTTTAGAGGTGAAACAAGGTAAAGATTGTAAGAGATACCATTCTTGTCTCAGGATGTTCACGATTGCTCTAGAGAAATGTGTGAATGTGAGGGCACAAACAATTTTGTCCGTGTTTTTCTGCCGATCTTTCTTTTTCAGTAGAGCGTTCCGTTGCACAAGCTCTTAAATATGCTTTTTTGATGCATTTCTGTGAATAGCCACGATCCATGAATCTTTTATGCATCTTAACCGCTTGAAATTCAAAATCAGTGTCTGTTGTGCATAGCCTTTATATTCTGAGAAATTGACTAGTTGGCAAATTATTCTTGAGAGACATATTGTGGCAGCTGTCATATTGTAATAAAGTATTACGGTCCGTTGGTTTCTGATAAAGGTCTGTAATGAAACATCATTGTCTTTCTTAATCATTATATCTAAATATGAAATACTGTTGGAACTAAAGGTCCCTTCAAATTGCAAATTAGGGTCCAAAGTGTTAAGCCAGGTAAAAAAGTTGTGTAACAGCTGTTCAGTACCTTCCCAAATTATAAGGATATCATCAATATATCGCTTCCATAAAAGAATATTTGTTTGGTACAGATGGAATGATAAATATTGTTTTTCAAATTGGGCTACATATAAATTAGCGACATCCGGAGCCATGGATGAGCCCATGGCTACCCCTTTGATTTGTTTGTAATAAATTCCTCTGAAATTGAAATAATTTTCCATCATATACAAAGTTGCTAGTTGTGTTAGAAAAAAGGTAGGAATACGAACCGGTTTCTCCCTTTGAATCAAAGTGTTTGTTAGAACCTCTATAGCTGCTTGTTGAGGAATGTTCGTGTACAGTGAACTGATATCAAGGGTAACCAGCAGAAAGTCATTGTGATACCCTTTAAATCCCTGTAAAATATTGATGACGTGTGTAGTCGTGTACATAAGATGGTATTTGTAATACAAAGGGTCTCAGAAAGATGTCCAGGAATTTGGATAGAGGTTCTAGTAAGGATCCAATGGCAGATACTATCGGACGGCCTGGTGGATTCTGAAGTGATTTGTGGATTTTAGGAACCATATATATAGTAGGTATGACCGGATGAGGAACCGTTAAGAAAGAGATCTCATGAGGCGTGAGGTAGCCTGCTTCCTTGCCTATATACAATAGGGTGTCTATCTTTTGTTGTGGAGCTTGTGTGGGGTCATCAAAAATCTTCTGATAGAATTCTTTATTATTCAGTTGCTGTAATGTTTCTTTTATATAAGCTTCTCTCTATCCTGGACCACAATAGCTCCACCCTTATCAGCTGGTTTTATTATAATATCGTTATTAGATTGTAAACCTTTTAAGGCTGCTTTTTGTGAGGCTGTGAAATTGTAATATGCACGAGTAATCTTTGTCTGATACAACTGATTTACTTTGGATAGAACTACCTGTTCATATGCGGTTATTATGGCATAAACATTGTGAGGTACCCATGTTGAGGGATTTTTTACAACTGAACAATCAGAATTGTCTTTTTCTGACGTTTTAAAGTAGTCTACTATCTTCAGTTTCCGAAAGAATTTATACAACTCTAAGTGAGTAGTGAATTTATCATGTTGTCTAGTTGGTACGAAGGACAATCCTTTTTCTAAGACTTGAATCTCCTCATCTGAAAGTGGGTAACTGGAGAGGTTCACAACACTGCTTAAAGGTCCCAGTCTAACAGCCTCTTGGCTGTTGAATCCCGTGTGCGTCCCCTCCCTTGTGGTTGAAATTGTGTGGGTAGTGAGTCTTTGGGCTTGAACTGCCAATTGTTTGGTGATTTGTGAGGCATGCCTCTGCCACCTCCTTTCCATGATGTCTCCATGCGAAAATCCCTCCTTGGACTCTGTTGTGGGCGGGAAGGTGGTGGGGGTGCAGGGGAAAATAGGGAACCGGATGGTTCAAACCGGTTAGAATGGTGTCGGGACCTCTTATGAGTTCTTTCTTCTTCCTGAGGGGAGGGAGACCTATAGTGATCTTTGCGATTCTTATGGTTATGATTAGTTTTAGACTGTTGTCTAGGGGATCTAAGTGGTCTTTTATTAGATATGCTTCTACGTCTATCTTTGTGTTCTGATTTGTTATAGGTCCAATAATATACCATATTGCGTTTATAATCCTCCTCGTCCCTTTTATATTTCTTAATTTTCTTATACTATGATAAGCTGGATTGTAACATTACATCGGTATTAAACATTTCTATGGTATATAATATTGCTTTTTCATTCTTCTTGGTTATTATTGGCACTCTCTGCTTGTCTCTTGTCCTGCGTTTGGAACACAGTTTTTTATTAAGCGTATTTACTTTTAATCATGCTATGTTTTTGTATGTATATATAAATATATTTATATGGGGTTTTGATCCTATTTTATTTTATTTCATATGTATATTCATTTGACTGTATTTATGTTTTTAGCTGTGTACCCCCTGAAGAAGGCGTACGCACCGAAACGCGTTGGGGTTCTTCATGAATAAACATCTGTTTACCATCCATTCCTGATTTCGTCTCTTGCTTTCTGTGTACCCTGGTCGGCGTTGCAAGAGCGCTGCTCCTTGTTGTGTTAGTTAGTAATGATATGTCTATCTCCATCCATCCCTCCCCTGCCGTGAAAGCGTAAGGAGATCCATTACTCACTGCTCCTGCTGCAACTCTGAACATCAGGGGAAGGACAACTTCTTATCCAGCAACTCCCCCATTACCTCCATGTCTGGCTGTGCGCTCTCGCCTATGGGCTCTAGCTCTCCTGCCAACTCCCCCTGACAGCGACTCCTTGCTTGTCGGGGGGGGGGGGCATCCCCCCTACTTCGCAGCTGTGGCCAACACCCGCTTATCCCATAGTCTTTCAACCGTGTCCTGTATTGCACACAAGAACATATCCATTCCGATGTCAGACAAATGTATCCCGTTGGCATGATACAGGCCAAGGCAGTGTTCGTCGATGAGTTGATGTGTGATGGTGTACCCCCCCCCCCCCCCCGCCGATTGCCTCCATGAAAGTGGCCATCCATCTGGTTCACCGTCCGCCTGGTCTTTTCAAGTGCCTGGTGCGACCATTCGCCCTTCCAAACACGCCATGGTATGATGTGTGACCATACTAGCCATGTCCCAGGGAATGCATCCGCCAATGTCAGCATGTCCTTTTGCATTATTTTTGTTAGCTCCATGCTACATGTGCAGGCCAGATCGTTGCCGCCTAGGTGGATCACTATTATCCATGGATTCCCCCCTGCAGAAGGGATGGTAACAGGTCGTCCCACACCATACCTCGCCGACCCATCCACACGAGACACTCCGGCATCCGGCATACCCAGATTGAGTCCCCGAGGTCTGCTCCTTGTCCTCCTTTGCACCCAGTGAACAAAGGAATGAATGCATATCCACGCTTCCAGAGGGCCCAAGAGGGACCCACACCTATGGCGGATTATTCACAAGAAAATTACATTATTATAATTGCGTCACATCTGTGTTTACAATGAAAATCAATTGAACATGCATACGACGTTATCCCTTCCCATTCCTAACACCATTCATGCACTAATATAGAAATAAACTATTTTTTTTGTCTAAATCTCGTCCCCATTAAATCCCAACTATTGGTCAGTTCCGTCGACAGTAACAAAGCAACACCGCCACACGCTGCCCTTTCCATCTGTTGCCCTTTTCTTTTTGTATCCCTTGTTTATAGACCTTATACATACAAACTGATAAAAGTAACAATACGTGTGTTATACCTGGCAAATATACAGCCATACCTGTCCGAGCGCCATATGCCTATGCTCATAATTTGCCCCCTCGTCATCCCTAAGCTGGCCGCCATTGAAGCAGCCCCAATGCGGAAGGAGTGAGTGCCATAAAAGCACGCCTCCAAATCTGCCTCCTCCAGGACTAGCTTAAGCACTCTGGTAAACTGGAAACGCGAAAGGGGGGCACAGTTCGCATGCACTAGCCATTGTTTGCCTCCGGTGGGGCACAGTTGCTTAAATTCTTCGAAATTTCTCACTGGACACATGGAGTCACCTGGCAACAGGGATAAAACCACACGGGCACCTTTCCCTTCCATATCTGTCTTAGACCTGCGCACACATAAGACTAACGCGCCCTCATGCAAACAGACGTCTTCCCTCCTGCCTCCATAGGCCGGCGCGCAACTCGAGGCCACTGAGTTCACCTATCCTGAATGCCCCAAAGAACGCCCAGGAAAAGGCACATCTGAAGAGCTGGGTCTCGAACGTGTCGAAACATACCTGGCCTGCGACCATCAACAGCTTCTTTAATATATGTTGCGTGATCGGGCGCCGATGATCCGCCCTGCAGCACTGCCCCGTTGACCAGCCCTTCATTACCCTCACAATAACGAAGTCTGTTCTTGGGCTCCTCCCCCATTGCTCTGGCAAAGAAGGTGACTGCTGTGAGGCGCGTCTGTACTGCTGACTTCTTGACTCCGTTGCCCTTACAATGCAGGATCCAGTGCAGGATCGAGCCCATTTTGAATCTGTCTCTGTCCTCAATTCCGCTATCTCTGCAAAAATCTTGAAAATCTTCCCAAGCTGCCAGGAATTTTTGCCGTGTCTGCTCAGCTAGGGAACTCAGCAGGAGCTCCCAAACCTTGGTGGACTAAACTCCCATACTTGCTCTGGCACGGCAGTCTTGACCATGTCTGCTTCAGGGACGACTGCCCAAAAGAGAGGAATCTTGCAATGAGAAAGAGCATGGGCAATGTTATTTTAATGACCTGGAATATGTTCCGCCCTAATAGTCATGTTATGTATAAGGAACGATTGGACTTTATAACTTTGCTTTATAAGGAACGATTGGACTTTAATTGTTTGACTGTTAAACGTTCAGAAGCAGACCAAGTAATGTTATGTATAAGGCATAGCATCACTATTTTTCTTAACAATGCCACCATCCCCGGGGTTTTGGCACGCATCCCATTCACCGCATGGACTACTGCCAAATTGTCCATGTGGAACGTGATCGCTTTGTTGGCAAGTCGCGGGGCCCAGATAAACAAGGATACCATTATGGGAGATAGCTCCAGAAAAGTGATGTCCTTGGTGGCTCCCAATGAGTGCAACTCGCATGGCCATTGTTTGGTACACCATGCCCCTTTGAAATATATCTCGAAACTGGTTCCCCACACAGCATCAGTGAATAGCTCCAGATCTGTGTTTGAGACCGGATGCTCCTGCCAGAACACCAAACCGTTAAATGTCTGTAGGAAATGTTCCCACACGTGCAGATCTTCCTGTATGTCCCTGCTGACTCGAATGTGATGGTGCTTCTTTCTGATCCCCCCTCGTTGCTAGCGCCATGCGATGGTAGAAAACCCACCCCCTTGGTATGACCCTACATGCAAAACACAGCAAACCAAGCAACGATTGGAATTGCTCCAATGTGGCTTTTTGTTGTCCCTGCATCTGCCAGATGCTGCTCTTCAGTTTCTCCACTTTGTCCTCTGGCAGTTGTGACAACTGCACTGTCACGTCATGTTTTATACCCAGGAATGTGATTGCCCTTGCAGGCCAATGGTCTTTTCTGTCGCTAACGACCTGAACGACCTGCTCAAAGATGCCAAGGATCCTCCTGCAGTCCTCAAAGCTTGTTACTACAAATAGGAAAACATCAAGACAGTGCACAACCGTATTGGGCCCAGTGATGTCCTCCACCACCCAGTGTATAAATGAACCAAACTGCTCAAAATAGGCACATGAAATTGAGCAGCCCTTGGGCAGACATTTGTCATAAAAGTATCCCCCATTGAATGTGAACCCAAACAGCGGGAATGACTTTGGGTGTAACGAAAGCAGCCGAAAGGCCGATTCTATATCCGCCTTTGCCAGCTGCGCCCGCTGGCCCAAATTCCGTATGAGCCCTACGGCTTGATCGATCGTCGCATATCTCATTGAGCACAGCAATGGCTCTATGTAGTCATTGACAGAACTATCTTCTGGGTAGGATAAGTTGTGAATCAAACGGAATTAGCCCGGCTCCTTCTTCGGCACTATTCCCAAGGGGGACAATACGAGGCCTGGAAAAGGGGGAGGGGGGGTTCCTTGAATGGACCGGTGACTCTTCCCAGGCCTATTTCCTTTGCCAATTTTTCATGTACCACCGACTTGTATTTTTTTTTTTTTTTTTTTTTTTTAACTGAAGGTGAGTTGCAGATTACGTGCGCCCTCGTCGGGACCAACGACGGAATAGGGAACCCGTGATTGAATCCGCTCTCAATGTTGACTGCATTGTCCCGCAGAGGGTACACCCACAGCCATGGATGCATGTGCTTAAGCTTGATGGAGATTGGGGCCATAGCCTTCATTTGAGCGCTGCTGCGTTGGCCTGAATGGTTTAGTCTCTTTCACCGATTTGCATGCGTAAGCCGGGTGACTGCCCTCACAGCTTGAACATGAGTGTCGGAATTTACATGGATGCCATGTGCAACTCCCTGTGTTATACTAGCAACACGAGCAGCGACCTGCTGCTTGACTAGTCTGTCGCCAATGTGGTGCCTGAAAGGGCTGCAGTAGGCTGTCCTGACTCCATGGCCTGTTGGGTGCCATTTCGTCAAGCCACAAATCTAAGATTCTCTGCTGCGATGTAACAGTGGGGTCCTCTGTCATGCTCTTCCTTTACTTGACATCATAGTTCATCCAGGTCCAGCCTCCGAAACGCTTATGCGCCCAGGTACCTGATTAGGTAAGGACTCGACTTGGGCTCAAGCTTGATGACCACGCTCATAAATATGTGGAAAGTCGATACCCAGTTACTAATAGATTTCAAAATTTTTGGCTTCCTGTCCTTCTCCCCGCCTTTTTCTCTATCTTTTCCCTCCTTTGTCTCCCCTTCCTGGTCTCTGAGCAATAAGGAGAATATATCTATATATTCCCTTTGTCAAATGCGCTTCTTCAACTTTTTAGGCACTGCGCTGACCAATGAGCTAAAGCCGCAGCGTGGATCTTCCCACATGTCGGGCAAGGCTACCTGTGCCACTGGCACTGACCCTGTTGCTCCTGCCTCTTGGCTTACTCTTTTCTGGGTGGATACATCGCTGCACACTGACCACACTCTTGCCAGAGAGTCCTTCTTTTTTGCTTTATTTTATTTATTTATTTTTTTTTAGTGCATTCTGAATTACGTTTGCTAAAGCAAGTTCCCCATTGCTATCGGGAGTTGAGTCTTCAGATGATGAGGATAACAGTTCAGGTGTCTGCACTACGCCCCCAGACTTACCCAGTGATGTGTCTGTGCTCGCCATCTGTGTATCTTCCACCATTGTGGAGGGTGCCTCAAGATGGTGCCTAACCGCGCCCAGGCCGTGTTGAGTCACCTGTTCGTAACAACCAAAGCAATTCCTCGATCTCCTGGCTGGACGTCGAAGGTGCAGGTTGTTGTGGCGGTGTCTGCTTGCCATGACGCATGGAGGTTGCGGCCATATTGCTCGTCACCCCCAAGATAGTTAATGTCTCACATCGTCGAGTAGCCTCCCTATTGGTGGTCTTCCTTTTAGTTGCTGAGGTCAATACTGCCTTCACCGTAGCCCTGCACGGTGCCCTGCCTGCTGATCTCTCTCCATTCCCGCGCTCAGCGGCTTGTCGACCTCCGCAGGCCCCGGGAGTGCTTCGGCTGGCCTTTCGTGGCATATCTAGAATATGGAGAAAATTGTACTACGAAAAGGCAGGGAGAAAATAAGAACACACTGGTCAGTACTTGACGCGCCGGCAAAAATACTCTGCATATCATCCTCATGGCCCACCTTTTCTTTTCTCTCCTTCCCCCCACTTTTTTTTTTTTAATATGCGCGGGTGGGCCCCACGTCTCCGGTCGTTCCTACCCTCGGCCTACCGGACTTCATGCACATCCACATATATACATATGCATACACATATATATACAATATCCATCCATATCCATCTATATATAAATCCCCCCCCCATCAGACCAGTTAGATTACCAATGCATACCCACATTCCATCTTACAGGCCACCATACCCCCTCTTTTTTTTTTTTGCCGTCCCATTCAATATGTAAAGGCAGTATAAGAATGACAATGTTGGCCACTACTGTTAGCAAAAAATACCTGACTCAATCCTTGTCAACAGAGCAATGGATGATTCTAAATATAATAAATATTGGAAAACCTTTATTTATTAGCTCTGACAATGAGAACTACTAACTGAATTACCTATAATATGTGCTATATAAAATATCTTGGAAGCCTGAGCCTTAAGTATTCCACACATTAGAAAAGGTCAGAAGATATCTAAATGACTGCAGCCTAATTAAATGGTGAGATGAAAGATTACATAAGTCAAAAGAACATCTTACAAAAAACTAAAAGCAGATCAAAATGAATAAAACAGTTAAGAACATAAGCATTGTCAAGTTAGATGTAAAGCCTTAATAAGGCAGGTCAAGAGAAAATTTGAAACAAAGCTTGCAACAGAGGCAAAAAAAAACAAATTAAAACGTTTTATAAGTACACGAGAAGCAGGAAACCTCTGAGGGAGTCTGCTTAAGTACTAGGTGACCAGAGGTAAAAGGAATACTTAGGAAGGACAAGGCCATAGCAGATTCTCTGCTTTGTCTTTTGCTGAGGATGCTGAAAAAATACTCATGCTTGAAATTTTCTTTCAAGCAACCACTGTGAACCAGGAAGATATAACAGAGCAAGCTGAAAAACTAAAGAAAAAAAATTACCAAGACCAGATGACATACATGCTGGAGTTCTGAAAGAATGTAAAAATGAAGCTGCAGACAATTACTATTATCTGTAAGCTTTCATTAAAATCAGCACAAGTATCAGGAGGGTCAACTATCTGGACTGTCTGTGCTGACCAGGTTAACATTTAATTCCATATCTATCCTTGCTCTGTCTCGATTGCTGTACAGTTTAAAACTATTTTCCTGCCTTTGCTCTTAGTCTACCTGAGTGACTACTTCTCCCCCCTGCTGAGGTATTGTTTTAAACCCCATTTCCTGTCCTCCACGTGATTGCCTTTCTGTCCTTTGAGAAGAGCTCTCCTAGAAAGGTGATTTTGCTGAATTTGCTGCTTTGCTGTGAGTTCTGTTTGTCTCCACATATCTATTTATGTCATTATTAGTGTGCTTGCTTACCTCCCTGCTCCCTTTAATTTGCACTTTTGTTCAGCTCTTCTCAGCTGAATAACTTATACCCCATCCCTCCTCCCCTCTACCCACTCACCCCGTGACTGGCTGTCTTTTATAGCTGTCATCTGGCCCAGGGTCATAATGAAGAAAAAACTAAACGACCACATCACACCAGTACTAATTCAACTACACTGGCTACCCATAACAGCTCGCACTAAATATAAAATACTAACAACTACATTTAAACTCATCCACAACTTAGCACCTTCTTTCCTCAACAACCTAGTCAGAATGCAACCTCCTACCCGAAACAGGAGAACCCACAACGCCAACATCCTCCACACTCCAACAGACATAAGATCTACCAAAATTAACACCAGCCACAGAGCATTTTCATATGTGGCACCAACGCTGTGGAACCAACTACCAACAGAGCTACGAGCTAGCAATGACCTTCCAGACTTCAGAAAGAAACTCAAGACGCACATTTTCCAAACCCACTTCAACCTGAATTAAACCTTCAGTTGGGGGCAGCCCCCTGCCCACATTGAACAAGAAACCTATCCTGTGTATATGTATATATGTAAACATTATGTGTATATGTATCTATGTGTATATGTAAATATTTCCTCCCCATAGCTACGATTTGTTAGCTCTGTGTGACGTGTTGTTCTGATAATCTGAAACTCTGTGTGACGTGCTTTTCTGATAATCTGTATGTAAACAAAATTTGTACCTGCTTTGATCTGGCAGTTTCATAATAATAATCTTACCGCTTCGGATCGCTGGAAGGAGCGGGATACAAATACTCTCTAAATAAATTATCTACTTTATGCACAGGTGCACCTAATCCCTTGATTCTCTTACCTTCTATATTCTGGCCTTTGTTTTCCTCTGTTCCTCTTCTATGGCTCCACATCACATTGTCTTCCTTTTCTTCATACTACCTGTTTCCCCTCCTACCAAACACCTTCCCTCCTTATCTCCCCTTTACCATCCTCACTTCCCTCTCCATTCTACCCTATCATCAGCTCTTGAGCTTCATCGCTTTCTCCCTCTCATTCAACCATCTCCTCCTCTCTCTAAGGCAACCTCACCCTCATTACCGCCATACTGTCTCCTCTCTATCTCGTACTCTGCTACTCCTCCTTCTCTCATCAACCCCAATCCTGGCCCCCCTAGACTTCTGGCTCACTCTGAGAGGAGATCTTCATGCAACATGTCTAATGTTATCCATATCCCTCTCCTTTCCCCTTCCACTCTCCCTTTCTCATGTGCCTTGTGGAGCGCACACTCTGTTTCTAAAACTTGCTTTTACTCATGATCTCTTTATCTCTAATGCTCTACATCTTCTTGCTCTGAGACCTGGCTCCTCCCAGATAATACAGCATCTACTGCTGCTCTCTGTCATGGGGGCTATCAGTTCTCCCACACATCTCATACCACTGGCCGTGGTGGTGGTGTTGGGCTTCTACTTTCTCCCTCTTGCCAATTCCAACCCCTCCTGCTGCCTCAGTCTCACTCCTTTCTCTCTTTTGAAATCCACTCCATCCGCCTTTTCACTCCACTTCCTCTCCGGGTAGCTGTTATTTATCGACCTCCTGACAAGTTTGCTTCTACCTTTCTCACTGACTGACTCGTGGCTTTCCTTCTTTCTGGATTCCTCTTTCCCCACTCTTATTCTTGGGGATTTTAATATTCATGTTGATAACCCCTCTGATCCTTATGCTCTAAAGCTCCTCTCCCTTACCTCCTCGTTTGACCTCCAACTTTTGTTCCACTACCGCCACTCACCTGCATGGCCACTGCCTTGACCTGATATTTTTCTCTAGTTGCTTACCCTCAAAGCTCTGTAGCTCAGTTCTTCCCTTATCTGACCATCACCTTTTAAACTTTAATCTTCATCACCCGCTGCCTCAGCCCCATCCTGTCTCCTCCAACCTATTTAGAAATCTTCATGCTATTGATCCCTTGGCTCTCTCTTCCACTATTTCTTCATCTCTTTCTTCCACTATGTCATCCAAGTCTGTTGACGAGGCAGTAACTTCCTATAATGCTGCACTCTCTTCAGCTCTGGATACTCTCACTCCGCCCATGCCACGTCCTGTGAGACGTTCTGCATCCCAGCCCTGGCTTTCATCCACTACCCGCTATCTACGTTCCTGTGTCCGTTCTGCTGAGCATGCTTGGCTCAAATCCAGCTCCCCTGCAAACTTTCTACACTTCAAATTCATGCTTGTCTCGTTCCTGTCAGCCATAGCTCTTGCCAAACAAGACTACTATGTCCATCTGACTCACTCTTGCTTCTGATCATCGCCGTCTCTTTACTACTCTCAGCTCTCTCCTCAAAGTGTCTCCGCCTCTGATCCCTCCCTCCCTTTCTGCCCAAACCCTGGCTATTTCCATGACAAAATCCACAAGATCACCCTCGAATTCCCCACAAAGTCAGCTACTTCCCCTCCTCCCCCTCTTCATTCCCTACTCTCCCCCTCTACCTCTGTTACCCTCTCTTCCTTTCCTGTGATCTCTGAAGAGGAAACTGCACACCTTCTTTCTTCCTTCAAACTCACCACCTGCTCCTCTGATCCTATCCCTACCCGTCTCCTAAGCCCCATCTCCTCCACCGTTGTCCCTTCCATCTCTCATATTCTCAACCTATCGCTCTCCATTGCAACAGTCCCTGCAGACTTCAAGCATGCTGTGATAACACCTTTCCTCAAGAAACCCTCACTTGATCCCACCTGCCCTAATTATCGACCCATCTCTCTCCTTCCCTTCATTTCTAAACAACTTGAACGTGCGGTTCACTGCCGCTGCCTCGACTTCCTCTCCTCTCATGCCCTCCTGGATCCCTTACAATCTGGCTAACGTCCTTTACACTCTACTGAAACGGCTCTTGCCAAAGTCTCCAGTGACTTGTTCCTGGCAAAATCCAAGGGCCTTTACTCTGTCCTCATCCTTCTTGACCTCTTTGCTGCTTTTGACACTGCTGACCACAACCTTCTCCTCGATACCCTGTCCTCACTTGGTTTTAGGGGCTCTGTACTAGCCTGGGTCTTTTCCTCTCTCTCCCATTGCTCTTTTAGTGTGTGTTCTGGTGGCTCCTCCTCCTCTGCTACCCCACTCCCAGTTGGTGTACCCCAAGGATCTGTCCTGGGACTGCTCCTTTTCTCTCGCTATACCCAGTCCCTTGGTGCACTTATCTCTTCCCATGGCTTTCAGTACCATCTGTATGCCAATGACTCCCAGATCTACCTCTCTACACCTGAAATCTCTCCAGCAATCTAGACCCGGATCTCTGCCTGCCTTTCTGACATTACTGCCTGGATGTTTCACCGGCGCTTAAAATTGAACATGGCCAAGACAACTTCTTATCCTTCCCCCTAAAACCTCCCCTCCTCTTCCTCCTTTCTCAGTCTCTGTGGATAACTCTGTACTCCTTCCTGTTTCCTCAGCCCGAAATCTGGGGGTTGTCTTTGACTCCTCTCTCTCTTTCTCCTCACATATCCATCTGATAGCTAAGACCTGCCGTTTCTTTCTCTATAACATCAGCAACATCCGCTCTTTCCTTTCTGAACACACTACTTAAATGCTTATCCACTCCTTAATCACCTCCTGTCTTGACTACTGTAACCTACTCCTTGCTGGTCTCCCTTTGAATCATCTCTCTCCCCTTCAATCTAACACTCTGCTGCGCGGCTAATCTTCCGCCAGCCTCATCATGCCCATATTACTCCTCTTCTCAAGTCACTTCATTGGCTCCCTATCCGTTTCCGCATACAGTTCAAACTTCTCCTGCTGACCTATAAATGCATTCACTCTGCAGCTCCTCACTACCTTTCTTCTCTTATCTCTCCTTACAACCCCCCTCGGGAACTCCGCTCTTCTAGCAAACTGCTTCTGTCTGTGGCCTTCTCCTCTACTGCTAACTCCAGACTTCGCTCCTTTCACCTTGCTGCACCTTACGCCTGGAACAAACTACCTGTGTCTGTACGCCAGGCACCTTCTCTAACCCTCTTCAAATCCAGGCTGAAAACTCACCTTTCGCTGCTGCTTTTGGATCCTGACTCACCTGATCTCCTTTTTCTTTCCCCTTGCTTTATATCCCTACCTACACCTGTGTTTGTCTTGACTAGATTGTAAGCTCTGATGAGCAGGGACTCTCTCTTACTTGTCTGTGCAGTGCTGCGTACGACTTGTAGCGCTATACAAATGTTCAGTAGCAGTAGTAGTAGGGTCAAAAGGTGCCCAATGCATTGCCAATTTTTAAAAAGAGCTCTGGGTGTAATCCAGGTAACTACAGACCAATAAGCCTAATGTCTGTGGCTGGGCAAAATGGTAGAAAATATTCTGAAAAACAAAATTACTGGCCATATGGACAGGCATGGTTTAACTGGGCACAGCCAACACTGATTTAGCAAAGAGAAGTGCTACCTACCAATTTGTTAGAACTTGATATGTGGGTTAACATGTGGATAATGGTGAGCTGGTTTACAGTGTATCTAGATTTTCAGAAGCTGTTTAACAAAGTCTCTTGTGAAAAAAGCTTGAGGAGAATGTAAAAAGGCAGGAGATACAGCGTAGTTACTCACCTGTAACAGGTGATCTCCGGAAACAGCAGGAATTAAGTCTTCACATATGGGTATCGTCGGCACCGACGCTCCCCAGCGTCCAATAGGAAAGCTTTTGGGAGCATCCCACAACGCCTGCATGCTGCCATCCCAACTCTCCTTCGTCAGTTGAGTTTATAGCTGAGACAAAAGGAGAGAATGAGACAGAAAGACAACTCCTAGGGAAGGTGGGTGGGTTGTGAAGACTTAATTCTTGCTGCTCCTGGAGATCACCTGTTACAGGTGAGTAACTACGCTATCTCCAGGAACAAGCAGGAATGTGGTCTTCACATATGGGGACTCCCCAGCTGAGAGATGCCAGGTGGATGACCCTAACAAGCTGCGAACCTCTGGTGAGATGGGTCATTCTTCCTCTCATGGATCTCTGGCATCGAAAACCCGGAATGGTGGGTAGGAGTTGTACTAAGTCTGAAAGAGATGCTGTAGAACAGCCTGTCCAAACGAGGCTTCCCGACGGGAGTCCTTGTCTAAACAATAATGGGCTGTAAAGGTGTGTACTGAAGCCCAGGTGGCTGCTCTACAGATGTCGTCAATGGACACCAAACGAAGATTAGCCATAGAGGTTGCCATTGCTCTCACATTGTGAGCTGTGACGTGGCCTTCAAGAGAAAGTCCCTTACTCTCGTATGCAAACGATATTCAATTTGCAATCCATCTAGAGAGAGTTCTTTTGGAAACTGGAAGTCCCAAATGACTAGAATCAAAAGCAACGAAAAGCTGAGAAGACCTTCTATGTTGCTTAGTTCTTTGAAGGTAAAAAAAACAAGGCTCTTTTACAATCCAAGGTATGAAGGTTCCTTTCTGCATTAGAGGCATGAGGCCTAGGAAAGAATACAAGAAGGTAAGCCACTTGGTTTAAATTGAAAGGCGAAACCACCTTTGGCATGAAGTGAGGATGAGTCCTAAGAACTACCTTATCATGGTGAAATCTTGTATAAGGAGGATTAGCCACTAAGGCCTGCAACTCAATGATGCGTCTCGCAGAAGTGAGAGCAACTAGGAAGATGACTTTCCAGGAAAGAAACTTTAGGTCCATAGTGGCTGAGGGCTCAAAGGGCGGTTTCATAAGCTGCCCGAGAACAAGACTGAGATCCCATGCCACTGGCGGCGGCTTAATGGGAGGTTTTGTTAAGAGTAGACCTTTCATAAATCTTGCTACGAGTGGATGAGAGGAGAAAGGTTGTCCATTTAGTAGTCTGCGGGATGCAGCAATGGCACTAAGATGAACCCTTATTGAATTGGTTTTAAGACTAGAATTTGATAAATGGAGGAGATACTCCAGTAGCGATTCCACAGGCACTGAAAGGGGGGTAAGTCCCCTTTGAGAACACCATACAGAGAACCTTTTCCACTTGAAGGCATAGGATCGCCTTGTGGAGGGCTTTCTGGAAGCCACGATATCCTTTACCTGTTCCCGTTCTCTTGGGAAAGAAGATCTGGAGCATTTCCCAACTCCAGAGGTGTGGCTTGAGAGAGACGTAGAAGCAGAGGATACCATGTTTGCCGTGGCCAACGTGGAGCTATGAGTATCATACGACCTCTGTCTCTCTGAAGCTTGAACAACATTTTGGGAATGAGGGGAATGGGTGGGAAGACAGAGGAAGTCCTGACCCCAGTGGAGGAGGACAGCATCCCTTGCCTGACAGTTTTGAGCCGGAATTCTGGAACAGAATCGGGGAACTTTGACATTCTGTGGACTTGCAAAGAGGTCTATATCTGGGGTTCCCCAGATTCGGAACACTCGAGCAAGTTGGTCTGAGTGAAGAGACCATTAGTGTGGCAGCAGTATTTGACTGAGTTTGTCTGCCCAAAGATTTTAGTTGCCCGGAAGAGATACCACTAGGTGGTGGATTTGAAGCTCTCTGGTGAGGGCCCACAGTTGCAAAGCTTCGTTGCATAACGACAGAGAGCCCGTTCCGCCCTGCTTGTTCACATAGAACATGGCTACTTGATTGTCGGTTTGAACCAGGACTGTCTTGTAGCTGAGCTGGGCCTGGAATACTCGAAGAGCATGGAAGATGGCTCCAAGTTCTAGCAGGTTTATGTGAAGACAAGCCTCCTGTGGGGTCCAGAGACCCTGAGTCGAGAGATCGTGCAAGTGAGTTCCCCAACCCAACTTGGACGCATCTGTTGTTAGGGTGGCTTGGCATGGGGGCTGCTGGAAAGGAGAACCTATGAGGAGGTTTTCCAGGGATTGTCACCAATGGAGGGATGGAGTGAGATGTGTGGAATTTCTGATTTTGTCCGATAGGCGACCCAAGGACTGTGTCCACTGAGAGGATAGGGTCCACTGGGCTGCTCGCATATGAAGGCGAGCATAGGGAACCACATGGACAGTGGATGCCATATGCCTCAGGAGCTGAAGCATTTCCGAGCAGTCAGGAAGACCTTCAGAGCTGCATGGGATGCCAGCTGTATTATACAAAGACAACGTGGCTGTGGCAGGAAAGCCCTTGACTGCCTTGTGTCTAGACGAGCCCCTATGAATTCTAGAGACTGCGAAGGGGTGAGATGAGATTTTGGGAGGTTTATGACCAGTCCCAAATACCAAAGGATTCGCAGAGTGCGAGAAAGAGCGAAGCTGGCTTCTGGAGCTGTTGGTGCTCGAATGAGCCAGTCGTCTAAGTAGGGGAAGACGAATATTCCCAGAGTTCTCAGGAATGCTGCTACTACTGCCATGCATTTTGTGAAGACTCCTGGGGCAGAAGCCAGACTGAAGGGAAGAACCCTGTATTGGAAGTGTCTTCCCTGGAAAAGGAATCAAAGGAATTTCCTGTGATCTGTATGGATGAGAATATGAATATATGCATCCTTTAGATCTAGAGAACATAACCAGTCCTGACTCTGAAGGTATGGCAGGAGTGTTCCGAGGGAGATCATTTTGAATTTTTCTTGGAACAGATATTTGTTTAATTCTCTGAGGTCCAGAATAGGCCTGTGTCCCTGTTTTCTTAGGAATGAGAAAATAGGGGGAGTAGAATCCCGTCCCCTGTTGGGGTATGGGTACTTCTTCTATTGCTCCTTGAGCAAGAAGTGATGCGACCTCCTGACCCAAGAGATTGGTGACAGGGACCTGAGAATTGAAATTCTTTATGATTGTAGGAGGGGGCATGCTGTGGAAGTGAAGTCTGTACCCCTCTCGTACAATGGTCCAACACTCAGGCACGAGCCCACGTCAAGAGGAACAAACCAATACAGAAACATGGATAACTCAGGAGGGAAAAGCGGTTTTTATTAAGAAACAAAAGCCACTGGCCCGACACAGGCCGTGTTTCGCTGCCTTCTTCAGGGGCTACTAGTGGACTTAACAGCTAAAAATACATAAATATACATATTAATGACACCATAATAAATCCATAAAAATCCATCAGCCTTAGAATGATATCCAATATATAAATAAACATACATCAAAAGATAAAACACATGTAAAAACAACGTGTATAATTAAAATTAAAAATCAGTTGTGTATGCAGAAAACTATATAAAACCATAAAGCACAGTTACTTACCTGTAACAGGTGATCTCTGGGAACAGCAGGAATAAGTCTTCACATATGGGTACGTCGGTACCGACGGAGCCCGCGCGGGAACGCTCCCCAGCTTCCCAAAAAAGGAAAGCTTTTGGGAGCATCCTACAGTGCCTGCGCGCTGCCTTCCCGCCTTTCCAACTGCCTCTCTCCAGTTCGAGTTTCAGAGCTGAGACAAAGAGAGAGAGAGAGGAAAGGAAAGAGAGATAGAAGATACAACTCCTTGGGGAGGTGGGTGGGTTGTGAAGACTTATTCCTGCTGTTCCCAGAGATCACCTGTTACAGGTAAGTAACTGTGCTATCTCCAGGAACAAGCAGGAATGAGTCTTTACATATGGGGACTCCCCAGCTAGAGATGCCGGGGAGATACCCAGGGTTGTAGACCCTGAGAAGGGCCCTACCTCCCCCTTAGATCTCAGGCATCTAAACAGGGATGGAGGGTAGGAGTTGCTCAAGTATGGAACAGGTGTTTTAGGACAGCCTGACCAAACAAGGCATCCCGGCGGGAGTCCTTGTCCAAACAATAATGGGTCGTGAAGGTATGAACCGAGGCCCATGTGGCTGCTCGACAGATCTGGTCGATGGACACAGAATTTAGACGAGCCATAGAAGTTGCCATGGCCCTCACATTGTGAGCTGTGACATGGCCCTCCAGAGAAAGGTTCTTACTCTGGTAGGCGAAAGAAATACACTGGGCAATCCAAGTGGACAGTGTCCTCTTAGAGACTGGAAGTCCTAAATGAGAAGGATCAAAAGCAACAAAGAGTTGGGAAGACTTTCTATGTTGCTGAGTCCTTTGTAAGTAAAAGGCAAGAGCCCTTTTACAATCCAGGGTATGAAGATTCCTTTCTGCACTTGATGCATGAGGACCTGGAAAAGAAGACAGGTAAATATACCTCTTGGTTCAGATGAAAAGGTGAGACCTCTTTAGGCATAAAGTGTGGATTGGTCCTGAGGACTACCTTATCATGATGAAACCTTGTATAAGGTGGATTAGCCACCAAGGCCTGTAGCTCACTGATGCGGCGAGCTGATGTGACTGCAATGAGGAAAATAACCTTCCAGGAAAGAAATTTCAAAGAGGTGGTAGCTAAGGGTTCAAAAGGTGGCTTCATAAGCTGACCAAGAACCAGATTTAAGTCCCATGCCACCAGAGGAGGCCTAATGGGAGGTTTAGTTAAAGTTAGGCCTCTCATGCATCTTGCAATAAGAGGATGAGAGGAAATAGGCTGTCCATTGAGAGGCTTAAGGGATGCTGCAATAGCACTCAAATGGACTTACTGAATTCATCTTAAGGCCTGCATTGGAGAGATGCAGGAGATATTCCAATAGAGAATTCAAAGGTAGTGCTAGAGGGTCAAGACCCTTCTCAGCACACCAAATGGAAAACCTTTTCCATTTAAAAGCAAAGGAACATCTGGTAGAAGGTTTTCTGGAAGCATGGAGGATATCCTTCACCTGCTGAGAAAGATTCCAACCTTGAAGGTCTAAGCCTTCAGCAACCAAGCCCTGAGGTGAAGGGACTTGGGGTTTGGGTGCCACAAAGTTCCCTCCTCCTGGGACAGGAGGTCTGGAGCAGCTCCCAATTCTAGGGAGGGAGCTTGAGAGAGATGCAGAAGTAGAGGGTACCACACTTGGCGTGGCCAGCGTGGAGCTATGAGGATCATAGATCCTTGATCCCTCTGGAGCTTGAACAGAGTCTTGGGAATTAAGGGAATGGGTGGAAAGGCATACAGGAAGTCTTGACCCCAGTGAAGGAAGGCATCCTTGGCCTGAACTCCCTGACATGGAATTCTGGAACAGAACCGGGGAAGTTTGGCATTCCACGGACTTGCAAAGAGGTCTATGTCCAGGGTTCCCCACTCTTGAAAGATTCTGAGTACCTGGTCCATGTGCAGAGACCATTTGTGTGGAAGCAGAACTCGACTGAGTCTGTCTGCCCAAGAGTTTTGGATTCCTGGAAGGTATACGGCCAGGAGATGGATTTGATGCTCTCTGGCGAAGGCCCAATATCTTAAAGCTTTGTTGCAAAGCGACAGAGAGCCAAGTTCCTCCTTGCTTGTTTATGTAAAACATGGCTACCTGATTGTCTGTATGAATGAGGACTGTCTTGTGGCTGAGCAGGGTATGGAAGACCTTGAGAGCTAGAAAAACTGCTCGGAGCTCCAAGAGGTTGATATGTAGAGAGGTCTCCTGTGGAGACCAAGTGCCCTGAGTGGAGAGGTCTTGTAGATGAGCTCCCCAACCTGTTGGGGAGGCATCTGTTGTGAGGGTTGCTTGGGGCAACAACTGTTGGAAGGGGGACCCCAGCAACAAATTTTGGGTGGACTTCCACCACTGGAGAGACCAAAAGAGGCACCTGGAGGTTGCTATTTTGTCTGACAGACCCCCTGATGCTTGAGTCCACTGGGTGGACAAAGTCCATTGAGCTGCTCTCATGTGAAGGCGAGCATAGGGGACCACATGCACTGTGGATGCCATGTGGCCTAGTAGTTGTAGCATCTCCCGGGCAGTTAAATGGCTCTTTGACTGAATCTGGGAGGCTAACTGCACTAGGCGTAGGCAACGGGCCTGAGGAAGATAGGCCACTGCAGTGGTAGTATCTAGCCAGGCCCCTATGAACTCTAGGGACTGAGTAGGGGTGAGCTGGGACTTTGGGAGGTTTACCACAAGTCCCAGATACTGCAGAATGCGCCTTGTACAGTCCAGGGAAGTCTGGGCCTCTGATTGAGATGGAGCTCGGATGAGCCAGTCGTCCAGGTATGGGAATACAAATATTCCCAGAGTGCGTAGAAATACCATGCATTTGGTGAACACTCTTGGAGCAGAGACCAGACTGAAAGGAATCACCCTGTATTGGTAATGCTTCCCTTGGAAAAGGAAACGGAGGAACCTTCTGTGAGATGGATGGATGAGGATATGGGTGTACGCATCCTTGAGATCTAGAGAACAAAGCCAATCCTGACTCTGAAGGTATGGAAGGAGAGTGCCCAGAGAAAGCATCTTGAATTTCCCCTTGCATATAAATTTGTTCAATTCTCTGAGATCTAATATGGGTCTGTAGCCCCCTGTTTTCTTTGGGATCAGAAAGTAGGGGGAGTAAAACCCTGACCCTTGTTGAAGAAGAGGTACTTCTTCTATTGCCACTTGGGCAAGAAGGGCAGCCACCTCCTGACCTAGAAGGTCGAGGAGAGATGTTGGAGAATTGAAATGTCTCACCATGGTGTGAGGAGGAAGGTTTGAGAAATGAAGTTTGTACCCCTCCCTTATGATGGAGAGGGGTCCACTGCTCTGTTGTAATTTGCTCCCATCTGGGAGCAAAGTGAGCTAACCTTCCTGGAATGGTGAGAGGCTCTGGCTGGTTCAGAGCCAGAAAGGCTAAGTTCTCTAGCATCAAGTCAAAAGCCCTGAGGAGGCTGGGTCTTCTGAGTTGCAGCAGCCCCTGTAGACTTAGGCCTGGCCTGCTTAGGTTGCTGACGCTTAGCAGCAAAACGACCTGTAGATGATTGCTGGCCAGAAGCAGGATGGAATCTGCCTTTCTTGAGGAAAAAAGACTTCTTGAAAGGTTTTTTTCTTGGCAGGAATGGAGGTTGACTTTGAAAGTCTATCCAAAGCAGAATTTTCAGCATCCATTTGAGTAGCTTTTATTTGCCAATCTTTGCCAAACAGGTTTTCTCCTGTACAAGGAAGATTTCCCAAGCCATCCTGGACCCAAGATTCTAGATCAGAAGCTTGGAGCCAAGCAATTCTGCGTGCAGCTATGGCAATGGCCGAAGCTCTGCTGGCACCCTCAAAGGAGTCAAAAGCTGCACGGTTGGAAAACTTGGAAATATCTTGAGTATGCTTAAGCCAAATAAGAAATTCTTCCCTTTTATCTTCTGGAAGAAAAGGGAGGAAAGTGTGCAGCTTATCTGCAACTTCTTTCAGAAACATCCCCATATAGACTATAGGAGTTGATTCTGGCAATGAGCACACTGGCTTGGAAGATTTTCCTACCAAAAGCATCCAAGGTCCTGCATTCTCTTCCTGGAGGAGCAGAGGAGTGTCTTTTTGCACTCTTTATCTTTTTCATAGCTGACTCCACCACAATAGAATGGTGAGGAAGCTGTTTTTTATGAAAACCAGGACAAGGAGGGACACGGTACATGGTGTCCAACCTACGAGAATGAGGATAGTGAGAGGAGTCTCCCATAAGTCAATCATGTGATCAAAGAATCTCATGAATTGGCAAGGTGACTGCCTCCTTAGGAGCCTTGGGATAACCTAAAATATCTAATTTTTTAGCCCTAGGCTCTGATTCAGGGGTTACTGAGATAGAAAGCCCTTTAGCCACTTCTCTTATGAAGTCTTGAAAGGACAAGTCTTCTGGAGGAGACATTCTTCTTTTTGGAGAAGGCGGCTCTTCAGGAAGGGCTATGGATACTTCAGCAGACGCCTCCGATGCATCAGAATCTTCGGAGGAATCAAAGTATCGACTGTCAGGGTGCTCTTTCAAAGCTCGATACGCATACCGAGCCGTATCGACATCGGGCGTTATCGGTACCGGTTCGGTACCGATGGGCATCCCTAGGCAGGGAACCGCTGCAGTCGACACCATGACTAATGTCGATGCAGTCGGTACCGGTACCGGCATTGGTGCCGGTACCTTGGCCGATACCGACAACGGAGTTTGTTGTGGTATCAGCAGCGTCGCAGCTTGAATGAAGGCCGTGATAGCCTGCTGCATGGATAGAAAATTCTGATCCATCGACGCCATGAATGCTTGGAAATCAGTACCGGAAGGTTGTGCCGGTACCCCAGAGCATTCTAACAGGTGATCGGTCGAGGCCGTGCCATCAATGTCAACCTGTAACCCCATAGGTGGAGCTTTGGAAGCTGGAGCTTCCCGCCGGGGTAGTTTTGCCGGTGCAGGATCCTCGAGGGCAAGCCCGGAGGCATCTCGATGCTTGGAAGGAGATCTACCCTTCGAGGACCGGCTGGTTTTATGTTTGGTTACCTGAGATCCATGGGAAGAAGAAGAGGCCCTGGAAGACGTCGATGCCACTGAAGCTGCATCAGAGGGAAACAGAACATGGAGCTTGGCTGCTCGGTTCTGTAAACCTCGTTTGGACATCAAGGAGCAGGACGAACAATCCAAAATGGAGTGGTCAGGACCCAAACATTTGAGACACCATTCATGGGTGTCGGTAACAGAAATAGTACCGCTGCACTTAGTGTATTTTTTAAACCCGGAGGCTGTTTTTTCCATGAGGAGAATTTTCCGTGAGACCTAAGGACCAGAAGAGGAAAAACACACTAAGTGAGGGAAAAATATGTTCTCTTTTTTTTTAAGAAAAGAAAGAAAGACCGGCGGTACCGGTCCGACGTCGGAGAAGGCAGACGCGCGACTAAAGAAATAAAATAAAACAAAGAACTTCTTCAGCGGTGACAGGAACACGACCTGCTGGCTCCGCGGAAAAGGCGGCGGTTGGAAAGGCGGGAAGGCAGTGCGCAGGTGCTGTGGGATGCTCCCAAAAGCTTTCCTTTTTTGGGAAGCTGGGGAGTGTTCCCGCACAGGCTCCGTCGGTACCGACGTACCCATATGTGAAGGCTCATTCCTGCTTGTTCCTGGAGATATATTATTATACATAACACATAAAAATCTTGAATAATTTTAAAGTAAGAATAAAACATTTGAAGTTAAAAGTGACACATACCTGCTTTAATTCTTGAAAATATAACTAATGCTACACCTTTATAGGGAGAGGAAGAGAACATGTATAGATTAAAAACATTTAAATAATTAACCATTAAGATAAAAGACTATTAAGATAACAGAGGACAAGCGCACATAAATAAGGACCAACTGTACTAAAAAAGAAGTGTATCAGTGGAGTACACCCAAAGAACCATAATTTTATATTCCCAAGTGCATTAGATTTCAAAAAAGTTGAATTCATAAATATTCACCTTTGGTTTATTATTTTCCAATGCGTGTGAAATAGGAACCCAATCCTATACACTATGCAGCTAATTGGAAACTCAGTAATAGACCAACGTATGTACTAAAAACCATAAGAATAATTAAATTATATATGTGTCCGATTATAACAGGGCACCTCACTTTCTATTATCTATCAGAAATATAAAATTATAAAAGAAGGGGCTAAAAAGACGAAATTAGACTTACCTGCTAATTGTTGTTCCTTAAGGAACTCTAGTCCAGTCCCGGAACCAGTGAGTCTTGAATCCCCTCTAGCAGCTTTGGAGACTGACACCTGTCATTATTTTGATGATCTCAGCTTATATATACAGTAGGACCGCCCCTTCACCGTCAGTACCTATTGACAAAGCAAACTCGGCAGAACAACAAATAAGTAGTTAAACACAGTAAAAAAATAATCTAGAACTAGACGGCATCTACTCCCCCCGACGCCCTCGACTTTTTTTCATTTTCAACAAGGACGAGGAAGGAGGTAGCGCTGCAACCTGAACTCAGCCGGTCAGGACAATATAGACGAAACAGCAGAAAGAATCGTAGAAGGCAGTGCAGACTGGACCCCCAAAAGAACCCAAAACATCTCGGGTGGGATCCGGGACTGGACTAGAGTTCCTTAAGGAACAACAATTAGCAGGTAAGTCTAATTTCGTCTTCCTTTATGTCCCTCTAGTCCAGTCCCGGAACCAGTGAGGATGTATCAGAGCAGTAAGGAATCTAATGGGAGGGACCAGCCAAACCAGCTCGCAGCACTGCCTCTCCAAAACGGCCATCACCCGCCGCCTGCACATCGAGCCGATAGTGCTTAGCGAACGAATGCAACGACGACCACGTAGCCGCTCTACAAATGTCAACTGCCGGTTCCAAACCGAACTCCGCCCAGGACGTAGCCTGTGCCCTAGTCGAATGAGCCCTGAGCCCCGCCGGCACTACTCTACCTTTCAACAGATAGGCTCCCGCAATTGTTTCTTTCAACCAACGGGAAATAGAGGACTTAGCCGCCGCCTCCCCCTTCCGGGGCCCCCCAAAGGAGAGGAATAGCCTATCAGACTTACGAAAGGAAACTGTACACCGCAGGTAATACCGGAGCGTTCGGCGGACATCCAAAAGTCGCATGCGCCGATCCGACTTAGCATCCGGACGGCCCTCGAACACCGGAAGCGACACCACCTGATTCACATGAAAAACTGACACCACCTTAGGCAAAAAGGCCGGAACCGTGCGCAGCACCACCTTGTGCTCAGAAAAGGATAGATAGGGTTCTCTGCAAGAAAGAGCCTGGAGCTCCGAAATGCGGCGAGCCGAACAGATAGCCACCAGGAACACCGTCTTTAAGGTCAGATCCTTTATGGAGGCGGATCCCAATGGCTCAAAGGGCTGCTGAAGCAGCGCTTCCAACACCAAGTTCAAATCCCACGCCGGCACCAAAGCCAGACGCGGAGGCTGCATAAGCAGAACTGCGCGCAAAAACCGGCAGATGTCGCCATGCATCCCTAACACCTGGCCCTGAACTTTCCCCCAAAGCAAGAAATGGCCGCCAGCTGAACACACAAGGAACTCGCCGCCAACCCTTTCTCGACACCATCTTGCAGGAAGGCCAGAATTTGCAGCACCGAAGACCGCAAAGGCTGCAAGTGCCGGTCTGCGCACCAGTTCTCAAAAATACGCCAGACCCACACATAAGCCAGCGACGTGGAACGCCTGCGCGCCTTCAACAAGGTCGAGATGACCGCCGCGGATAACCGCGCACCCTCAGCCTAGCCCTTTCAAGAGCCGTGCCGTAAGCGAGAATCGAGCCACGTCCGGCATCCTTAACGGACCCTGACGTAAGAGATCCGGCCTGAGAGGCAGCTTCCAGGGGGCCGCCACCAGTAGCCGAACCAGATCTGCATACCACGGTCTCCTGGGCCAGTCGGGCGCAATCAAAATCACTCGGCCCGGATGTCTCTCAATGCGCTGCACCACGCGACCTACCAGGGCCCACGGAGGGAACACAGAGCAGCCCCGCTCTCGGCCAGACCAGCACCAGGGCATCCAGTCCTTCCGCCATCCGTTCCCGCCTTCTGCTGTAAAACCGGTCCACCTGCACCGAGTCGAACGTCGCCATGAGGTCCATGATCGGACGACCCCAGCATCGGACAATCAAGGAAAAGACCTCCGGATGGAGCACCCACTCCCCCGGATCCACTCTCCGATGACTGAGAAAATCGGCTTCGATGTTGAGCACCTCGGCCACGTGTTGCGCAGACAACCCTAGCAGATGCGCCTCGGCCCAACTCAGAAGAAGGCTCGCTTCGTCCTCAAGGGCCACGCTGCCTGTGCCCCCCTGGCGATTGATATAAGCTACTGTCGTGGCGTTGTCGGACAGCACCCTGACTGCACTGTGATGTAACTTGTTCTGAAACTGCAGGAGAGCCAGGACCACCGCTCTCAATTCCAACCGGTTTATGGAGTAACTGCGCTCCGCCAGAGACCATTGCCCCTGAGCGAACCTTCCCTGGCAATGCGCGCCCCAGCCCAGCAAGCTGGCATCCGTCGTCAATAACCTCCACGAAGGAGGTTCCAACGGGACCCCGGCGGCCAACGACGTCTTCCGCAACCACCACCGGAGGTCCTGACGCACTTCCACCGAACACACCAGCCGGCGGGACAAGGGGTCCGGATTGAGGGGACCAGCGCCGAAGAAGGGATCTCTGCAAGGGCCGCATATGCGCACGCACCCAGGGCACCACCTCTATCGCAGCAGCCATCGTCCCCAGCAGCTGCAGGTACTGCCACACCGACGGCGCCTGCCTCGCCAGGAATTTCCTGACCAGACCCCTCAAGGAGCACGCTCGACGATCCGGCAAAAACACCTTGCCCAAACCCGTCTCGAAATGCGCACCCAGGTACTCCAGAGACTGAGAGGGAACCAGACTACTCTTTGCTCAATTGACCACCCAGCCCAGGCCTTCCAATGTTTGCACCACCCGGGCAGTGGCCCGCACACTCTCCTCTCTCGACTTCGCCCGAATCAACCAATCGTCCAAATACGGGTAGACCAACACGCCCTCCTTCCGCAGCGCTGCTGCCACCACCACCATTATCTTGGTAAAGACCCGTGGCGCCGTTGCCAGTCCAAACGGCATCGCTTGAAACTGGTACTGACCCATGGGCAGCGCGAACCGGAGGTACCGTTGATGCTCGGGGCGAATGGGAATATGCAAATAGGCTTCTGTGAGGTCCAAGGAGGTGAGGAACTCCCCTTCTCGCACAGCCGCGATTACCGACCGCAATGTTTCCATGCGAAAATGCGTCACTCAGACACCGATTCACCCTCTTTAAATCCAAGATCGGCCGAAAGGAACCTTCCTTCTTGGGGACGACGAAGTAAATGGAGTAACGACCGGATCTGCACTGCTCCGAGGGAACGGGGACCACCGCCCGCAGCAGAAGTAGTCTCTCCAGCGTCTCCGCCACCGCGCCGACTTTGAGCGGAGACCTGCAAGGGGAAAGCACAAAGGAATCTAAGACGGGACGATGGAGCTCTAGAGCATAGCCCTCTCGAATGACCTCCAGAACCCATCGATCCGTAGTAAGTTGGACCCAGACAGGATAAAACTCCCGTAACCGACCGCCGACGGGTAGCACCTCCGCCTGAGCCCGCCGCATCTCATTGTGGTTTCTTAACGGCCGAGGACTGATAGGGAGCAAAACCCCTTCCTGCCCCCCGAAATCCCCGAAAGCCGTGCCCCAGCATGAGAAACCTGCTGCGCTGGACCTGGCCAAACCGAAAGGGCCGAAATCTACGAAACTCCCATGGACCCCCTTTGGGACCCGCGGGCGCCTTACCCTGCTTAGGCTTATCCTCCGGCAAACGCCCGCCCTTGGATTCCCCAAGATCCTTCACCAACTTATCCAAATCTTCACCAAACAAAAGCTTCCCCCGAAAGGGAAGCTAAGGCGGGCTTTCGAAGAAGAATCCGCCGCCCAATTCCGTAACCACAAATAGCGACACGCCGCTACCACCGAGGCCATAGCCTTCGCAAGGCCTCTAATAAGGTCATAATGAATGTCCGCGAGATATGCGGATCCGGACTCGAGACGCGCTACCTCGGTCTCCTGCACCCCCAACTGATCCCCGTGTAACGCTTGGGACCACCGGAGACAGGCTCTAGCTACCCATGCGCCCGCCACCGAGGCCCGCATGAAGAGAGCACTAATATCAAAAACCTGCTTCAATAAGGTATCCAAGCGCCTGTCCTGGACATCCTTTAAGGCCGCAGCCCCCTCTACCGGAATGGTAGTCTTTTTGGTGACGGCCGAGACCGCCGCATCCACCTTTGGAGAACGAAAGAGATCCTGATCCGAAAGAGGATATAACCTAGCGATTACCCGAAACCCTCTAAGGGCCGATTCGGGAACATCCCACTCTTCCTGGATCATCTTCCGAAACACCCTATGCAGGGGAAAGACACGCTGGGGGGTGCGGACAGCCTGCAAAAACGGATCCTCCAGAGCCTCTTCTGTAGCCGGCTCTACCAAAGGCATATTCCTAGTCGAGACATGGCTGAAGGAGGGTGAAGACCCTCTCTTAGCGCGCTGCCTGCCCCCGAACTATCAAGCCTTCTCCCTTCACCGGAATTCACGGTCAGGGGGGGGTGTTGCAGTCATATTTCGTTCCTCGGTCCCCCTGTCCCAACTCTCTTCTCCCTCCCTCCGTCATCCGGAAGCCCTACTTCTTCAGCTGGCTGGCCAGCCGGCTTTGCAATTCCTCCTCATCTATAATCCTCCTTCTTCCTCTTCCTCCACATGGGATTCCCTCCTTTCCACTGTTTCTGACCTCTCTCTCCAATTTCCTCACCTGCTCATTCTTGGTGACTTTAATGTTCATTTTGGTTCTCCCATCTCATCTAGGGATCTTGCTTTCTCTACTCTTCTTCACGATCTTTCCCTGCTGCAATATGTAGCTTCCCCCACCCATGTAGCTGGGCACACATTAGACTTAGTTATCTCTTCTCAAAATTCTTCTTTTCAGATCTCGTCTCTCACGGTGGAAGTAGTCCCGTGGTCTGATCACGCCTGCATTGCTTTCTCCCTTTTTTCTAGTCCCCCACTCTCCCCTCCTCCTTCCCCACCCACTCGACTCTCTCTCCGGCTTAATTCTGCCTCCTTTCACAATTTCTGTGCGGTCTACTGTCCTCCCTCATTAGATTTCCACTCCTTATCGCCTTCCTCTCAAGTAACATCCTGGTCAACCGGTCTTTCCTCCGCCCTGGATCAAGTTGCTCCTCTTCGACCCTATAATCCTCGCCGTATTCTTTGTCACCCCTGGTTTCACCCAGGTCTTCGCCTGTTACGCTCCCAGCTGAGGAGAGCTGAGCACTCGTGGCGGAAATCCCGCAATGCCGCTTCGTATCAGCGTTTTAAGCTCGCCCATGCTCATTACCGCTCAAGCATTCACCATGCCAAGTGCACCTTTTACTCCACATCCATTGCCTCAGCTCCTAATCGCCCACGTCAACTCTTCGCCACCCTACATACTCTCTCCCAGCTTCAGGCACCTCCCAAACACGACTCTCCCTCTGTTTCGCAAGCCCCCGACCCGTCCACTTTGGCTTCTTTCTTCTCTTCTAAAGTCCAAAGCCTTCGTTCTTCTCTTCCCTCCTGCCCCCAATCTCTGCCTCCACCGCTGCCCTCCTCGCCTTCACTGTCCCCCTCTCTCTCTCACACTTGGTCTCATTTTTCCCCAATCACCTCACCAGAACTCCTCCAGCTGCTGTCCACAACTCACAAGACTACCTGTCCTCTAGATCCCATTCCCTCCTCTTGGTTCACTAAGCCTTCTCCTGCCCTCTTACATTCCCTTCTTACCATTGTGAACACTAGTCTATCCTGTGGTATTTTCCCTGACCCCTGGAAGCACGCCCTGGTTCGTCCTCTCTTGAAACATCCCTCCCTTGACCCTTCTATTCCCGCTAACGTTCGTCCAGTATCCAATCTTCCTTTTGCCTCTAAGCTCCTTGAAAAAGTCATTTTTTCACAACTCTCCCATCACTTGGATTCTACGCACTTTCTGCACCCCCGCCAATCTGGGTTTCGGTCTGGGTATAGCGTGGAGACCACCCTCACAGCGGTTCTGAATGAAATACACACTTCCCAAGATCGAGGCGACATTACCATCGCTGTGTCTCTTGACCTCTCAGCCGCCTTCGATCTCGTGGATCACCCCCTTCTTCTCTCTCGGCTGCGGGATGCGGGTATTCGTGGTGTTATCTATCGATGGTTTCATTCCTTTCTATTCTCTCGTTCATTTGCGGTTACTTCCGGTACTTCCACCTCAGATCACTTCCCCCTCACTTGTGGTGTCCCTCAGGGCTCTATTTTGGCTCCGTTGTTTAATCTTTTTCTGGCCCCTCTCTCTCCTTGTCCAGCAGTCGGGTATTTCGGGCTATTACTATGCTGACGATATTCTCCTGTTGCACCACACCTCCTCATCCCATCCTGATATCACTCCACTGGAGGCCTGTTTATCCTCGGTCTCCTCCTGGCTGTCCACAAATTGTTTGGTTCTGAACATCTCCAAGATGGCTGCTATCTGGTTCACCCACGGTTCCCCTACTCCGTCTCTTACTCTTTCGGGTGTTCCTATTCTCACAGTGCCCAAACTTCGGTATCTTGGTGTCATTCTTGATAGTGCACTCACGTTCCACGACCACATTTCTTCTATCTCTCAACGCTCCTTTTACTGCCTTCGACAGATTTGTGCCATTCGATCTTTCCTATCTCCCCAGGCACTCACCACCCTTCTTCTTTCATTAGTCATAACTCGTTTAGATTTCTGTAATTCCATTTATGCCGGTATCCCTCAGTATCAGTTACATCGACTACAGTTAATTCAAAACACGGCTGCCCGGATGCTTCTACATGCTTCTCCGCGTGATCACATCACTCCCCTCCTACAACACCTTCACTGGCTGCCATTACAATTCCGGATTCCTTTCAAGATCCTTACTCTGGTCCATCGAGCCATTTACCTTCACAGACCCCAATACCTTTCTGATTTGCTCACCTACCATGTCCCCTCTCGAAGCCTCCGGCCCATCCATATTAACCGCCTTCACCTTCCAGCCCCTTCCCGTGCACATCTCCAATCCACCCGCAAATCAGCATTTTTCTTTCTTGGTCCTTCCCTCTGGAACTCACTACCCACTGCCCTCCGTCTCGAAGAATCATATTCTAAATTTCGCTCCCTTCTTAAAACTCATCTGTTCTCCTGTGCCTTTCCTGGATCTAGCTGACTTCCTTGACTATCTCTCTATCCTGTCCTGCCCTCTGTCTCCTCTCCTTCTTTTTCTTCAAGTAATTGTAACTTTTCTCTTTCTGTTTCTGATTTTTCTGTTTTTATTTATATTGTAAACCGCCCCGATGTAACGGGGGGCGGTATATCAAATGCCCTATAAACAATAAACAATAATAAACAATAAACAAAACGCCTTAAGCGTCTCCGCAATCAGGGTCGGAAGCTCTTCCCTTCTAAACACCCTGACCACTCTACTGCGCTGTTCGTCCTCAGGCAATTCACCCTCTTCAAGCTCCTCCTCCGAGAAGGCCTCCAGCTCTCCCTCCGCTGATGCCCAGTCCTCCCAAGGAGCAGGGGAAGGACCCTCCAGGCTATCCGCCCGACATCTCTTGCGTGGAACCGGTTGTTCCACCGCAACCGCCGGACGCTTCAGACCCTGGGGAAACTGAGGGACCCCTCCTAAGGCCGGCTGTAACAGCGCAAATGCCTGCTGCATCAGCGTAAAAAATCTCGGCGGAATGTCAGCCGCAGAGCCGGGCGGACTCGCTGATACCTGAGGAACCACCACCTCCCCCTCCGCGGGACCTGGGAGCTGTGCCCCTGACGCGTCCAGAGAAGGGGGAATGCTAGAAGACGCCCCTGCATGATCCCTGCTCGTGCCCTCAAGGGGACTCTCCATAAGGGCTGCCTCACGGGTGCAGGGCTTGCAGACCCCCGCTTCCAGTAATTTGCTGCGCCGCGTGCCACACACGAGGCAGCGCGGCTTTGGGGACATAATCACCACACAGCCAAAACTAACCCAAGGCTAGGAAGACCGCTGCCAAGTTTTGCCGGGCTCTGCCTAGACAGATATCAGCAATGGTATCCCTTATGAGATAATCTAGATAATATTCGCGTTTTTTTTTTTTTTAAGCTTAAAAGCAGTAACCACAGCCTGTAGGCTCCAGGGCGCCGAAGCAACCCTGTCCCAAGCTGCCGAACCGCAGAAGAAGGACCGTACCGGACCAAGTCCAAAATCGCTAAGCCCGAAAGGCAGCCCGCGGTGTAAGAAAATGGCCACCGCTCCGATCTTCGTTTCCCGCCCGAAATCGGGCGGTCGGCCTGCTCCTGCACAGAACGCTCTCACGTCTGCCCACCTCACACACACAACCGCGGACCCAGACAGGACTCACCTCCAAGGACCACGATCCAAACAAAACGGAGAGGGGGGGGGTGCTCCCCGCACGCCGGAGCTCAGCCGGACTGCGGCTTCAGCTACCGGCGGCAACGGACTGCCACGCTGTTATCACTGGGCCTACAACCTGCTCCTCACCCGTAACCGCGGGTTCGGGAGCAGGGAGGCAAAGGCAGGGTGCTTGGCTGTATCCTCCTCTACTGCTCGTTTAAACGATGGGCAATAGAAAAAGAAATCAACAAAAAAACAAAAAACAGGAACGGAGGAAAGGAGGGGAGGGAGGGGGTACGAAAGGCAAGGAAGGGAGCCGGCAGACTTCCAGCCGCAGCACCACCTGCAATAGAAAGGAAAACCCCTATTAACCAATTAAGGAAAAAACAAAAGAAAAGAAAAGAACTATGCTAGTCTGCTTATTTGTGCTGAGAGAGCCTAGAGCTCTGAAGCCTCTTCAGCTGCTTGGAGACTGACATACTGACGGTGAAGGGGCGGTCCTACTGCATATATAAGCTGAGATCATCAAAATAATGACAGGTGTCAGTCTCCAAAGCTGCTAGAGGGGATTCAAGACTCACTGGTTCCGGGACTGGACTAGAGGGACGTAAAGGAAGTCAACCTTTCCACCAAAATCAGGGAGTCCCACAAGGATCCTCCCTTTCAGCCCTCCTGTTTAACATTTACATGCAGCCAATTTGCAAGATCATCCGATCCTTCAATGTGGACTGCATGTTATACGCTGATGATGTCCTGCTGTACATACCCTTCTCTACGGAACATCTAGACCTCTCTCCACTGACGAGCTGTTTCAACGCAATTTCTGACTGGCTTTTCTCCCAAAACCTCCGAATACAGCATAAGAAAACGGAAGTACTCTTCATTACGAGGAACCCTAACTTCACACCACCACAATTCCTTAAAGTAAAAGATGCAGAATTACATTCTAAACCATCAATACGCTACCTCGGAGTCACCTTGGATCAACGCCTGGACATGAAAGCCCACATAGCGAATACAGTCAGGGCAGTATACTATAAGATCCGATCACTTAGGCATCTACGATCCATGCTTGAACCGAATGACTTCAGGACTATATACCAGGCGTTGATCATACCTCATTTTGACTACGCCAATGCCATCCTTCAAGGCCTGCCCCTATCCACCTTACACCCTCTGCAGCTCGCCATGAACGCTGCCGCAAGGGTCATCCACGGAGCCTCCAGAAGTGACCACGTTACACCTCTGCTGATACAACTACATTGGCTACCTATCCAGGCTAGAATAGTGTTCAAGACTCTGTTACTCACTTTTAAAGCTCTTCACAAGCTCTCCCCGGAATCAATAACTGCCCTCATCCACATCACATCTCCTAACAGAGCGAGGAGATCCGCAGCGACAAACACCCTAAAAGTACCGAAAGCATTAACAGTTTGCACAGCATCTACAGCCAATAGGGCGTTTAGCATCAGCGCACCAAGATGCTGGAACGCATTACCTCCAGATATCCGGGCTATTGAAAGCCTCACACAATTCAGGAAAGCCCTCAAATACCATCTTTTCAATAAGTATCTCATAGAACCAACTCACTGAGATAGAGAGTCAATCCGCTAAGGAAATATATGGTTTCCCAACAACATGCCATGAAAGTTTCTCTAACAACAACATGCCATGAAAGTTTCTCTAACTCTTAGTGGTTCATTTGTATCTACTGAATCCCTACCATATGACTCTATGTAACAATATTTGTAAATAGTTTACCACTGTTATCCAAGATTATGTAGCAAATGTTGTAAATAGTTACCCCTGTTATCCAAGTTTCTTACCCTGTTATCTGTAAACTCATACATGTTATCTGTAAACTCATACATGTTATCTGTACTGAGCATTTTTGTTCCATGTAAACCGCGCTGATGCTGAATAGTGCGGTATAGAAGAGACCGTAAATAAATAAATAAATAAATATAAATATCCATTAAGAGGAAATGTATCTGCAAAAGGAGAAGAAGGGAATTGAATTCTACCATCAAGTTCCTAAGTCTTTATAAACCATAAACAAGATATTCTTATATTTTAATTGGCCTTCTTTTAAAAAACAAACACAAACAAAAAACAGAGCTGAAGGAATCTTCAAAAAAGTACTTTCAGCTATACGTCAAACTTAAAAACTCTACGAGGACACCGACCTCGACGCATGTCAGCTAAGTAAGCTAAATATATATAAATGGCGTTTTAGACCGTCATGAAATTATAGCCATTAATGCTTTCAAAAGAGGATCATTATGCTTTAATTATCAAAGCCAAAGATTGCATCTGCAAATGTCATACCATACTGAAACGGCACAGGTTTCTACTGCTGCCAATGCAGTCGGCATACCACTCCCGCTCGGAAGTCTTTCTTAAGGAACCTTATCAAACCATCGCACCCTTGTTTAAGACCGTCATGAAGTTATAGCCATTAATGTTTTCAAGAGAAGATGATTATGCTTTAATTATCAAAGCCAAAGATTACATCTGCAAATTTCATACCATACTGAAACGGTAAAAGTTTCTACTGCTGCCAAAGCCGGCGGTAGTCGGCATACCGCTCCCGCTAGGAGGTCTTTCTTAAAGAACCTTATCAAATCAAAAAACATTTCATTTCAACATTAATTAATGATTTAGTAATGGTCTATCAACAATCCATCTGGCTATGTAAAAAGAAACACTTACTACTTTTGCATCTTCCACACCATGCGACTTCCACAAAATCGAAACTCCAAAAAAACGCCGGCACATGCGTACTCACTTAGGGATGTGTTTAAAGCAAACTAGTACTGACGTGTACAGTTTACGTAACAACTTAAACGTCCCACTACTAGTAACTTAAAGATACATGTTTCTTTAAAAAAGGGGGGGGGGAGACAATGACATTATATTAGAAGCTAAACCATGCGTACTTAAAATTCCCTTCTCCTTTTGCAGATACATTTCCTCTTAATGGGTATTTATATTGACTTTTTAGCCCCTTTTATAATTTTATATTTCTGATAGATAATAGAAAGTGAGGTGCCCTGTTATAATCGGACACATATATAATTTAATTATTCTTATGGTTTTTAGTGCATACGTTGGTCTATTACTGAGTTTCCAATTAGCTGCATAGTGTATAGGATTGGGTTCCTATTTCACACGCATTGGAAAATAATAAACCAAAGGTAAATATTTATGAATTCAACTTTTTTGAAATCTAATGCACTTGGGAATATAAAATTATGGTTCTTTGGGTGTACTCCACTGATACACTTTTTTTTTAGTACAGTTGGTCCTTATTTATGTGCGCTTGTCCTCTATTTTATCTTAATGGTCTTTTATCTTAATGGTTAATTATTTAAATGTTTTTAATCTATACATGTTCTCTTCCTCTCCCTATAAGGTGTAGCATTAGTTATATTTTCAAGAATTAAAGCAGGTATGTGTCACTTAACTTCAAATGTTTTATTCTTACTTTAAAATTATTCAAGATTTTTATGTGTTATGTATAATGATATTTATGGTTTTATATAGTTTTCTGCATACACAACTGATTTTTAATTTTAATTATACACTTTGTTTTTACATGTGTTTTATCTTTTAATGTATGTTTATTTATTTATATATTGGATATCATTCTAAGGCTGATGTATTTTTATGGATTTATTATGGTGTCATTAATATGTATATTTATGTATTTTTAGCTTTTAAATCCACTATTAGCCCCTGAAGAAGGCAGCAAAACACGGCCTGTGTCGGGCCAGTGGCTTTTGTTTCTTAATAAAAACCGCTTTTCCCTCCTGAGTTATCCACGTTTCTGTTTTTGCCCCTCTCGTACAATGGACAGTGTCCAGTTTTCTGATGTTATTTGTTGCCATCTGCTGGCAAAATGGTATAACCTTTCTGGAATGGTGAGGGGTTCTGGACCTTTCAGAGGCAGAAAGACTAAGTTCTTTAGGAAAGAGTCAAAGCCCCTGAGGAGGCTGAGCTTGTGGAGCCGATTGCATTCTTGTAACTTGTGGCTTCCGCTGCTGTCTGTTCTGTTGCTGCCCCTTTTGGGGAACATGAACTGGGCGGTGAGCATGATGGGTGTAAGATGGGTTAAACCTCTTTTTCTTGTTGAAAAGGGGTTTCTTGGTTGACTTTTTCTTTGCTGGGTTGGCTGTAGACTGACAGTCTGTTCAAGGTAGTATTTTCAGATTCAATCTGATTGGCCTTGTCTTGCCAATCCTTGCCAACGAGATTTTCTCCTATGCAAGGGATGTTTCCCAGTTTATCTTGCACCCATTGTTCTAAGTCTGATGCCTGAAGCCAGGCAATATAACGTGCACCGATTGAAATAACAGAAATTCTGCTAATACATTCAAAGCAATCAAAGGTTGCATGGTTCACAAACTTAGAGACATCCTGGGCGTGTTTGACCAGAGTAAGAAAATCCCCTCTTTTGTCCTCAGGAAGAAGAGGGCTCATGAGCTCGAAGTCTCCTGTAACTTCTTTGAGGAACATTCCCATATAGAGGATGTAAGAGCTGATCCTGGCTGCCAACATGGAGGATTGGAAGCATCGATGCCCAAAGGCATCGAGCGTCCTCAACTCACGGCCCGGAGGATTGGAGGAATGCGTTTTAGCACTCTTAATCCTATGCATTGCCGATTCCACTACCATTGAATGGTGTGGTAACTGAGTCTTTTGAAAACCAGGACAGCTTGGAACTCAGTACATGGTATCGAGTCGTCGGGAGTGTGGAGACACCGCTAAAGGGGTTTCCCACATTCTTAGCATAAGATCCTGCAAGATCCTATGAATGGGCAGGGTAGCTGCCTCTTTAGGAGCCTTAGAGTATTGAATAATTTCTAATTCTTCTGCTCTGGGTTCCTTTTCTGGAGTCACCATGATTGCAAGACCGAGCTACATCATGTATGAAATCCTGGAAGGACATGTCTTCTGGAGGAGACATTCTGTATTGAGGAGAAGGAGATGGATCCTCCGGAAGGATTGCTCTAGTACCGGCAGAGTCATTGGAATCGGAGGATTCGAAATATCTCTGTGCCGGGTGTTCCTGCAATGCTCGGCATCGGTACCGCTCGAAGTTGGTACTAGGGTGTCTCGGTACCGGCCCCTCGATACCTGAGATAGACTCAAGGCTCGGCATGGGGGGAAGCATACCTGCCAAGGCAGGTGCACTTGGTACCAGCATCAATGTTGGTACCGATACCTGTGGAACCATCTGTAGCGGTCTTAGCGGTACCGAAGCTGCTAAGAGAGCCGCTAGACTACGTTCGATAGAGAGGTTTCTATGATCCATCGCTCCTGCTGATGCCTGGGTGTCGGTACCGGTGGAAGTGGCAACAACCCCAGAACATGGCACCAGTAGTTCGGCAGAGGTTAAAGCCTCTGGAACATTCTGGAGCCCCGTTAATGCTTTGGAGACCGAGGTCTCCCGCCGGGGCTGTTTTGCAGGTGAACTTTCCTCGAGGGCAACGTCAGTGGCATCTCGATACTTAGGAGATCTACCCTTTGAGGACCGGCCAGTCTTAGAAGACTTAGGTTTAGTTACCTGAGATCCATGAGAGGAAGATGAAGCCCTGGAAGACGTCGATGCAATGGACATCGTATCAGCAGCAAAAAGGGTACTGAGTTTTGCATCTCTATTCTAAAGGCCCCTCTTGGTCATCTTTCTGCAGGAGCGACACTCCGATGGAGAATAGTCAGGAACTAAACATTTAAGACACCATTCATGGGTGTCGGTGACGGATATGGTACCGCCACATTTAGAACATTTCTTAAAACCACTAGCTGATTTTTCCATGTTTGAATAAAAAATGGGCCTAGTGCCCAAAATGGTGTCTAACCCCGAGAGGGGGAAGGCTCCTAAAGAAAGGATTTTTAGAAGCTAGATTTTTTTTGTTTTTTTTTTAAAAGAAAAGAGTCGAGTGAAGGCAGACGCGACCACAAAAAAACAAAAGAAGAATTTTTCTGCGGTGACAGGGTATACCTGGGGGCTTCTCCTGGAAAGAAAGGAGGAGGTATCTGAGCCAGGTGGAGGAGGTAGACCTCCCTGACCACCTGGAGTGCCCAGGAATCGGTGGTGATGGCTAGCCACCTGTGAGCAAACAGGATCAGATGTTTTCCTGTGGGCTGCTGTCCTCTTTGGGGTAGAGAGGTTATGCCCAAGGAGTCATAAATTCCCCCCTGGCTTGCCAGAGCCGATGCCTGGGGCTTGGGAGTCTTCTGCTTATGAGGACTTTGCCCATGTCCCTTGGCCTGCTGACCCTGCTGGGAAGTTGGGGAAGCTGGAGAGGCCTGAAAAGGTGGGTAGTTTTTGTAAGCAGCCCCTTTCCTCGGGTAAAAGGGCTTTTTACCAGAGCCGTTCTGTGAGGAAGGGGCAGCGGTCTTTTTGGAGAGCCTGGTCTTTGTCATGAACTCGATCTCCAACTTGGCAGCCTTTTCCTTCATGGATTTGCCAAAGAGGTTCTCCCCTTGACACAGGACATCGACCTATTTGTCCTGAGCCTATTGCTTGAGGTCAGAAGACTGCAGCCAAGCCTGGCGTTGGGCCCCATAGCCTGCTGCCACTATTCGAGTCGCCGACTGAAGCCATAATAGGCCGTCCTAGACATGAATTTAGAGCACTCAGGCGGCTTTGGCCAGGTTCTTGAACTGCTGCAGGGGTTCCTCAGAGAGACCAGCTGAGAACCCGGTGAGTTCTTTCGCTAGGTCTCTCAGGTACGTGCCATGTACAGCTGGTAGGCCTGGATCCGGCCGATGAGCATCGAGCCCTGGTAGCACTATCGGCCGAGGGCATTCAAGGTGCGGGTCTCCCTACCTGGGGGCACTGAGGAGTGAGTCTTTTGGGTCTTCAGCCGACGCATGGCCAACTCCATGTCTAGTGACTCTTTGTCCTCGGTCTTCCATTCCAGTAGTCGGTCGAAGACTCGAGGAAAGGCTGGCTCGCAGGCTCTGGGCCCAAGCCCTGCCTGCATCCCTCTGAGGCTCTGCAGCTGATGCCATGTGCGCTAGCCGGGGAAGACCGCGGTCCCATTGAACGGGACTCGGATCGAGACCTCGGCTGAGGTTCTGCTCGGCCTCCAGGGATGTCCTCGACATCGAGGGCCTGGTGGTCTGGGCGGAGGAACCGGTAGTACTGCTTTCTATTATGCGGACGATATTGTTCTTCTTCATCACACATCCCCCTCCTGCCCTGATATTACTCCGCTCAACTCTTGCTTATCTACTGTTGCTGACTGGCTGACCCAAAACTGTCTTCACCTCAACCTCACCAAAACTGCTGCAATCTGGTTTCCGCATGGTAATCCCTCCCCTTCACTGGCCCCTTCTCTCTCTGGCACTCCTATATCTCGTGTCCACGTTCCGTTACCTAGGTATGCCCTTTGACGCCGATCTCTCTTTCCATGTCTCTCATATCACTAAGACTTCCTTCTTCTTCCTTCGTCAGATCCGTTCACTTCGTCCTTTCCTCTCCCCTTCCGCCTTTACAACGTTACTCCTATCACTTGTTATATCGCGTGTTGACTTCTCTAACTCTGTTCTTATTGGTCTTTCTAAATCTCAACTCCACCGCCTCCAGAGGATTCAAAACACCGCTGCTCGCTTAGTCACTCACTCCTCCCCATATGACCATATCACTCCTCTCCTTCTTAGTCTTCACTGGTTACCTGTTGCCTACCGTGCACAGTACAAACTACTCACTCTTGTTCATAGAGCTCTTCACACTACCACCCCGCAATACCTGGCAGACCTCATCCATTTCCACAAGCCTAGGCACACCCCCCGCTCCTTTCATCTCAACCGCCTCACACTTCCCCCTCCTGCCCGCACCCATCTCCAGTCCACTCGTTCCTCTGCTTTCTTCTTTAATGGCCCCGCCCTCTGGAATTCCCTTCCTACCTCCCTCCGTTTGGAACCCCATCACCCTTCCTTCAAACGTGACTTAGAGACTCATCTCTTCTCCCTTACCTTCAACCTTCCCACCCCTTTTGTATGAACTCCTTTTCTTGGTCTACAACTTTTCTTTTCCCTAATCTTTCTTCTGTCCTTTGAAATATTGTAATTTCTTTTCAATTTTTCTGGCCTAGTGCCTCACTTTGTTAATTTGCATATTGTACACCGCTCTGACTAACATAGAAGGGCGGTTAATCAAGTAAATAAACAAACAAACGCTCGCTGCTGGTCCATGAAGGCAGACAGGCTGCGCTCCAGGGCCGCCATTCTGGTTTTGAGTCCAGAAGATTCTGCAGCCATCAGCGGGAGCACAGAGAAACTCGGGCCCTGCACCTGTCCCCCAAGGGGGAGTCCTCAACGAGGATAGGTTCTGGCATCTGAGGCTGATCTTCGGTCGATTCCTTCCGGGCAACCTTGGTGGCCGCTCCTGCTCCAATCCCTTGGATGAGCATCTTTTGTGAGACCTGGCTAGGAGTTTACCCAACCTGTCAGAACCATCCAGGGAAGCTGCCTTCAAGGTTTTCTTGTTGTGTTCCCTCGAGGGAGACTCCCTTTCTGAACAGCCGTGGCGTCAACCGGGGTCTGCAAGGGTGCCACGGGATTCCATGGCTTCAGAGGGGACCTTGGCCTTTAGAGACACTGGGGACTCCGGGAAAAACGTATTGTGCTGCTGCTGATGGTTCAAGGGCCTTTGTAGACATCATTTTGCAAAGACCGCATGCCATAGGGTCATGGTCCGAGCGTAGGCAGCAGTCGTGTGTATTGGTAAGGTGCATGATCTTGGCACACCGATCACACTTCTTGAACCCACTTGTAGCCAAAGAGGAAAAAAATACCCCAGTGAGGTCGAAGACCCAGAGTGGCACCAGTTGGAAAAAAGGCATGAATATGCCAAGAAGGAAAAAATATATGGACCAGAGACTCAATGCTGGGGCAGTGGGCATGGGTGGCGAGAAGAGTACCTGTGCACAACCGGAGAGAGTATGAAACTCATGTTGAGAAAAAAAAAACCTTTTTTCTGGGGGAAACCAAACAGACGTCTGAAGGGCTCCACGGAAACAAGGAGACTGAGCAAGATGGCACCTTGAGCGGGAAGGGCACCACCATGCGTGGTGGCATCTCCTAAAGGCTTTCTTTGAAAGCTGGGGAGATGCCAACGGAGCCCTCGTAGAAGCATTGACGTCATCCATATGTGAGGACTGACTTCCTGCTTGTTCCTAGAGAACAGTACAGTATAGGGGGTGAAATACTTCTGTCCACAAAAGTAGAGCAAGATCTAGGGGTGATTATTCCTGATGATCTTAAAGTGGCTAAACTGGTAGATAAGAAGAGGGCGAAAGGCAGAAGGATGCTTGGGTGCAAAGGGAGAAGAATGGCCAGCAGGAAAAAAGAGGGGATATTGCCGCTGTATAAGTCTTTGATGAGACCTAAATTAGAGTATTGCATGTAATTCTGGAGACCATACCTTCAAAAGAATGGAATCGGTGCAGAGGGTGGCCACCAAATGGTCAGTGGGTTTTGTCATATGGTGACAAACAAGGTCTCAAATGTATATTTTGGAAGAAAGGCGGGATAGAGGAGATATAATAGAGATGCTTAAATACCTTCATGGCATAAATGCACATGAGGAGAGCCTCTTTCAAATGAAAGAAAGCTCTGCAAAGAGGGGGCATAGGGTGATAGACTCAGGACTAATTTGCAGAAAGACCAGAAATAGTAGTAGATGCATGGAATAGTCTCCCAGTGGAGCTAGTAGAGACGGGGACTGTACGAATTCAAGAAAGCATAGAATGAATATAGATGATCACTAAAGGAAAAAAAGGGACTGTAAAGCTTAGCAGTTGGTATGGAAGGGCAGACTGGATATGCTGTATGGTATTTATCTGCGGTCATGTTTCTATGTTTCTGGCAAGATGCATTATTCTCGCCATGTCCAGCACTTGCAGGTGCCACTGCCATATTAGATGCTACCACCAGTTCTCTGACTTGCTTCGCTGATAACCAAAGTCCTTGAGATCTGACGCTTTTCATCGAGTGGCCATTCCCCAATCACTTCAGAGAAGTTTAGGCACCACATCAATTATCTGGGTCAGTTAATGCTATATTTGAGACTGCTAACTATAGCAGTGTGACTTTTTGACAGAGCTCTTCTCTCAGCTGACCATTCAGTTGGATGATGTCACTTCCTCTCCTCACCTCCTGATCCTACTACTACTACTACTTATAATTTGTAAAGCACTGGTTTTTATGGTTTTAGGCACTTGATATACCACCCCTTTACTGTGTGTATCAGAGCGGTTTACATATATATTTTAACAGGCACTATTTATTCCCTCGTCCCCGAAGGGCTCATAATCTAAGCGTACCTGAGGCAATGGAGGGTTAAGTGGCTTGCCCCATGGGACTAGAGACCCCAGCATATGCAGCACTGTACATAAAGATGTAAGACACAGTCGCTATTCATCAGAGCTTACAATCTAATCAAGATGAAAAAAACATTGCAAAGCTGGGGACTAGAGTATGGTAAGATACACGCAAGTAGTAACTGAGAAAGCGAGGGGCATCAGGATCCAAAAGCAGCCTCAAAGAGGTGGGTTTTCAGCCTGGATTCGAATACGGCCAGAGGGGGAGCCTGATGAACTGACTCGGGTATTTTATTTCAGGTATATAGAGCAGCAAGGTAGAATGGTCGAAGTCTGGAGTTGGTAGTGGCAGTGTTTCATGCTAGCTGTACCTCTCCCTATGTATCCAAGCATCCTTCTGGCTTTCGCTATCACCTTTTCTACCTATTTGACCATTTTAAGATCATCCAGTACGATCGTCCCCAGATCTTGCTCTTCTTTTGTACACTGAAATACTTCAACCCCCCCCCCCAATACTATACTGCTCTCTCAGGTGACTGTAGACCAGATGCATGACCTAGCATTTTTTAGCATTAAATCTTAGCTACCAAATTCTCAACCATTCTTAGTTTAAAATCTGCTTAAACAAAATCATTTAATAAAAAGCAAAATCAGTTCACTGATATATCATGAAACAATGGTAAGTACTTGGAAGTATGCATTGTTGCCTACCTTCTGAACTGCTGATATGTCTTGTATCTCTGAGCCATTATTCCATCCAGTAGCTTAATAAACTTCTTGAGATTCTTTACTTTACCATCTATATCCTGATAAGTTTCTTTTGCCTCATGATACTGCCTAATTTGTAAGTACAAGGATAAAAGAGAAACAAAAGAAAGAATAAGACATTTTTACAACTTGCATAACAAAGAAGTAGTCCTATTGCATCAAATGCAGACACACAAAACAGAGTAGCAGAACTGTAATTTTTTTTTAAAGTGCTGTCAAGTCAATGCAGGCTCCTGGCAAGTTTCCTTGGCAAGGTATGACCAGAAAGCACAGTTACTTACCTGTAACAGGTGATCTCAGGGAACAGCAGGAATTAGTCTTCACATGTGGGTACGTCGGCGCCGACGGAGCCCGCATGGGAATGCTCCCCAGCATCCAATCAGAAGGCTTTTGGGAGCATCACTCGCGCCTGCGCGGTGACTTCCCGCCTTTCCCACTGCCTCTCCCCAGTTGAGTTTCATAGCTGAGACAGAAGGAGAGGAAGAGGAAAGGAAATAGATAGACAACTTCTAGGGGAGGTGGGAGAGTTGTGAAGACTAATTCCTGCTGTTCCCTGAGATCACCTGTTACAGGTAAGTAACTGTGCTATCTCCGGAACAAGCAGGAATGAGTCTTCACATGTGAGGACTCCCTAGCTGAGGGTGCCAGGGGAGATCCCATAAAATGCGTATCCCTGGACAGGACGGCATTTTCCCAACCTGGATCCCCGGCATCCCCTGAGGGATGGGGGGTAGAAATTGAGAAGAGAAGAGTTGCAGAGGAACAGCAAAAACTAAAGACTACAGGGGAGATGAGTCTTTAGAATGCATGTCAAGTATCATTAAAGTATTTAATGAACTTGTACAATATAGAGCTTACCTACTGGATTGTAGGAAGTAGAACTGCGATGGAGGTACTGGAGACGCAGTAGCGGAATCTTCAAGGGAACTTCACAGCAGTGAGGATGAAGTTCCAATCTGGAATGGGCAGGCGACCCAGGTGTCAACTGGTGCAGGAGAAGAACGGCAGGTCTTCAATGGAAAGCTTTATGTGAAAAAGCTGAGAACTCTTTTAGGTACAGAGTCATTAACCTTGAGGACTAAAAGTAGAAGACTGACCGATCTGGAATTAGCCCAGTCCGGAAGGGAAGAGAGGGTATGGAAAAAAAACCCTTTTCCCAGGGAGAACAGGAGTGTACTCCTGAATACTGAAGAAGTACACTGTCTTTCCTAGCTGGTAAGAGATAGGAAGACATTGAGTTTGATACCTCATAGATAGGGAGGTGTATAACAAAAATAGAAGCTGTTGACTTCACAGCAATAATTGTGAGCATAACCGGTCCCAGTTACCGAGCCATATGATAATAGGCAAGTGGACTGTCTGGACCCCTTAAGAAAGTAAAAACGTTAGTACCGACAGTTGGGGGGATAGTAGGTAATACACAGAGTGCTATGAACATCTCCCAATATGCGCATATATATATATATATATATATATAGGGAGTTACATACATAGCTATACAGATGTGAGTATATCTGTCTATACAAGTGTGATATATATATCTATATATAGAACGTAGATATATATATATCTAGATATAGATGGGCATGGCTAATGCCCACCCAGGATACTAAAACATGTATGCATAGGACACATACATACATGAATATAATACTGAGAATCCAGGCCTGCAACTGAGCCACAGAAGAACGTCCACATGGGGAAAGTGACGTGAAAAGATTCAGCTAATAATAGGGGTGAAAACCACCCGAAGAGTATAGAGAATCTATTTCTGTGGTGCAGGGATGCAGATCATTGGGATTAGCAGTATGGTTGCGTGAAGAACAGAGGATAATATCAGTCTGGTAAGAGCACGTCAGGAGTACTTTAGGCTTCTGATGTGTCCCCAGGACATTCACGCAGAAAAAACTTGTCTTCTGTACCACAATGGGAGACAAGAGGGTATAATTATCTATATAGCCATGGAGTGACTATATAAGCTTCTTCTATTATATGGAAGACCCTCAGAGACAAAGTCCAATGCCCTATGGCAAGGGCCCATAGTGGGAAGCTTCTCTGAAGATTGCAGAGAGCACTGTGCAGGAGAAGTATGAGATAAAACTGACAGGAGTCAGACACGTCGCCACATCCTAGATAAGGACATGGCTAGAAGAAGATAACCTGCAGTGAGTGTTAGTACGCAAGATAGGTGAAAGCAGCTTGCAGAAGCATTAAAGTACTCACTGGAACTCCTGCACGCACAGCAACTGAACAAAATAGCAGGGGGATTCTCCTGTATGAAACAGGGAGAAAACAGACAAAGGGAGCGGAGATATTCCGGCCCTGTCGGAGGAGTTGTTCAGAACATGCGTTGAAGGATAACAGGAAGTCTACACTGGAAAGAGAGAGAGAGAGATGTTTCAGTATGGTACCCGCTCAAGCCGGGGAAACCCTGGAAGAGAGGGGGTCGGAGGGACGTACCCCCTAGGGTAAGTCAGTTAAAGGATAGAATGTCCATGTGGGGGCAGAAACTATCATGGGATAGTGGTGATCTCCCTTTACAGAACGAAGAAAGGGAGAATACCATAACCCCTGGACAAAAGCATCCTAACCACTTGTCATACTGAAACGAAACCCCAGTGTAGAGTTGGAAGAATACACTTCTGGTAAGAAGAAGTTAATTGTAGACTGCCGCATACAGGAGCCTATGGCTGCTTGGTATGAGTATCCTGGCGAGAGTCCGGAAACTTCAGACTAGGGCGAGATGTCCCTTGCTTGGGTACATCTGGAGAATGGACAGAAGGAGGATGAAACTTTCTCTTCTTAGGGAAAGAAGGTTTGGTAGGGCATTTCCTACATCCTGGGGAAAAAGAAGGCTTGGGATGGTTTCCAGAGCTAGGAAAGTCAGTGGAGCACTGAGCAACCTGACGTAAAGCCTCGCTATTGAAAAGGTTTTCTCCAGTACACGGAGAATTACCCAGTGTATGTTGTGCCCATCTACTCAAGTCTGAAGCCTGCAGCCAGGCTGTACGACGTACTCCAATGGCAATAGCAGAGGACCTGCTAACAGACTCAAAAGAGTCTAGAGAAGCACGAGAAAGGAACCAAGAGATATTCCTGCTATGATTAAGAAGCAAGGAATAGTCAGAGGCCTTAGGTTCTGACAGAAAAGGAGACAAAAGAGATAACTTCTCTGTGACCTCCCGAAGTGTCACTCATATAAAAAATATATGAAATAATTCTAGAAGCCAACATGGACGTTTGGAAGGTTTGACGCCCAAAGGCATCAAGTGCTTTAGATGCACGACCTGGAGGACAAGAAGAATGCTTCTTCTTGCTGCCGACCTTCCTCATTGCTGATTCCACTACAATGGAATGATGCGGAAGTTGGTGCTTCTGAAACCCCGGAGAGGGGGGCACCTGATACAGAACATGCATGGCTGTAGATGGCGCAGGAACCTTTAAAGGTGACTGCCAAACCCCCAGAAGAAGGTCCTGCAAAGGAGGATGTAAAGGAAGCATTATGGCTGCTTTTTCTGCAGGACCTTGATTAAGAGGAGGACCAGGAATAGGAATGGCAAGAAAGGCTGCCATATCAAGGAGAAAATCCTGAAAAGAAGGATCTCCCAGAGGAGCTATTCCTGGGTAGGCTGAGGCTGAAGGAGCAGCTTGGACACCAGAAGACCTACAGGACTGGTGCACCAAAGGAATCCTGGTAGATGGAGAAGGATACCGACAGTCCCGATTCGAGGCAGCTAGTACTGCATCGTCGGTTCCCGGTATTGATTCCAAGCTAGGCATCGAAAGGATCGATGGCACCGATGGAACCGCAGGAATCGACATCGGCCCCGACCCCGGCCTCGGGGACGGCAATGCCCTTGGAGCAGGCAGCGGAGGTTGCCGAAGCGGTTCCGAGGCAACCAGAGAGCTGTGGTGATTATCCTCGGTACTGCGTAGCCGGAAGGGACATAGATCGGTTCCGAAACGTGTCGGAACCAAGTCCTCTAGGTTGGATATCGATTTGAGGCTGGGCATTGAACCGAGCGAGGTTATCGATGCCCTTCTAGAGGGCCCCGGCGTCGGTGGCGGTGTCGGCGATGCCGATCCCTGAAAACCAATAAGAATCGCATCGATCGGTGCCGCAGGCACCGAGGACCGCCGAAGACGACGCTCGGTGAAGAGGGGAACACTCGACACCGGCGCCGATGTTGGGGTATAGGTACCGCTCAAAGCCGGTACCCCCCCCGAGCATGGCGTACAAAGAGGAAAGGCCTTCTGGGGCGTATCAATCGGCCCCGAGGGTACCCAGGATACCCGACGATGAGCCCCGGTGGAGAGTGAAACCCTCGACACCGGCGCCGGGGTATCGGCGCCGCTCGACGCCGGAACCAACCCCACGGCTGGCTGGGGCAAAGGAAAGCCAGTCTGGGTCGTATCGATCGAAGGCTCCGAGGACCCCAGATGACGATCCCCAGTGACGAGCGGAGCACTCGACACCCGCGTCGATGCCGGGGAATTGGCACCGCCCGAAGCCGGCACCAACCCCACGCATGGCTGGGGTGCAGGAATGCCAGTCTGGGTCAGATCGATCGGCTCCGAAGGTACCGAGGATACCCGGTGACGATCCCTGGTGAAGAGTGGAGCACTCGACACCGACACCGATGCCGACGCCGGGGAAGCGGTACCACTCGAAGCCGGTACCACCCCTGCGCATGGCTGGGATGCAGGAAAGCCAGTCTGGGTCGAATCGGTCGGCCCCGAAGGCACTGAGGACACCAGTGGACGATCCTTGGCGAAGAGTGGAGCACTCGACGCCGGCGCCGGGGAATCGGTACCGCTCGGAGCGGATACCACCCCCGAGCATGGCTCAGGAATGTCCTGTGAGGAGCGAACCCCAGGAACAACCTGAAACCCCGTGGATGCTTTGGAGCCCGAAGACTCCCGCCGGGGTTTTATTGCCAAAGGGAACTCGAGGGGGAGGCCGGAGCCGTCATCATGCTGGGCATGAGACTTACCCCTCAAGACTTGGCTAGTCTTAACAGACTGTTTGTGGGTTACCTGATCCTGGAGAGAAGAGTAAATCGATGTCCTCACCCTTAGGAGGAAAAACGTCATCGAGGGATACCCGAAAAAGGGAAGGTCTTCTCCCGATACTGAAGCCCGGTGGACCGGGGGAAAAAGGATCAGGGCCCAAACAGGAGAGACACCAGGCATTGGAGTCTAAATAAAAAACTAAGTTTCCACAGTGAAGGCACTTCTTAGGGGAAGAAGGCTCCATGCTGGAAAGGCCCGGTAGGCCTCAGAAGGGACTCGAGGAGAAAAATTTACCTCGAAGTGATTAAAAGAAAGAATAAGGCACGGGTGGTGCCGGTATCGGCGGGAAAACGGCCGCGACCACAAGAAAACAAGAAAAAAAGGATTTTAAAGAAAAATGTTTCTGCGGTGACAGGAGGTACGTCCTGCCGACTCCGCGGAAAAACGAAAACTGGGGAGAGGCAGTGGGAAAGGCGGGAAGTCACCGCGCAGGCGCGAGGGATGCTCCCAAAAGCCTTCTGATTGGATGTTGGGGAGCATTCCCGTGCGGGCTCCGTCGGCGCCGACGTACCCACATGTGAAGACTCATTCCTGCTTGTTCCTGGAGATGTAGATTGCCAGGCCTCTTCTTCTGAGGCAATGGAGGATAAAAGTGACTTGCCAAAGGTCACAAGTGGGAATCAAACCCTGATCACTTGTGTACTAGGCTGTTGCTCTAACCACTAGGCTACTCCTCCACTCCAAAAGACATTTGTACAAATTGCACAAAGAGGTAGTCCCACTACACCAAATGCAGACACAAAATATTGCAGTGGAACTGTAAATAGCTAAGCGATTAAATAATACTCAAATGAACTCTTTCCACTCCGCTGTCCCACCCGGTGGTTCATTTACACTTTCCCATTCCGATTGTTTGTCCCACCCTGTGGGACCTATGAATAACATGCTAATTTATGGCCCAGAATACATGACAGGTTATTGTGGAATGTATATGCCATATTGGTTGTAATTTGGATGGTTTCTTATTAAAATTTATTCCGATTTGGCATGAGTGACAGAGAAAAATTATCCGAATGGAAAAGGTTAACACCGAAAGGCATGAGGTAGGAGGCATAACAATTCAAAAGATAAATGATTCAACAATGGTATACATAAAACTAACTATATAGATCTACATTCATAGATATAAAGAATGCCTAACATGCTTCAGCAAATGCCTGCATCAGAGGCCTTTGCTACAGCAATGCTGAAGTTGTGGCAAATGAACCCATCAGAGATAAGTGATAGGGAGAATACTGGAGAAAGAAGAAACTAGGTAGTAAGACTGAAAAGACCTAAAGAGAAAAAAATAATAAAAAGGAAAACAGGGAAAGAAAAAAAAAGGAAAAACTGGAGAAAGGAGACAGGGGAAACAAGAACAGGAAAAAAAAAGGGGAGAACTTACCCATACAAAGGTCAGAAAAGCTTAAAAGTAAACTAAAATATACACCAAATAGAAAGGTGCCTAAAAAAAAGAAAGAAAGAATGAAATATTATTGAACCAGACAAAGAATGATAAGGTAAAGAATAATTAAAAAGTCATCTTTACCTTATAAAAAGGGGCACCACTCTACTACAAGTTGGGCTACATTCCCAAATAGGCGAGTAAAGTGCTTTGAGCTATGGAAGTCACAAACATAATGTCACCACCCCGTGGTCCCCAGGCGGTTGCCTAGGTCTTGGGAATGGTGAGAGTCTTTATTTATTTGGGAATGCCTATAATTGTAGTTGTGTAATGTGCGACACCGCACCGCCTAGCCCTAGGCGTAATCAGGCAGTTGGTGCGTGCCACATGGGGGTTTTAAAAGTCCTTGGTAGTGCTGAAGCCCTGTATCCTATTGTAGTTGTGGACTGAAGTGACGACAGCCAAGGTTGGGTTTCCAAGTTAAAGAATACTTTATTACTGCATAAGGTATTGCACAAAGTATTGCAAAAGAACAGCACAGGATTTACTCCCCCAACACAAAAGTAGAATGGTAACCTTTTTGTACCAAATAAAAGTTCAAGTGTACAGTCAGTTCTCCTGATTCTTCTCAGGGACACGTAATACAGTTAAATGCTTTTAGGCTTCTTCCAGCTTCAACAATACAACAGCATTTCAGGATGCCAGTAATGCTTTCCAAGTATCAGCTTGTAATAAAGAAATCTTCTAGCTGTTGTATTTCTTTCTAATTTCCATATCTTGTTTAGCAGCTTTAAATAGAAATGGCAATCTCCACAATCTCTTGCCTACTAGTAACAGGCTTCTTGTGTAGGAACACCTCCATACGTTGCCTTTCATTCACAGCTGCAAGTTATGAAACTCTGAGACATTGCACCCAACAGAACGCTGCTGTCTCTGGTGCAACCTTCTAAGAACACTGGTTTAGGCTTCACAGCACTCAATCATAAAACAGGAATAAATTATAGTTCCTTACTCTCTCATACATACTCCACACTCCATTTCAGAATCACTGGTATTGGATAAAGGAGCCCCTAATTCCATTGGTTCTTCCTGGCTCTCTGATATCCCTTTGTCATGTGGAACATACAAGCCTTCAGACTTTAATTCTTTAATTATATTCTGAAGCTGTTTCCATTTAGTTTCTCTCGGTCTTCTAGGCACTTGTAAGGCTTGGTATTTCTCAGCACCTTTTAACAGCTCATAAAAGGGGTTTATTTCTTCCTTGCCTAGGTAGTTGCCTTTGGTTGGGAGGAATATGTCTCTTATGGAACTGCCTTGTGAGATCCCTCAGCACAGCCTGGTCCTCAGGGTATGTTCCTAGCTCTCTGCACGGTAGTTGCCAATTAGCCTTTTGCTGACAAGCAGGTGTGCTATCTTCTGAGCTAGAGCTCTGGTCACGCTGTCTGTATAAGGGAAATGCTTGCAGCTTCTTAATAGGGACTTTCCTATAGCCCAACTTTCCTCTAGTAACTTCAGGTTTCCTTTCAAAGCTTGGTTTAAACTTGTTTCTTCTAGAAAGCACTCTATTATCACTTCCTAGAGACTGGCTTATTTCAGAGCTATCCACTTTACAAGGTTTTAAAGGTTTTGCTCTGACCTGACTTTGGCAACGTCTGTCTCTGGGGAACTCCACTGACTCCAAGTCTGTGTTCAAGGCTTCTGAGTCTGGCTCTGGGTCTCTTTCAGGATTCACTCTCTCTTGGAGCTGAGCTCTGCCTGGGTCTCTTCCTGGACCATCCACAGGAACTCTCCTTTCCCTGGTTCTCTCCTTGGTTCCCCTTTTGCTGCTCGGGAGGTTTCTGTCCTCACTCCCTTCTCTCCTGGAGGTTTCTCTGCTTCTCCTCCCTTCGCCTCTGCCTCCTTCGACTCTGCTTCTGCTGCTGCTCTCTCTACTAACTACTGCTTCCTGGTTATGAGTGCAGAGTGGCCCAATCCAGTCTGACTCCGCCCACCTCCCTGAATGGCTATGTCTCTGGGTTAGCCTAGAGCTAGGGTGTGGTTCTTTCCCTGCTCTTCTTTGCAGAGAAGGTTCATGTGCTGGAATCTTAACCCCTTCCTGTCCTGCATCTCTAAACATCTGAGTTGACAGAAAGTGTTTTAAACCCTTTTTCTTCCGTTTCTGAGCCTCTGCCTTGTCACATAACCCCCCATTTAAGATATTCCGGGCTGGCTGAACAGATCCAGAACAGCCCGGAATCCTTGAAAGGGCATCTGCGTTAAGGTGCAGCTTACCAGGCCTATGCTCTATGTGAAACTCATAGGCTTGCAGGGCCATATACCACCTAGTCAAGCGGGGATTATGGTCCTTCATACTTGACAGCCACTTTAGGGGAGCGTGATCCGTTACCAAAGTGAAACGGCGGCCTGTTAAATAAAATCTAAGGGCCCCTATAGCCCATCGGATGGCCAAGCATTCCCTCTCCACTGTCGAGTATTTTTGTTCTGCCGGCGCTAACTTCCTGCTTAGAAACATTAAGGGGTGCTCCACTCCCCCATGCTTTTGTGACAGGACGGCTCCTAGCCCGGTATCCGACGCGTCGGTCTGTAAAATGAATGTTTTATTAAAGTCCACCCCCTTAAGAATTGGGGCCGCGCACAACTGTTCTTTTAACCTGGCAAAGGCCTCTTCAGCTGTCGGGGTCCACTGCACTAGGTTGGGTGCATTTTTCTTCAACATATTCGTGAGGGGGGTACTTTCACTAGCAAAATGTGGCAGGAATCTCCTATAATACCCAATAAGGCCTAAAAAGCTTCGGATCTGCTTTTTGGTGGAAGGTTGGGGGAAATCCCTTACACTCACTATCTTATCCATGAGTGGTTTCACTACCCCTCGTCCCACTAGATGCCCTAAATATTTTACCTCTTTCCCTCCAAAGAGGCATTTCGCAGGGTTCAAAGTGATTCCTGCCTTTCTCATGTCCTTAAGTACTGCCTGAATCTGAGCTAAATGGAGCTCCCAATTATCACTATGGATAATCACGTCGTCCATATAGGCTAGGGCATATGAACGATGGGGACGTAAGACTATATCGATCAGTCTTTGGCACGTCGCCGCGGCGCCGTGCAGTCCAAAGGGCATGCGGCAAAACTGATATAGACCAAGGGGTGTACTGAAAGCAGTTTTGGGGCGAGATTCCCGAGTGAGGGGAATCTGCCAATACCCCTTGGTGGAGTGGAGGAGTGGCCTAGTGGTTGGGGCAAGGTACTTCAGGCCGGAAGGTCGGGGGTTCAAATCCCACTAGAGGACAGCAACCTTGGGCCAGAAGGACTGAGGTTTCTAGTCACACAGGTGCTCCTTGTGGTCTTGGGCAAGCCACTTAACCCTCCATAGCCCATGTTCCCTGTAAAATAGTTATCTCCAAGTTATGATGCCCTGTTCAATGTAATTTCAGTTTGTTCAGTGTAAACCGCACTGATGCAGAATAGCGCGGTATATAAAAGAATGTAAATAAATAAAATAAAAATATCTAGGGTGGTAAGGTAGGTGGCTTGCCCGAGCTGATCTAACAGCTCCTCTATGCGAGGTAAGGGGTATGTATCAAATTGTGAGATGGAGTTTACTTTCCTAAAATCGATACAAAACCTTATGCTCCCATCAGGTTTGGGGACCATAACCACGGGGCTGTTCCAGGGGCTGACTGACTCTTCAATCACCCCCATCTGGAGCATCTCCTGGACCTGCCTAATCACCTCCTTACGTTTTGCCTCGGGCAGCCTATACGGTCTTTGCCGGATTACCTCTCCAGGCGGGGTCACTATTTCGTGAGCGACCAACCGTGTTTCTCCGGGCATAGGGGTTAATACATCAGGGAAGCTTCCCAACAATCTCAACAGAGCTTGTTGTTGAACCCAGGAAAGCTCTGTCCCTAGCCTAGGAAGAGCTTTGGCCTTACAGTCCTCTAGCTGGGGTCCCAGATCCATCTCTGTTTTCTCCTCCCCTTCAGGGTCTGTCAAGCCTATCAAGACGGCTCGGCCGGTTGACCCAAACCCACGTGAGCCTCTCACGGTGGTGTTCAATTCAGTGACCTCTTCTACGGAGTGAAAACCCACCCTTTCCATAATAAGCTGGGCTATCCTATCTCCTACTGTCACCTTAAACTCCTTCTGGGAAAAGTTAAGGAGTAAAACCTTGATCACTCCCCTAAAATCTGGGTCTATAACACCTGCACCCACATCAATGCTGTCCTTCACAGCTAACCCTGATCGTGGAGCGATTCGACCGTAACAACCTGGCGGAATTTCCAGCTGTATACCGGTCTCTATCAAGGCTCTACCCTGTCGGGGGACTATAGTGTCCTCTGCACTATAGAGGTCGAAACCTGCAGCATTTTCTGTGGCTCTTTTAGGAATCCTTGCATTAGGGGTGACCCTACAACATTTTAAGACGAATATATTTTTCTTACTGGGAGGGTCTTGAATAGGGATTCTCTCCCTAGCTGGCTTCTCTTGAGGCTTCGCAAATAATGGAGCTGGAATCATCCCTAGCCTGGTTTGACTTCTCTGAGGGGTTGTTACCAGTTTTTCCCCATGCTCCCTCCTCTCAGGGTCCTTTTCTACCCTAGGATGTTCAGGGATTTTGGCCACTGCAGTAGCAGCTAAACCTTTAGCTAGGCCCTTTCTAAATTGCGGCCAATCCCTGCCTAACACTATAGGATGGGGCAACCTTGGTACCACCGCTACTGGGATGTCCTTGCTTAAACCCATTCCCTTTACGGTTACTATGTGCCGTGGGTATGCTGTTGCAGCACCATGCACGCATCGAATCTTAATTTTTCCCTCAGGGTGGTTTTCATCACTCCCACTCTGAGATCCTATCTCCTTCCACAGACTTTCAGAGACCATGGACTGGTCGGCGCCTGAATCTAACAAGGCTTCAACCGGGATATTATTGACCGTGACCATCAGCAAGAATCCCTCCCCAACCTCCTTGGACTGGGTGGTGATTAGTGCTAGCCTAGCCCTACAATTCCTCCTGAGGTGTCCCTTCTGACCACAGGCAAAACACTTGCGCTCATTCACACCAGGTCTGAACAAAGGCCTAGATGAAGATTCACCCGCCTGTACTCCTCCCTTCATTCCTGATTCCCTCAAGACTGTACCTTCTGGAACACCTTTCCTCTTCTGACCTAAGGCTTGCGCCTCTAGGAACCGGTCAGCGAGGGCGACGGCATCCTTGGTATTCTGGCAGTCTTGGAGGATTAGGAAGGACTGTACTTCCCGGGGCAGTGCTTCCAAGAATTGTTCAAGTACAATATCATCCATTACTGTGTCCATGCTCTTACCTTGTGGAGATAGTCATTTATATGCCAAAGCTTTTATCCTATGGCATAAGGCCTGTGGTGTCTCGCCTGGGGTTAACCTGCACCCTCTTAAAAGTCGGCGATACACCACGGGAGTTAGGCCTAATCTGTCTCGTATTGCTTCAACGACAGCTCCATAATCGTTGGCAAGATCACTGGGCATCTCCTTGCAGGCCGTAAGAGCCTCTCTCGTTAGGGATGGAGCCAATCGGATAACCCAGTGTTCTTTAGGCCATCCGCTCATGGTTGCAATGCGCTCAAACACTTCGAGATGGTCATCAACATTATCATCCTTAGACCACTGTCCTAATGATAACATTCCCTGACCAAGAACTCCGAGTCCTGTGGCAGTTCCTAACGAACTGGACACAGTCTGTAGCGTCTCCGATGTCCGCTTCTGCTCTTCCATCCAGGATCCTAGCAGGTCTAACACAGGCTGTTGCTGCGCGCGTAGCATCGCGGCCATCCTCTCTTGGGTCTGCACCGACCTTGCCTCCTGCTCCTGGAACCTCTCCGCTACCCAGTTCATCAAGGTTGCGGGCTCCATTTTGATGTACCTGTAGGGAAACAAAAAGAAACACCAAGTGCAGAACCACCACAAAAGCACCTTCCTTTGCTCCCAGCTTAGCTCTACCAAATTACCACCCCCTTGTAGCAGTATCCTAAGATGACCCCTCTTAGCTACGGGTTACCTGCTACAAGTGGAGTGTCTCGCTTGTCAGCAGTGCGGTAGCCTTAGAACCGGAACTCTGGTTCACCTCAGCTGAACTGTAATCTGCAGCACTGGTAAGCTCTTCAGGTACCATTGGTGTCAAAAACTTTCCTTTTTTTTTTTTTTTTTTTCAAAAATTTTCAAAGTGTCCACTCTTCAGAACTTTACTGGTATCGTTGGTCAGTCACTCCTTCTGTGCAAGGCAGCAATTTTTATAATCCGAAACTACGCCAAAAACCTTCCTATGTGACACCGCACCGCCTAGCCCTAGGCGTAATCAGGCAGTTGGTGCGTGCCACATGGGGGTTTTAAAAGTCCTTGGTAGTGCTGAAGCCCTGTATCCTATTGTAGTTGTGGACTGAAGTGACGACAGCCAAGGTTGGGTTTCCAAGTTAAAGAATACTTTATTACTGCATAAGGTATTGCACAAAGTATTGCAAAAGAACAGCACAGGATTTACTCCCCCAACACAAAAGTAGAATGGTAACCTTTTTGTACCAAATAAAAGTTCAAGTGTACAGTCAGTTCTCCTGATTCTTCTCAGGGACACGTAATACAGTTAAATGCTTTTAGGCTTCTTCCAGCTTCAACAATACAACAGCATTTCAGGATGCCAGTAATGCTTTCCAAGTATCAGCTTGTAATAAAGAAATCTTCTAGCTGTTGTATTTCTTTCTAATTTCCATATCTTGTTTAGCAGCTTTAAATAGAAATGGCAATCTCCACAATCTCTTGCCTACTAGTAACAGGCATCTTGTGTAGGAACACCTCCATACGTTGTCTTTCATTCACAGCTGCAAGTTATGAAACTCTGAGACATTGCACCCAACAGAACGCTGCTGTCTCTGGTGCAACCTTCTAAGAACATTGGTTTAGGCTTCACAGCACTCAATCATAAAACAGGAATAAATTATAGTTCCTTACTCTCTCATACATACTCCACACTCCATTTCAGAATCACTGGTATTGGATAAAGGAGCCCCTAATTCCATTGGTTCTTCCTGGCTCTCTGATATCCCTTTGTCATGTGGAACATACAAGCCTTCAGACTTTAATTCTTTAATTATATTCTGAAGCTGTTTCCATTTAGTTTCTCTCGGTCTTCTAGGCACTTGTAAGGCTTGGTATTTTTCTCAGCACCTTTTAACAGCTCATAAAAGGGGTTTATTTCTTCCTTGCCTTGCCTAGGTAGTTGCCTTTGGTTGGGAGGAATATGTCTCTTATGGAACTGCCTTGTGAGATCCCTCAGCACAGCCTGGTCCTCAGGGTCTGTTCCTAGCTCTCTGCACGGTAGTTGCCAATTAGCCTTTTGCTGACAAGCAGGTGTGCTATCTTCTGAGCTAGAGCTCTGGTCACGCTGTCTGTATAAGGGAAATGCTTGCAGCTTCTTAATAGGGACTTTCCTATAGCCCAACTTTCCTCTAGTAACTTCAGGTTTCCTTTCAAAGCTTGGTTTAAACTTGTTTCTTCTAGAAAGCACTCTATTATCACTTCCTAGAGACTGGCTTATTTCAGAGCTATCCACTTTACAAGGTTTTAAAGGTTTTGCTCTGACCTGACTTTGGCAACGTCTGTCTCTGGGGAACTCCACTGACTCCAAGTCTGTGTTCAAGGCTTCTGAGTCTGGCTCTGGGTCTCTTTCAGGATTCACTCTCTCTTGGAGCTGAGCTCTGCCTGGGTCTCTTCCTGGACCATCCACAGGAACTCTCCTTTCCCTGGTTCTCTCCTTGGTTCCCCTTTTGCTGCTCGGGAGGTTTCTGTCCTCACTCCCTTCTCTCCTGGAGGTTTCTCTGCTTCTCCTCCCTTCGCCTCTGCCTCCTTCGACTCTGCTTCTGCTGCTGCTCTCTCTACTAACTACTGCTTCCTGGTTATGAGTGCAGAGTGGCCCAATCCAGTCTGACTCCGCCCACCTCCCTGATTGGCTATGTCTCTGGGTTAGCCTAGAGCTAGGGTGTGGTTCTTTCCCTGCTCTTCTTTGCAGAGAAGGTTCATGTGCTGGAATCTTAACCCCTTCCTGTCCTGCATCTCTAAACATCTGAGTTGACAGAAAGTGTTTTAAACCCTTTTTCTTCTGTTTCTGAGCCTCTGCCTTGTCACAAATGGCAATAAACTTCAGCCGAGCAGAGATATAGGCACACAGGATTTTTATTATTCTCGAGGCCAAAGGAACTCCTTACAAAACAGTTCCAAATATCAAACAAAGATGTGGGTATTTTTCCAGAATAAGGTAACAAAATTAAGTAGCTTTCATATGCAACTTTCCAGCAAACTCAAAACAAAGTATTTCTTCATACAACCAGGAAAACAAGTTTGGAGACAAAAACCTTCTTCTCAAAAATGGCTTTAAAACAAGTACAGCTTTCAGCAGTTCAGCAATACAAAACTCCAACTGCACAATGTTCTTTTTCCTCTCCCAAACCAGGTTTCTCTACCTATCTGGCAGGTTCTATACTTTGCAAGCAGTCTTTCAAAGAAAGGGTTAAGCTTTTAGAATTCTAGCAAAACCTAATTTGCATATTCTCTTCAGCTCGGCGTCTCTGAACACAGCTGCTAGTTTAAGGCTTCACAAAACACTTTAGCCTTTAGCTACTTCAAGGAAACAAGAGAGCATTCCATCTCTATATCAGAAAGCGTAGTTACTCACCTGTAACAGGTGTTCTCCAGGAGCAGCAGGAATCAGTCCTCACATATGGGTGACGTCGGCGCCGACGGAGCCCTCGCGGAGCAATTTTCCCCAGCTTTCAAAGAAAGCCTTTGGGAATTGCAGCGCACATGCGCGGTCCCCTTCCCGCCCAAAGGTGCCATCTTGGCCAGTCTGATGACATAGCGAAAAGACAGCAAAAAAATTGCAAAAACTAAATCAGAAGATTTCAACTCCAAGGGGAGGAGGGAGGGTTGTGAGGACTGATTCCTGCTGCTCCTGGAGAACACCTGTTACAGGTGAGTAACTACGCTTTCTCCAGGACCAAGCAGGAAGTCAGTCCTCACATATGGGACTCCCCAGCTTAAGGCTACCGGAGACCCTAAGCACAAAAATGAGCTCCCTCTAGCTCAGCAGCACAGAAGGAAGGAATCTTCTCTGAGTAATCTCCAACCGGTAGCCCAACATCCGGGATGGAGGGTAGGAGTTGCCTAAACCTCGAAGAGATTACGGAGGACTGCCTGTCCGAAAGCACTGTCCCTGCGGGACTCTCTCTCGAGGCAGTAATGGGCCGCGAAAGTCTGGCTCGAAGACCAAGTAGCGGCCCGGCAGATGTCTGCCAATGGAACAGAGCGGAGGTAAGCCACTGACGCAGCCTTCGCCCGAACCCGATGAGCAGTGACTCGACTCTCCAACGAGAGACCTGCTGCCGCATAAGTCCAAGCGATACAGTCAGCTACCCAGATGGACAGAGTGCGCTTGGAGACAGGGAGCCCCAATTTATTAGGGTCGTAAGACAGGAAGAGCTGAACCGTCTTACGGTGCTCCCGCGTACGATCAAGGTAGAAGTTCAGCGCTCTTCTACAGTCCAGGGTATGCAAGACCCTCTCAGCTCGGCTGGAGTGAGGCCTGGGAAAGAAGGTCGGAAGCACCACCTCCTGATTGATGTGAAAAGGGGAGACCACTTTTGGAAGAAACTTGGGGTGAGTCCGCAGGACTACCCTATTCTTGTAGAACCGAGTGTAGGGAGGATCAGACACCAGGGCCTGCAGCTCACTAACGCGTCTAGCGGAAGTGAGGGCTACCAGAAATAAGGTTTTCCAAGAGAGAAAACGGAGAGGACAGGTAGCCATGGGTTCAGAAGGCGGGCAGGTGATCCGCTGTAAAACCACGTTCAGGTCCCAGTCAGGGGCTGGGGGGCGCAATGGTGGTTTGAGAAGAAGGAGGCCCCGGGAGAACCGAGCCACGAGGGGGTGGCCGGAAAGAGGCCTGCCTTCCACCGGCACATGATGTGCCGAAATAGCACTGAGGTGAACCTTGACCGAGTTGGACTTGAGCCCAAGATTGGAGAGGGAAAGCAAGTACTGCAAGACCACCGACACCGGGCAGGAGAAGGGATCTTGAGAGCGTTGAGCACTCCAGTTGGAAAAGCGACGCCATTTAAGGGATTTGAGCCGATGCATCGCCGATTCCACCACCATGGAATGGTACGGCAGCTGTGCTTTCTGGAAGCCAGGGCTCTTGCGGACTCGATATATGGCATCGACCCGCTTGCTTAATACCGGCGATGACGCCGGGCTCTCCCACATGTGGAAGAGTAGTCATTCCAGTATCGGAGGAACCGGTACAGTAAAGTGCTCCTTCGCAGGAGAGTCATACTGGAGGGCATCGAGCTCCTCGGCTCGAGGCTCCTCCTCGGGATCCGCAGGGAAGGCCAAGGCCTTGGCCATATCCCTTACGAAGTCCGAGAACCGGGCATCCTCCGGGGGGGGCTGCCTCCGAGGCTCGGACTCGGGGGAGTCAGAAGGGACACACCGAGTCCGGAAGGAACCAGGTGACTCATCCACCTCGGATTCCCAGGCCGACTCCTCGGAGGAGGAGTCGAGCGGCTCCGGTCGGGCGGGCACAGACGCCGTCCGCCCTGACGCCGAGGGAGTCGGCGTCGACGACCTCGGCCCCGAACGGGAGGCCGAAGGTGACCTCGACCGAGGATCGACTCGAGCCCGCATGGACTCGAGGATCGGCTCGGTCTCCGGGGTCGACTTAGACGTCGACGTCCCGGCGGTCAGGGCAGACGCGCCAGCGAGGCCAACGATCAATGCCCGCTGCTGGTCCATGAAGGCAGTCAAGCTGCGCTCCAAGGCCGTCAACCTGAGTCCGAACTCAGGAGACCCAGCAGCCCCCGACTCGGGCCCCGACGGCGTCGGGCCCGACGTCGGACCAGTCGGAGGCAAGTCAACGAAGACAACAGCACTTACGTGAGCAGAGGAGTCCAGTTCCAGACGAGGCTGTTTGGACGGCCGCTCCAGCTCCAAAGACTCGGGACGGCTGTCGGGGCTATGCGACCTGGCCCTCGAGGAGCCAGGAGCGTCCGACGCCGCCCTCGCGGGTTTCTTCTTCCGCTGATGTTCCCGGTTAGGGGACCCCCGTTCAGAAGAACTCCGGCGGTGCTCAGAGCCAGATTCTCTGGACACCGAAGCTTCTGACGAGGTCCGGGTACGGCTGGGGTCAGAGAAGATTCTCTCCCGCTGATGCTGCCGACTCCGCAAAGACTTCGCGGACATTTTGCTACAGGGCCCACAGAGCATTTCTTCATGATCGGGGCCCAGGCAACGGAGGCAGCAATCATGTGTGTCGGTAAGAGACATAAGTTTCTTACACTTAACACACTTTTTAAAGCCACTGGCGGCCATCGGGGGAAAAAGGGCCCCTGCGAGGTCGAACGAACGGGCCGCCAGGGAAAAATGAAAAAAGGCGCGAAGATGTCGCGAAGGACAGAAAAAACCGAAAAAGAAGGGGAGGCCTCGCAACGGCGTCGCGAGGCCGGGCGGAAAAAGGACCGGCGTTGAACCGAAGAATTACTGAAAAAAATAAGGAAAAAATCAACTTTTCGGCGGTGACTATTAGACAACGTCTGTAGGGCTCCGCGGAAAAAAGAAGACTGGCCAAGATGGCACCTTTGGGCGGGAAGGGGACCGCGCATTCGCGCTGCAATTCCTAAAGGCTTTCTTTGAAAGCTGGGGAAAATTGCTCCGCGAGGGCTCCGTCGGCGCCGACGTCACCCATATGTGAGGACTGACTTCCTGCTTGGTCCTGGAGAACTAGGTTCCTGTGCCATAGAAGTTTCAAACTCCATGCTCTCAGCTTCTGATTCTATCAGAGAAGCACTGGATTTGAATTCAACATTATCTGGCTGCAAACCTTCTAAGATTCTCAAAACTCTCTTTAAGGCAGACTCTTCTTTTCTCTGTGAAATGCTTTTACCTTCAGACAACTCCTTAACTTTCAAAGGCTTATTAAAAGACTTAGCCACGCTCACCTTATTTTGAGGAAACAAGCTCCTAGCTGACTTCACAGCTGATTGCTCAATCTCCATAAAAACTTCTGGGGAATGTTGTCGGTTACTCACATGGCTTGTGAACTCTCCCGGGCAAGCTTTAAAACCTCTGGCTGGTTTTGCTTTTCTGCATGGAGTTTCTGGCAAGGTTTCTTTCCCTCTCTGAGTGCCTTTCTTAGGTAGTCCTACCGAGCTCCTAGGGCCTCTTCCCCTCCTGGAACTCTCTGACCCATTTACCTCAGCACTGGGCTCAGAACTAGAACTCCTACTTCTCCTTTCTCTCTCAATGGAGGATTCACCGACACTGGAAGTTAGTCTCCCAAAGCACCTTTCTTCAAGGCTGCCTTTCCCTGCAGTGTACCTCGTTCCTGCACTCTGAGCACCTCCCTCTCGGGCAGTCCTTTGCTGGATAGTTTGAGGACCTTTCTGCTGGGCTCTCCAGACACTTCCTTGTCCTGCTCTCTGCACTTCTTCTCGTCCTCCTTGACCTCCTCTCTGTTCAGAGTTCCGGCGTTTATATCTGTAGTTTCTCTTACTGCCTGCTAGCTCCACCCCCAGCTGTCCCTCGTGCACAGGGCTGGTAACTAGGGAGCTAGGGCGTGTCCCTTGACTACCACCTTTCTGTGAGGAGTTTTTTTCTAAGCCAGAAGTTTTAACTCCTGAACTTCTGGTTTTGCTTCCCTTCTCTGGGAAAAACACTTGATTTCTCTCTTCTTTCTTGTGCTCTTTCTCCCCTGCGCCACCACAATAAGCATCATGCCTAATCTAACAACTAGAGAATGAAAACAGAAAGGAATAAAAGCTGCACAAAGAAAGTAATTATGTGAATCAAAGACAATACAAATTGAGAATCCTTCCTATATAAAGTCACTATAAACATAATAAAGCAGACACCAGTGTAAGAAACACTTAAGGATTCATAAGCCTTGTCATCACTGGTCATAATGAAAGGGGAACCCTAGTAAAGCATATTTTAACCAGATGTCCCAACAGACTGCAACTCTACAGAAACATAGTAATGCTTGCACGCCTGTGAGTCTGAGCCCTGCTGTGCAGAACTCACGCTGGTCTTGCAAAACTTGCAAACCAGAAATCAACGAGTTCCTACATGCTGCAGCTAGCATAGTTACTCACCTGTAACAGGTGTTCTCGAGGGACAGCAGGAATCAGTCCTCACTTATGGGTGATGTCAGCACCGACGGAGCCCCATGCGGAGCAAATCCCCAGCTTTCAAAGAAAACCTTTGGGAATTGCTACCACGTATGCGTGGTCCCCTTTCCGCACAAGGGTGCCATCTTGCTCAGTCAGATGACCTAGCTAAAAAGATGGCAAAAACAATGAAATGAAGGACTGCAACTCCAAAGGGAGGAGGGAGGGTAGTGAGGACTGATTCCTGCTGTCCCTGGGGAACACCTGTTACAGGTGAGTAACTACACTTTCTCCAGGAACAAGCAGGAAGTCAGTCCTCACTTATGGGACTCTCCAGCTACAGGCTACCTGGAACCTATAGCCAAAAAAGGCTCCCTCAGGAGAGCTGCAAGCAGCTGCAAGGACAACCCTAACAAGGGAGTGACACTCCGGTAGCCTGAACACAGAGAGGGTCAGAGTGCAGGAGTTGCCTAGATCTCAAAAAAATTTCAGAGTACCGCCTGGCCAAAGGCACTGTCCCATCGGGACTCCCTCTCCAGGCAGTAATGAGCTGCGAAAGTCTGCCCCGAAGACCAGGTGGCAGCCCGGCAGATACCCACCAATGGAACAGAGCGGAAGTGAGCTGCTGAAGCTGCCATGGCCCTGAACCTATGAGCCGTAACCTGGCCCTCCAGCGGGAGGACCCGCTGCCTCATAAGCCCAGGCAATGCAGTCCGCCACCCAGGTGGAAAGCGTATGCTTTGTCACAGCCATCCCAGCTTACTGGGATCATAAGAAACAAAGAGCTGAGAAACTCTCCTGTGACCCTGCATACACTGAATGTAAAAGGACAGGGCCCTCTTACAATCCAGGGTATGGAGGACCACCTCTGCCCGACTGGCATGCAGTCTTGGGAAGAAGGTGGGAATCACCACCTCTTGATTGAGGTGAAAAGGAGAAACCACCTTCGGAAGGAACTTGGGATGCGTCCGGAGCACCACCCTATTCTGGTAAAATCTGGTATAGGGTCTCTGGACTACGAGGGCCTGGAGCTCACTGACCCTGCGGGCAGAGATGAGCGCCACCAAGAACACCACTTTCCAGGAGAGGCAACGAAGATGGCATGTGGCCATCGGTTCAAAGGGAGGCCGGGTTGAGCTGTCCTAAGACATCATTAAGATCCCACTCTGCCGCCGGGGGACGTATCGGAGGCTTTAGCAGAAGTAAGCCTTTCAAGAACCTGGACACCACTGGGTGAGCAGAGAGAGGCCTGTCGTCCACGAGAAAGTGGTTTGCCGCCAGGGCACTGAGGTGCACCCTGGCCCTGCTCCGAGAGATGGAGCAGGTATTGCAGAACCATAGCAACTGGACAGGGGTAGGGATCCACCTTCTGTCCAGTAAACCATATAGAAAATCTGCGCTATTTGAAGGCATATGTCCGTCTAGTAGATGGCTTACGGGAAGCCAGCAAGACCTCCTTGACCTCCCTTGGAAGGAGAAGTGGGGCAAGAGTCATCCTCTCAGCAGCCACGCTGTCAGTGACAGAGAGCAAAGGTTGGGATGTAGGAGAGAGCCCCCCCCTCCTGTCATAGGAGCCATGGGGACGAGCCCAAGGGAATGGGGGCCTCCACTGACAGCTGCAGGAGAAGCGGGAACCACGGTTGCCTGGGCCACCGTGGCGCTATGAGGATGACCAGAGCTCTGTCGCAAAGAATATTGAACAGCGTCCGGGTGACCAGATGGGTCGGTGGAAATGCATACAGAAGTCCTGCCGACCATGAGATCAGAAAGGTATCAGCAGCCACTCTGGCCGGGTACAGGTGCCTTGAGCAAAACCTGGGTAACTGATGGTTGTCTGGACAGGCGAACAAGTCCAGCACTGGGCTCCCCCAGGTTTGAAAGAGCTGGTGAGCCACCTCCCTATCGAGTTGCCACTCGTTTGGTTGGAGGATCCTGCTGAGCCTGTCGGCTAGCCAGTTGTCCTGGCTGGGCAGGTACACCGTTTCAGAAGAATCCCCTGTTGGATTGCAAAGGTGCACAAGCTTAGGGTTTCCTGACATAGGATACGGGACCCGTACCCCCCTGCTTGTTCACATAGAACATGGCCACCTGGTTGTCCATTTGTTCTAGGATAGCGCTGTGGCTCAGGTAGGGTTTGAAGACTGCGAGGTCAAGGCGGATGGTACGCAGCTCCAACAAGTTGATCTACTGTGTGCTCTCCTCTCGGAACCATCCTCCCTGAGTATGGAACCCTTGACAATGAGCTCCCTAACCCAGTAAGGAGACATCTGTGGTGATGGTCCTTGAGTGGGGAGGGGTCTGAAAAGGCATGCCTGCTCCCAGATGATGGGGAGAGCGCCACCATGTTGGGGAGCGCACCAGGGTCCTGGTGACCCTGATCCTGCCCCTGAGATGTCCCGAGGCCTGGGACCACTGATCTTTGAGGCACCACTGTGTAGTTCACATGTGGAGGCGGGCATTTGGGATTACATGGACTGTTGAAGCCATGTGGTCCAGGAGCCACAGGAATTGCCTTGCTGGCACAGAGACTGCGACTTACCTGGTCTGCCAGGGCCATGAGTCACTCTGTCCTGTCTGTGGGCAAAAAGGCCTTCGACTGGATGGTGTCAAGCCTTGCCCCAATGAACTCGAGCTCCTGGGTTGGCTTCAGGTGAGACTTGGGGTAGTTGATTACAAACCCCAAGTGCTGCAGGATCTGGATGGTACGGCCTGTGGCCTGTCGCACTTTGTTGACTGAAGTGCCCCTTATAAGCCAATTGTCCAGATAGGGGAAGACGAAAACTTCTTGATGCTTGATAAAGGCTGCGACCACCGCTAGGCACTTTGTGAATACCCTGGGAGCTGAGGCAAGGCCAAAGGGAAGTACTCTATACTGATAGTGGTTTCCTCCCACCACAAAGTAGAGGTATTGCCTGTGGCTGGGGTGGATCATAATATGTGTGTAGGCATCCTTTAGATCTAAGGAGAATAGCCAGTCTCCCTGGCGGAGGTAAGGCAGCAAGATTCCAAGGGAGAGCATCTTGAACTTCTCCCGTACCAGAAACTTGTTGAGATTGCGCAGGTCTAGGATGGGTCTGAGGCCTCCTGTTTTCTTTGGTACCAGAAAATACATAGAGTAGAAATCTCTGCCCTGAAGGTGGTGGGGCACCGGTTCCACTGCCTGATCAACGAGATGACCTGTCAACTCCTTCAGAAGGTCCTGGTGAAGGGAAAACCTGAAGGGCTCTCTTGGGAAATATTGTGGAGGCACTTGGGCTAAATGTAGAAGGTAGCCCTCCTTGACACCTGTAGTGCCCAAGAATCGGTGGTGATTACTGTCCACCTGTGGGCAAACAAGGCTAGCCGACCTTCTGTGGACTGCCAGGCTCTGGCTGGAAGAGGGGCCATGCTGTGGGAGTCAAAAACACCCACAAGGCTGGGTTGGAGCCGGGGCATGGGGTTTGGTGGCCTTCTGCTTACGTGGGCCATGCCCCTGTCCCTTGGCCTGCTGCCCCTGTTGGGGGAGCTGGGGAGGCCTGATAAGGGGGGTAATTTCGGTAAGCAGCTCCCTTCCTTGGGTAAAAGGGCTTTTTACCTGAACCTTTCTTATGAGAAGGCGTAAAGGTCTTCTTGGAGAGCCATGTCCTCGTCATGTACTCAGTCTCCAACTCTGCGGCCTTGCTGGACATGGGTTTGCCAAAGAGGTTTTTCTCCCCGCCATGGGACATCAACGAACTTGTCCTGAACCCATTGCTCGAGGTCAGATGACTGCAGCCAGGCTTGGCAACATACACCAATGCCCGCCGCGGCTACTCGAGCCACCGACTCGAAACCGTCATAGGCCACCCGAGACAAAAACTTCAAGCACTCACGGATGGCTTTGGACAGGCCCTTGAAGCACAGCAAGGGTTCCTCGGAGAGACCAGCCGAGTACCCAGTGAGTTCCTTCGCCAGGTCCCTCAGGTATGCCTGGATTAGACAGTTCAGCATTGTACCCTAGAAACATTTCCTGCAGAGGGCATCCAAGTTATGGGCCTCCCTGCCGGGGGGCACCAAGGAGTATGTCTTCTGACTCTTCAGCCGACACATGGCCGATTCCACAACCATGGAGTTGTGTGGCAGCTGTGACTTCTGGAATCCAGGGATTCGACGGACCCGATACATCAAGTCGAGTCGTTTGCTGATCACCGGCATCGATGTCGGTATCTCCCACATACGGAGCATGAGTCGTTCCAGGATCAGAGGAACGGGTAACATGAGTGTCTCCCGAGGAGAAGCCTCATACTGGAGGATCTCGAGCTTGTCGGCTCGAGGCTCTTCCTCGGACTCCGTGGGGAAGACCAAGGCCTTGGCCATATCCTGCACAGTCCACGAACCGCATATCCTCCGGTGGGGACATTCTCCGAGGATCGGATACCGAGGAATCAGACGGGACGTCCCTATGCCTCAGGATGTCTGGGGACTCCTCGTCCTCTGTCTCCCAATCTGAGGGCTCTGAGGAGGACTCGAGGGGCTCTGCAGGCATCGAGGGCCCCGGCGCCTTCCGTCCCGACGCCGGCAGGCTCGTCGGCGATGACCTCAGTCGAGGATCGACTTGAGCCCGAAAGGCCTCGAGGATCGGCTCGACCTCCGGGGTCAACTTGGACGTAGAGGGCCTGTTGGTGGGAGCGGAGGAACCGGACATGCCGGACATCAGCGCCCGCTGCTCTGCAATGAAGGCAGTAAAACTACGCTCCAAAGCCGCCATCCTGGACACGAGTGCGGGAGGCTCCACAGCTTCCGGCTCAGGAGCTGACTCGATCAGCCCCAACACCGGCTCCCCCGGGGGGGGGGGGGGGAGTCCTTGACAACAACAGGTTGTACTTGCCTAGACGGGTCTGGGTCTCACCGAGGAACCTTAGCAGGCTGCTCCCTCTCCGACGGCCCAGGCAGGCGTTCAGGACTCTGCGACTGTCCCCGAGAAGGCCCGATGCCAGAGCCATCCAGAGATACCGCCTTCGAAGACTTCTTCTTCCTCTTGTGTTCCTGCGAAGAGGACTCCCTTTCCAAGGAACCTCGACGATGCTTGGGCTCAGAGTGTTCCCCCTGAGACGTCGAGGCCTCAGACGAGGTCCTGGCTCTCGGAGGCACAGGGAACTAAGGAAAAATGTTTTCATGCTGCTGCTGGCGGCTCCTCAGGGCCTTAGAGGACATCCTCTTACATGGGCCACAGTCCGTCGGGTCGTGATCCGGCCCGAGACAACGGAGGAGGCAGTCGTGTATATCGGTGAGGGACATAATTTTTCCGCACTGATCGCACTTCTTAAAACTGCTGGTAGCCATTGGGGGAAAAAAGAACCCCGGCGAAGTCAAAGACCCTGTGGGCTGCCAGCGAGGAAAAGAGGGACAAAAAGGGCGCAAAGGCACCTCAGGGACAAAAAGTCAAAGTGGGAAAAAAGAACCTGGCTCGATACCGGAGCACCGAAGCCGGAGGCAGGAAGGGTACCGGTGTCGACTGGCAAAGAAAAAAAGAAGTAAAGAATCACTTTTTACGGGACATGGAGGAACTACGTCCGAAGGGTTCCACGGAAAAAAGGAGACTGAGCAAGATGGCACCCTTGGGCGGGAAGGGGACCATGAATGCGAGGTAGCAATTCCTAAAGGCTTTCTTTGAAAGATGGGGATTTGCTCCGCATGGGGCTCCATCGGCGCTGATGTCACCCACAAGTGAGGACTGACTTCCTGCTTGTTCCTGGAGAACAGACTCATACAAATTTGCACTATGCAGGAAGGAGGTAGTTCCTACTCAAAACACAGGTTTGAAACATGAAACAAGGTCCTTCCTGTTTCTTGCAAAAACAGAAGTGCCTCATTTCATATTTCAAATCTGCTGGCTGCCGAGGAAGGGAAGCAGCTCAGTGGGGTTGGGAATTAGGAGGAAGGGGCTGGAGATCTCTTCTAGGGTTTGGGAAAAGTGCCCTGTAGGTGGGGCCAGTGCAAGATGAGACACCCCAGGTGAACCTCATCTCTTGTGCCCCACCTTGCTCCCACTCTGGCCCCCACTGCCACTGCCCCTCTCTAGTTAGTGTAGTGGTAGCAAGGGCCTCAAACAGCCCCGCAACACTTACCTTGAAACTCCAGTGCTGAAAGGCTGTTTGACTTCTGTCCCTTCTGATGCCTGATATAGATTTCTTTTTTTGTATGGGGGCTGAAGTGGCTTCTGTTTCCATACAAAAAGGAAGTCAGCATCGGGCATCGGAGAGGGCAGAAGTCAAACAGCTTCACAACACCAAGTTTCAAAGTAAGCGCTGCGGGGCTGTTTGAGGCCCTTGCTGCCACTGCAGGTCCCTGAAAGGAGTGTGGCAGCAATGGGCAGCCCATGGACCAACAGTGCTCTAGGTGGCTGCCTAATAATCACACAGGTCCTGCATGGAGGCTGATGCTGGGACTGGCGAGATAGGGACTGTGGAGTGATGGCTGACAGGTTTGCTGAGGCAGGGATAAGGCCTGGAGAGCCTACCTGGCTTGCTAGAATGGGGGGAGGGGAAGTTGCAGACTGGCTTTCTGGGTAGTCAGGGCTAGCGAGGGGGAGGGGTTGGGGTGTGGCTGTTTGGTAATTGAGATAGGAGTAAGAACTAGAGGGGGTGCTGATTAGCTGGCTAGAGAGGGTGGCTAAGTGGGTCAGGATAAAGACTGGGGGCACCTGAATGGCTAGCTAGGCTGGAGGGTGGCTGGCTGGCCAATTCTGAGAGATGGGGGAAGATGATGGAATAAGGAAGGGAGGTTGGTGGGGAGGAACAAGATACAAGAGAGACTGGATGAAAAGGTGGGAATGCTGGCTGTGCATTTCTGCCAGTGGTCTGCAATGATGCCCAATTTACTAAGTTTTCTTTTCCCTTATATATGGAATAGGAAACAGCCTCAGTGAATGGACCTTAAAGGAGTTGCAACAGATCTCCCTCTCCTGCCCCCAACCCCACTCTTCAACTTCAGTGAAGACAATGGGGCAGGAGGAGAAGGTCCCAGCCACTGGCTTCTAAGTTTTTGAGCTGGCTCCTAAAATCAAAGAAAATTTGTCGAGATCTGAAATATATTAATTGAAGAGAGAATGATGCAACCATTCTAAATACTGGTTAAACCACAGCAAAACATCACAAACTCCCAGACTAAAATTTATATTAAAAACTGGCCATACACCAAATCACTGCTCCTCTAGAAGCATAAAAGTGCTCCATCTGTTTGTCATCAGTTGAAATGGCCAATCCTCCCGGCTCAGCTTCGATGACTGGCAGCTCAGCCTGGAAAGCACCAGCAACAAACTTTATAGATAAAACACAAACAAAGAGTGGGCTTTATATTAAAAATGTTTTAAAACTTTTTCCGGGGGGGGGGGGGCTTAAAAAGGCCACTCTTAGTTTTTGTTTTACAGCTTGATGGGACAGATCCTGGTTATAATATAGCTTCTACCAGGGTTCTCCTTTCATTATGCTCATTTGTAACAAGGCTTATGAACCCTAAACTTGTTTTTTTTATACTAGTAGTAGTCTTTTTATGTTTATAGTGATTTTACATAAGAAGCTTTCTCAATTAGTTTTTCCTTATAGTCTTTGGTTCACATAATTTACTTTCCTTGTGTAGACATGATCCCTTTCTTTTTTCATTCTCTAGTGTTCTATGCGACGTTTGGAGACCATAGCACTTTGCTCACCTATTTGAGAGTAAGATCCTGTTTGTAGCAGAGTGGTGCCTCATTTTATAAGGTAAAGATATACTTTAGTTATTTTTTTTACCAGTTTACCTTATCCTTTACTTCTGGTTCATTTGTATATGATTTGTTTCTCTTTTCTTTGTTTTAAGGCACTATTTTATTTGGCCTTTTTTTTTTAATTTAGTTTTAGGCTTCTCTGACCTTTGTATGGTTTAGTCCTGCCCCCCCCCCCCCCTTTCCTGTTTTTCTTCTTTCTCCAGGTTTTCATTTTTTCCCTTTGTCCTTATAAGCTTTATTACCTGGTTTCTTTTTTTCTCCTAGGTGGTAGAAGAAACCTATTTTCAGTGGGTGTGTTGGTCACAACTTCGACATTGTTTTATCAAAGGCTTCCGCTGCAGGCATATGGGCATGATTCACATTTATGTATGAATGTAGACCATTGTTGTATCAATACAAAACTGGTGAATTGTTTAAATCCTTGTACCTCATACATGTAGGTGTTAATTTATTTGAGTTTCATTATTTTATTTGCTTGGCTATTTACAGTTCCACTGCTTTATTTTATGTTTTTGTACAAATGGCACTGGAATACCTTAAATGACAAACGACATTCTTTACGTGAAATCTGCACGTCTATATAGTGTACAAGAAATTTTGAGTTAAAAAAAATCTGAAATAATAAAAGTAGAGATGGAGTGCAATGCTCATAGTATTGCAAAGACAAAGCATTATGAGCTCCTGAGTTAGGATTCCTGGAGTTGATACTTAAAAAGGCACCTATGTGGCCAACATCATGTGTTGGTTATATAAGAACTTTCATTTTAATTTACCAGCATGGGCAATGAAAATTTTTGGCCAAATGCATGGCCTTGCATTTTTTAGCATTACATCTTAGCTGCCTAATCTTCAACACTCTTAGGGGTATGTTTACTAAAGAGCATTAAGGGCGCCTCGGAGATCGTTAAGGGTGTTTTCATGCGCTAAAGTCCAGGGCGGGGAGTAGGTGTTCCAGCAGTAAGGGCATATGGCTCCAATTATCGGGCACTAACAGGACACTGGGCGGTAAAGTGCCAAGAACGCACTTTAATGCACAAAAATGGTAGTCACTTTAATGCAAGATAAGGGAGCCCTTGTGAAAATCACATTTTAGGTGATGGATGGAAGGAAAGGTAAGAGCTGATGGACATGTCAAATCCATATGTATCCTACGTGTTAGTCAGTAAATGGGATGATAATGTGGGAAGCATTTGTATTGTATCAGTGAAGGGTGCTCACGTAATCTACTGTAATATCAGTGTGTCCCAACACTATTCAACTAACCCCCGCACTCTACTATATAACAAGATTAGAATAAAGAGTGTGTGTAGAGTAACTGAAACCTTATTTTTATGTCAGAAGCTTTTGCCTTGAGAGAATTCTCCCTCTTGAAGCTTAACTTCCCTTTTAATCAAGACTGCGGTATATAGCCGCTAGTGAATAATCGTGAAATGGTGGCACACAGACAGTGCTACATCACAATAACCTTCTAATAAAAGTACTTCCAAAGAGTTCTATAGGAACATGCAGTTATTATCGAACACAGTACTGCGTTTAGAGCCAAGTCGTTTCAATCTGGCCCTGCCTCAACGCTTAGTATTACTGCAGATATAATGGATTTTCCGTACTTATCCATATGAAGGCGTCCTTCAGAAACATTTTCTCTCATGAAAACGCCTTCCTTCATTCAGTCCAACTTCCTGACCAAATGGCAATTCCCCGAAGATGTTTAAAGGACCCCCAAACCAATCACCAACTCATGTGTCACAGCAAGCTGGCCCAATCCTGTTCCAGATTCAATCCCTTTGGTTCTAATGACGACAAACAAAAGATCCAGGGTTGTTCAAGCAGATTATTAAGTGGAGAATTTTGGATCATGTCCCGGAAAGCCCGAGAGGGGGTGATAGGGAACAGCGGCTCCAACTGCTTAACAATCCTGGATCTTTCGTTTGTCGTCATTAGAACCGAAGAGATTGAATCTGGAACAGGATTGGGCCAGCTTGCTGTGACGCATGAGGGAGGACGAGGAGAACAAGGAAGAGACAGAAGAACAACGACGACAGCACACGAGAGGGAAAACAGGAGGAGACACAGCTGGAGAAGTGGAGGTGAAGCAATCAGAGCTGAAGGGGAGAAGAGAAACCTTCAAACCCCAGTGCCGGATAGAAAGGTTCAGAGAGTTCAGAGGTGGGAGCCCAGGACTCAGTCCAAGAGTCTACAAAGCCTAGCCTGGAACAGGGAACCGGGGCAGAGCTCCAGGGAGGAACTCCAACAAGGGAACCAAAGACTGCTTCCCCATAGCTGGAGAGAGATTGCTGAACAGAGCCAGAGAGGAGTCTCCACAACCTCAGGTACCTGTAATCCCTATCACATAGAGCTGTGCTCAAAGGAGACACAGAACCCCTTAGGGAGGAGTTACCCTAAGACGAATGATAGTAGCTTGAAGCAAAACAATGCAGTTCAGGAGTTGGAGGAAATGCAAGTGGACTGTAATGAAAATGATTCATTATCATCTGTACGTTGTGTTTAGCTGATGACATTGAATCCCTTTGCTAGTGTATATTGGAGAGCTGAGGGAAGACAAAGGAAAAGAGAATATTTTTCTTTGTTGAAGGAAGCTGCTATGTTTTTCTTTATCTGTTAAGCAGTTGCACTTTTGAGTAAAGAGTGTGAAGCTCAGCCAGCATATTTGTGTAAATAACCTTGAGCGAACAACTGAAAAATTATCCTGATGCAACCTGCATAGAACCTTTTGTTTGGGGAATAAATTGCCATCTTTGCCTTTACCACTGGTTTCACGACTATTTCTTCTTAGAAGGCAAAAGAACTACCACTCCCAGCAGTCTTAGCTGGAGCAAAAATAGTTTATCCCACCTTCTATAAGGAGAACATAATGGCAACCCTAACCCTCTTAGCCTGAGGCGGAGGGCTAGGGCATGACAGTACTGAAAATCCATTATATCTGCAGTAATACATGACTGTACATGATGGGCATATGCTGATGGATGGGCTGAGGGCTGTATGGCAGTGTGGCGGTAGATGAGTGTGGTATGGTCGTGCTGCCCCAATGTACCTGATGTGATCACACAAATGCAGTTGTAGCATGTGTGAAAAAATAGTAGCTGTGCCACAGGGAAGTTCCAATATCAGCTACTTGAGTGTGACAGCTATCTCAGCTTTTCTAACCACCATACAATCTTCCTGACACATGTGCATATAATAACTGGACAAGTGTCCCTCATATTAGTCATATGGAGTAAGTAAGGACGTGTGATGATCTCTGCAGGTGGCCATCCCAGGAGTGGGATGTGCCTGCATGTACGTGATGGAGCCAAAGATGTTCAGTCACAGTTATGATGAAATATTCCAATCATGTACAACTCAAGTGTCATACATCTGAAGGGTGAACATGTCTGATCCTTTGCAATGGGCTACAACAGAGCCAATAAAGTCATACCGTCAGATGGGCATGATTGCAATGTGCATGTTTGCAGACCCAATGTGCTATCATAGCACATAAAAAAGAATATCAATATATATCCTCCAGTCAATGCTGTAAGAATATCAATGTATATCCTCCAGTCAATGCTGTTTCTGGCAATATACTAAAATGAGTTTCCCACAGTCACAAAGAGAACAAGTGCGAATCAAACCCTGGTCTGTTTACTGAGTCAGTGCTCTAACCATTAGGATAAACCTCCACACCTTTCCCCACAGCAGTGTCTAGAATCAAAGAGACTGCAGGTCCCTGCCTGCAATAACCGAAACTCAGGACATGAAGCAATGTGGCTGGCACAGTGTGAGACAGTGGTAAACCACTTAGGGCCTGCCTATAGCGGCGCACTTGCAGTACGTACTGCACTGGACACTCAGTATTGTAGCTGCATAACAGACATAGCTGCAGAATACATCTCTCATCCAAAGGTCAAGCTACATGTGAGGGCAAAATGCTCGTCCCTCCACTGTACCTCTAACGCCAAACAGTCGTACACAGAGGTCCACTGGGATGCAGTGTTGCACTAACCTCTGAGGCAGCACATGTGCAGGGTGTGCAGTCCCTTGTGACCTGCTGTACACTACAAGATAAGTGTACGTGCAAATGCACCTAACTCAAACCACATTCATGATGCATGAGGCCCAATGCGGACCATCCTGCCCTCTTCGAGGGGCCATGAACACTTCTTCCATCATCATAGAAGACATGCAGGTATTGGGCAATGCTTTAGTGATCACAGTCTCCACTATGGCTGCAACTGGGGCTCTGGGTGCCGGTATTGGTTAGCCCCTCCATTATCTATGATGCACCTCACAATCTGAGCAGATATATGCAACTTCTGCCACGGGGCAGTTTATCCAAATGGGTTAGTTTTGCGCATACCATGACAGGCGTGAACCTCACTTCTAAGCCAGGACATGGGAAGTATGATCTCAGTCTCTCAAATTTACTGCTAAGGCTTGGCGTAATACTTGCATCCTGCCAAAGAGAGCCTCCTGCAGGAGTTCGTAAGATGTAACATGTATGGGTAGTTTGTCAAGATGTGCTTGGAAATTCTTCTTTATCAAGCCGGTGGCACCCAATACAATGGGAAATATTTCTGTATCTTTCTGCCACATTTTCGTGGTCTCTGACTGCATTTCCTGATCTTCTACCTCTCCACGCGATTCACAGAGTCGTCGCTTGGAACTGACACCTCTATTATCAATGCCGTTCTGGTGTTTTTCTCCTTAACTACTATATCCGGCTTTTGCTGGGGTAGTTTCTTCTAATGGGTTAGTTTTGCGCATACCATGGCAGTCATGAAACTCACTTCTAAGCCAGGGTATGTGGAATATGATCTTAATCTCTCAAATTTACTGCTAATGCTCGGCGTAATACTTGCATCGTGCCAAAGAGAGCCTCCTGCTAGAGTTCATAAGATGTAATATGTATGGGTAGTTTATCAAGATGTGCTTGGAAATTCTTCTTTAGCAGGCCTTTGGCTCCCAGTACAATGGGAAATATTTCTGTATCTTTCTGCCACATTTTCTTGGTCTCTGACTGCATTTTTTGATACTTCAAGATCTTCTCCCTCTCCACACAATTCACAGAATAATCACTCGGTACCGACACTTCTATTATCAATGCCGTTCTGCTGTTGTTCTCCTTTACCACTATGTCAGGTTTTCTGACATCCAGTTTCTTATCCGTCAGAATGGGAATGTCCCAGGTGATCATAACCTCTTCATTCTCTGTTATTCTCTTAGGGTCATGATCCCAGTGCTTTTCAGGGACAGTGATATTGTAGTGTTTACAGAGTTTCCAGTGGAGGAGGCGTGCTACTTTGTTGTGCCTTTCTGTATAGAAATTTTCTGCCATCAGAACTTCACAGCCTGCTGAGTCACTGTTTCCAGCTCTTTCTTACAGAATTGGCATATATCTGTTGTACCAGTTTTTTCAATACACACCGAAAACCATCTCATTCGCAATCCGCTGTCCTGGGCTGCAACTATCAATCTTTCATCCTTCGGTTTCAGTCTACCTTTCCTCAACCATTCATGTGTCCGTTCTTGATCGACAAAAGGTTCTTGGAGTAACACTGTATTTTCCACTGTATTTGTGCATTTGCCACTTGTTTTTTTTCGCCTGCTGATCTTATTCTTTGAAGAGTTTTTTCTCTTGTTTTGCAAATTCTGCTACTTTCTTGCTCATGCACACCTGTGGATTCTCGCTCATTCCTTTTAATCGGCGGAACCCTTGACCAAGTTTGATGATGGAGACAGATTCTAGACATTTACTTTCATAGTTCAGCACTTTTTGTGTATTTGGATCTGATGATGCTGTCAGATAGGCTTGGAAGCCTATGATAGTAGCTCTGTAGGTGTAGTCAATTTTTATAAGTCCTAGCCCTCCTTCAGCTCTAGGATGTACAATCTTGGCATACACTGATTTTTGTAAATTACTTTATGAGCATGGAGGAGTTTTCTTGTTCGCACATCCAGTTTTTCAAGCTCTTTATGAGGCCAATCCACAATCCCAAAATTATAGGAGAGTACAGGAATTGCCAGCTGTTGATGGCTTGTATCTTATTTTGTGATGTTAAAGCACTTTTCAATAACAGTTTTAATCGCCTGTAATATTCTTTACTGATCTTCTCTCTCAATAGTTTCTGCTCGAGTGTCATTCCTTCCTCTATTCTGAGATACTTATATACACCTTCCTGTTCAAGGTTCTTGATGTCACAGCTCTCAGCAAGAGAGATGTTTTTGATTTTGCTCAATTTTCCTCTGAAAAAAGTTGCCTTAGCACATCTGTCAAGGCCAAAAGTCATCCTGATGTCGTCAGAAAAGCTTTTCACCACACGAAGCTGCTCTGCTAACTGTTGGTCGCTGGAACTGTAGAGTTTCAGATCATCTACAAATAGCAGATGGGAAGTTGCTTCTGGGTTGGTACAGTCTTTAGAATTTAGGTTAAATCCATACCCCAAAGAGTTGATGACAGCACTCATTGGTTAAGCGCCAAACAAAACAGAAGTGGCGACAGGGACTTTATTTGAAATATTCCTCGCTGGATCTTAATGTTAGGAATGATGTACCGACCATCCTCATATCTCAAAAAGAGTGTGGATTGCCACATGTTCATAGTAAACTTAATATACTCTATCAAACCAGAATTTATTTTCTACATTTCAAGGCAATGTATTATCCAAGAGTGTGGGATGCTGTCAAAAGCTCTCTTATAATCAATCCATGCTATACTGAGATTTCTGGCTTTCTTAGAACTGGCCATAATGGCCTTATTCAGCATCAACTGGTCTTTGGTTCCATATGCTCCTCTCTTATTGCCTTTTTGCTCTATCGCCATGATGTTGTTGAGCTCAATGTGATTGTATATTTTGTCTGCATCTATCGCAGTAAACAGCATATAGATTGTAGGTAAGCAGGTTATTGGTCTATAATTTTTAGGAATGTTAGTCGGGTCTCCCTTCGGAAGGAGAAACGCACTTCCTGAAGTAAGCCATTGCGGTGTTAAATCTGGTCGCTCGAACAATTGATTTTTGCAGTTCTCCAGGTCTTGGTGGAGTGATGTTAATTGTTTGAGCCAAAGGTTGGTTACTCCATCTGGGCCAGGGCTCTTCCACTTTGGAGCTCATTTTAACTTGCTTTCCAGCTCTTCCTTTGTTACTACAGGCCATTCCATAGGTTTGATGCTTATTTTTTCTAAATGCTTCTGTATGCTGGGTAACCAGTTTGCTTTGTAATTGTGCCATATAGAGTCCTCATATAGCTTTCTCCAGAACGTTTCAGTTTTGGTTGGAGGTGCTTTTACCATATTAATACTCTTCACCAATTCCCTGTAGAATTGTTTTGGGTTGTCCCTAAATATTTTATTCTGATATCTTTCTTTCATGTTTTCTTCATGTCTTCAAAGTTTTTGCGCTTCTGCCGCTATTTTCAATTTATTGTTGGAACATATCAATTTCAGGTGGTCTTCTGTTAATGCAGCATGCTTCAGCTTGATATTTTGGATCTTCCTTAATATCTTTGATGATCTTAATCCTTTTAGTTACCCATCCAGCAGGGATACCTCTGCATGCAGTGATTGCATTTTTCGTTCGATGCGCTTTTTTTCCAAGGAGGAACTGTTATTCTCTTTTTCTTCAGGTCTTGCACTCTAGATGGTAGTATACTTGCGGTAATAATTTCCGCTGCACAATATTGTATTCGATTAATTCCGGTGATGTCAATAAATGGTCATTTTATATGGATATGGCCTTGTTCATCTTAATTATCATACTTCTAGCCTTAGATGTTAAATTTAGCTTGGGTAATCTTCCACTTGCTTGGGACCCAGCATATTTATCTCTTTCCATATGGACTAGAAGTTCTATCTTGAATTCCTCTATCTCTGTTTTTTTCTCTTCCCTTTCTTCGTCCTCCTTTGCTTCCTCCAATTCAGTTAACTTGTTGACCCTTTCTTTATTCAGCTCACTCTCCTGCATTTCCAAATCTCTCAACTACATCTCCCTCTCAACCTCTTTTTCCTTTTCTGTGTCTTTCTTTCTTTTGTTACTTTCACCTAGGTCTCCTTCTCCCTGTACTTCTTTGTCCACAGAATCTCTTAGTTGCTTCAAGATGTTATCATTCACATACTTCTTTTCTTTGATCTTCAAAATTAAAGATCTTAAATTTGCATCTGCTACTTTTTGCAGTTTTTCTAATGGCAAATTTCCTCTTTCTTCCAGCTTTTGGCTGACTCTCTGTGTATACCCTCTCGATTTACATACAGGGTTTGTAGCATAAATATAGCAGTACATTATCTCCTCTTTATGCAGAATTCCACTTAACTGTAGTCAGTCCTCTTAACCTTTTCATAAATTTCTGTGGTTTATCTCCTGCCACAGTGGGTCCATGAACAGGCTCACCATGGCCTTTATCTGTGGCAGGGATGTTATCTGCTTCTGCAGCACTTGCACTATCGCAACCACCATCATTAGCCCTAGTGCTTAAGCTACGGGTGGGCACCTTTTTATCCTGGGCAACGTGCGGCCAGTATGTATTTTCCTTCTTCGTTCCTTACATACTTTAATTGTAGTGTCGCCTTGCTGAGATTTGGTATAGATGTAATACAACGGGGTCACCACGTGAAGGTACTCAGCAAGACTTGAGGAGGGAACTTTATCCCCTCCCCCTAAGAGATCAATTCAACAACTGCTACACATCCCTTTGACCCCGCAATTACTGAACACCCCTTTGCCCATCTGGAGAATGCAGCGATCCATCACATCAGCTCTGTAATATGCAGGGACAATGTGTGCTTCCTACATATGACAACTACCACATGCGCAAATGACCTTTTTCAGCAGTCACCCTAAACGTGAGGAAGGGCACACATCACCTGCTCCCCAGAGCAAGCACTGCAATAAATGGACGCTCCAGGTCCTGAAGCAAATCTATTGCACTGCTAGCATACTGTAGGTATTGCTTGCATCATGTGATGGTAGTAATTTGGTATTCTGTATAATTGCAGCATGTAAGAGGGGCATGTCTTATCTGGCTCCTGTGTCCTGCTCTTGTTGGCCAGGAACACTCCTATAACATCTCCTGTCATTCCCTAAGGTTGCAGCAGCTATTTCCAAGGAAACTGAATGGAGCAAGTGTTGTCTAGGCAGGAAGGGGGGGGGATGCTGACACCAACCAGCAGGGCCTGCCAAGACCAGAGTCATCAGCAGGTTACCAATAGCCCAAGAAGAACTGCTAGCCTCTAAGTCAGAGAATTCTAATCAACAAGATCAATCACAGGCAACTTGCATATGTTGGGCAACACTGGGCTGTGTCAGCCACTCACAAACCATCTGTGTCAAGTCTGCTAGTCATAGTAACATAGTATAAGATGGCAAATAAAGACCAGTATGGTCCATCCAGTCTGCCCAGCAAGATGACAAGAGTAGGTGCACCTGCCGCTCTGTGCAGGTCACCCCTCCCCATGCCTTTGTTTAGGGGTGTACCCACCACTCTGCATAGGTCAACCCCCTATTTGTTCAGATATAAGAGATAGTTATGTTTATTTTGATTTTATCCTGTTGCTATAAAGGGATCCACTATGTCTGTCCCATGTCATTTTGAATTCTGTCACTATATTTGTCCCCACCACTTCCATCCAAGCATCAACCACCCTTTCAGTGAAAATGTATTTCCTGACATTGCTTTTCAGTTTACCCCCTTGCAGCTTCATGTTATGCCCTCTAGTTTTACAGCTACCCCATCTTTGGAAGAGGTTTGTTTGTTCATTAATACTTTTCAAGTATTTAAAGGTCTGAATCATACCTCCCCTGTCCCTCCTCTCAAGAGCGTACATATTTAGGTCTTCGAGTCTGTTCTCACAAGTCTTCTGAAGCAGGCTCCAAATCATTTTGGTCACCTTCCTCTGAACCGCTTCCAGTCTTTTTATATCCTTTGCGAGATATGGTCTCCAAAACTGAACACAATATTCCAAGTGAGGCCTCACCAGCGACTTGTACAGTGGATTAGTACCTCCTCCTTTCTGCTGGTAATTCATCTCTGTATGTCGCCCAGCATCCTTCTGGCTTTTGCCACCACCTTGTCACAGTTTCGTCACCTTGAGATCGGCAGAAACAATCACTCCGAGGTCCTTCTCCTGGTCTGTGCACACCAATCTTTCACCCCCTATCATATACAATTCCCTTGGATTTCTGCTTCCCGAGTGCATGACACTGCATGTCTTCACATTAAATCTTAACTGCCAAGCATTAGACCATTCTTTCAGCTTTTGTAGATCTTTCCTCATGTTCTCCACTCCCTCAGGGAAGTCCACTCTGTTGCAAATTTTGGTGTCATCTGCAAAAAGAGACTTTTCCATTCAGTCCTTCAGCAATATCACTCACAAATATATTGAACAGTACCGGTCCCAGGATCGAACCCTGGGGCACACTGCTAATCACCTTCCTTTCATCTGAGTAAGTTCCGTTTACAGTCACCTTCTGTCATCTATCAGTCAACCAATTTCTGATCGAGTTGACCACCTTGGGACCCATCCCCAAGCTGTTAAGTTTATTAATAAGTCTCCTATGAGGAACAGTATCAAAGACTTTGCTGAAATCTAGGCAGATCACATCCATCGCATGCCCTTGATCTAGTTCTCTGGTCATCCAGTCAAAAAACTCAGTCATCACCCTCTGCATGTATACATAGCCACCATGAAGACATGGGCTTTGTACAAACAGCATGTATATCCAGCAGGCTAGCTAGTGACTGGACTGCAATAAAGACACAGCACTTATATCACTGCAGCTTGACCCTATATAGCACCATGTGGATACATAGCCATGACATGGACACAGTCCAGTCAGAGTGAGGGTGGCCTCTCAGCATGAACAGATGCGTGCACCCAGGCCATGCCCATGGTTTACCCACATCAAAATGGCTCAGCCATTTACCAAACCTTCAACTCATCTACATCCTGTGCAAACCACTCTGTTTTAGACAATACCCAGAAGTCCCTGCTCCTCATTTTGCACTCTTATTTTGAACTTAGGGACAGCTCATGCAATGAAAAGCACAGTGGAAAGTGGGCCAGCGACAGGCTGCGAGCGCATGTTGGCCCACAGTGGCTTTTGTCTGTCATACACCCAAATACGGTGTCCCCATCCACAGCTTTTGGCAGCGAGCATTGAACATAGTACTGTGCTTATATTCTCCTGTGTCATGTTAGCCATGGACACTGCAAAACTGGCCAGTGCAGCACATGCACTCTACCATGTTGCAGGAGTGGTGCCCCCCCCCCTCCAAGAGCATGTGGAAGCATGGCAGGTTGGACATGGGGTTAGATATATTGGCATAGTTGCTGGCTACACATACGCCACCATTCCCTGCCTCTTTGTACTCTAACATCCTTATAACTGTCACACTCAGGGGTATGAATACTAAACTGCGGTAATGTCATTCGCGTTAGGTTCCGCGGTAAAGGTACAGATAGCCATATAAAGGCGTGGGCGGTGCATCGTTACAACAAGCCGTATCAGCTAACGCATGTTACAAACTAACACGCGCTACAAGGCGCCTTGTAAGGTGACGTATAAGTAAGGTGCCTTATAAGGTGCCCTATAAGATGCCTTGTTAGGTGCCTCATAAGGCGCTTTTGTAAGGTGCCCTATACAGTAGGGCTCCTTAGGCTATGCACCATATTAGGCACTCCTGGACAGGGCACCTTAGAGGGCACCCTGGGTTACGGAACCATAGGTTACGGTGGCCTAACAAGGTTATGGTGCCCTAGGTTAGTGTGGCCTAAGGGCTGCAAGGTACTGCAGGATGACATGCATGACCTGTGAGGAACAGAAACAGATGTAGCCCTAACACTAGATAGAGCACTCAGGAAAGGCAATGAACAGGTGAGTGAAGGAGGGAGAGCTGGGAGCCACTGGACCTGCCATATCTGTGGGCTGCCAGTACTGATGACAAACATGGTGGGGGCAACTGTACCACAGCACAGGGTGTTGGCAATATTAAAGTACTGGAAAGACAGTTGGTGGCAGACGATGGGAATACGTGTCCCCCAGTGGAGGCGGAGGTGGCAGGATAGTTACAATGATGGGTGGACAGAGGAGTGGTGGTGCCATGCAGATCAGGCACAGGCGAGGCAAGCATGAAGAAGCGCAATGCAGGAAAGGGTAGCAGTGCATGACATGGGGTGACAGCCTGCACTCTACACAGCTGACAGACACAGATAGACGGACCGAGGGAATGTTGGCAATTGTTGCGAGGGTATTATAGGCTGGCAGCACAAATCTGCAAAAATATGACTGTTACAGGCATGCACACTATTTGAGTAGGACAGGCATGAGAGGAGGGAACAATGAGGAATTGAACCCATGAACACTGCCAGAATGGCATTATATTAACCAGTAGGCTATACCTCCATGGTGTATGTCACAGCGATGGCTGCAGGAGGACTGCAGGTCACCGCACAAACTGTCTGCTCTGAGTGCCAGGATAGGGTAACCCCACCAGTATCCATGATGCAATGCACATGCTGAATAGCTGTCTACAGCTGATCAGCAAATGGTGTCTGCACCTCTTTGGTACCTCAGCTTGGAAAGACGAACTGACAGTGCGTGATACTGGCACAGAGTAGCTACAGACCATGCCATTGTGCAGGTTCTGTGTTCTCCCTGAGGGATAGGATGGGTGCCCAGCACTAGGTCCGCAGTACATATGGTGCTAGAGATAGGCCCTGCTGTACATCCCCATCACTGCCAGTGTGACAGGTGTTCCTTGCAGTGCAGCTGAAGGTAATTCGGTATCCATCTGTATCTTGCAGTCACATGCGGCCCTCTGGGACCAGACACCACCCAGATTAGTGTGTACCCCGTGTTAGGGTCTGGCTGACATGGGCACCTGTTATCAGGGCAGAGGGATTTCCAAACTTGCATGAGGTTCGTGTAGCAGTGCCTTGCTAGTTCAAAGTGGTATACGCTACATACCCCAAAGGGCTCACATCACCCTTTTTGTAGGTAAGGAACAGGTGCCCCAGACCCTGTGAAGCAACCTCCATCCTGCCGGTATGCGACAGTCCTCCAGGGTTGGTGGGCTAGAGCCATACCTGTGGTTGGGGCAGTGGAAGACCAGCAGCAAAGATGGGGTTAGCTCTGGAAAACCCCAACTGCTTCACACCACTTTCTACCAGTCACCAGCAGAGAGCACAGTCAGACTGCACCGTATAGGTGTTCTGACCATGCACAGTCTAACTGAAGACAGTCCACTAGCCAGTCCATAGTGAATGCTCACAGAGGAACTATGTGCACCAAGCAGGCATCTCAGTGATTGTGGCCCCAGCACTGGGGACACAACAGGATCACTGGAGGCAGATAATATAGAGCGCTATGTGGGAACCTAGACATGCCATGGTCACTGCTCGGTCAGAGTGAGTGCCTTCCAGCATGCCATGCTGTGACCACCCTGTCCATGCAGGCAGTGGTTGGGCACTACAGTGTCCCAGGCATTGCCCCACACCCTGTGAAGATGCATCCTGGCCAATCCGCCCTGTCCGGGCCATACCCACAACACTTTGCTCCTCATTATGCACATATTCAGGCTAACGCTGGTAACACTGGGACATTGTGGGCCCGGTGAGGTGTGGGCAGACACAAAACAATGGACAGACATACACACACAGACTCCTATTGCAGCATTGTGCACAGATAGGGGTGGTTGGCAACTTTGCCCGCCACACTGGTCCTGATCACAGTGCCGACATTGCTAAACTGTGCAGGAGGTAGAAGTAGTGCCCTGGTGATAACTGCAGCTCAATGCTGGGGCCAACAGCCTGATTCTCCATGCATCTTTGTATTGTGGAGCCAGTGTGAGTGGGTGTTTGTACCCCTGTTCGCCGCTGCTTTGGGCTTTGCACATGTTGCTGTTGCATCTGCATTGTAGGGTAAAACATAGGGACATGCTCTGCAGGAACCACAGCTGGGGCTTGAACCTGTGACCCTCTGCTTCTGGACACACTCACTGGGTATACTGCACCACACTGTTGCCACAGATGCATGGTGGTCCCTGGGGCTACCTGTACCTTTCCTCAGCCAGACCTTTTATGTTGCACTGCACACCACATACTGGTACAGGGCATGGCCTAGGTCCACTGCAGGCAGGTGCCACTGTCCCCTCCAGCATGGGCACACCCCCCCTACCATGCTGACATGGCCATATGCTGTCAGTGCTGGTAGTGCGCAGTCCCAGGCCATCCACTGTGTGGGTAGGTGGTCGCCTAGGGAGCAGGGTCTGGGGCATGGGGCATAGATGAGCATCCTCACATTCCCCCCCCCATCACTGCCTACCAATAGTCTGTTCTTTCCGCTTGGGGAAGGGTTGGCTGGGGGTATGTCAGGTCAGTGCCCTGGCAACTGTTAGCTTGGGTGGACCAGGTAGATGTAGGTGGATTGTGTTTGGACTTTGTCAGCTGCTGTCATGATGATTTCCAGTTTCTATGTTCTTATGTGCCGCCTAGTCCACCCTGTGTCCCTGCTGCCCCCGCTACATGTCCCGCCTGTAGCCTCCTATGCCCCACTTGCACCATCGCCATAGTGGCCTTTCATACTTGGGCACTATGCTGGTGCTGGACATGGAGCACTACTATCACGTTTCTTGGGCTCCCTGTCTATGCTATACATTGCTGACACTTAAATGGTTTCTTTCTCCTGCAAATGTGCGGCAGGTTTTCATTCGCGGTAGGATTCAGCCCTTCAGTTCAGCGCGTGTCAATGGACAGTTTATGGGCACTGACCTCCCAACATGACACTGCTGTGCAGCTCCCATATTGCCTGCTGGTTTGACTGGAGTGAGCAGGGGGGGACACCTATGTGTGTGTTGCAACTCTCACCTCTGTCTGAGCCTCTAGGCCTCAGGACGCAACAATTTGCACAGGTGAGAGGCCTGATTAATGCCAACTGCCATAACAGCTGTATCTGTGACAACACTGTCAGCCCACTTATGCAGTTGCAAACTATAGGGAATTAGGCTCAAGTGGAGGGCAGGCTTCTGTTAATGTCCATTTCAGTCATTTAGTTGGTGACACTGGAAAGAATCTGTGATTTACCTGTATGCACGTTGCTCTTGTCCTGTGCTGCAGTCGCAGAGTGCAATGCGGGGGGGACGGGGGGGGACGGGACTCTTTGCTCCATGCACAATGTGCACATACAGGCAAATATGGACACAAATATACACTATCTCAACGCTGTCTACTGATCATTGACCAAAGCATTCAGCAGTACACTCCCCGCCCATTGACCTCTACTCCCCGCCCTCTCTCCCCGCCCATTCACCTCTTCCCCCCGCCCTCTCTCCACCCTCTGCGGTGTTTACTGCGGCCAGGGACGTTAACGATCGTTAAGTAACGTTAACGCGCGTTAACATTACATACTGCGCATTAACGTTACCTAACGAGCATTAACGTTACCTAACGCGCTGACTGAAACGTTACTGCAGTTTAGTAAACATACCCCTCAGTGTCCATGGGGAGCGGGTGAGGCTGTCATGTTAACATAGGCTTTGGCCAGCAATGCCACTTACGAAGAGCACATTCTAAACATGTAGAGTACTGTTCCCCCCACCCCAACATTCACCTCCAGGCACTGTTTTCCCATATGGTGGCAGGCGATGCAGAGACCAACATGATATCCTGTGGAACATTTTGGCAGCTGGAATTGTGCATGCACCATTCAGAGGTCAGTGTCCCACAGTCACAATCAGGCAAAGAAGTGCATTTTGACTCTCTTTTGGAGTAATAGATAATGTACTGCTGAATGCTTTGGTCAATGATCAGTAGATAGCGTTGAGATAGTGTATATTTGTGTCCAAATTTGCCTGTATGTGCATATTGTGCATGGAGCAAAGAGTCCCCCCCAGACTGCACTCTGCGACTGCAGCACAGGACAAGAGCAACGTGCATGCAGGTAAATCACAGATTCTTTCCAGTGTCACCAACTAAATGACTGAAATGGACATTCAGAGAGGCCTGCCCTCCATTTGAACCTAGTTCCCTATAGTTTGCAACTGCATAAGTGGGCTGACAGTGTTGTCACAGATACAGCTGTTATGGCAGTTGGCATTAATCAGGCCTCTCACCTGTGCAAATTGTTGCGTCCTGAGGCCTAGAGGCTCAGGCAGAGGTGAGAGTTGCAACACACACATAGGTGTCCCCCCTGCTCACTCCAGTCAAACCAGCAGGCAATATGGGAGCTGCACAGCAGTGTCATGTTGGGAGGTCAGTGTAGGGGAATGTTGTGGGTTGGGCCTTGATGATGGTGTAAACTGGGAATGCATTACAGTGTCACAGCCACAGGTTGCAACTACTTGCTGAAAACTAACCTTCTGCTTGTAAATGGTGTCTCACGTTGTATGTGGAGTTGCTGAATAGCTGATCTGCAGCATGATGTATGCACAGCCATAAAGCCTGGGCATCACATGCATTGCTGCAGCTCACAGTTCTCTGGAGACACACACACACACAATCTCGCTGCCCAAAAGTAGTGCAAATTGGCATTCTTACCAGCCCCCTAGGACTCCTTTAATGCTCACCATTGTCAACGTCTGTTCAGTGGGCAGGCACTATTAGTGCACTCTGAAGTGCTTGGACGCTGTCAACGCCCGCTCAGTGTGCTGATGCTATTGGCATGCTCAGTCATTCAGCTGTTGGTGGTGCAGCTTATCAGTGTGGCAGCTGAGTGTGAGGACTCATGCTAGACGAAATACTGAAGGCTGCAGTTCTGGAGATGTAGAATAAAGTTAGCGCACCTGGACATACCATTCCTGATACACAGGCCAGTCTTGAACCCTTGACTCTTCTCTCATACACACAGTGGCCATGTATTTGGAGCCACAGAGCAGCAGTGTGGGTTCATCAATCCATGGGTATATATGTGGTCATTACCAGGATACACGAGGGCATGTGTAGGGGTATGCCTACGTCTGCTTAAATCTCGGCAGGCTCTATGCCATACTTGTCTGTCAAGGTATGTTAGGCAGGTGTAGAAGGAGGACATCCTGTTATGTCTGTATGTTGCACTGCAGTGATATGCTGCTGGATCAACTGACATTCATGTCTTACATATGGGGTCTGTCCAGCCAAAGGCACAAGCCATGACCTAGCAGAATGATCATATTTTGCAGACCACAATAACTACTTTAGATTCACATGTGACTTAGATGATTGTAACCGAGTACTTATTGATGGCTGGGCCATTGGTTCACGCATGCATTATGGTCATCATTTGGCAGTGTGGTCAATATCCCACTGACATGGGCTGTAATCATATTGAATGGTTTTCTTACCTCAGTGGCATACTTTTCGCTCCACATGCACATATCCACTCAATATGTGCAAGTGGGAGGCATTCTGATCCCAGGGCCAGCTCATCCACTAGGCAACTAATCAGGTGCCAGGGTGCACCAATCATGGTAGACAGCATGCTGGCCAATCCTTCCCTTCCTGCAAGCATGGCACAGCCATTGCTTCAGTGCTGCAGGCAGCCTTATTGCAGTTGCACACATGCAGTTAGTCACAGCAAGCCACTCCTGTCCCCCTCCAGCAGGGGATGTGGGCACATGTGCTACTGCCTTAGACCTCGGAAGGCAGGTATCACCATGTGCTCCGCTGTATCTGCTAACGACATGCTTGTCATGCCATTGACAGTGTCAATTGCAACGCTGCACCTGACATGCGGGGCGCGGACAGCATAGTGTTGGTGGCACAACTCCTTTTTGACTATGGCAGTACAGTATGTATTTGTGCTGCCACAGTCACAGCAGAGTCAAATCAGACATCGCAGATGTACACTCCAGGCAACCACCTTGTCAATCAGCCAGCCCCATTGCATCATTCACGTAACACCTCCTTTGCCAATTTTGCACCAACAACATAGCGCCCTTTATTAAAAGGCACCTTGCTGTTACTGCCAATGGAGCACTATCACTAATTTGAGAACTACAATGGATGGAGCACATTGCATACATTTAAAAAGGCTCTCTCCCCTCAGAAATAGTCCTTACTGTGTGCATTCTGATGGCGTTAAGAGTTCCCAACGATGGGATCTCTAATGCACAGTAACATCAACCGGTGTTAAAGGGGCACATGCTATCCCTGCCCACTTTCCACTTTTTTTTTTACCTTAATGCTAAGGGACCAGCTTCTGCACATTATTCAAGCATTATCGGCATTTTCCATGGCATTAAAGCTCACGGGTGCAGATAAAGCATAGTTACTCACCTGTAACAGGTGATCTCCAGGAACAGCAGGAATTTAGTCTTCACATATGGGTATCGTCGGTACCGACGGAGCCTGCGCGGGAACGCTCCCCAGCGTCTAATTAGAAAGCTTTTGGGAGCATCCCACAGCGCCTGTGTGCTGCCTTCCTGCCTTTTCCAACTGCCTCTCTCCAGTTGAGTTTTAAAGCTGAGACAAAGAGAGAGAGAGGGAAAGAAAAGAAAGAGAGATACAACTCCTAGTGGAGGTGGGTGGGTTGTAAAGACGAAATTCCTGCTGTTCCCGGAGATCGCCTGTTACAGGTGAGTAACTATGCTATCTCCAGGAACAAGCAGGAATGTAGTCTTCACATATGGGGACTCCCTAGCTCCTGATGCCAGGGAGAGATCCCAGAAGTTGTGTGCCCCTGTGAAAGGGCTCCACTTCCCCCCATGGGTCTCTGGCATCCTACCGGGAATGATGGGTTGGAGTTGATTAAGTATGGAACAGGTGCTGTAGAACCAAACAAGGCATCCCGGCAGGAGTCCTTGTCCAAGCATTAGTGAGCTGTGAAGGTATGAACCGAGGCCCAAGTAGCTGCTCGACAGATGTCGTCAATAGACACAGAGTGAAGATGAGACATTGAGGCTGCCATGGCCCTCACATTATGAGCTGTGACATGGCCTTCCAGAGAAAGGTTCTTACTCTGATAGGTAAAGGAAATACATTGTGCAATCCAATTGGACAATGTTCTCTTGGAGACTGGAAGTCCCAAATGAGAAGGATCAAAAGCAACAAAGAGTTGAGAGGACTTTCTATGTTGCTGTGTTCTTTGTAAGTAAAAGGCAAGTGTTCTTTTACAGTCCAAAGTATGAAGATTCCTTTCTGCATTTGAAGCATGAGGCCTTGGAAAAAATACAGGCAGATAAACTGCTTGATTCAAATGAAAAGGTGAGACCACCTTTGGCATAAAGTGTGGATGAGTCCTAAGGACTACCTTATCATGATGGAACCTCGTATAAGGAGGATCAGCAATCAATGCTTGCAATTCACTGATGCGACGTGCTGATGTGATTGCAATGAGAAAGATAACTTTCCAGGAAAGGAATTTCAAGGAGGTAGTAGCTAAAGGTTCAAAAGGCGGCTTCATGAGCTGGCCAAGAACCAGACTCAGGTCCCATGCCACTAGTGGTGGCCTAATGGGAGGCTTAGTTAGAAGAAGGCCCCTCATAAATCTCGCTATGAGAGGATGAGAGGAAATAGGCTGCCCTTTTAAAGGCTTTAAAGAAGCTGAAATAGCACTTAAAGGGACACTTACTGAGTTAGTCTTAAGTCCTGCATTAGATAAATGAAGGAGATACTCCAGTAATGATTCCAGAGGTATCGGAAGGGGGTCAAGACCCTTCTGCGAACACCATATGGAAAACCTTTTCCACTTGAAAGCATAAGAGCGTCTTGTGGAAGGTTTCCTGGAAGCACAAAGGACATCCCTTACTTGTTGAGAAAGGTTAAGACCATGTAGGTCTAGGCTCTCAGCAACCAGGCCCTGAGATGCAGAGCGTGGGGATTTGGATGCCACAACATCCCGTCCTCCTGAGACAGGAGATCTGGAGCAGATCTGAGATCCAGAGATGGAGCTTGAGAGAGATGCAGGAGCAGAGGGTACCACACTTGCTGTGGCCAATGTGGAGCTATGAGAATCATATGGCCTCTGTCTCTCTGAAGCTTGAATAGGGTTTTGGGAATTAGGGGAATGGGTGGAAAGGCATATAGGAAGTCCTGACCCCAATGGAGGAGGAAAGCATCCCTGGCCTGACAACCCTGAACCGGAATTCTGGAACAGAACCGGGGAAATTTGGCATTCAGTTGACTTGAAAAGAGGTCTATGTCCGGGGTTCCCCAAATTTGAAAAATTCTTGCTACCTGGTCTGCATGGAGTGACCATTCGAGTGGGAGCAGAACTCGACTGAGTCTGTCTGCCCAAGAGTTTTGAATGCCTGGCAGATACACCGCAAGGAGATGAAACTGATGCTCTCTGGCGAGGGCCCAAAGTCACAAAGCTTCGCTGCAAAGCGACAGAGAGCCTGTTCCTCCCTGCTTGTTCAGATAGAACATAGCTACTTGATTGTCCATCCGAATTAGGATTGTCTTGTACCTTAGCTGGGTATGGAACACTCAAAGAGCAAAGAAGATTGCTCTGAGTTCTAGGAGATTGATATGTAAGTGGGTCTCCTGTGGAGTCCAGGTGCATTGGGTAGAGAGACCTTGCAGGTGAGCTCCCCAACCCAACTGTGAGGCATCTGTTGTTAGAGTGACTTCGGGTAGGGGCTGCTGGAAAGGGCACCCTACCAACAGGTTTTGGGTTGATTGCTACCATTGGAGAGACAAAATAAGGCGACTTGTGTTTGCTATTTTGTCTGATAGGCAGCCTGATGCCCGAGTCCACTGAGTGGATAGGGTCCATTGGGTTGCCCTCATATGGAGGCAAGCATAGGGGACCACATGCATGGTAGATGCCATGTGGCCTAGTAATTGTAACATTTCCCGAGCAGTGAGATGAGTTTTTTAAACTGCCTGGGAGGCTAACTGCACAATACGAAGGCAGCGGGGCTGTGGAAGATAGGCCCTTGCTTTTCTGGTATCCAGCAAAGCTCCTATAAACGCTAGAGACTGAGTAGGAGTTAGGCTGGATTTTGGGATGTTTATGACCAGACCCAAATACTGAAAGATACGCATTGTGCAAGCTAGAGAAATCCTGGCCTCTGATTCTGATGGGGCTCGAATGAGCCAGTCGTCTAAGTAGGGGAAGACGAATATTCCTAGAGTGCAAAGAAATGCTGCTACCACAGCCATGCATTTCGTAAACACCCTTGGTGCTGAGGTCAGGCCAAAAGGAAGCACCCTGTATTGGTAGTGCTTTCCCTGAAAAAGGAACTGAAGGAATCTTCTGTGAGTTGGATGGATGAGAACATGAGTGTACGCATCCTTGAGATCTAGAGAACAAAGCCAATCCTGACTCTGAAGGTATGGCAGCAGAGTTCCCAGAGAAATCATCTTGAATTTCTCTTTGAACAGGAATTTGTTCAATTCTCTGAGGTCTAAAATAGGTCTGTGTCCCCCTGTTTTCTTTGGGATAAGGAAATAGGGGGAGTAAAACCCTGTACCCTGTTGAGGAATGGGTACCTCTTCTATTGCCCCTTGGGCAAGAAGCATAGTGACCTCTTGATCTAACAGGTTGTTTTTGAGAGGTCTGAGAACTGAACTGTCTTACCATTGTAGGAGGGGGCATGCAAAGAAAGTGAAGCTTGTACCCCTCTTTTATAATGAAGAGAGTCCAGTCTTCTGCTGTTATCTGCCCCCATCTGGGGGCAAAATGACACAACCTTCCTGGAATGGTGGAAGGCTCTGATCCGTTGAGGGCCAGGAAGGCTAAGTTCTCTAGATGGAAGTCTAAGGCCTTGTGGAGGCTGAGACTGCTGAGACGGTTGAGGCTTAGCAGTCTTTGCTTTCCTTTGTTTAGGTGGTTGCTGACCCTTTCGGGCAGGCTGACCTGCAGAATGTCCCTGCTGGGTATAAGAGGGGTAAAACCTCTTCTTTTTGGAGAAGAATGGTTTTTTGAAAGATTTCTTCCTTGCAGGATCAGCTGTAGCTTTGGATAATCTATCCAAAGTGGAGTTGTCAGCATCCAGTTCATTGACTTTCTCGTGCCAATTTTTGCCAAAGAGATTCTCACCTGTACAAGGGATATTGCCCAGTTTGTCCTGCACCCAGAGCTCCAAGTCAGATGGCTGGAGCCAGGCAATCCTACGTGCACCTATGGCAATGGCAGAGGTTCTGCTTATGCGCTCAAAACAGTCAAAAGCTGCACGATTGACAAACTTAGAAACATCCTGGGCATGTTTAACCAGTGTGAGAAAATCCTGCCTCTTATCAGGAAGGAGAGGGCTCAAAATCTCCAAATCTCCTTTGACTTCCTTAAGGAACATTCCCATATAGAAAATATAGGAAATGATCCTGGCAGAAAGCATGGAAGCCTGGAAAGTACGACATCCAAAGGCATCCAAAGTTCTACATTCACGTCCTGGAGGATTAGAGGCATGCCTCTTTGCACTTCTGATCAGTCTCATAGCTGATTCCACTACAAAGGAGTGGTGAGGAAGCCGAGTCTTCTGGAAGCCAGGACAAGGAGGCACTCGATACATGGCATCCAGTCTACGAGAGTGAGGAGAGGTGGTAAGAGATGTTTCCCACATTCTTAACATGAGATCATGTAAGATCTCATGAATAGGCAAAGTAGCTGCCTCATTAGGAGCCTTGGGATATTGTAGAATCTCCAACTCCTTTGCTCTGGGCTCTGTTTTAGGAGCCACTGTAATGGAAAGACCTCAAGCCACCTCTCTGATAAAATCCTGAAAGGAGATATCCTCTGGAGGAGGCATTCTACGTTTAAGAGAGGAAGGCTCCTCCGGGAGAAGTACTCCGGTACCGACCGAGCTGTCAGAATCCTCAGACTCCTCCGAGGATTCAAAGTACCTTCTATGCGGATGCTCTTGTAGAGCATGATACCCGTACCGACCGAAGTTGGTGTTGGGGGGAATTGGTACCGGTCTATCGGTACTGGAAAGCATAGCATGACTTGATGCGGGCAATGCAGACACCGAAGTCAATGCTGTTGGTACCGGTACCGATACTGGTACCGGTTGAACTGTCTGAAGCGGTTCCGAGGGTACCAATGCCGCAAGGAGAGCCGCCAGACTGCGTTCAATAGCTAGGAATCTCTGGTCTATCGACGCTGCCGATGCCTGGGTATCGGTACCAGAGAAAAGCGGCCGGTAACCCAGAGCATGGCACCAGTAGTTCTGCCAAGGTTGAGGCCTCCAGAACATCCTGGAGCCCCGATAATGCTTTGGAAGCCGAAGCCTCCCACTGGGGCAATTTTGCCAGTGCAAACCCTCAAGGGCAACGCCAGAGGCATCTCGATGCTTGGAAGGAAATCTACCCTTTGAGGACCGGCCAGACTTATGTTTAGTTACCTGAGATCCACGGGAGGAAGACGAAGCCCTGGAAGATGTCGATGCCACAGAGGCTGCATCGGAGGGCTTAGCAGCTCGGTTTTGCCGACCCTTCTTCGACATCATCCCACAGGCCATACACTCCGAGATGGAGTGGTCAGGACCTAAACATTTAAGGCACCACTCATGGTTGTCGGTGACGGAGATGGTACCGCCACACTTGGTACACTTCTTGAAACCTGAAGCGGGTTTTTCCATAGTAAAGGAAATTTTCTGCCTAGTGCCCAAAATGGTGCGTGCACCTGAAGAAGAAAATTTTTTGGAAAAAAATTATTAGATTTTTTTTTTTTTTTAAAGAAAGAAAGAAAGAACTGGCGGTACCGGTATAGCGTCGAGGGAAGGCAGACGCGACCACAAAAAAGGAGAATACGATAACTTTCTGCGGTGACAGGAACGACAACCTGCTGGCTCCGCGGAAAACGAAGAACTGGAGAAAGGCAGTTGGGAAAGGCGGGAAGGCAGCACACAGGCGCTGTGGGATGCTCCCAAAAGCTTTCTAATTGGACACTGGGGAGCGTTCCCACGCAGGCTCCGTCGGTACCGATACCCATATTTGAAAACTACATTCCTGCTTGTTCCTGGAGATTGCCTGTTAATGGCACTTTTGCTCCCTTAATGCTTTTTAATAAATATACCCCTAAGTTTAAAATCTGTATAAACAAATTGAGTAGACCGATGCAGCACAATCAGATTACATGTGATAAACATTGCCATTTATATACTCTACCAACACCTGCAGATATGACCATATTTCTGCTGTTTTCATGGAGTAGCACTGGTGGCTCTTTTTTTTTTACGCAATGACTTAAGTTATTAGTTCTGACTCAAATCACTTTATACTGAATCACCCTTATATCTAACTAAATTGCTTGTTCCTTACTGTCTCATAAGATGCCTTTGTTCATCATCAAATAATATGCTAGTTATACCATCTTTTAGAGCCATTCATTTAGGAACTATCTGCCAGTTAGTTTTTCCTGCCTGGCCCCATTCCTATGGAATGCTCTTCTGTCTAACCTCATAACTGAGCTTTCACCACCAAAGTTCAAAGCACAACTGAAAGTCCTATATGTCACTCAGGCATTTTTACATCTTATGGTTGAAGATCGACTAGTATCTTCCATTGGGTGTTGTGATCTTGGTTATTAGCTGAGAATGGGATGCAACTCATATCTAGTTATCTTCTGCTACACCTATAATACTGTTAACCCATCTCCTTCTTTTGTCTTATTGTACTGAAAACTTAACTTTCTTTTTAAAAGATGGTATATAAAGAATCACAATAAAGTAAAGTATACCACTAGATGGCCAAAATCCACACACACAAAATAGGGAGGGATTAGGGATGGTCTGGATGCAGGATCAGAATTTATACACATAGTAGCAATGTTCAGTGGCTCTCTGTATAACCTGTACGTTTGAGCCTGAATGCAGAAATAGAAGGTCTAAGTTTAAACAGATAACTTATCCACAAAGTTATAACATATGCAATGCTTGGAATTAAATGCATTATCTCTGCTGAAACTCTGCATAAAGATATGTCTATATAACAGCAGAAGCCCTTTCCATACAGGTATAGGGTGCACGTGCACACGTTGGTGGGCATGTGTACTCTGCCATTTTCATCTCCCACACCTCCTGCAGAAAATTCCAGCAGAGCTTTTCAGCCCCTATCAGCAAAGGCTGACCAGGACCACAGCAGCAGCATCTTTGCAAGTGCTGGTGGAGGTGCCTAACCCTTTGTCAGCAGAAAAAGTAATTAGATCTTACCTGCTAATTAGTGTTCCTGAAGGAACGACAGTCCAGTCCCTTTACTTCTGGGTTGCGCAACCCTTCCAGCAGCTTGGAGGCTGAGCCCAACCTTTTTGGAGGATGGAGCGGTATAAATACCACTGGGACCACCCACCAACTCCAGTAATCGAATGAAAAAGCAGATCTAACGAAGTTCCATTAACAACCTATATAACCACCATTAACAATCTATATAACCTAGAGTAGCAACATATAGAAAACTTTTATTTATTTATTTATTTATATAATATATATATATTTTTTTAAAATATAAATAGGTAGACTGGGAGGGAAGATGGTCACGGGCGGAGGAGGCTTGCATGAGTCTGCCCGAGCCGATCTTCTCCTGCACCCCCTCACTCAGAACTGACCCCCACGCTCGGTCCGTAGCTTCCTTATGCTGATAGGCCTTAATCGGGTGGGATCAGGGACTGGACTGTCGTTCCTTCAGGAACACTAATTAGCAGGTAAGATCTAATTACTTTTTCCTTATCGTCACTCCAGTCCAGTCCCTTTACTTCTGGGATGTAAAAGAGCAGTTCAATCCTGGGTGGGATCCGGCATACCGGACTGTAGGACCGCCAAACCAAACCGAGCGTCCGCTGAACTCTGGATGTCCAGCCTGTAATGCTTGGTGAAGGTATGCAGCGAGGACCAGGTCGCTGCCCTACAAATATCCAACGGGGGAACTAGGCTGAATTCTGCCCAAGAAGTAGCCTGTGCCCGAGTGGAGTGTGCTCGTAGACCCGCTGGAACCTGCTTCCCTTTCAGGATGTAGGCGGAAGCAATCGTCTCTCTGATCCATCTGGAGATGGAAGCCTTGGCCGCCGCTTCTCCTTTGTGAGGGCCTCCGAACTGTACGAATAAGCGATCGGACTTCCGGAAGGGAGCTGTGCGGGAGAGGTAACGTTTCAAGGTCCTCTGGACATCCAGGAGACGCAGTTTGCTATCCCTACCTTACACCCCCACGGCCGAGAGGACCGGGAGGTTGACAGGCTGATTCACATGAAAGGGAGAGATAACCTTGGGCAAGAAGGAAGGGACAGTTCGCAGAACCACCTTGTCCTTGAGAAATAATAGGAAGGGGGGTTGAGCGGACAACGCTTGTAATTCGGAGACCCGCCTTGCCGAGCAGATCGCAACCAGAAAGACTGTCTTCAAGGTTAAGTCCTTTAAGGAGGCCCCCTTAACTGGTTCAAAGGGCTCCCCGATCAGGGCATTTAGCACTAGGTTGAGGTCCCAAGGGGGGACGACCGACCTCCGTTGAGGACGCAGGTGTCTAACCGCTCTTAGGAACCTGGAGACGTCTGCGTGGGCCCCTAGGGATTTGCCGCGGATCTTGCCCCTATAGCATGCGATGGCAGCCAGCTGAACTCGCAAGGAGCTGTGTGCTAGGCCCTTGTCAAAACCTGCCTGCAAGAATTCCAGAACCTCCGGGACGGAGGCGGAAAGGGGTTTCCGTCGGTGCTCCGCACATCATGCTTCGAAGATGCGCCAAGTCCTAACATAGGAGAGACAGGTCGAGCGCTTCTTAGCATTCAACAGTGTCGAGATGACCGCTCCTGAGTAACCTCGCTTCAGGAGCCTCGCCCTTTCAATAGCCAGGCCGTAAGCGAGAATCGATCCACGTGAGGCATTCGAACCGGGCCTTGCCTCAGTAGGTCCCTTTTGTGAGGGAGCCGCCAAGGGTGGTCGGCGATCAATCTCACCAAGTCCGCATACCAGGGGCGGCGAGGCCAATCCGGGGCTATAAGGATTACGAACCCCTGGTGAGACTCCACGCGCTGGAGAACCTTTCCGATCAGTACCCAGGGAGGAAACACATAGAGGAGGCCCTCCGAAGGCCACTTCTGTGACAAGGCATCCAGGCCCTCGGACATTCTTTCCTTTCGCCGACTGAAGAATCTGTCTACCTTGGCGGACGAGAACCTCGCCATGAGATCCATGACTGGGAGCCCCCAACGGGACACTATCTGGTTGAAGGTTTCCTGCTCCAGTTCCCACTCTCCGTGGTCTATCTTGCACCTGCTGAGGTAGTCTGCCGTGACGTTGTCTGTGCCTGCTACGTGTTGGGCTGAGATTGCTTCCAACCGAACTTCCGCCCACTGGAACAGAGAGGCCGCTTCCTTCTCCAAGGCAGGGCTGCTGGTGCCGCCCTGATGGTTGATGTACGCCACCGCGGTGACATTGTCGGAGAGGACGCGAATTGCTCTCTTTTTTACTAAGGCCTCGAGAGCCCTGAGCGCCAGGACGACGGCCCGCAATTCCAGCCTGTTGATGGGCCATTGAGCTTCCAATGGTGTCCAGCTGCCCTGAACGAAGTGGTCCTCGCAGTGAGCTCCCCAGCCTACCAGACTGGCATCCGTCGTCAAAAGTAACCACTGATGCGGTTCGAGGAGCATCCCGCGATCCAGATTCCTTGGGCATCGCCACCAGCGGAGAGCTTGTTTGGTTCGCAGAGCACAAGGTAACTGCATTGACATGGGATGATGCTGGGGGGACCATCGACGCAATAGGGCCCGTTGCAATGGCCGCATGTGGGCTCTGGCCCATGGTACTACTTCTATCGCCGCCGCCATCGTTCCCAGAACCTGAAGATAATGCCACGCTGTGGGGTTTCGTCTGTCCAGGAACTGGGTGACTAGAAGTCTTAGTTCTCTTGATCTTGAACGAGACAGAAACACCCTGCCTCTGCCGGTATCGAATCTTGCTCCGAGGTACTCGAGTTCCTGGGAGGGGGTCAACCTGCTCTTTGCTCGATTGATGACCCACCCCAACTCTTCTAGGACCTGAATGACTCTTGTCGTCACTGTGTGGCTTTCCTCTTCTGATTTTGCTCGGATCAGCCAATCGTCCAGGTAAGGGTGAACTAGGATTCCCTCTTTCCGTAGAGAAGCCGCTACCACCACCATCACCTTGGTGAACGTTCTTGGCGCCGTAGCTAGGCCGAAGGGGAGGGCCTGGAATTGAAAATGGCCCCTCGACACTGCGAATCTTAGGAATTGTTGATGGGATGCCCTGACCGGGATATGTAAGTAGGCTTCTGTCAGATCGAGGGACGTTAGGAATTCCCCGCCCCTTACGGCTGCTATGACTGATCGTAGGGTCTCCATCCGGAAATGCGGAACCCTGAGACAGCGATTGACCTGCTTTAGATCCAGGATTGGGCGGAAGGAACCTTCCTTCTTTGGTACCACGAAGTAAATCGAGTACCGACCAGAGCTGCACTGGTCTGGTGGTACTGGAACGACGGCCCCGAGCGCTATTAGGCGTGAGAGAGTTGTATCTACGGCCGCCCGCTTTGAAGAAGAACCGCAGGGAGACTGAACAAAGGCTGGATGTATTTGTTTTGCAAACTCGAGAGCATAGCCCTCTCTGATGACCTCTAGGACCCATTGGTTGGACGTGACCCGGGACCAGGCGGGAAGAAACTGCCTTAAACGTCCCCCCCACCTGCAGCTCCTCCCCCTGGCCCCCCGACATCTCATTGCTGTTTCCTAGGTCCCGAGGAAGAGGAGGAAGAGGCACCGAAACCTCTACCTGCTCCTCGAAACCCCCTAAAGCCTTGCCCCCTGGACGGGAAACGTCCCCTGGAAAAGGGGTTCGGCCTGGCAGAACGAAACCTGCGGGGGTCCCTGAGTTGGCTACGCACCGGGGGCAGAGAGCGACCTTGCTTCGGTCTATCTTCGGGGAGCCTGCCGCCCTTAGACTCGCCAAGGTCCTTCACCAACTTGTCCAGGTCTTCACCAAACAACAATTTCCTTTAAATGGAAGACGACTTAGGCGTGCCTTTGAGGAAGCGTCGGCTGCCCAATTACGGAGCCACAAGTAGCGCCTAGCCGCCACCACGGAGGCCATGTTCTTAGCTAGGCTCCTGATGAGGTCATACTGACTATCCGCCAAGAAGGCCGCTCCGGATTCCAACCTAGCCGAGTTGGCCTGCGCTTCCTCCGCAGAGCCTTCCGCTGCTTGAAGCTGTTGAGACCATCTCAAACAGGCCCGTGCCACCCAGGCCCCCGAGACAGAAGCCTGTAAGGCAAGGGCACTCACATCAAAGGCTTGTTTCAGGAGCGTGTCCAGTTTCCTGTCTTGCGAGTCCCTCAGGGCCGTGCTGCCCTCGACTGGGATAGTCGTCTTCTTTGTAACAGCTGAAACCGCCGCATCTATCCTGGGTGACTTCAGCAGCTCTTTGTCTGCCTCTGGGAGAGGGTATAGGCGAGCCATAGAGCGAACCCCCCTAAGGCTTGACTCAGGTTGATCCCATTCTACCTGGATCATCTGGCGAACCACTCTGTGGACAGGAAATACTTTCTGGGACTTTCTAATGGCCTGGATTAAAGGGTCCTCCAACGCTTCGTCCTCTGCCGGCGCGTCTGAGGCCACATTGAGCACTTTCAGGGACTCATTGATTAGTGCCGGGAGTTCCTCTCTGCGGAAAACCCTAATTATACGGGAATGATCCTCTTCAGGGATCTCCCCCTCTTCAAGTTCCTCCTCCTCCTCATCTAGATCCTTGTCAGAGCTCTCCTCTTCTGGGGTGCCCTGAGAGAGGGACGTGATTGGCTCCTCACTCATCAGCCGAGGGCGCTTAAGCAGAATCCCGGGGTTCTGGCTGCTTGCCCTAGCTGGTCTGTCCGGCCCGCCTTATGCCGTAGGGGCCGCCTCCCCTGGACCCAAGCCTTGCTTGCGCATACAATAGGCTCTATGGAGCAAGAGGACAAAGTCAGGGGAGAAGAGATTTCCGACCCCCCCCTCCCCAGCGGGCATGGGGGAAGGAGGCAGAGGAGGGGTGGGAAATTCTGAAGAGGAAGGGGGGGGAAACTGAGACCCCCCTTCCCCCATCAGAGGGTCTCCGGACCCCTGAGAAGTCTGAGCCATAGATAAGCTAATTTCTTGTTCCACGGAGGCGGCTTCTGCAGCACAAGCCTTGCAGATCCCAGTCTCCTTAGTAGTACCTCTGCGAGTGCCACAGGAGGGGCACCGAGGTTTGCCCGTCATGCCCTAGATAAGGAGGAACAGAAGTTCTGCTAGCGTCCCCTAGGTCTAAAAACACCCGCCTGCCCGAACCTGTACAGATCAGGACAAACAGAATTAAAGGTGCTCTGCCCCTTAGTAAAGGCTTAACAGCTACCCAGACCAGGAATTAGACTACTCCCCTAAAGCCCAAGCCAAGGGAGAAAATAAATTAAATTTAATTTAATTAAAATTAAATTAACTAAGATAGAATAAAAATGAAATAAAGTACATAAACCCCCGGATTTAATCCGTTACTTGCAGTTAGTAGCGCTTCCTCTGCCGCGTTGCTGAGGCCCGGACTCAGCGAAATCCAGCTGTTGGCTCCACACGTGGTAGGCCGCAACCACGTGGAGCCTAACGGGGGGCTGCGAGTTGCCTTCCTTTCACGGTCCTCCGTGGAGAATTACAGGACCGCTAAATCCGTGCTGAGAGCCGTCCTCCGCTCCGGTTTAAGCGGCGCCGCTTGAAAGGCGCTGAAAACGGGACTCCCGCGCTCTACTCCGCTTCCCTCCGTACCTGGAGGGGAGGGGCAGGAGGAGCACAGTTGCGGCGTGCCTCAAGCGCTCAGCCGCCAGCGGGGCTTCGGCGCGAGGCAGGGCAGGATCCTGAAGAGGGTGCAGGAGACAAGCGGTTCAGCGGCGAGAGGAGAGCTGAATGATCCTCCTCGCTGCTACAGGAAGCAATCAACTCCGGTACCCGGCCCGGCCAGGAAGGGGGGGGGGGGGAGGAAGAAGGAGAGAGTAATTTTAAAGGCACAGGAATAAAAAACCAAAGGTAAGGTTAACAAAACTAGAAATCAATAAGCTAGGAGCTTAAAATCTATAAAGAGCAAATTTAAATTTAAAAAGGAGACTCCAGTAAGCCCTAGGCTTACAGAACCCTCCAGCTGCTTGGAGGCTGAGATTACTGGAGTTGGTGGGTGGTCCCAGTGGTATTTATACCGCTCCATCCTCCAAAAAGGTTGGGCTCAGCCTCCAAGTTGCTGGAAGGGTTGCGCAACCCAGAAGTAAAGGGACTGGACTGGAGTGACGATAAGGAACCATGGGTTTCAAATCACTGGCACTTAAACAGTTTCCTCTACAGCAAGCCTACACAAGTATAAAACCATCTGCTCCTGTTTGCTTCATATTTCCTCTGCATGACTACCTTATCCAAACTGACTCCATCTATCTGTCAGTCACTCCCTACCCCTCCACACTATTCCTCACAGCTAACACCTCTCTTCACACACCAACCACCCCACATTAGATATAATCCTAGTAATTTAGTAATTTCTCTCTCCATACTATCACCACATCCTGAGACCACTTTATCCATCCCAAACATCACTCGTCACCCAATGCATACCCTACACCCCAAGAGGGAGGAGGGGGAGAACAATGCAAAAGTGAAGAAAAGCAGGGACAGCAATGGAGGTAGAGCTGGGTTTGGATCACAGTGCATTTCTATATATGAAAAGGCAACAATAATTAAGCATCCCATTATGTTAACCAGACCCAGCTCTATCTCCCCCCACAAACCAACCCTCCCTCCATGCACATTCCACCTTACACTTCTCCCCTCACCCACCATATATCCTGCATATCAGCCCCTTCACACTACCCCTCCTCCTTCCCTCCCTTCTCACTGCAACTGCACAGCATGCTAAACAACCCTCATGCCCTATATGCTAAACAGTAACTCTTCCTCGCTCCCACACTACTACTACTACTAATTTGTATAGCGCTACATTGCCTCATCCGGAACTGTAAGTAACAATAAAACTGTCTCAAGCTAACAGTAACTTATACACCCCTCCTTTCTTCTGACTATTTGCCTCGCCTCATAATCTTCTCATGACACACTATACTAGCTCACCTACATGGTTTACAATCCGCCATGGGATACAGAATGTGGATTGCCTGTTTTTTAAATTATTCTGACCCTAGCTTTTACAAACCAAACCCATTCTCTTACTCATCTGATGAGCCCCATCCCCATACCTCCCTACCAATACCAGTCTAGGAAGGCTGCTGTTATAAATATCGCACATTTTCTCGCAGCACAAAGCAAAGGATAATTCAAATTTATTTTTATTTATTTATTTACATTCTCTTATATACCGCGCTATTCTGCATCAGTGCGGTTTACATTGAACAATCTGAAATTACATTGAACAGGGCATTATAACTTGGAGATAACTATTTTACAGGGAACATGGGCTATGGAGGGTTAAGTGGCTTGCCCAAGACCACAAGGAGCACCTGTGGGACTAGAAACCCCAGTCCTTCCAGCCCTAGGTTGCTGTCCTCTAGTGGGATTTGAACCCCCGACCTTCCGGCCTGAAGTACCTTGCCCCAACCACTAGGCCACTCCTCCAAATGAGATCCCATTGCCAACCTTGGAATTGTGAAAACTGCAACGTTGATCACATTACCTATCTAAAATGGTACCTTCTAAACGCAAGATCATTGAGGAACAAGATTCCTGTATTGACTGATCTCATCTAAAGTACTACACAAGACATCTGTATCACAGAAATCTGGCTCTATGACCGACACAGTACTTCTAGCCAACTCAAAACACCAAACTACGATATGTTCCACTGTCCTAGACACAATAAAGGAGGAGGAGTAACTATTCTTTGCAAAACCACATTAAGAGCGCAATATACTTCAGTTACAAGTTCTGAAGGTATTGATATATTATCCGTTGAAACTAAGAGGACTGCAATCACACTATTATACAGGTCCCCATCACCTGATCCCATTTCATTAGACAACAGTCTCATCTGCTTGCACTGACACTCCAGTTGGGCAGGACCACATCATACTAGCTGACTTCAATCTCTGCTCATTACCTTTCACTTAAAGTACATCATTTCTTTAAGCCATGGACAACTTAGGCTATCAGCAAATTATTGACATCCCTACACATAAAAGGAAACATACTGGACCTCATTTTCATACCAAAAGATTTTGAAACTCGCAAATAAATGTCCCCAATAAATACTCTCCCTGTGCCATGGTCTGACCATTACTTAATTCAATTCAATACCAAACATAATTTATTTATTTTATTTATTTAACAGTTTTTATATACAGTCTTTCTACAAGTCAAGACGGTTCACATGAAACATTATAATACAGTATATTACAACTGTTTACAAGGAACAAGGAAAACAATATAAGTAATATAACTAGGTAACAAGTAACAATTAACTATGGTACAAATAATAGGTATCAAGATCAAGGTTAACTTTATACATTAGATAGAGATACTTGCAGTTAATTTTATAAAGAAGTGTGGACAGTTGGGTGGAAGGTATATAATTACAATATATACAAGTCTCATACCAGTAAACAGTCCATCATCGCTTCAAGAAATTCGATAAGGAAGCATTCCTGAAAGACGCCATTCTGGCCCTGAATAATGAGAACGATAACCTTGAATCACTTCTGAATAACTGGAACACCACCTTGCAAGCCGTTTCTACCAACCCGCAGTGTAACAACCCCAAGAAACTCAGAATCTCACAGCCATGGTACTCTCAATCCCATAGAGCTATAAGAAAAAATGGAAAAAATTGAGTCACTAAATCTGACTCTGACTTGAAGACATACATAGAGACATTAAAACAATACCGTATGCACATCAAAGTTCTAAAAAAAGAGTATTACTCAAACATACTAAAGTCACTGAACCGTCCTAGAGAGCTATTCCTCATAGTTAATAATCTAATCAAATAAACAAGCTCGGATGATTCCTAGGATAATGGAATAATTGCTCAACTGTTCACAAATACTACTTTGATAAATCCAAATGCACAACAAAAGACCTAACAACTACCCCTAACGAACCTACCCACACCTCTATATGGAATTTGTTCTCTCTTTCATGCTCTGATCAGATAGGTCAATATATCAATGCCATCAACTCAACATTGCAGTGTGACCCATGCCCAGTAAACTGGATTAAACTAACCAAGACAGAGCTAATTCCCTACATCCTGAAAACTGTCAATCTATCATTATCCCAAGGTTTAATGCCCAACATTCTAAAGAAAGCCACAATCCGCTCAATCTTAAAAAATAACTCACTGGACAGGCACAGCCCCGGCTCATACAGACCGATATAAAGTCTTCCATTTCTTTCTAAAGTAATACAAAAATCAGTGCAGCGGCAACTACAGAATTCATAGATACAAATGCCCCTCTTGACCAACATCAATATGGATTCAGAGCATACCACGGAGTAGAAACTCTCCTAACCTTGCTCTTAGACAACATCATCCATGAAATTGAAAATACTAAACATGCATACATATTCATATTCCTTGATATAACTTCTGCCTTACATAGTAACATAGTAAATGACAGCAGATAAAGACCAGCATGGTCCATCTAGTCTGCCCAGCAATATGGCAGGAGTAGGTGTACCCCTTCTCATGTCTTTTAGGGAGTAGGTGCACCCCTACCCATGTCTTTTAGGGAGTAGGTGCACCCCTACCCATGTCTTTTAGGGAGTAGGTGCACCCCTAACCATGTCTTTTAGGGAGTAGGTGCACCCCTACCCATGTCTTTTAGGGAGTAGGTGCACCCCTACCCATGTCTTTGCTTAGTGATGCACCCACCAGGAGCAGGTGCACCCCTCCCCATATCCTTGTTTCTTTGTTTGTTTAGTGGTGAATCCACCGCTCCTCTCCCCATCGCTCCATGTGGGACACCCCTATTTGTTGAGAAATTAGATGGTTCAGTTTATTTTGATTTAATCTTGTTGCTGTAAAGTGATCCACTGTGTCTGTCCCAGGCCACTTTGAATTCCGTCACTGTGCTTGCCCCCACCACCTCCATCGGGAGGGCATTCCAAGCATCCACCACCCTCTCAGTAAAAACGTATTTCCTGACATTGCCTTTCAATTTACCACCTTGCAGCTTCACATCATGCCCTCAAGTTTTACAGCTTCCCCGTCTCTGAAAGAGGTTTGTTTGTTCATTATTTCTCTAAGAATTTAAAGGTCTGAATCATATCTCCCCTATCCCTCCTCTCCTCCAAAGTGTACATATTTAGGTCTTCAAGTCTCTCCTCATAAGTCTTCTGACGCAGGCTCCAAATCATTTTGGTCGCCTTCCTCTGAACAGCTTCCACTCTTTTTACATCCTTTGCAAGATACGGTCTCCAAAACTGAACACAGTATTCCAAGTGAGGACTCACCAGAGACTTATACACTGGCACTATTAACCCTTCCTTTCTGCTGGTAATTCCTCTTTGAATGCAGCCCAACATCCTCCTGGCTTTTGCCACTGCCTTGTCGCACTGTTCTGCCACCTTGAGATCTACAGAAATAATCACACCGAGGTCTTTCTCCTGCTCTGTGCACACCAACCTCTCGCCCCCTAGCACGTACATTTAACCTTGGATTTCTGCTACCCAAGTGCATGACACTGCACTTCTTTGCATTAAATCTTAATTGCCAATCATCAGACCATTCCTCCAGCTTTTGCAGATCCCTCCTCATGTTAAGCACCCCCTGGGGGGAGTCCACTCTGTTGCAAATTTTCGTGTCATCTGCAAAAAGACAGACTTTTCCATTAAGTCCTTCATCAATATCACTCACATATACATTGAACAGTGCCGTCCTAGGACCGAACCCTGAGGCACCCCGCTAATCACCTTCCTTTCATCCGAGTGAGCTCCATTTACCATCACCTTCTGTCGTCTGTCAGTCAACCAATTTCTAATCCAGTTTACCATCTTGGGACCCATCCCCAAGCTACTGAGTTTATTGACAAGCCTCCTATGAGGAACAGTATCAAAGGCTTTGCTGAAATCCAGGTAGATGACATCCATCGTGTGTCCTTGATCCAGTTCTCTGGTCACCCAGTCAAAGAACTCAATGAGATTTGTCTGGCAAGATCGTCCCTCGGTAAAACCATGTTGCCTCGGATCCTGTAACATGCTGGTTTTGAGAAAGTTCCCTATTCACTCTTTCAGGAGCATCTCCATTACTTTTCCTGCCACCGAGGAAAGGCTCACGGGCCTGTAGTTTGACACTTCATCCCTGTCACCACTTTTGTGTAGAGGTACGACATCAGCCATTCTCCAGTCCTGAGGAACCTCTCCTGTTTCCAAGGATCTGTTGAAAACATCCTTTAACGGCCCTGCAAGAACCTCTCTGAGCTCCCTTCAGTATCCTGTGATATATCCCATCCGGTCCCATGGCCTTGTCCACGTTCAGTTTTGCAAGTTGTTCTGAAACCTCATCCTCTCTGAATGGTGTGGTATCTATCTCATTACCATTTTTATATTTGGGAGTCACAGGTGGTCCTTCTCCAGGATTTTCTTTAGTAAAAACAGAGCAGAAGTATTTGTTTAGTAATTTCGCTTTATCAATGTCATTTTCCAGGAGTCCGTTTCCAGCACTTCTGAGTCCTGCAATTCCACCTCTGATCTTCTTCCTTTCCCGAATATACCTGAAGAAAGTTTTGTCACTGCACTTAACATCTTTAGCCATCTTTTCCTCTGCCTTTGATTTTGCTATCCTTATTTCTCTTTTTGTCTCCTTGAGTTTGATCCTGTATTAATTTCTGTGTTCTTCTGTTTGCAGGCTTTTGAATTTTGCGAAAGCTGTGGTTTTTGCCCTTATTTGAGCAGCCACTTCTTTGGAAAACCAAATAGGTTTTCTTCTCCTCTTGTTTTTATTTACTTTTCTTACATATTTATCTATTGTCCCTTTTAGTTTAGCCCATTGCAATTCCACTTCCCTTAACTGTCTAAATTTAATTTAAACTGACGGTGGGATTTATTTACTGATGTCATGGGTTTTTCGCTATATATTTTTGAAGTGCATGCATTGGCGTTTCTGTTTGGCGGTTTGTGTGTTTGATCGCCACGGTTGCGGCTCTTTTTCTGGTGTTTTTTTCAGTGTTTTTTCAACTCTGTTCATTTCTACTTTAGCTCCTGCATAATGGTATGTTTAGCATCCTGTTTGGTTGTTTTTTGTTTTTGTTTTTGTGATTTTGTTGGTTGGCGTGAGACAGTTTAAATTGCAAGTGAGCATGTTTTCATTTGCTCTTAGGTTTAATATAGATGAGAACTCCCTGAAGAAGTTTCTGTTGTCCTTACTGACAGCGTGTTGAGCGCATATTTGAGCTCCCTGAAGAAGCCGGAAGGCGAAACATTTGATGTCGGGGCTCCCTGCCACCTCTGCGCGACTGGTTTCATCTGTTTCGACTGGTTTCATCCCATCATCTTGCCATCATCTATTCAACAGATAAGTTGTTCATGCTTGTTCTTCGTTTGGAGCCATTGCTTATTTTTGTTTTTGAGCTTTGCAGTTGCAATATCCTCATTTTTATGGATATAATAGTTGAATTGGCTGCACCGGTTTGGATTTTGCTTTGTCCTGATTGATTGGAGTTTTTTTTCTGTCCGCTGATGTAAGCAGAGTCTGATCAATTGTTGTGACATGTTCTGTGTCTTTTGATAGACTTGATCCCTCCGAGTTGTAGGTTGGAGGGCTGCTGAGGTCTTTTTTCCTCCATCGGGGCGAGCATTTGCCGACTGGTGTTCAGTCCTTATTTTTGTGTCTCACGTCCCTTCATTTATTTTGTGCCTACTTTGGGGTTTTTGTTTTTAGTCTTTGAATACAGAATTTATGCAGATGACATTATGTTATTCACACCTTTCAATACACAAGACTCGAACTATGAGATGATAGTCAGCTGTTTCAATGAAATCTCAATGGTTCAATTTAGTGAACCTTTCTATCAACCTCATAAAAACAGAACCGCCTCAACAACTTCAAGTAAATGGTGCTTCCCTTGTCATCAAAAAAGAAATAAAATATCTTGGTATTCTACTTGTCCATAACCTCAACATGATAAAACATATCAATATGAGAACAACATATAACAAAACTCAAATGATACAAAACCTGAGACTCTATCTACAGATGACTTCCGCACAATAGCCCAAGCATTTATCTGCCCGCACATTAATTTCAGTAATATTACCTTACAAGGGCTTCCTAAGCAAACATTGAAACCCCTCCAAATGGCTCAAAACATGGTAGCTCGTACTATAATGAAAGATTTGAACACATAACCCCAATCCTGTACCAGCTACATTGGTTACCGATGTCTCAAAGAATCAAATTCAAAGCTATTCTGACTATATTCAAGACTATAACCAACCTTAACCCCAACATATCTGACCTCACTAATACAAACTCAACGGGAAACAAGAAGTAGGAGAGAAAATATGAAGAATCTACTAGCCACCCCAACGATTTCAAGAAAAGTGAACTACTCAGCCACAAACAGGACCTTCTCATTTTACGCACCGACTCTTTGGAACTCTTTACCTAACAAGCTACAAGAAATAAAAGACCTAACCATATTCAGAAAAAATCTCAGAACTGCCCTGTTCTGAATATTACCTGGCTATAATGAATAAGCAAACACCAGCGACTTAGAATGGCTATTACAGCAGCAAGTAAAGATACCCTTCAATAGTGAACTCTTCGTATAGTCTTTCCATACATATACATAGTTGGTCGTTATATATTATGCCATAGGCCTGAGTATGTTGTAACTAACTTATAATGATTTCCTGTTCTTGTTAATATATTACTTGTTCTATGTAAACTGCTTAGTGCAGTATGAGTTGTGTTCTCTGTAAACTGCCTTGATTATGTGATAAAGCAGTATAGCGGTATATAAAATCCTTAAACAAATAAAGATGTACACAGTATTGTACATGTAGATATAAGATACAGTCCCTTCTCATCAGAGATTACAATCTAATCAAGATGAAAAAACATTGCAAAACTGGGGATTAGAGTAAGGCAAGATACACATAAGTAGTGGACAAGAGGAGGAACATCAGGATCCAAAAGCAGCCTCAAAGAGGTGGGTCTTTAGCCTGGACTTGAATAGGACCAGAGAAGGAGCCTGACGCACCAACTCAGGTAGTTTGTTCCAGGCATATGGAGCAGTAAGGTGGAGTGAATGAAGTCTGGAGCTGGCAATGGCAGAGAAGGACACAGATAAAAGGGACCTGCCAGAGGAGTGGAGTTCCCAAGGAGGAGTGTAGAGTGAGATAGAGAGGAAAGGTAGTAAGACGCAGAATGAATGCACTTGTAGGTAAGTAGGAGAAGTTTTAACTGGATGCGGAAAGGGATAGGGAGCCAGTGAAGAGAAACTCTCCTTATTTCTTTACAAGTCAGTTTCACCCTACATCCCATACATCATTCTTCAACCATCACATCCCTAGCAACTCTCCTCAGCCATCACATGCTACCCCCTCCTCCCCCCCCCCATCCTATCTCTAGAGCTAAAGGAAGACTAGAAGGGCTGGGCTGGGCCAGCCTTCTCCTGCTAGCTGTCCTGGTATGGGTGAAGAGGTGCACCAAAGATAGGGAGGAACAGCAAGGCCAATTACAGCAAACAGACTTTCTTAAATCTACCCTCCCTCCATTGAAGACTACCCAGGTCTATGATGCCACTATGCAAGTGCCTGTTGAAGACAACCCACCAGCACAAGAACAGGAGAATGAGTCAGTGCTGATGACAAGGAGGAGTGTTTGAGAGAGAGCAGGAGACAAAATGACTGCTGGGGGAAGGGGAGGGGGGGGGGAGAGGAAAAACGTGCACAATATAATGACCATGCCAAGGCTAATAAACAAGACCCTCTGCTGAGTTTCAAAGGGTACATACTAGTGCAGCTAAATAATCCATATAGCTTTATGAAGTTGCTGACTGCTGATATCATTCTCCTTATTTTTTTACAAGTCAGTTTCACAGCCACTATTCAGTAATAATGATGAAATAAAGACCATGTTTCTTCCATTCATATATCATGTTTGATGCAATATTCCTTGCTGTCACTATGTCAGAAAAATCTCAACTTCATTCTCTTCCTCCTACCCTCCTCTCAAAAGCTGGTAAATGGTGTCCTTGTACTGAAACAGATAAGATGACATCCTCCTACTAGAGAAGGCTGACTGTGTATTACTGTAATAATATATAAGTAAAAACCACGATATGATACTACTGTAGGTAAATGGTACATCTAAATAAATAAATATCGTCATCTTAAAAATAACTATTAATTTCAAAATTATATGTAAAATGTATGGAACATAACTAATACAGAATTATGCACACAGCATAAACAGAAAGCAATGAGTACATCTAACTCTTTGGAAGGTATGCCACTCTAGCGCTATTATTAGATTGACATCTAGCCTCAAGACCAACCTTTAGCTAGCATGGTTCAAAAAATATGTCCATATTTTCAAAAAAACTTTTTAATGCTTCCATGGAAATCTGAGCAACAAATGGGTGGTCACCGAATCAAATCAAATCTCCTAGGAAAACTAATTTTTGTCAGACATTGATCACCAAATAAGGACAAGCCGTAGATGGGAAATCCCATCCATTTTAATCATTTGCAGTAAAATAAGAAGTCTACTTAATTGACAGATGAAGACCAAGCAAAGGGGGTAGTGCGATGACACAGTCCTGTGTTTCGGGTTTACTCTCAAAAAACCCTGCTTCAGAGCTCGTGCTGTGGGATCTGGAATGGCATTCCCCGAAGGAGACTTCGGGGGTATCGCCACTAACTCAGGGAGTTATGGAGACTGCGGGAGACCCGGAGAGGGTCTCTGAGGTAGTCGGAGGCCTGGCTCCATTGTGCCCTGAGGCACCACTGGGCTGTCCGCATGTGCATGCGGGTGTGGGGGACCACATGGACGGTGGAGGCCATGTGTCCTAGAAGGGCCTGTTCTGGACCTGGGCCGCTAAGGCCCGGAGGCGGTCTGCACGTTCCGCAGGCAGGAAGGAAGGCGGTAGCTCACTCTGTGTCGAGGCGGGTGCTGATGAACTCCAGGGTTTGCACCAGTTTGAGGTGGGACTTGGAGTAGTTGACTAAGAAGCTGAGGTATCTGAGAAGGATCGTATGCAACGCGACCAGGCAGGCTTCGCCGATCGAGATCCCCGTGACGAGCCAGTCAACGAGGTAGGGGAAGACGGATATGCCCTGCCACCTGAGGAAGGTGGCGGCTGCGGAGAGACACTTTGTGAAAACCCAGGGTGCAGAGGCAAGCCCGAAGGGGAGCACTCTGTATTGGTAGTGTTCCTCCTGCACCCTGAAGCGCAGGTATTGCCTGTGCTGGGGGTGGACTAGGATATGGACCATAAGCGTCCTTGAGATCCAAGGAGCATAGCCAATCGCCCTGCTGAAGGAAGGGCAGCAGGATGCCAAGTGATAACATTTTGAACTTCTCCTGCACCAGAAACTTGTTTAGGTTCCGGAGATCGAAGATGGGGAGTAGTCCCCCCGTCTTTTTTGGAATGAGAAAGTAGTGGGAATAGAACCCACAGCCTCGAAGGTGCAGCGGTACCTTCCCGACCTCCTGTTGGGCAAGGAGGTTTGACAGCTCCCGCTGCAAGAAGGTCTGGTGCAAAAGGAGCAGAGTTGGCTCCGCTGGTGAGAAGGGTGGAGGGCGCCTGTCCAGGTGGAGACAATATCCATCTTGGACCACCCGGAGGACCCAGGTGTCTGACGTGATCGATGCCCACTGAGGAGTGAACAGGGATAGGCTTTCCCCCACCGACGGAAGTGCTGCCAGGGGGCGAGAGGCTATGCCGTCGGCGTCAAAAACCCTGCGCGGGTTGGGGTGGTGCCGGTAGCTAGGCCTTAGGCCCTTTAGGCTTGTGATGGCCATGCGCACCTCCCTTCCCCTGCCAGCACAGGGGTGGGAGGGAAGGGTGGGTATTCCCGGTAGGAGAGCCCCTTTCTCTGGAAGAATGGCTTCTTTGTTTGCTGCTTCTTCCAAGGAGGGAGGAGGTCTTACGGGAGAGACGAGTTCAAGTCATAAACTCCGTTTCTATCTCAGCGGCCTTATCCTCCATAGGTTTACCAAACAGGTGCTTGCCGAGGCAGGAGACGTCCAGGAGCTTCTCCTGGATCCACTGCTACAGGTCCGAGGACTGGAGCCACGCCTGGTGCTGGGGCCCGATGCTGGCTGCTGCCACTCGGGCAGAGGACTCAAACCTGTCATACGCGGCATGGGAGAGGTACTTCGAGCACTCTGCAACGGATCTCCCGAGGGTTTGAAACCTGAGAAGGGGTTCACCCCCAAAGCCTGCGGAGAACCCACCATGCTCCTTGGCGAGGTCATGCAGGAACATGCCCATATACAATTGGTATGCCTGGATGTGGCATGTGAGCATGGACCCCTGATAAGCTTTGTGCCCAAGGGCGTCGAGGGCTCTCAACTCCCTGCCTGGGGGGACCGAAGAGTGTGACTTCGGGCTCTTTTGCTTCCACATCGCCGACTCCACTACCATGGAGTTGTGTGGAATCTGGGTCTTCTAGAACCCTGGGCCACGTTGGACCCTGTAAATGGAGTCGAGGGGATTGCTCACAATGGGGACTGAAGCAGGTGTTTCCCACATGTGGAGGAGCAGCCTTGACAAAATTGGAGGTACTAGAACAGTAAGAGACTTCCGAGGCAGCGCCTCATACTGTAGAATATCGAGCTTCTCAGTTTGCAGTTCCACTTCAGCCTGCGTAGCCAGACTGAGGGCCCGTGTCATCTCCCGCACGAACACTAAGAATGATGTGCCCTCGGGCAGCGAATGCCTCTGAGAGGTGGGCGGGGACAGGTCTGAAGGGAGGTCCCGGTGGGCACGGGTCTCTGGGGAGGTATCCTCGTCTGACTCTCAGCCCAAGAGGTCCAAGAAGGAGTCCAACTCAGGCTGGTCACCCCGTCCAGAGGCCGAGGCCCGCTTGGAGCCAGAGGCCTTGGAGGATCTCGCTCCTGAGAACCAGGAAGGTGAGCGAGACTGATGCAGAGGGGCCTCCACGAAGCCCACGGCTCTCGGGGGTTTCCAGGGAGGGTTTCGGTGTCCGTCTCGAGGCACGGGCCAGTCGTACTGGGCAGCTAAGGCGGCAGAAACGCTGTGCTCTAATGCCAGCATACAGGGCTTCCAAGTGGACATGGGTCCCTGCGACGCTGACACCGGGGTTACCGGATATGGCGTGGAGGATGAGAGGGGGTCCTCACTGGAACAACCTTCAGGAGACCGAGTGCCATTGCCGGAGGCTTCCATGTCTGTACAAGGTACCTTTCGAGGGCGCTTCTTGTCTGACTCTCGGGAACGCTGGGGGGGGGGGGGGGGCTGAGTGAACGAGCATAGGAGTGCTCACGTTTGTCTGGAGCGACTAAGAGGTTTTCTTTTTCTTACCCCTCTCCACTTCAGGGGACCCCTGGTTGGAGTGCTGCCGAGAGCACGGGGCCGAAGTGGGGGATCCCATCAGCGGAGGGATGACCGAGAGTGCCGCCAGGGATTCTGGGGCCACCTTCTGGAAATAGTCATTGACTTAGCAGGGCTTTGGAGGACATTTTCTTGTAAAGAGAGCAGAACTCCAGATCATGGTCAGACCCAAGACACCGAAGACAACAGTCATGGGTGTCCGTGAGTGACATGTTTTTGAAGCATCTGTCACATTTCTTAAAACCAGTGTTTATTGGGGCAAAAAGTGCTCCCGCTACCTCGAAGACCTTTGCGGCCAGCGGTTGAGAGAAAAACAAAGGGCGCGAAGCCCACAAAAGGAAAACTTTCACAGAAAAGGACGTCCCCTCGCTCAAGGGAAAAAGAAGAGCAGGTAGAGGACTGGTGCTACCAGAAAAAACAGGCCAGAGGCCGAAAACGAAAGACTTTTTCCGAGGGACAAGGACGTGCTTCTGAAGGGCTCTGTGGAAAAAGGGAGACTGAGCAAGATGGCACCTTTAGGCAGGAAGAGGACGACGCATGTGTGGCAGCAATCTCAAAGGCTTTCTTTGAAAGCTGGGGAATTGCTCTGCGCGGGCTCCGTCGGTGCCGTCACCCATAAGTGAGGACTGACTTCCTGGAGAGTAGTTTTTTTTTTTTTTTTTATTAATTTTAATCAAAATTACATGATCAAAAAAAAAAGTAAAGCAGGTCAATCTAAGCAAAATATCTATGGCAAAGCCATTACAAGCAAAACAAAGAAACAAGTAAGCGACAAAGTCCACATCATGGGAGAGCATTTCAGATCTAAAATCAGACAGAATATACTGACAAAGAAAAACCAAGACCCATCTTGGGTCCACAATAAAGAAAGTGAATTATTATTTACCAGAGCTGTCTCCAATTAAACCCTGTCTGTCCTGCAAGAATTTTTCCAGATGTGAGACATCAGTAAAACTATAAGAATTACCATCAAATCCGATAGCACATTTACATGGAAATCTCAAAAAGAAAGTAGCACCTAGAGCCAAGACTCGAGGCTTTAATGCAAGAAACTGTCGTCTACGCAACTGGGTAACACGTGCCACATCTGGAAAAACAAGCACCACTTGTCCACAAAACTTAACCGCCTTAGCTTTAAAATAAGCCTTAAGAATACGTTGCTTAATTAATATAGAAGGAAAGGTGACTAACAGAGTGGACCTCAAAGTAATGGTATCAGAGGAATCTTCAATGAAAGCAGTGAGATTTGCAATTGTAGGAATTATTTCATCCAGTCCTCCATTGGCAGCGTTCTCCTTTTTGGAGGTAGAGGGCACATAATAAATTTGAGAAGTTTCTATAGACTCAGATATTGCCAAAACTTCCTTTAAATATTTGTCTAAAAGAATACTAGCTGAAAGCAAGGAAGATTGTGGAAAATTTAAAAATCTTAAGGTACAACAGCGTATGGAGTTCTCCAAGGCTTCCACCTTAGCATGCAAAACTAAGGAATCTTTTATAGCAGAAACATTAACTGATTGCAAGACAGGAACTTGGGACTCCAGTTTAGTAACCACAGTATCCAATGAAATTACCTTATGATCCAGTTGCTGCAATGCTATTGCAGTTTCCTGGGTAAAGGCAGCTAAAGAATTTAATTTAGAGGATACTTTTAAATCTATAACCTTAACTGCCCTCAATACATCCTTAAGGGTCACGTCTGCCTCAGGGGATAGATCTGGTGTCTCCGGAGAGCACTTTGGAGGTTGTGTGGAGGTGCACTGAGCTGCTTTCGGGCTCAGACTGAGCTGTGACTGCCTTCGGTGAAGCCGACGCTGCCTTGAGACTATCGGGCAGGCACGCCCGGGACACCCTGCTGCTGGGAGGACCTTTTTGCTTATATTTCCTCTGCCTTGTCTCTCCGCGACTGCGGAGCGCGACCGCGGGGCTTTATCTGAAGGGGCGTGTCTAAAGGGGCTGGTTAGACGCCCCTTCGACGCTGCCACGCTACCGGCTTCCTGGGGAATAGAGATTGCGTGCCTGGACTTCCTCCTAGCCATCCATTTTGCATATATTTATTTTTATTTATTTATTTAACAGTATTTCTAAACCGCCTTATCTTAATAATCAAGGTGGTATCACAGCAAGCAATCAGGTAAAGTGTGTGTGTTGTACATGCAGTGAGGATAAAACTTAGTTGTGTGAGGGATGTGTTGGGTGCTTGATTTGTTTGAGCTATATACAGGGTGGGCTATTTACAGTGGTGCTAGAATCATATTTTATATATATTCAGTTGTTTGGGAGGATTGGAGTGCTGTTATCCATTCTCTTAGGTTATGTGATGTGACCATAGTGCTCTATGAACAGCATGGTTTTCAGTTGTTTTCTGAAGTCTTTGAGGTCTGGAGTTGCCCTTAGATCGTCCGGTAGATTGTTCCATATTGTTGGAGCAGCCATGGAGAGAGCTCTGTCTGTTGTGTCCTTGCGTGTGTGCTTGTACTCATTTGGGGTGCTGACTCGGTTGCGTGTTTGACTTCTTCTGGGACGTGCGCTGGTTTCCGGTTGTATGAGCAGGTGGAGGCTGTTGGCTGATGTGTGTTCTTTTATCTTAAATAGGTTTATGATAGTCTTGTATCTGATGCGAGCAATGATTGGGAGCCAGTGTAAGTCCTTTAGTGTAGGTGTGATGTGCTCCTGCCTTGCGGCTCCGGATATGATTCGAGCTGCAGTGTTTTGTGCCAGCTGTAGTGGTTTGAGAGCTTGTTTTGGTAGTCCGAGGTATATCGGATTGCAGAAGTCCAGTATTGGGGTTATCAGTGCTTGACAGACTGTACGGAAGTGTTCTGGAGCGAGGAGTGGTTTCAGTCTCCTGATGATTCGCATCCTGTAATATGCTTTTTGGATTGTTTTGTCTATGTGTGGTTTGAGGTTGAGTTTACTGTCCAGAGTAACCCCAAGGTATCTCACCTCCGATCTTATCGGTATCGTGGTGCTTTGTATCTTTATGTTTGGTGGGTGTGTGAAGCTTTGGTTTCGAGTGATGATTAAAGCTTCAGTCTTGTTGTAGTTTATAGCTAGATTGTTGCTTTGGCACCACTTCGCCATTTGGGTAAGGCAGTCTGCTATCTTAGAGAAGTCCGGGTTTTCGATTGATATCGGGGAGTATACCATTATATCGTCTGCGTATATTGTGTATTGGATGTTGTTCTCTTTCATAATGTTGCATATTGGTTGGATGTAGATGTTAAAAAGGAGTGCTGAGAGTGCGGATCCTTGTGGTACTCCTTGTTGGACGTTTATGGGCCGGGAGGTGTCCTGTCCCACCTTGACCTGTAGCTGTCTTTCTGTTAGGTACGAGTGGAACCATTTTAGAGTGGTACCGTGTATACCAGTGTTCTTCAGTCTCTCCAGGAGTATATTGTGATCAACTGTGTCGAACGCTGAGGAGATGTCGATGAAGATCATTATAATTCCATTCCTGATGTCGTCAATTATTCTTATGATGCTGTCGAAGAGGTAGATCAGGAGAGTTTCGACTCCATGGTTGGGACGAAATCCGTGTTGGTTGTCGTCGAGAGTTCCGTGTTCGTCAATGTGTTCCTGAAGTTGTAGTTGAACCGTCTTTTCGATTATTTTTGCGAGGAAGGGTATGCTGGAGATTGGTCGGTATGCTGCTGGGTCCTTTTTGTCGAGAGAAGTTTTCTTTGTGATTGGTCTTACTGAGGCAAGCTTTAATTGCTGTGGCATGAGTCCTTGAGTGAGTGAGTTGTGTACCATTTTATGAATGTTTGGTATGAGGCTTGCTTTGGTGGCTTTGACCCATGACACTGGGCAAGGGTCTGTAGGAGCAGTGCTTGTGTTGATTGTGGAGATGATGTCTGATATCTGCTCTTTTGAGGGTGAGTGGAATGTGCCCCAGGTTTTGGGGTGGACGTTCGTTCTGTTGGTTCTACTGGGTGTTGAGCGCTCTGTGGAGTGAAATTTGTCTTTGATGTGGTCGGCGAATATCTGTGGATCCACTTGTATTTCTCTTTCTGCTGCTTGCTCTTTTGTCAGGGTTTTTACTATTTCGAAAAGTTCTCTGGGTTTGTTGATGGAAGAATTTATCAGGTTTGTGTGGAATTCTCTCTTTGATTGGTTGATGTGTTCATTGTATTGTTTTTGCTTTGTTAGGTAAAGATGTTGGTCGGAAGTAGTTTTGTTTTTTCTCCATCTCCGTTCAATTTTCCTGAGCTCCCTCTTTTCCTGTCGTATTTTTGCTGAGTACCATGGTTTGTTTTGTCTCTTGTTGTGGTGTTGTTTCTTGGTCCTGTCAACGGATGGTTTGGCGGCGTTAGCTAGGACATTGTTCCAGTTGGAAACTTGTTCCTCCAGGTCCTCTGAGTCAATGTTCAAGTGTTGTATTGTGTCCTGGATGAATTCGTCCTTGTCAAAGGACTTGAATCGTCTTTGTGTGTGTGGGAAGTTCGCTCTTTCGCTTGTCCAGTCTTCTTGTGATTGCAGATTTGTCTCGATTAAGTAATGGTCAGACCATGGTACTGGGGTGATGGTGGGTGTAGAGATTAGGTCTCTTGAAGTTAGGTAGTTTGATGCGAAGATGAGGTCTGGGGATGATCCTAGTCTGTGTGTTGGTGCATTGACTATCTGTGTGAATTGAAGTGATGACATTGCCTGAAGGAAGGCCTGTGCATCTTTTGTATTGGCGGACTTGAGGTTGAAGTCTCCGATTAGTAGTGCTGGTTTGTTGTTTGACGTTATGGCACAGGCTTCTTCGAGTATGAAGGCTAGTTCGTCGGGTGGAGCACGGGGTGCTCTGTAGGTTAGGCAGATTGCAATATTCTTGTTCTTGATGCTAATTGTGTTACACTGCTTTGTATCTGTGAGATTCAGTGTCTTGAACTTGAGTTCTGTTTTTGCTATTATTAGGACTCCTCCTCCACGCTTGTGGATGCGTGGGCAGTTGTATGCTGAGTAGTTGTTCGGTACTAGTTGGTTGAGTAGTACTGTACTGTAAGCAGTTGTATGCTGAGTAGTACACTGTCGGTAGGGTTGAGCCATGTCTCTGTGATGCATATTATGTCTGGCTGTCGCTCTTCAATGAGATCTACCAGAGTGTGTATCTTGTTGCAGATGGATCTGGCGTACTAGTACTCTGTTTGGTTGAGTAGTACATATACTGTAAGCCTTTTGAGGTTCTGTTTATCTTTTCTCTGTTTGCATTGTGCTTTATTCCCTTCATCTTACGTGCTACAGTATGGGCAAGCGGAAGGCGAAGGCAATTGCCAAGTCCCAGGTAGCCGGAGCCGGGGTGGGTAAACTGGTTGGCCCCTTGGATAAGCACGTAGTCTCTTTACCTTTGGCAGAGTCTTCTCCCGACAGGGTTTCCTTAAGCCCCGCGGGGAGATCCCCTCCTCCCTGTCCTTGCCCTGCTGTTTTTTCAGTCTCTAAGGTTTCTTTTGATGAACTTTGTGAGGGGCGGTCCCCCATAGTTTTGCCCATACCAGTTCCGGAGAGTAGTTTTTTAAGATGACGATATTTATTAATTTAGATGTACCATTTACCAAGTATGATATACAGAAATTAGACCTTACCCGCTAATTATCTTTCCTTGAGCTCTCTCCGGGCCCGTCCAGGAACAAGTGGGTGATCAACCTTCTCCAGCAACTGAGGACTGAAATCTCAAACTTTGAAGAGCTGGCATCTGGCTCCCTCTGCTGGCCACTGTCAGTCTAACCTTAACAAAGCAGATGAAGAGTAGTGCCCAGCAACCAAAAGAAAATAGGGAATATAACAAAAAACAGTAGCTTTTCGTGAGGCTGATAGAAAGAACGAACCCACAGCAGCACCGCTGCTATATGACTTAAGTGGCAAAACCGTCAAGTTCGCTCTTTTTTTTTTTTTCTAGTACAGAACAACCAACGAGTTAAAAGGCAACCCCTGAACGAGAAGAGAAACCACACTCTAGAAACTGTGGCACGGACTCCATCTCCATAAACAGAGTATTCGTAAGTTTCCGTGCCACACTGAAATTGGACAAAAAACCTGGGTGGGTCCTGGACGGGCCCGGAGAGAGCTCAAGGAAAGATAATTAGCAGGTAAGGTCTAATTTCTGTTTCCTTATCGTCTCTCCGGGCCCGTCCAGGAACAAGTGGGAAGTACCAGAGCAGTACCTAACCACGGGAGGGACCAAACAGGCCCGCTATGACGGCCAACGCCTCCACATAGGCAGGACCCCTGGCCAAACCTCTAGCCTGCAATGTTCCGCAAACGTGAGACGCGACGACCACGTAGCCGCCTGAGAAAAAGCACCGGCGTTACACAAGGAGACGCCGCCCAAGACGTCGCGTGACCGCGCGTAGAAGAAGTACGAAGACCCCCCGGAGGGACCGTCTCTGCGTTCTAAAAAGGACACCACCATTGCTTGCTTCTCAGAACAAGTCAGGGACGACGGAGAAGCGGCTGCGTCCGTCCTAGGCCCGGCAAAGAAAACAACCGGCCCGACTTCCGGAAAGACGCAGTCTTCCGGAGGTACGTCCGGAGCAAGCGGAGAATGGCGGCCCTGGAAGGATCGCCCGCTATCCAAAAAGAGGGGAGAGACAGACAGACTGAGCGACATAGAATACAGAGAAGAGTTGCGGAATAAGGAGGGAACCGTCCGCAACAGTACCCTGTCGACCGACAAATGCAGACAGGGAGCCCTACCCAATAGGGCTAGGGACACAAAACCCCCTAGAATGGCATTTCCCAAGAAGTCCCCCGAGTGAGATATCGCTATTTGGGCGAAAAAGAGGTCGCGCAACGCCTCAAGCCGCAATTCCAAGGCATGGCGTAACCACACCGTGAAGAGGGGAACGAATTACTGAACTGGTAGAAAGACTTAACGGAAGATTTGTAATGTCTTAATTGTGGCGATATGTGGAATAATTTTTCGTATGGAAAAAGCAGCTCAGCGGAGAGGGGTTTGAAAATCGAACTCCGGCTTTCGAAGCTATCTATGCTCCCCGTGCATTTATTCACAGGTCTCCAGTACGGATAGGCTCTGCTAGTGTTCAGCGAATGCCTTAATGGGAGCCAGAAATACGCAGTCAGGCTAGTTCACTAGCAGCAATGGCAGCGGCTCAAACTCCAGTACGCATACTTCATATGCTGGGCTTCCAAGCTGGCTTCCGCGCTGAACGGCATCAGCCAAGGTGACTGCCAGTGTAGACCGTGCCTGTGGAATCAGCCTGGATGAGGAGCCTTGCGTTCTCTGGAAAATGCCCTGCCGACAGTAAAGCACTGCAATTCGATCAGCTGCTGGCAGGACACAAGGCACGCTTGCATTTTTTTTTTTTTTTTTTTGCTTAAGTGGCCTAAAAATGGAGCCTGTACCAGGTGGTATAATGGGAACTTGTCTGCAGTGTCTCAGCTTCGTTATTGCTGACTCAATTGCCATTTGCGGAAGGAGAGCTGTAGTTCCTATCACCAGGTGCTAGTTGAACGCAAAATATAAAAAGCCATCTTTGTGCAGTCAGACGGGGTGCGGACTCACTGTATGGAACAGAGCCCTAGCAATCTTCTTTATCGCAAGATGGGAAAATAGATGGTGGTGCAGCTCTTCCTGCAAAGACCCCTCTAAACCAAAAATGCCTTCAGGATAATTTAAGAAACTCTCCGACCGTGCCAACAATATGAAGTAGAAAGAACTCTCAAGCACAGGCATACTAAGCTATGGCCAACTCCGAGAAACAACACTCCCGCTTTGACTGGTATCAGGGGAAGAAAAATGCTGCAGCGTCAGAACACTGCCCGGAATCCTACCAGAGGTAAGGAAGAACTACAGAGCCCGGACTGCCAAGATCCCTGAGCTAAGGCAGCCAGCCAAGGAGCTCTAAAGTAATTTTAAACAAGTTCACAACAAGCGCCAGTGGGAATTGAACCCTTGATCTTTCGGGAATGAGGCAGCTGTTGTAACCTCTAGGGTACTCCTTCACTTTCCCCGCAACGAACGAGACTGGCATCAGCCATAACCATCCCCTAGTCGGGCTGACGTAAGGGAAAGTCACACTTAGAGGAACCGGAGCCAGGCACCCCTGGAGACTGCCGGAAACGGCGTTCAACCGGGGCAACCGGCATGCCAGGGGAAGGCTTGAGGATTCCAGCGCGAGAACAACGCTCGCTGTAACACCCGTAGGTGGATCCTAGCCCATAGCACGCGGACGAAGTGCGTCGCCATGGAATCGAGGAGCCGCGGATAGTGCCACGCAGTCGACGCACGAAGAAGCAAGAGGAGCCGCATCGATGACCAGAGCTCAACTCGTTGATTAGCCGGCCGGAAAAGTATCCCGACATGGAACTCGAATACCGTCGGTAAGGACGTCGCGAACAAACGCACTAGAGCGTAGAAGTGATCAGCCACCTACGCCGCCGCTGACTCAAGTGAAGCCCTAGCCGCCGACCCAGAGCGGGGACGTGAAGCCCCACGAACCCACTGAAGAGAGCCTTTGGAAACAGAAGCCGCATAGACCGCCGCCACCACGACAGAACCCAAGACTCAAACGCCTGTTTTCAAGCAAGACTGCAATCTACTATCCCGCAGGACCTGTAGAGCGGCACCCCCTGCTACCTAGCGATTTACTTAGGTACGGCCGCTACGAATGCATCCACCGTAGGGAAGCGCAAAAGAGTCGAGCTCCCCTTGCGGCAGTGGAAATAAGCGACCCATAATCCGTGTCCCACGCAAGGAAGCCTCCGGGCATTCCGATCCCGACATGACCAGCTGTCGCTTCATCCTGTGCACAGGAAGCACCTGCGATCCGACCGGAAGCCTTGAAGAAGCGAATCCTCTAAAGACCAATTTGGGGACACCAGGAAGGCCAGAAACGAGATAAATTAGTCCAGCAGTTTCGTGCCAAAACATTGCAATTAAGTAAAAGGTTCTCTGACCAGATGAATGTCTGGCAGTTATGAATTTTCACTGCCGTATGAATAAAAAGGACTTGGACTCCCCGTTACCCTAGCGTCTACTGACGGTAGCTTTGGTGCAGGAAGCATTGGTCCAACAAAAACAAAGTATTGAGAAACCTGCCCTGTGGTTTAAGTTCACCTATTGGCATCTATGTATATGGCTTTTGGGCCCGGTGAACCCTCAGGTCCATGGGGTTCGGACTAGACTCCTGTATCTAGTAAGGGCCATTAATAGTCAACCCCAGCAGGGAACAACACAATTGACCCCCCCCCCGATACATAACTGGACCAGAGAAAGGTCAATATTAAAAGTACACAAAACCGTGGAAATATGCCCAGAAAGGGAATGAAAGCAATAAACCACCTAGACCAAGCAATAATGTAATGAACCAAGGCCAAAAAGTGTATTGGAATCTAAACAATAGTCACACATCCTGATAAGAACACACACCTAAAGAAATAGGTAGGCGAATATACGCATGAAGAACACACAAAGTAAAAATTCAAACGAAAAAAATGCAATATCCTGTGCACAGAAGCTAGCTGAGAGTAAAAGACTCCGGGTTGACCTAGGCAACTGTGAATGCCTAACGGAGACAGCAAACGTGGCCAAGAGAAGTGCCACTGAATGCAACACAAAATACCATAATGGAAGTGAGAACTTGCATATAAAAACTAAAAACTATGAAATGTAGTATTTGATCCCACGGAAACACGGAAAGCGTCAGGTTCATTTGAAATAATGTTATGTCCAAGGCGAGAGCCATTTAGAGAGTCATTTAAAGAACCATTTCCCACCAACAAGGGAGGAGGGAAGTAAGCATAGAAATCCAATTGGAAAACAAGCCAGAGGCAGAAACCAAAGAAGTTAAAGGCAGATACAGTGGTTAATACCTATAAATAAAAAACCGAGCGCATGGGATAAATGACCCTGAGTTATACATGAGGGGAAATAGCAGGCCGCTGGGACTCCCAGGGATGAGCCTTCTGCTCCGGAGACTAAATCTCTTGTGAGGCAGGCTCTGCCTACAGAAAGTAAAAGGAGCAAAACGGTTACCGCGCCGAAGGTGTACAGCAATAACGCTGCCCTTTAAGCGCCAACGGTAGCCTTATGATAAGGGTAATCTGTGCCCTGTTTTCATTTATTTATTTACTTATGTAGTGTTTCAACTGCCCTGCTAGGACAGATAAACGGGCTCTAGAGGTAAAGATTTCCTCCCTTTACCCAGGAACATGAGAGCCTTCGCCCCGTTCCTCATGTCCGCTGTTATCTAACCTGAAGAGACCAGGCTATTGGCGCCGCAGCAGCCCGGGCTGCCGTTCCCGCCAAAAACGAACCGCTGCGACGGCCTGCTGCGAAGGTCGGCGCTATGCCCGAGAGGCCCTTATGCCAAGTGAAGCAACGCAATCCAACTTTAATACCCAGCAAAATCGGAGGATGAACAACCACCATCATAAAACCGGCCTCTCAGACGCACCGCGGGAAAAACCAAAGACAACTGAGAAGAAAGAAAATGGCCGCCGACACACCAAAACTACTAACAAGCTGAAAAAAAAACAACAAAGGACCAACCTTAAGAAAACAGGAATCTCCTCCTTCAGCTCTGGGCACCCACTGCTAGTGGGGAAGGAAGCTGAGCACCGGAGGCAGCAGGCAGGTATCTGGGGCCCCCAGCACCGCTCTGCTCTCTGCTCTATGATACGGAGCTGAAAACTGAGACAGGCTCTGCCTCTTCAGCTCCGTGCCTCTGAGCGCCGCGAAACAGCTGTCGGCAGCAATCGCTACTGGAAGGAACCCTGCTAGGATCCCCGGTGCTGCAAACACCAAAAAGAAAACCAAAGAAATAAAATTTGCGAAGTCTTAAACATCTGAAGGGGGGAGCCAGCCAGGAACACGTCCTTCAGCTGCTGAGGACTGAAAAGACTGACAGTGGCCAGCAGAGGGAGCCAGATGCCAGCTCTTCAAAGTTTGAGATTTCAGTCCTTAGTTGCTGGAGAAGGTTGATCACCCACTTGTTCCTGGACGGGCCCGGAGAGACGATAAGGAACGTGGTTTTACTTATATATTATTACAGGAATACACAGTCACAGCCCTCTCTAGTAGGAGGATGTCATCTTATCTGTTTCAGTACAAGGACACCATTTACCTTGGAGATTTGATTTGATTCAGTGAACAACCATTTGTTGCTTTGACTGTATGGGGCAGGTGGTATCCCATGACAGCCCTAAGGGTTTTTTGATTTTTTTTTTCCATGGAAATCTGAGCAGAAAGTCAGTCCCCAAGAAATAACGTTCTCCCTGATAAAATCCCTAAGACAAAAACAAAGCTTCAACACCCAGTTCCCGATTCCAGATCAAAAATGACAATTAAGTTTTAACTAACTTCCGCTGGTATACAGTCAGATGACATCTTACTTACCAGATAAAGCACAGTTACTTACCTGTAACAGGTGATCTCTGGGAACAGCAGGAATAAGTCTTCACATATGGGTACGTCGGTACCGACGGAGTCTGCGCGGGAACGCTTCCCAGCGTCCAATCAAAGAGCTTTTGGAAGCATCCCACCACGCCTGCGTGCTGCCTTCCCGCCTTTCCCAACTGCCTCTCCTCAGTTAAGTTTTAAAGCTGAGACAAAGAGAGAGAGAGAGGAAAGGAAAGATAGATAGAGATACAACTCCTGGGGAGGTGGGTGGGTTGTGAAGACTTATTCCTGCTGTTCCCAGAGATCACCTGTTACAGGTAAGTAACTGTGCTATCTCCAGGAACAAGCAGGAATGAATCTTCACATATGGGGACTCCCAAGCTGAGATGCCTGGAGTCCAAGCATGTCATAAGTTGGAACATGCTATCCTCCAGAACACCAGGCATCCTGAGGATGGAGGGTAGGAGTTGAAGAAAGAAGATGCTGTGGAACAGCTAACCTAGCACAGGACTGCAAGAAAGGAGCCCATGTGTGGATAATGATTGTTATGAATGATATTGCAAAGATGTTGCAATATGGACCTCCGCCAACAGGATTTCATAGAAGTATGGAAGTTCATGGATCTACTGGGAAGCCAGTAGAGGAACCGTGAAGAGGACCTCACTGAAAAAGGGAGGTAATAAACCTGTAGGAAAAACAGAGGGGGTCAGAATCCTGAAAAGTAACAGGCACCCCTGGTAGGATAAACTGGGGTAGTACAGAAACGGTGGGCCTTCAGCGAAAGCTGTATGGTAAAAACCAAACTCTTTTGGCGGCAGAGTATCTCACTCTTGGGAGCAAAAAGAGAAAGGCTAACCGATTTGGACAAACAGGCACAGTCCTTGTGGGGAGAAAGGGTATGGGAACCCCTTGTATCCCAGGGTGAAGACAAATGCCTGAGGCGTTAAGCCTGTGAGTAACTGAAGATCCATAATATCTCTCCTAACTGGGGTAAGCTAGGAGAGATATTAGATACGGAGAGCTTCAGAGGTACCTAAACCTGTAGGTTATGGTATGAGAATTGTTGATTACCAAAGGAGTGGTTGTGCGTGTAGAAACCCAAACCTGTTGAATAGCAGAGGTATGGGCAAAATTTCTCTGTCAGAAACAGAAAGCTATATGAGCATAGACAGTGAGATAGATCTGTCTCCATATACTTATCTATAATGAAATATCTCGTCACATACATATATATATATAGATATATACAGATATATGAATAAACATATAGAATGTATCTATAGTGAGATATGGAGGGCATAAAATACACACAAAGATAAATATGAATATGTAGGTGTAAATATGGGTGTCTGTAATTAAACAGACAGATATATGCCTACAGCATGGTATTCACATAGGACATGTGAAGAGGAAAGATTCATCTAATAACAAGGAGGTGCAACCTACTTGAGAAGATGTATAGAGAATCTATTCCCCCTGGTTATGATCTGCAAGGATGCTAACTAGTAAAAGAACCAGGATGGTTATATGAAAACAGAGGATAATATCAATCTGTAGCCAGCAAGTCCTGAGTCGTCCAAGACTCTAGCATGGTAAGTAGACAGAAGACAGATAAGGATGAGGTACCATGTCGACCTGCTTAAGGGCAAAAAGTATCATAGGTTGTTACCATGAGGACAAGCTGTAAGGAGAAAGAGCATATCCCCGATTGGGAATGCTATGGACCAAAGCAGGGAATTGGCAACTCCTTAAGCCCTTAGGTAAGAGAAGGCCTATGTCCTTTATGGCAAAAGGAGATAGTAAAAGAAGGGAGAACCTTCTAGTCATGGGAGAAATGACTGAAAAGCCTTTTCTAACCATGTAAGATGGCTGTTGGAGAAAAAAAACCCATGCTCTCTAGGCAAGGGCCCATAGTGGAAAGCTTCTCTGTAGAATTGCAGAGAGCATGATGCAGGAGAATGAGGAGATAGGACTGGCTGCTAGAACCAGTATCTCAGTCCACTATGCTGCCAAATCCAGGGGAATGGAGATGGTAGAAATGGAAGACCAACCCAGAAAGCTTGTAGTGGGATAATTTCCAAGATAGATGAAAAACACTGACTTGGAGCCACTACTAAGACCAGATGGAATTTTAGAGGAGGACAAATCTGGTTGTTTGTGGGCAAGAACCAGTGGACCAAACCTTAAAGCTCCTGCAAAGGCAGCTGCTGGCAAGACAGCAGAAAGAATATTACTGTTTAAAGCCAGAAAGAACAGACAGAACAGGAGTAGAAAACTCTGGACATGTCTGATAAGCTGCCTTAAAGTAAATTTGAGACAGGGGAGGAAACTCAGGGAGGAAAACTCCGCACTGGAATGTGACAAACCTAGAGAGGCTGAGAAAACCCTCCAGTAAGTAATTCCGCTCTGACAGTGGTAAGAGGGGGAAGAGAACAGAGCTGAAGAAGACTTACTAAGTAGTAAGTCTATAGAAAGGAAAAATACATGCTGGCACAGGAACTATCATTTGATAGTGGTCAGACCTCTTTCTCTGGTAGGAGAAGAGGAGAAGAAACCTGTGACTTATAGGCATGAATCTTCTGACAGCTCATAGAAAAAATGGATGTCTTTTGGAAAGAGATCCATATGTAGGGGTTAGAATGAGTAATGGAGCGCTTCTGTTGAAAAGAAGCAACTGTAGACTCTAACCCCAAGGGTCACAAGCATTTGATGATGACTGATCAGAAACCCTGCAGGGGCCGGGTTTGCTGAGCCTGGTGAGAGGATGGATTCTTCAGACCAGGACGAGGGCTCCCCTGCAGGGGAACATCTGTATGGCAAGTGAGGAATAAAACCTTCTTCTCCTGTGGGAAGAAAGTTTGGTAGGACATTTCCTACTGTGATAAGGAAGCTTATCATAGCTCAGGAAGGAGCTATAGAAAAGGTGAAGTGACTCTGAACAAGCAACCTGTCAGTTCTGGTAGAAATAAGAAAACAGAATTTTGCCATAAAAGACTACCAGTCCCAGAATGCACCAGGTTTCCAACAGCCATTAGAGGAGCTGAAGTGGGGAAATGTGTGTTCAATCAGGAGGGCTATGAGGTAATCCCTAAGCACTCATCTCAAAGGGCAGGGCCTGATTCAGCACAGCTGCGCTGTGTTAGGGAGGAGCACTCATCTAAGCAGAATAAGAGTAGAGTTTATTCTACAGATGACCATCTTCAAGATCACCTTGGATATCCAGAGAATTGTCCTCAGTATCCTGAGAATCAGCTTGAGTTTGATCATCAGTTTCATCTGAAGGATCATCTGAAGGATCATCAGAAGCAGAAGCCAAACCGGACGGACAGAGAGGGAAAGAGACCCTTTGGAAGAAGGAAGAGAAAAGCCTTTGAGAGGTCTAGAAGAGTCCAAAGCAGTACGTATACTAGGAGGTATTCCAAGGGCCAGCATACACCATTGGACTGGGGAAAGCCAGAGGAATGGTGCTGCAGAGCTAGGAATCACCAGAGGCTACCTGTGAGGGAGACGGCTGCACGTGGAAGGGACCCTAAGACCTATGCCAGAAGGTATGTGAAAAGAGATCCAGTATCCAGGGATCTGGATTGGAAGGCTGGACATAAGAACTGGACTACATACTGGCCAGGCTATATAGAGAGGAACTCTAGCAGCAATGGAAGCTCAGGTATGAACACTGATCTATGCCCTAGCTATAAACTTGAAAGACAGCAGGGAAACAAGTATTCTCCTGAAAATGCTCCATTGAGAGATTCATCTGTGCCAATCCATGATATTGAACCCATGCTTGTTGAACAAGGGGGAATAATAGCAGATGAGGATCCTGTTTATATGGACTGCTCTCTATCTAAACTCCGTTGGTAACTTTCTGTTATAAAGTACAGCAACCATCACAAAGAAATACAAATGTGTTCTTTAATCTACTCAGAAAAGCTCCTGAAGCAGGATTTGACCCACACAGTGGAAGGCAAGCCAGCTAAGGGGTTTCAGCTGGTGACTGCTAGCAATTAAGCCTTACCTAATTGCTTGTGAGCTAGGGGAGTGAAAAGAACAGTTTGTTTCTTGCTTTGTAGCTTTTCATTTGTTGTTTTCCTGATTTTGACTTTGTTTTTCCAAGTTAACAATGAAAGCAAGTTACCTAATTTATGTGCTACCAAGCATATCTGTGTTGGGAGAAATAACCCCATAAATAAAAATCTTATTGGCTTTACCCAAGAGCACAACTAAATTATTGTCAGCAGCTGTGTCTGGTGTGAATGAACTACATTGCCCACAATACCTTGCAAATCATATAGAAATATGCACTTGCCAAGAGTGAGAAGATTCTCACCCAGGCAGCCGTCTGACAAATGGCGTAGTTTTTCGGATTGCTTTTGCACAAAGGGGATTTACTTGCTGAGGATTACAACTACAGTTCAAGTTTAAAGCTGGAAAAAAAAAAAGATTTTTCCTCAACTGCACTTTGGAGGAGAAGTGGATGTCCCAGGAGGAAAAGACCCTGTGCAGAGCTGGATTCATCACTGAGACAAGGTAATAAGTACCTGGGCATGTCTAGTGGTGGATGGGAGTAAGCACAGGGGTAATTGAAAAAAAAAAAAAAAGTAGAAAAAAACACACCTGTTTGGAAGGTGGTGCACTTTGGGGTTTTTTTTCTTTATTTTCTTACAGGGTTCAAGATGGATTCAAGGGAACTAGCTGAGTGGATGGCAGCCCAGTTCAGCAGGCAGCAGGAGCTAGCAAAGCAGGCTCAGGACACTGCTATGAGAGCCTTAATGGACCAGCAGAGGCCAGTGCTTGATCTGGTGCAAGCCCTAGTTGAGCTGAAGAACCAAAGTGGAACAGATGCAAGACCAGCAGTAAATACTGGTACACCACATGTGGACAGTGTGGGACTCAATCAAGGGATTGGGGCATTTAGTTTTGGGAAGCTAACTCCAGATGATAATGTTGATGATTTTCTAGAGTCTTTTGAAAGAGTGGCACAAGCATTAGCATGGCCAGAGACCCAGTGGGCAGTAAGGCTGGCAGCCTCATTAACTGGAGAGGCGCTTGCAGCTTATAGAGCAATGCCAGCAGCCCAGGCTTTGATTTATAAGGATGTAAAGGCTGCTATTAGAGATCGCCTAGGGTTGTCTATTTCAGAGTATAGGCGAATGTTTAGAGCTACTACATTGAGAGTGGGTGAAACACCCAGGGCTCTGAGTCAGAGAATCAGAAGTTTAGCTGTAAAATGGTTGGAGCCTGAGCAAAAGACGGTAGAAATGTTATTAGACATTATAATGCTGGAACAATTTATGTCTGGGGTGCCTAAAGATTTGCACACTTTCCTTATACAGCAAAATTGCCAAAATCTTGGAGAGGCAACCATGCTAGCAGAAAGATTCTTGGAAGCCACGCAGGCTTGCCATAGAATGGGTGGCCCTCTGAAGATTGGTGCTGAGGCAAGATGTGCTGTATCAGAAAAGAAAATAATTAAAAATGTTTCTGAAAATGAATGTACTGTATCAAACCAGATGACACAGTGGAATAGAAAGAAATGTTTCAAGTGTGGAAAATGGGGACATTTAAAAAAAGGATGTCAGACACACACTAGCTTAGTGGGTGTGGATTTAAAACAGCCCAAAGAAGGATTTCTTTTGATGGTTGATGTACAAGGAATTACCACAAATGCTTTGTTAGACTCTGGGGCAGACCAGAGTATGATGTCAAAAAGGCTTTGGAAGAGGATAGAGGCCCAAGAAGGATTTGTGCCTAGAACCCCTGAAAGCCAAGTTCACATCAGATGCATTCATGGTGCTGCAACATCATATCCCACCTATAGGCTAAAGGTTAAGTGCCTGGGGGGACAAGAGGAAGTCCTGTTAGCAGTGGTGCCTAGGCTACCCTTTGATTTGGTTCTAGGAAGAGACTGCCCAAGATTTAAGCAGGGTCTAGTGGAAGGACTAGGAAAGAAGGAGGGAGAAGGTTTAATGGTAATAGCTCCCGGGCCTTTATTTGGAAGTCCTCAGACCCCAGCTAAAAAGATGGTTAAGCGTCCAGAAGACCAAGCTACCCCAAAGCAGACATTCGTCCTAAAGTACCATAGGGTCACAGAGAAGGCCCAAGCTCCTAAGCGGGCAACCCCTCAAGCTGCTGGGTTTGACCTGTGCAGCATAGAAAATGTGACTGTACCTAGCCAAGGGAGAGCCCTGGTGGACACTGGTCTCCAAGTGGAAATACCTATTGGATGTTATGGGAGAGTAGCCCTAAGGTCCGGATTAGCCCTTAAATATTTCATCGATGTGGGTGCGGGAGTAATTGATCCCGATTACAGGGGCAATATTAAAGTTCTGTTGTTTAATTTTGGACAGAATGATTATCACGTGAAGACAGGAGACAGAATTGCCCAATTGATCTGTGAGAGGCTGGGTTTTCCACCTGTGGAGGAGGTCACATCCCTGGAGAATTCTGAACGTGGAACCAAAGGCTTAGGTTCTACTGATGTCAAAGGGGTTAAAAGCCTAGCTGCCACCTGTGCCCGAGAGAGGGAGGTGAATGAAGAGGAAGATTTCGGACCCCAGGTATCTGATTGTAAAGAAAAATCAGAGCCCCAAATAGGTGAGGACCTGACAGTGGTACAACAGGAAGAAATTAGGAAATTGCTTAAAGAATTCCCAGATGTGTTGACACCCATACCTGGGGAGACACATTTGGTTGCCCATGAAATAATAACTCCACCTGGGAAATTAGTTCGTCAAAGTCCATATCGCTTGCCTGAAGCCAAGAGACAGGAAGTAGTGGCACAAGTCCAGGAGATGTTGGACATGGGAGTAATAGAGGAGTCAAAGAGTCCCTGGAATAGCCCCATAGTCCTGGTGTCGAAGCCTGATGGATCTTTAAGATTTTGTATTGACTTCCGGCAGGTAAACGCCATATCAGTTTTCGATGCATATCCAATGCCAAGAATTGAAGAGCTGTTGGACCAGCTGGGACAGGTTCAATATTTATCCACCCTTGATATGACAAAAGGATATTGGCAAATCCCTCTCACCAGGGAGTCGAAGCCGAAGACTGCGTTCAGCACCCCCGTTCACCTTTTCCAGTTCAAGAGGATGCCTTTCGGACTGCATGGAGCAGCCGCTACCTGCCAAAGGTTAGTGGATCAGGTACTTCGACCCCACCAAAATTATGCTTTTGCATATATGGATGATGTCATAATCCATAGTAACACCTGGGCGGAGCATCTGAAGAGGATCAGGGCAGTCTTGTGCTCCATGAAGCAAGCGGGAATCACTTTAAACCCGAAGAAGTGTGCCTTTGCAAATAGGGAGGTAAAATACCTGGGCCACCTAGTGGGAAGAGGAAATATTAAACCTCTAATGAGTAAAGTAGATAGCATCAGGAATTTTCCTCCTCCAACAACAAAGAAACAACTAAGAAGTTTCTTAGGACTTATTGGATACTACCGCAGGTTTATACCGCAATTCGCAGAGAAAAGTGCAATTTTCACGGATATGCTGCGGAAGAATTGTCCAAACCAGCTAAAGTGGACACCTGAAGCTGAAAAAGCGTTTTCAGTCTTAAAAGGAAAATTGTGTACAGGACCGGTATTGAAAGGGGTGGACTTCAAGAAACCCTTTCTGGTTCAAACGGATGCATCGGACGTAGGGCTAGGAGCGGTTCTATCCCAGTGTCACGAAGGGGAGGAGCATCCTGTGATGTACCTGAGCAGGAAGTTGTCACCGGCTGAACAAAAGTATTCCACAATAGAAAAAGAATGTTTAGCTATCAAGTGGTCAGTGGAGGCGTTAAGGTTTTACCTTACAGGGAGAAAGTTCCAGTTGGTCACGGACCATGCCCCACTTAAGTGGTTGCAGCAAATGAAGAACCAAAATGCCAGGTTGACACGCTGGTACATGGCCTTACAGGCTTTTGATTTTCAAGTTGAACATCGTGCTGGGAAGTTACACAAGAATGCGGATGCCCTTTCCCGGATTACAGACTGTAGAGAAGAAGTTTCACCAGTGACACCAGTCCGTAATAACTTAAGCAGGGGGGTATGTGATAAGGAAGCTTATCATAGCTCAGGAAGGAGCTATAGAAAAGGTGAAGTGACTCTGAACAAGCAACCTGTCAGTTCTGGTAGAAATAAGAAAACAGAATTTTGCCATAAAAGACTACCAGTCCCAGAATGCACCAGGTTTCCAACAGCCATTAGAGGAGCTGAAGTGGGGAAATGTGTGTTCAATCAGGAGGGCTATGAGGTAATCCCTAAGCACTCATCTCAAAGGGCAGGGCCTGATTCAGCACAGCTGCGCTGTTAGGGAGGAGCACTCATCTAAGCAGAATAAGAGTAGAGTTTATTCTACAGATGACCATCTTCATGATCACCTTGGATATCCAGAGAATTGTCCTCAGTATCCTGAGAATCAGCTTGAGTTTGATCATCAGTTTCATCTGAAGGATCATCAGAAGCAGAAGCCAAACCGGACGGACAGAGAGGGAAAGAGACCCTTTGGAAGAAGGAAGAGAAAAGCCTTTGAGAGGTCTAGAAGAGTCCAAAGCAGTACGTATACTGGGAGGTATTCCAAGGGCCAGCATACACCATTGGACTGGGGAAAGCCAGAGGAATGGTGCTGCAGAGCTAGGAATCACCAGAGGCTACCTGTGAGGGAGACGGCTGCACGTGGAAGGGACCCTAAGACCTATGCCAGAAGGTATGTGAAGAGAGATCCAGTATCCAGGGATCTGGATTGGAAGGCTGGACATAAGAACTGGACTACATACTGGCCAGGCTATATAGAGAGGAACTCTAGCAGCAATGGAAGCTCAGGTATGAACACTGATCTATGCCCTAGCTATAAACTTGAAAGACAGCAGGGAAACAAGTATTCTCCTGAAAATGCTCCATTGAGAGATTCATCTGTGCCAATCCATGATATTGAACCCATGCTTGTTGAACAAGGGGGAATAATAGCAGATGAGGATCCTGTTTATATGGACTGCTCTCTATCTAAACTCCGTTGGTAACTTTCTGTTATAAAGTACAGCAACCATCACAAAGAAATACAAATTTGTTCTTTAATCTACTCAGAAAAGCTCCTGAAGCAGGATTTGACCCACACAGTGGAAGGCAAGCCAGCTAAGGGGTTTCAGCTGGTGACTGCTAGCAATTAAGCCTTACCTAATTGCTTGTGAGCTAGGGGAGTGAAAAGAACAGTTTGTTTCTTGCTTTGTAGCTTTTCATTTGTTGTTTTCCTGATTTTGACTTTGTTTTTCCAAGTTAACACTGAAAGCAAGTTACCTAATTTATGTGCTACCAAGCATATCTGTGTTGGGAGAAATAACCCCATAAATAAAAATCTTATTGGCTTTACCCAAGAGCACAACTAAATTATTGTCAGCAGCTGTGTCTGGTGTGAATGAACTACATTGCCCACAATACCTTGCAAATCATATAGAAATATGCACTTGCCAAGAGTGTGAAGATTCTCACCCAGGCAGCCGTCTGACACTACTTACTGGGACAGAAGAGGGTGTAGAAGAACCCTTAGGAACAGGTAAATCAGTGGACAACTGAGTAACCTGACGTAAAGACTCCTTGTTGAAAAGATTTTCTCCAGTGCAAGGAGTATGTCCCAGTCGTCGTTGTTCCCACTTGGCCAAAGCTGAAGCTTGGAGCCAGGCTCTACGTCGTGTCCCTGTAGCTATAGCAGAAGTCCTGCTAACAGACTCAAAAGAGTCTAGAGAAGCACGAGAAAGAAACCAAGAGATATTCTGGATATGCTTAAGCAAGGAGGAATAGTCTGTACTCCTGGAAACTGGAAGGAAAGGAGTCAGAAGATGTAATTGCTTTGTGACCTCCTCAAGAGAAAGACTCATATAAAAAATATATGAGAGAATTCTTGCAGAAAGCATAGATGTCTGGAAGGTTTGACGTCCAAAGGCATCTAGTGTCCTAGACTCACGACCTGGCGGATAAGAAGAGTGCTTTTTCTTACTCTTTATCCGCCTCATTGCTGATTCCACTACTATGGAATGATGAGGAAGCTGAGTCTTTTGGAACCCTGGGGAGGGGGGCACCTGATATAAGAGATCAGTTGCTCTGGAAGGTGGGGGTACCCCTTAAAGGTGTTTCCCACATTCCTAGAAGGAGATCCTGCAAGGAATGATGCAAAGGAAGCATTATGTTGTCCTTTGCTGTGGTGGAAACAGAGCCTGGAGCAGGACCATGACCTGGAATAGGAATGGCAAGGGATCTTGCTATATCCCGGAGGAAACTCTGAAAAGAGGGATCCCTAACAGGAATGTCCCTTGGACAGGTTAGATCTAAAGAACTAGCCTGAGCACCCACAGAGTTATCCAGAGATATAGGAAAAGAGGATCCTGCAGGGTGCAGAGTGGAATGCTTAAGGGATGGTTGCTTGGACTGGTTGTCAGGAACAGCAACCATCCTTAGTACATTGTCCATGCTAGGTATCGACTCCAAGCTTGGTATGGAATGGAGCGATGCTGTTGAAAAAGGCATGGTAGGAGTTTGCCACGATGCTACTGTGGATACCGAGACTGAAGTCAATACCGGTACCGATGTTGGAGTCGGGCTCGACAAATACATCGGAGTAGTCATCGGTATCGAGGGAACCGAAAATCTCCGGCTGCTGTCTTTGGTACCGAGCCGCTGTTATCGATCGGTGTCGGTACCAAAATCTATTGGTACCCAGTCTTCCAGACTAGAAATGGATTCCAAACTCGGCATCAAGGGCAAGGAGCCTGAGACGCGAAGCATGGAAGGCACCGATTGCGAGGGTAATGAAGACATCTGTACCAAGTTCGGTACTGTGTCCAATACCGGTGAATGGTCTACCAGTGGCAACTCAAGCGGCCTCGGGGGAACCGAGAGTTGCGGATCTGATTCATCGGAACCGAGCCTTCGGTACCGCTCGGAGACGGCACCAAGGCGAGTCGGTACCCAGTCCTCCAAACTGGAAATCGATTCCAGACTCGGTATCGAGGGAAGCGAGGCTGTCGATGCACATCTGGGGGGTATTGACGTCGGTGGCAGTATCGAAGTTGGAACCGATACGGGAAAGTCAATCTGGGACGTATCCATCGGTCCCGAAGGCACCGAGGAGGCCAGATTACGGTCCCTGGTGAGGAGTGTTTCATCCAACACCAGTGCCGATGCAGGGGTATCGGTACCGCTCGAAGCGGATACCACCCCCGTGCACGGCTCAGGTATGTTCTGTGGGGGGTGAACCCGAGGAACAACCTGAAACCCCTTATACGCTTTGGAGACCGAAGACTCCCGCCGGGGTTTTGAAGCCAGTGGGCCCTCAAGGGCAAAGCCGGAGCCGTCTACATGCTGTGCATGAGACTTACCCCTCGAGGACTGGCTAGTCTTAACAGACTGTTTGTGGGTTACCTAAAGCAAAGTGGAAGAAGAAGGGAACGGTGCCCCTAAGTTGGAGGGCACCCGTGTATCGAGGGATTCTCGATGTTGAAGATGTCTTCTCACCAAACTGTTGTCAGGACCCAAACAGGTTAGACACCGACTTAGAGGGTCTAAACATAAAATTTTACCGCCACAATCTGAACATTTCGTGGAGAAAATGTCTGGCAGTTCCATGAAGGAAAAAATAGGGGAGGCCTGAAGGCCTAAGACCCCGTGGGATACTATGAAGAAAAAATATCCCGTTGAAAATTTTACAAGAAGAAAAGAAAAAAACACGGCGGTACCGGTGGCGTCTAGAAGACAGCCGCGACCACAAGAAACCTAAAAATAAAAAACAAGAATTTTCTGCGGTAACAGGACGACGTCCTGCCGGCTCCACAGAAAAACGAAAACTGAGGAGAGGCAGTTGGGAAAGGCGGGAAGGCAGCACGCAGGCGTGGTGGGATGCTTCCAAAAGCTCTTTGGACGCTGGGAAGCGTTCCCGCGCAGACTCCGTCGGTACCGACGTACCCATATGTGAAGACTCATTCCTGCTTGTTCCTGGAGATCACCTGTTACAAGTAACTGTGCTATCTCCAGGAACAAGCAGTCACATATGGGGACTCCCAAGCTAAGATGCCTGGAGGAGTCCCAGCATGTTGAGAATCTGAGAAGGCCATGCTATTCGACAGAACCTCAGGCATCCTGGCGATGGAGGGTAGGAGTTGAACTAAAAAAAAAAAAAAAAATAGATGTGCTGTGGAACAGCTGGACCAAACAGGACGCCTAGATAGGAGTCCCTCTGCAGATAATATCTAGTAGTAAATATTGAATTGCAATATACCAATATGGACCTCACCTGGTGGTATTGTAAAATGTTTATGGAGGTTCATATGGATCTGCTAATATGAACCAGCAGAATATCCTCAAGGAGTACCTCAATGTAGAGCAGAGGTAAATAAACTGTGCAAAAGACAGGTTGAGATCAGAACCTTTAGGGCGAGAAAGAGTCCCAGCAGAAACTGGGGTAGTTCAATGAGGCAGGACTTTTGCGGGAAACGCGGAAGTCTCTATTAGATAAGCCTGAAGCTCTTTTGACCTTAAAGAGACATAGTTCTTATAGGAGAAGAGGGGTATTGAAGACCCCTATACCCGATGACAAAGAAGGTCAGAAGTATGAGGCATTGTAGCCTCCTATTTTCAGAAGATTCGGAATGTCCTTCCTAATTGAAGTCACTTAGGAAAAAAGATGGTACATGGAGAAATTCAGATGTACCTAACCTGAAGGTTATGGTGAAAAAACCTTTTAACTACCACAGAGAAGTGGTTGTTTATGTAGAACCCTAAGTATGCTGGAGCAGCATTGATAGGGATAGTGACCATCTGTCAGGACCTATAGGAAATTATATATATATATATATATATATATATATATATATATGAATCTAAGCAGACAGTAGAAAAAGTATATAGATACATATCTACCTACTATTATATATTGCGATATATATATATATATATATATATATATAGGTAGATACAGATCTATCTATATATATACCCATGTCCCCACATAGGGATATGTGGAGAGAGAAAGATTCATCTAATAACAAGAAGGGAATTACCTGCTTGAGGAGATGTTTAGAGAATCCATTCTCCCCGGTTATGAGTGGGAGAGCTAAGGGAGTGCTCTCACTGACAAGGAGAAGTCTAGATTCCTTTAAGAATTCTAGCCCTTGAATAACCAGGAATGGAGGCCTACATGAAAAAAGTGCAGAGGATGTTTTTAATCCGCAGGCAGTAAGTCTGGATCCTTCCATAACTCCAGTATGGCAGCTGGAGAAGACGACGCAATGAAATGAGATACCATATTTTCCCTTCTATGAGGGCAAAATGAGTATCATGCATTCTTGCGCTCAATAATAATTTCCCCATGAAGAATTGAGGGTGGAAGGAAAATACGAGACAAGGACTGGCTGTTACGAAAAGAAAACCATCCCTGGTGAAGGGGTCCACTGGAGATGTGAACCAACCCAGGGAATTGAGTAATTCTTTAGATCTTCACGTAATTAAAGGCCTGTGTCCTTTATTCTAGAAGGAGACTTTGATGGAAATGGTAAGGGTAGGGCAGAACCCAGTAGTCATGACTAGGTAAAGCCCTTCCTAACCATCTGGAATTATTTGCTCTCTAGTGGAGGAGTAGCCTAGTGGTTAGAGCAACTGCCTCATACCCAGAAGATCAAGGGTTCAATTCCCACTGGCACTCCTTGTGACCTTGGGCAAGTCACTTTACCCTCCATTGCCTCGGAAGAAAAGGCTGGCAATCTACTTCCGGTGATACATTGCCAAGAAAACCCAGAGGTAGCTGGGTCGCTATGAGTCAACACTGACTTGATGGCACAAAAAAAAAAAAAAAGCAAGGGCCCATAGTGCAGAGCTGCTCTGTAGAAATGCAGAGAGCATGTTGCAGGTTGGTTAGAAGAAAAAACTGGCTGTTTTAAGTGCCAGTATGTAACCTGAACTATTCTGCCAAAGCCCAAGTATTGGAGAAGGCTAAGGGTAGAAGGTACGCTGATGTGTCTGCAACAATAAAGCCAGAAAAGGTTCTTAACCTGTCTGGGACTTAGTAGTAAGGCCAGAAAGGATTGATATTGGAGATCAAACCCTGGTTGCTTGGTCAGCAAGTCAGTGGTCTAACCATTAGGAGCCCCTGCACTTCTAGCTATTGTTAGGGCAGCGGAACAAATTTTAGGTCCCAGAATTGGAAAAATGACACACAGACATAAGTAGGAGTGGTAAGACTCCCTCATTGTCTGAGAAGCTGCCAGAAAACAAGAATGCAAGGGGGAGACAACTCTGAAATGAAAACCCTTTACTGGAATAGATAGAAAACTCAGGGGCTTAGGGATAAGCCCTCCAGTTAAGTGGTATCACTCTTACAGACCAAAATGTCTCAGTAAGAGGGACAGTTGAAAAAAGACTTACGATGGAGTAAATCTCTGAAAAAGTAGTATGAGACATGCTGATACAGGAGAAACTGTCAAAGGTAAAGGCATAGGCAACCTTATTGATAGTTGTTACTCCTCTATCTACTTAGGAGGAAGAGGAGTAACTTTACTACCTGTAAAGCATAATCATCCTAAGAAGCTCTATGAGCTAAAAGGAAGGATGTCTCTTTAAAGAGATACATGTGTAAAATTTAGGATGGAACCGGTTTAGATGCTTGCAATGAGAAGAAGCAGACTACAGGTTCTAAACCTCAAAACAGGAAAGAAGGATTCAGTGAAGAATCTATCAGCAACCCTGCGGCTGCTGGGTTTGCTGAAGCGGTTGAGGTTGTGGTTTCTTTTGAGCCTGGTTTGATGTTTCCCTTGTTTAGAAACAGCTGTATGATGGGTAGAGAATGAATAAAACTTTTTCCCCTTGGGGGGAATAAAGTTTGGTAGAAGATTTCCTACCACCTGGGATAGAGGAAGGTGTTGACAATCCTTTGAAAGCAATAGTGTCAGTAGTTAACTGAGCAGCTTGGCGTAAAGTCTCTTTGTTAAAGAGATTCTCTCCAAAACAAGGAGTATTTCCCAGCCTTTCTTGTACCCATTTGTCCAAGTCCGAAGCTTGGAGCCAGGCCATGCATCGTGCCCCTATGGCTATAGCAGACGTTTTGCTGACAGACTCAAAACAGTCCAGGGTAGCACGAGTGAGGAACCTAGAGATATTTTGAACATGACTAACCAGTAAAGAGTAGTCTGCTCTTTTGAGATCTTGAAGAAAAGGGGTCAAAAACAGCAAACTGTTGGTGACCTCTTCAAGAGATAATCCCATATAGAAAATATATGAGAGAATTCTTGTTGAAAACATGGATGCCTGGAAGCTTTTACGTCCAAAGGCATCTAAAGTTCTAGATTCACGACCTGGCGGATAAGAAGAGTGCCTTTTAGCACTCTTAGCACGCCTCACTGCTGATTCCACAACAATAGAATGATGAGGAAGTTGAGTCTTTTGAAAACCTGGAGAAGGGGGCACCTTGTACAGAGAGTCAGTGGCCCTTGAAGGTGGGGATACCTTTAAGGGAGTTTCCCACATTCTAAGTAAGAGATCCTGTAAGGTTTGATGCAAAGGAAGCATGATGACCTCCTTTGGATTCTCAGGGACATGCAGAAGTTCTGAATCCCCTGGTGCAGGATCTTGATCAGGTATAGAAATGGCAAGTAACCTTGCCATATCAAGCAGGAATGCTTGAAAAGAAATTTCCCCAGAGAGGAATCCTCTGCCATGAGGAGTAAAGGTTAGATCTGTTGAAGATCTAGTCTTGGCACTAATGGACTGATCCTGATCCATTGGAATACAAGACCCGAAAGGATTGAGCATCGGATTGTCCTGAAAGGATAGTCGTCGGTACCGCTCGAGGCCGGTGCCGCAACAAATCGGTAGAATACTATCCATGCCAGGGATGGATTCCAAACTCGGTACCGAAGGAAGCGAGCTTGTGGAAGTAAGCATGGAAGGCACAGATACCGATGCAAACGTAGAAACCAGTACCGGCAGTGGTATTGCAGCCGGTACCGATACCGGAAGATCAGTCTGAGGTGACTAACGGTACCAAAGGTACTGAGAGCACCAGACTTTGATCCCCAGGACAATGTCTTCGGCACCGTCCGAAGTCGGTGCCAAGACGAGTCAGTACCCAATCATCCAGGCTAGAAATCGATTCCAGACTCGGCATCGAAAGCAGCGAGTCTATCGAAGCACACCTGGAGGGTACCGACGTGGATACCAGAACCGGTACCGGGATCGATACCGATGCTGGAAGATTGGTCTGTAACGACTCTAATGGCACCAAAGATACCAAGAGCGCTAGACTGCGATCATCGGTGTGGAATGTTTCATCCAACACCATTGCTGATGCCGGGGTACCAGCACCGCTCAAAGCAGATACCATCACCGAGCATGGCTCAGGTATGTTCGTAGAGGTAAAAACCCCGGGAACAACCTGAAACCTCGTTAATGCTTTGGGGGCCGAAGACTCCCGCCGGGGTTTTAAAGCCAATTTGTCCTCGGGGGCAAGGCCAGAGGCATCTCAATGCTGAACATGAGATCTACCACCCGAGGACTGGCTAGTCTTTACAGACTTTTGTTTGGTTACCTGATCCTGTGAAAAAGAAGTTGTAGCTGTTACCCTCAGAACTGATGGGAACCGCGTATCGAGTTGAGCTCGATGCTGAAGACTTCTTCTGGAAATACTACTGCAGGAGGGACACTCCAGCGGATAGTGGTCAGGACCCAAACATGGTAGGCACCAGTTAGGGGTGTCTAAAACTAATTTGGTACCGCCACAGTTGAAACATGTTTTAGGGATAGTGGCTGGCGTTTCCATGAAGGAAAGTAGAGAGGCCTAGCAGGCCGAAAAAATCGTCAGGCACTAAACAGGGAAAAGTTCCCTACAAAAGAAAAAAATTTGTAGGAGAAAGAAAAAGAAAAAAACACCGGCGGTGCCGGTGCGTCGAGGGAAGGCAGACGCGACCACAAGAAAAAACAAAAATAAAGGAAGAATTTTCGGAGGTGACAGGAATACGTCCTGCCGGCTCCGCGGAAAAACGAAAACTGAGAGGCAGTTGGGAAAGGCAGGAAGGCAGCACGCAGGTGTGGTGGGATGCTCCCAAAAGCGTTCTAATTGGACGCTGGGAAGCGTTCCCGCGCAGACTCCGTCGGTACCGACATACCCATATGTGAAGACTCATTCCTGCTTGTTCCTGGAGATTATCCTTTCCTTGAGTCCTGCTAGATCAGTCCAGACAAGTGGGTTGTGTTCCCCTACCAGCAGATTGGTGGAGACAGATAGCTGATGAAATGCCCAAGTTTCAATGACATCATTCCCAAGCCTCTATTCGCCTCAGTCACTAGAGGGCCCTTCAGAATCTGTCTCAAAGCATATGGGAGAATCAGGGCCAACCTCACAAAACTTCAATGTGAGTAACAAAGAGAGAATCAAATAGTAGAGAACTATGCACAGGAAAGAATAAATAGAAAGCCGTCAGTAGAATATGGACCTACAGAATCAAGCATAGAAATCATAGTGGGCCAAAGGTACTACTACAGAAAAACAAAGCCAACACAGTTCCAGGGGCGGGTCCTGGACTGATCTAGATTAGAAATCTATAGCTAGAAGACTAGGTCTTTCATATCAGACACAAAAAAAAAATTATATGAATGCAATGTCTATCACCCCTGTATGATGACAATGAAATCCCCCAAAGAAAGCAAATTTGGACAAGTCAGACAATATATGTGATTCTCTGTAAAAGCTGTTAGCATACTGTGACTGTTAGCAGTATACAGGGCACGCAGGAACCAAATAATTTTAGGGCTCTTTTCTATTTCTACTAATAACCACTCCACCCTTTGTACTTCATGGATACTCAGTTAATTACTTCCAGCTGTTCCTTGGTTATTGCAGTCATCCCACCTTCTTTTCTACTTATCCTCAATACACTAAAAGTTAAAAAAAAAAAAAACCTTAGGAGACAGCTCTGTCAGGGCAACCTTATGTTCATCTAATCAAGTTTCAGTTATACATAGTAGTACATTAATATCATATCATATAATAAATTATGGGGAGATTTTCAGCAGCGGTGGCCAGCAGAGTTAAAGTGTCTGACTGTTGCCATTTTAACATTAGGCCAGATTCAATATTGGGGTCATATCAGGGCCCTGGCATTGAATATCTGGGTTGCCAGGACTGTGCTTTTGCAATCTGGTCAGTGGTGATCTTCAGTCACTGAATGAACTACAAAACCATCTAAAGTTAGGACAGCCTTTCAGCTGTTCCAACTATAGCTAGTTAAGGTTAACCGGGCAGTGGCTGAATATTGCTGCTGCTTGGTTAACCCATGGTGCCACCCCCCCTCGGGAATGAAGTAGCAGCCTAATGGTTAGAGGACTGCCTTGGAACCAAGAGACCAGGATTCAATTCCCACTAGCACTCCTTCTGGCCTTGGGCAAGTCACTTAACCCTCCTTGCCTTGGAAGAAAGGCCTGGCAATCTACTTCCAATCACACTGCCAAGAAAACCCAAGAGCTGCTGGGTTGCCAGGAGTCAGCACTGACTCAAAAGCACACATTGCATTGCATTGCCATCCCCCTCTGCCTTAATGTTAAACACTTAGCGTCACAGCATTCAGAGACCAAAAACAGGAGTATTCTGCAACAGTTTGCATGTCTGCAAACTGTGTAAATGCCTTAAGAAAGCGTAGTTACTCACCTGTAAGAGGTGTTCTCCACGGATAGCAGGAATCAGTCCTCATATATGGGTGACAGTGCCGACGGAGCCCAGCAATTCCCCAGCTTTCAAAGAAAGCCTTTGGGATTGCATCGCGCATGCGCGGTTCCCTTCCCTCCCAAGGGTGCCATCTTACTCAGTCAGATGACATAGCTAAAAAGACGGCAAAAATGAGAAAAAATTAATCAAAGGACTGCAACTCCAGGGGAGGAGGGAGAGTCGTGAGGACTGATTCCTGCTGTCCCTGGAGAACACCTGTTACAGGTGAGTAACTACGCTTTCTCCAGGAACAAGCAGGAAGTCAGTCCTCACATATGGGACTCCCTAGCTATAGGCTATTGAGAACCCATAGCTGAAAATGGCTCCCTCTAGAAGAGCCGCAGCAGCAGTGATATGATTTTTCTCCGACTGACACTAAAGGGTCGGAGAATACGAGTTGCCTAAACCTTGAATAGGTTATAGAGTACCGTCTGACCGAAAAAACTGTCCCGCTGGGACTCTCTCTCCAGGCAGTAGTGGGCTGCAAAAGTCTGGCTTGAAGACCAAGTTGCGGCCCGGCAGATGTCTGCCAGCGGAACAGAGCGGTGGTTAGCCACTGATGCGGCCTTAGCCCTGACAGAGTGAGCTGTGATTCGGCCCTGCAGCTGGAGGTCAGCTGCCATGTACGCCCAGTCTGCCACCCAGGTGCCATGTATGCAGTCTGACACCCAGGTGGATAACGTGCGCTTGGAGACAGATAGACCCAGTTTACTAGGTTCATAAGAGACAAAGAACTGGGAAGCTCTCCGATGTCCCTGCGTACGCTCCAGGGAGAAGGCGAGCACCCTCTTACAGTCCAGGGTTTGCAGAACCGCTTCTGCCCTGCTGATATGTCGCCTGGGGAAGAAGGTTGGAAGAACCACCTCTTGGTTAAGGTGAAACGAGGAAACCACTTTTGGGAGGAACTTGGGGTGAGTACGTAGGACCACTCTGTTTTTGTAAAACAGTGTATACGGTCTATCCGATACTAAAGCTTGCAGTTCGCGCACACGTCGAGCAGACATGAGTGCCACCAGAAAGAGTGTTTTCCAGGAAAGGAAGCGGAGATGACAGGTGGACATTGGTTCAAAAGGTGGGCAAGTAAGTCGCTGCAAGACCACATTTAAGTCCCACTCTGTAGCCGGTGGGCAAATTGGAGGCTTCAAGAATAGGAGGCCTCTGAAGAATCGGGATACCAAAGAATGAGCTGAAAGAGGTTGCCCATCCACTGGAGAGTGGTTAGATGATAGCGCTCTCAGGTGTACCCTGACAGAGTTAGACTTGAGGCCTAACTCTGAGAGGTGGAGCAAGTACCGCAATACCTGAGGTACTGGACAAGTGAAGGGGCTCTCCTTATTCTGGACACACCACCCTTCAAATCTACACCACTTGAACACATAGGATTTTCTAGTGGATTGCCTCCTAGAGGCCAGAAACACCTCCTCAACCTCCTTGGGAAGGAGTAGAGGAGCAAGTACTACCCTCTCAGCAGCCAGGCCATTAAGTTGAGGGATCTGAGATTGGGGTGTAGCAAGGAACCCTGTTCCTGGGTCAAGAGGTCGGGCTGCACCCCCAGTGGGAGTGGAGTTTCGACCGCCAGTTGAAGGAGAAGAGGGAACCAAGGCTGCCTGGGCCACCTGGGGGCTATCAGGATGACCGAGGCCTTGTCCTGAAGAATCTTGAACAGAGTGCGTGCCACCAGGGGCATGGGTGGGAACGCATAGAGAAGGCCCTGTGCCCACGAGATCAGGAAAGCATCCGCCGCCACGCTCAGAGGATGTGGCTGCCTCATGCAGAACCGGGGCAACTGATGGTTTTGCAGAATGGCAAAGAGATTCATGGATGGGAGACCCCAAAGGTTGAAGATCTGCTGGGCTACCTCTCGGTTCAGTTGCCATTCGTGAGGCTGAAGAATCCTGCTCAACTTGTCGGCCAGGAGGTTCTCCTGACCTGGCAGATAAACTGCCTTTAGGAACATGCAATGTGCCACAGCAAAAGAGCAGAGGTCCAGAGTTTCCTGGTATAGGATGAGAGATCCTGTGTCCCCCTGTTTGTTGATGTAGTATAACATCGCTACCTGACTGTCTGTATCAGCACCGATTGACGTGTAAGAAGATGACAGAAGGCTTGAAGAGTTAGGCGGATGGCTCGAAGCTCCAACAGATTGATCTGAAGTGCGGCCTCTCGCGAGGACCACAGACCTTGAGTGCATGAACCCTGGCAATGGGCACCCCAGCCCAGCAAGGAGGCATCTGTTGTCAGCACTCTGGTGTGAGAGGGAGGATGGAATAGTACTCTCTGAAGCAAGTTGGGAGGGTGAAGCCACCATTGCAAGGCTGTCACCAGTAGCTTGGAAATCGCTACTCTGTCTCTGAGGCGGCCAGTAGCTTGTGTCCACTGGTCCATGAGGCTCCATTGAGCTATGTGCATGTGGAATCGAGCATATGGAGTCACATGCACCGTGGAGACCATGTGCCCCAGGAGGCGTAGGAAGACCCTTGCGGAGACTTGAGGTTTGTGCTAGACTTGCTGTACCAAGTCCAGCAACCTTCTTGTCCTGTCCAGCAGTAGGTAAGCCTTTTCCTGAAGTGTGTCCAGTCTTGCCCCTATGAACTCCAAGTTCTGGGTGGGGAGTAAAGTAGACTTTTCGTGATTTATAACAAACCCTAGGTGCTGGAGCAGGGTGACTGTGCGAGCAGTGGCCTGCTGTGCCTCCTGTGCCGATTGGCCCCTGATGAGCCAGTAGTCCAGGTATGGAAAGACGAAGACTCCCTGGATTCTGAGGAAGGCCGCCACCACTGCTAGGCATTTGGTAAATACTCTGGGAGCGGAAGCTAAGCCAAAGGGAAGCAACTTGTACTGGAAGTAGTTTCCTCAGACCACAAACCTGAGGTATTGTCTGTGGTCTGGGTTTATGAGGATGTGAGTATAAGCATCCTTTAAATCTAAGGAGCATAGCCAGTCTCTCTGGTGGAGGTAAGGCAGTAGGATCCCAAGGGATAGCATCTTGAACTTTTCCCTCACCAGGAACTTGTTCAGATTTCCAAAGTCCAGGATGGGGCGTAGGCCTCCTTTTCTTTTTGCTATGAGGAAATACCTGGAGTAGAAGCTTTGCCCTGCAGGTGGTGGGGCACTGGTTCCACCGCCTGATCCTTTAGTAGACCTGTCAACTCCTGCAGGAGGAGGTTCCTGTGAAGAGGGGGCCTGAGAAACTCTCCTGGGAAAAAGGAGGTGGGCACCTGGTTGAAATGAAGTAAACAGCCCTGCTGGACTACTTTCAAAACCCAGGCGTCGGTAGTAATGGCTGGCCACCTGTGTGTGAACAGGGCCAAACTACTGGTGGGAGAGGAGCTATGCACTGGGAGTCAAAAACCCCCTCCCGGCTGGGTAGGAGCCAGAGCTGGAGACTTGGGGGTCTTCGACTTACATGGGCCATGCCCCTGTCCTCTGGCCTGCTGCCACTGTTGGGGAGCTGGGGTGGCCTGGTAAGTGGGGTAGTTTCTGTAAGCCGTACCCTTCCTTGGGAAAAAGGGCTTTTTCCCCCGAGGCCTTCTTCTTTGTGAGAAGGTGCAGGTGTCTTCTTCGACAACTTTGTCCGGGTCAAGTACTCGGACTCGATTTCTGAAGCTTTCTCAGTCATGGGTTTGCCGAAGAGGTTGTTCTCATTGGCATGGGACATCGACCAACTTGCCCTGAACCCATGGCTCCAGGTCCGACGACATGAGCCATGCCTAACGGCGTACACCGATGCCAGCCATGGCTACTCGGGCCGAAGCCTCGAAGCCGTTGTAAGCTGCTCAAGACATGAACTTCGAGTACTCTCGGATCCCCGTGGACAAGGCTTTGAAGTGCTGGAAGGGTTCCCTCAGAGAGATCAGCTAAGAACCTGGCAATCTCCTTTGCCAGGTCCCGCAAGTACATGCCCATGTACAGCTGGGTAAGTTTGGACACGGCATGACAGCATCGAGCCCTGGTAGCACTTTCTGCCGAGGGCGTCCAGGTTCCGGGCCTCCTGGTCGAGAGGCACCGAGGAGTGCGTCTTTTGGCTTTTCGTTCGTCACATGGCCGATTCCACAACCACGGAGTTGTGCGGCAGCAGCGCTTTTTGGAACCCAGGACTCTTGCGGACTCGATAGATGGTATCGACCCACTTTCTGAGCACCGGCATCAAGGCTGGGGACTCCCACATGCGGAGCATCAGCTGTTCCAACATCGGAGGCACCGGTACAGTAAGGTCCTCCTTCTGGGGAGTCAGTTAATGTATCACCCAGGTAGGTGATACATTAAATACCTTTATGGAAATGGGTAACAGGGGTAACATATGGAAAGCAGTGTGTATAAAGGCCCGAAGCATGGGAAATAAGATTCCTGATGTTGAAGCTTTGGTGGGAGTGGCTGACTTGGATTAGTGACAGTTACAGAAACATGGTTCACAGAAAACCATGATTGGGATGTAACTATACCTTGCTATACTTTATTCAGAAAGGACAGGGTAGGAAGAAGGGGAGGAGGAGTGGCACTATATGTAAAAACTACTATTAAAGCTTTGGAATTATAGAGCTTAAAAGGGAGAGAGGAGGCATTGTGGGTTAAACTAGAAAGAGGGAAAGAGAAATCTATTTGCATTGGTGTGATATACAGACCTCCCTCACAAGAGGAAGAGGTGGACAGAGAGTTAATTGAAGACATACGCAGCATTGCTAGGAAAGGAAGTACTACTACTGATAGGAGATTTCAATATGACAGATGTTGATTGGCACATTCCTGCTGCAGTATCATCTAGAAGTAAGGAGGATCCTGGATTCTCTACAGGGAGAACTATTCAGGCAATTGGTAACAGACCCCACACGTGAAGGGGCCATACTGGACTTGGTGCTTACCAATGGTGAAAGTGTTTCTGATGTTGTAGTGGGAGATCATTTTGCATCCAGTGATCACCAGATGGTGTGGTTCAGTATTAGGACTAGGGCTGTTAGAATCCATTCCAAGGTGAGGATCTTAGACTTTAGGAAGACTAACTTTGCGAAGATGGGCCAATACCTCAGGGAGTCGTTAGTGGGATGGGAACAGCTGGGGGATGTAAAAAAACAGTGGGCAAAACTGAAAGGGGATATTTTAAGGGCAACCAAACTTTTTGTTAAAATGGTAAATAAAGGCAAAAGGAAAAGGAGACCGCTATAGTTTTCGAAGGAAGTAGCTGAAAAAGTGAAGAAAAAGAGGGAGGCCTTCATGAAATACAAGAGATCACAGAGAAAGGAAGACAGGCATCTGTATTTGGAAAAGCTTAGAGAAGCTAGCAAAGTAGTCAAGAAGGCAAAGATTCAAAAGGAGGAGGAAATAGCCAATGCAATAAAATGGGGGGATAAGACATTTTTTCAGATATATTAGTGAGAAGAGGAAGGGCAAAAGTGGTATTGTCAGACACAAGGGTTCAGGGGGGGAATATGTAGAAGCTGATAAGGATAAAGCAGAATTGCTTAACAAATATTTTTGTTCTGTGTTCACAGATGAAGAACCAGGAGCAGGACCTCAGAAAACACCCACAAATAGGAACAGAAGCGAGGGACATCTTGAACAATTTTCAGAAGACTGTTCGTGAGAAACTAGTTCAACTTAAAGTAGACAAAGCGATGGGACCGGATGGGATACACCCTAGAATACAGAGGGAACTTGGGGACGTTCTAGCAACTCCACTGACTGACCTTTTCAATGCCTCGGAGTCGGGAGTGGTGCCAAAGGACTGGAGAGAGGCTCATGTGGTGCCTTTACACAAAAGCGGAAGTAAGGATGTGGTTGAAAACTACAGGCCGGTTAGTTTAACTTCGGTGGTGAGTAAATTATTGGAAACGCTGCTGAAAGAGAAAATAGTGAGGTTTCTGGAGTCCAGCGGATTACAGGATCCGAGGCAGCATGGATTCACCAGAGGCAGGTCTTGTCAGACAAATCTGATTGATTTCTTTGACTGGGTGACCAGGGAGTTGGACCGAGGGAGAGCTCTAGATGTGGTGTATTTAGATTTCAGTAAAGCCTTTGACACTGTTCCTCACAGGCGACTTATAAATAAACTGAGCACCCTAGGGATGGACCCTAAAGTTACTGCTTGGGTTAGAAATTGGTTGGGTGGGAGGCGACAAAGAGTACAAGTAAATGGAGCTCACTCTGAGGAGAAGGATGTTACCAGTGGTGTGCCCCAGGGATCTGTCCTTGGTCCGATTCTTTTTTTGTTAGTGATATAGCGGAAGGGCTGTCGGGTAAGGTTTGCCTCTTTGCGGATGATACCAAAATCTGCAATAGAGTAGACACCCAGGAAGGTGTAGATAACATGAGGAGGGATCTAGCTAAGCTTGAAGAATGGTCTAGAATTTGGCAGCTGGGATTTAATGTTAAAAAATGTAAGGTCATGCATTTGGGCTGCAGCAATCCAAGGGAGCAATACAGTATAGGAGGTGAAGTACTTTTGTCCACTAAAGAAGAGCGGGACCTAGGCATGGTTGTGTCTGATGATCTTAAAGTAGCTAAACAGGTAGAAAAGGCGACAGCAAAAGCTAGAAGGATGCTTGGGTGCATACGGAGAGGAATGGCTAGCAGAAAAAAGGAGGTGATAATGCCTCTGTATAAGTCTTTGGTGCGACCTCATTTGGAGTATAGTGTGCAATTCTGGAGACCGCACCTTCAAAAGGATGTGAACAGGATGGAGTCGGTGCAGAGGGTGGCTACTAAAATGATTAGTGGGCTTCATTATAAAGCATATGAGGACAGACTTAAGGATCTTAATATGTACACCTTAGAAGAAAGGTGGGATAGAGGTGATATGATTGAGATGTTTAAATACCTCTGTGGCATAAATGTTCAGGGAGAGAGCCTCTTTCAATTGAAAGCAAGTTCTGCTACGAGGGGACATGGGATGAGGGTGAAGGGAGATAGATTGAGGAGTGATATGCAGAAATATTTCTTTACGGAAAGAGTAATGGATCCGTGGAATAGTCTCCCAGTGGAGGTGGTAGAGATGAGGACAGTAACTGAATTCAGAAAAGCATGGGACCAACAGAGAGGATCTCTAAAGGTAAAAAGTGGACTGTTGTAGTCGTTGATATGAAAGGACAGACTAGATAGGCCATGTGGTCTTTTTCTGTCATCATGTTTCTATGTTTCTATGTCATACTGGAGGGTATCGAGCTCATCGGCTAGAGGCTCCTCCTCGGCGTCCGCAGGGAATGCCAAAGCCTTGGCCATGTCCCTGACAAAGTCCGAGAACCGAGTGTCCTCTGGAGGGGACCTATTCAGAGGCTCCGAACCCGGAGAGTCCGATGGGAAACACCGGGTTCGGTAGGTGTCTGGGGAGTCTTCCTCCTCCGTCTCCCACGTCGAGTCCTCTGAGGAGGACTCGATGGGCTCCGGCCTCGAGGCCTTCAAGCCTGACCGACCCGATGCCAAGGGCATCGCCGTCGACGACCTCTGTCCCGAACGGGAGGTCGAGGGGGACCTTGGCCAAGGATCGACTCGAGACCTGATCGACTCGAGGATCGGCTCGGCCTCCGGTGTTGACTTCAACGTCGAAGTCCCGGAGGTCGGGGCGGATGGACCGGCGAGACCGGCCATCAGCGCCCGCTGCTGCTCCATGAAGGCAGCCATGCTGCTCTCCAGGGCCGCCAACCTGAGACTAAGTTCAGAAGGCTCTGCAGCTCCCGGCTTGGGTCCCGACATCGGGCCCGACGCCGGCTCTCCCGGAGGAGAGTCCATGAGGACAACAGAACTTACCTTGTCCGAAGTCTCCGGCTCCTTGCGAGGTAATTTAGCCAGCCGCTGCAACTCCGAGGACCCGGGGCGGTGGTCCAGGCTCTGCGGCCTGGAACCCGAGGGCACAAGCTGATCAGAGGCGTCCAGCGACGCTGCCCTCACGAGTTTCTTCTTCCTTCGGTGTTCCCTGGAGGGAGACCCCCGCTCAGAAGACCCACAATGGTGCTCGGGCTCTGATTCCCGAGATGTCGAGGCATCTGAGGGGGTCTGGGCCTGGGTGGATGCGGACTCAGGAAAAGTCCTGTCATGCTGATGCTGCCTGCTCTTCAAAGATTTTGAAGACATCTTGCCACATGGCCCACAAACCACCGGGTCATGGTCAGGGCTGAGGCATCAGAGGCAGCAGTCATATGTGTTGGTGAGAGACAACTTCTTACACCGATCACACTTTTTAAACCCGCTGGCAGCCATCGGGGGAAAAAGGACCCCTGCGAGGTCAAACGACCGGGCTGCCAGTGAAAATTAAAAGAGCGCGAACGCTAATCACGAAGGACAAAAACGAAAAATATGACCGGACTCGATACCGGTGTATCGAGCCGAAGGCGAGAAGGGGAACCAGCGTCGAACCGGGAAGCTGAAAAAAATTAATCAACTTTTCTACTTTTTCCACAGTGAAAACAGGACCACGTCCGTTGGGCTCTGCGGAAAAAAGAAGACTGAGCAAGATGGCACCCTTGGGTGGGAGGGGGACTGTGCATGCACGATGCAAATCCCAAAGGCTTTCTTTGAAAGCTGGTGAATTGCTCCGCACGAGGGCTCCGTTGGCACAGACGTCACCCATATACGAGGACTGACTTCCTGCTTGTTCCTGGAGAATATATATATATCCCCCCCCCCATAAAGAGTAGTTACTCACCTGTAACAGGTGTTCTCCAGGAGCAGCAGGAATTAGTCCTCACATATGGGTGACATCGACGTCGATGGAGCCCCCATGCGGAGCATTTCCCCAGCTTTCTAAGAAAGCCTTTGGGAATACACCCACGCATGCGCGGTCCCCTTCCCGCCCAAAGGTGCCATCTTGCTCAGTCAGATGACATAGCTAAAAGACAGCACAAAAAAACAAAATGAACTATGTACAGCTGCAACTCCCAGGGGAGGAGGGAGGGTTGTGAGAACTGATTCCTGCTGCTCCTGGAGAACACCTGTTACAGGTGAGTAACTACTCTTTCTCCAGGACCAAGCAGGAAGTCAGTCCTCACATATGGGTGACTCCCTAGCTCTGGGCTACCAGGAACCCAGGCTTAAAAATAGAGCTCCCTCTGTGAAGCCTCAGCATCAGGGAAAGAATTTTACTGAGAAGAGATCCCACCGGTAGCCCAACAAGAGGGCTGGAGTTGCCTAAACCTCAAAGAGATTCCGGAGTACTGCCTAACCAAAAGCACTGTCCCTACGGGACTCACTCTCCAGGCAGTAATGGGCTGCAAAGGTCTGGCTTGAGGACCAAGTTGCAGCCCTACAGATGTCTGCCAATGGTACAGAGCAGAGATGAGCTACTGATGCAGCCATTACCCGGACATGGTGGGCTGTGACTCGACTCTGCAAGGGAAGGTCTGCTGCCCTGTAAGCCCAGGTGATACAGTCCGCCACCCATATGGACAAGTACGCTTGGAGACGGGCAACCCCAAGTTGTTTGGGTCAAAGGAGACGAAGAGCTGAGTAGCTCTTCTATGACCCTTAGTACGCTCAATGTAAAAAGATAAGGCCCTTCTACAGTCCAGGGTATGCAGGACTTCCTCACCCCGGCTGGCATGGGGCCTAGGGAAGAATGTTGGCAGAACCACCTCCTGATCGAGGTGGAAAGAGGAGACTACCTTCGGGAGGAACTTAGGATGAGTCCTAAGGACTACCCTCTTCCTATAGAAACGAGTGTATGGCCTGTCACAGACCAGGGCTTAAAGTTCACTCACTCGCTTGGCCGAGGTCAGTGCCACTAGGAAAGAGCCTTCCAAGAAAGGAAGCGGAGGGGACACGTAGCCATCGGCTCAAAGGGAGGGCGAGTAAGCTGCTGCAAGACCACATTCAACTTCCACTCAGGGGCTGGTGGATGGAGAGGAGGCTTTAGCAAGAGCAAGCCTCTGAGGAACTGGGACACCAAGGGGTGAACCGATGAAGAGTGCCCTTCCACCTGTGAGTGGTGGGCTGCCAGAGCAGAGAGGTGCACCCGAGCAGAATTGGACTTAAGACCCTGATTAGACAAGTGCAGCAGGTACTGAAGCACCACTGGCACAGGACAGGAGAAAGGGTTCTCCTGGCATTTATCACACCACACGGAGAACCGCTTCCACTTCAGGGCATAGGTCTTTCTGGTGGATTGCTTCCTAGAGGCCAAGACCACCTCTTCAACTTCCTGAGGCAGCACTACCCCTTGCAGCCTCCAGGCAATCAAATTGAGAGTTTTGAGATTGGGGTGCAGAAGGGAACCCTGATCCTGAGAAAGAAGATCGGGTTGCAACCCTAGAGGGAGTGGGGTGTCCACCGCCAGCTGTAACAGAAGTGGGAACCAGGGCTGTCTCGGCCATCTGGGGGCTACCAATATGACCGAGGCCCTGTCCCTTAGAATCTTGAACAAGGTTCGGGCCACCAGGGACGTAGGAGGAAACGCATACAGGAGGCCCTTGGACCATATCAGGAAGGCATCCTCTGCGAATCTCGTGGGATGCGGTTGCCTGGAGCAGAACTGAGGCAGCTGCCAGTTCAGGGGACTGGCAAAGAGGTCTATGGATGGAAGTCCCCACGTCAGGAAAATGTTCTGAACCACTAAAGGGTGCAGTTGCCATTCGTGAGGTTGTAGCACCCTGCTCAATCTGTCTGCCAGGAAATTTTCGTGGCCAGGAAGATAGACTGCCCTGAGCAGCATATTGTGTTGAAGTGCAAAAGAGCATAGGGCCTGAGCCTCCTGACACAGGAGCCTGGACCCCGTGCCCCCTTGTTTGTTCACATAGAACATAGCCACCTGGTTGTCTGTCTGCACCAAGACAGATTGGTGGGCCAGGGTGTGAGAGGCGGCCTTGAGGGCTAAGCGTATCGCCCTGAGTTCCAGGAGATTGATTTGTTGCGTGGCCTCCCATGGAGACCACAGGCCCTGTGTGCACTTGTCCAGACAATGTGCACCCCAGCCCTGCAAGGAGGCATCGGTTGTGAGTACCACAGTGGCAACAGGTATCTGAAAAGGAATTCCCTGTAGAAGGTTGGGAGAGTGTAGCCACCACTGCAGCGAGTTCAGGAAGGGTTTGGACACCCTTACTTTGTCTCTTAGGCTTACTGTAGCCTGCCTCCACTGAGTCCTGAGACACCACTGTGGGGGCCTCATATTCAGGCGGGCATTGGGGGTCACATGCACTGTTGAAGCCATGTGGCCCAGGAGCCTTAAACAAAGTCTGGTGGAAACCAGTGGGTTGTCTAGAAACCGGATGGCCAAGTCCATCAGCCTTCCCGCTCTGTCTTCTGGCAAGTAAGCTTTTGCGTGCAGGGAGTCTAACCGTGCCCCTATGAACTCCAGGTTCTGGGAGGGGAGCAAAGTGGAATTTGCAAAGTTTATGACAAAGCCTAGTTGTTGAAGGAGAGAGACAGTATGGAGGGTGGCTTGCCTGGCCTCCTGGAGAGTCTGACCCCTGATGAGCCAGTTGTCCAGATAGGGGAAGACAAAAATACCCTGGTTTCTCAAGTAGGCCGCCACCACCGCCAGGCACTTTGTGAAGACCCGTGGGGCGGAGGTTAGGTCAAAGGGCAGTACTCGGTACTGAAAATGGTTTCCTCCTACCACGAACCTTAGGTATTTTCTGTGGTCTGGATGAATGAGGATGTGAGTGTACGCATCCTTCAGATCTAAGGAGCATAGCCAATCTCCCTGTTGGAGGTAGGGCAGCAGTGCTCCAAGAGTAAGCATCTTGAACTTTTCCTTTTCCAAGAACTTGTTGAGATTTCTCAAGTCCAGAATGGGCCGGAGAACTCCAGTTCTCTTTGGCACAAGAAAGTACCTGGAGTAGAAGCCCTGCCCCAGCAGGTGGGGAGGTAGAGGCTCCACCGCCCTGTCTTGAAGTAGACCTTGCAGTTCCTGGAGGAGTTCCTGATGCAGAGTAGGCCTTGGAGACTCCCCTGGAAAGTAGGAGGGGGGGTACCTGATTGAAATGGAGCAGATAGCCCTTCTGGACTATGCTCAGTACCCAAGCATCTCTTGTGATGGGCGGCCACTGGTGGGCAAACAGGGCCAACCGACCTCCCGTGCTGAGATGGGCCAGCAGAGGTGGAGAGGCTATGCAGTGGGAGTCAAAAACCCCCTCCCTGCTGAGTAGGAGCAGGAGCTGAAGGCTTTCTGCCTACGGGGCCCATGTCCCTACCCCTTGGCCTGCTGACCCTGCTGGGGAGCTGGGGAGGCCTGATAATGAGGGAAATGTTTGTAGGCAGATGACTTCCTCGGTTAAAAGGTCTTTTTCCCCGAGCCCTTCTTCTTCTGAGAAGGGGCAAAAGTTTTTCTGGACAACCTTGCCCTTGTCAGAGTCTCGGTCTCGAGCTCAGCGGCCTTTTCTGCCATGGGCTTGCCGAAGAGGTTTTCATCCCGGCATGGGACATCGACCAACTTGTCCTGTACCCATGGCTCGAGGTCCGATGACTGTAGCCATGCCTGGCGTCGAGCACTGATGCCGGCCGCCGTTACTCGGGCCGAAGCCTCGAAGCCATCGTAGGCTGCCCGGGAAATGAATTTGGAGCATTCCCGGATCCCTGAGGACAAGGATTTGAACCTCTGCAAAGGTTCCCCGGAGAGGCCAGCCGAGAACCCGGCTATTTCCTTAGCCAGGTCCCGCAAGTACATGCCCATGTACAGCTGGTAGGACTGGACACGGCAAGCAAGCATCGAGCCCTGGAAGCACTTTCTGCCGATGGCATCTAGGTTTCGGGCCTCCCTACCAGGGGGCACCGTGGAGTGCATCTTCTGGCTCTTCAGACGATGCATGGCCGATTCCACAACCATAGAATGGTGTGGCAGCTGCGCCTTCTGGAACCCAGGGCTCTTTCCGACTCGATACATGGAATCGATCCGCTTGCTCAAAACCGGCGCAGAGGCCGGTGCCTCCCACATTCGGAAGAGGAGCCGTTCCAGCATCAGAGGAACCGGCACAGTAAAGGCCTCCCTCGGGGGAGCTTCATACTGTAGGGCATCAAGCTCTTCGGCTCGAGGCTCCTCCTCGGGATCCGCAGGAACATTCAAAGCCTTGGCCATGTCCCTGACAAACTCTGAGAACTGGGTGTCCTCCGGTGGGGACCTACTCCGGGGTTCGGACTGCGTTGAGTCCGAAGGGACACACAGAGTCCGAAAGGTATCGGGGGACTCCTCATCCTCCGTCTCCCACACAGACTCATCCAAGGAAGAGACGAGAGGCTCCGACTGCACAGGCTCCGGTAACACCCGACCTGACGTCGGGGCCATCGGCGTCGATGCCCTCGGTCCCGAACGGGAGGTCGAGGGAGACCGTGACCGAGTCTGGACTCGGGCCTTCATGGCTTCAAGAATTGGCTCGGTCTCCGGGGTCGACTTAGACATCAACGTCCTGGTGGTCGGGGCAGATGCACCAGTCAGGCTGGCCATCAGCACCCACTGCTGATCCATGAAGGCAGACAGTCTGCACTCCAAGACTGTCAGCCTGAGTCCAAGCTCAGGAGACTCAGCAGCCACCGACTCGGGCCCCGGCGGCGCTGGGCCCGACATCGGCTCCCTGGGAGGAGAATCCTCGAGGACAACAGGACTTGCGTGCTCGACGGACTCCGGCTCTACACGAGACACCTTAGTCGGCTTCTCCAGCTCCAAAGGCCTGGGGCGGCGGTCAGGGGTCCGAGACCTGGCCCTCGAGGAACCAGGGGTATCCTCCGACGCCGCCCTCACGAGCTTTCTCTTCCTCTTAGGCTCCCGACTGGGGGACCCCCTTTCAGAGGAACCCCGACGAAGCTCGGGGGTCAGACTCCCGAGATGTTGAGTCCTCTGACGAGGTCCGGGTTCGACCGGAGGCAGAGTCAGAAAAAATTCTCTCCTTCTGATGCTGCCGGCTCCTGAGTGCCTTAGTGGACATCTTTCCGCACGGGATACAGACCTTGGGATCATGGCCCGGCCCGAGGCAACACAGGCAGCAGTCGTGTGTGTCAGTAAGAGACATGAGCTTCTTACAACGATCACACTTTTTAAAACCACTGGAGGCCATCGGGGACAAAAGGGCCCCCGCGAGGTCAAAAGACCGGCCCTCCAGGGAAAAAGAAAAAGAGCGCGAACGCGTGCCACGAAGGGCAAAAAAACGAAAAATAGAGATTGGGTCGATACCGGAATACCGAACCCAGGCGGGAAGGGGAACCGGTGTCAAACCGGACGAAAAGAGAGCGAAAATCGCAGAAAAAAAATCAGACTTTTCCAGGTGACACGGACTCACATCCGTTGGGCTCCACGGAAAAAGAAAGACTGAGCAAGATGGCACCTTTGGGCAGGAAGGGGACCGCGCATGCATGGGTGTATTCCCAAAGGCTTTCTTTTTTTTTTTTTAAACGTTTATTTTCATTTTACAACAAACAAAATAACAACACATCAAAAGAAACAAATACACACATACAATAAAGAAAGCAACCCCAATTACCCCCCACCCCAATGCTTCTTCTCTAAGCTGATTAGAATCATCATATGAGCGCCTACATACAACAATTATTGTACATCAAACAAACAGAAGGAGAATCTATGATACCGGATGAGCATGTGACAAAGATTAATACAGAATCAAACAGTCAACGAAGAGCATCGAAATTTTGAACATAATCGTTGAGCGTCTTCTAGCTAGACCAATAGTGAATAGTTTGAACGGAAGAGGCAGACATACTGGGTATTTGCGCACATTTATAATAAAGACAGATATGTTTCCCAATATTTCGTGATTGAGGAAATAGGAGACAGCAATACCCAGCATAAAGACTAAAAGAAGTAAGCCAATTTAGGAAGAGAGGGGATCCCCGCAGCTAAGCGGAGCCCCACAAACTTCCCAAAGAGGGGATCCGAAATATATAAAATAGAATGAAGACGACCTCAGACCCGACTCCAGTAATACTGTAATGCGGGACAATCATACGTAACAAGAGTGTAGTAGACCAAAGGCCACATAGCATGTCCCGCATCAAGCGCACTGGATGGCATTCCAATTGGCTAACCTATCAGGAGTATTTGTCTACATGAGATAGCAGTACTGAGGAGATAGGAAAAATCTGATCTAGAATGTGAGTGATGGGGGGGGCTGAGAAAAGGTGAGCTCTAAGTCTGAGGGGTGAAGCAACTTCCATATAGCAATTCACGCAAAATCTGTCATCAGGGCTGGCAGGGTGTGGAGACTCTTGAGCGGACCACTCGTTCTAGGCGGCAGACTATCTATCAAAGGAACAAATACTTGGTAGAAGTCACCGCCGAGTAACAATAGCAGGGTCATCCACATTCGGAGCATAAATACCGATACACGCAAATGCACTATCTCTAACCTTAAAATATACACAGGCCCAACTACCCTCCCCATCAGAGCTAGTATCCATTACAGTGATTGGCAAAATTTCTCAACTAAGATGGCTACCTCACCACGCTCAGAAACGGCGGGAGAATAGGCAGCCACCATATAAGGTTTGGCAGCAAGTTTCAGTGGTTCGACAGAAGTGAAATGGATTTCCTGAAGAAACACTAAATCAGTATGATCATGATTAAAATAACTAAGAATGGTCATTCTATTGATTGGACTATTGATGCCTCCTACGTTCAATACTAAGAGCCTACATAAGGCCATACAACAAAGTCAAACATTCTGAGAAAGGAACATGATGGCGCACCGAGTTGCGCAATGTCCCTCATATCAACTATAAATGACTGTACACACGATATGATAGAAAATAAGCCAATGAAAAATCATGAAGCGCCCTATATAACAGTAGAAGCACCGAAGTGCCTTAGAGAAGAAGCATAACCCCAGAAATTACAGGCGACCTGATGTCTGCGGGGTGAAACCCCAGAGAAGGCCTAAATTGAAACATATAACCGGTATGTCTGTGCGTGCTCCGAATCCAACCGAGGTGCACATCATGGAGGAAAGGAGACCAAGAGAGGTAGATATAAAAGAAAGGAAGGTCCAGGCAGTCTCTATTCCAGGCAATAATCACCGCGCCGGGCCATTCAAAATGGCGGGCGGTTCCAGCGGAGTCCATCCGAATTGTTGACTTAGCGCATCAGGTCTGCCTCTTTGGAATCTAAAAATGTTGCTAGCAGAGCAGGATCTTCGAAGGTTCTAGTTTGGTTATGAAGAGTCACTCTGAGCTTCGCTGGATATAAGAGGCCAAAGCGAGCCTGTAACTGTTGAAGTCTAGGACGAAAAGCAAGAAGTCCCTTCCGCCGGTCAGCTGTGGGCTTTGCCAAATCGGGGAAGAAAGAGACTTTATGATCGTCAAACTGCAGATGTGGCATCACCCGGGCGGCTTTGAGAATTTGCTCAACTTGCTGATACCACAGTAAACGGAATATAATGGGCCGGGGGGTCGTCCGACCGAGTGCGACGCTGGCAGGAGCACGACACGCTCGGCCAACCTCCAGATCCCTGCAAAAGGCAATCCTCAGCAAGGAAGGGAGAGCTCCGACCAGAAACCCTCCGACATCTCCTGCCTCCGCCCCCTCGGGAACTCCCACGAGCCCGACACCGCCGCGACGAGCACGATCACTGCAATCCTCCAACTCTTCTTGAAGACCCTGTACGTGACGTTCAGCCTTGTCCAGGCTCACCAAACGCACCGCGCGCGAATCGAGGACCCCCGCCATGTTGCCCAGCCGCAGCGAAAGACCCCCAAGCCGGTCCCGAAGCACACCGAAGTCCTCCCGCATGGCTCGGAGCGCCTCTCCGTTGGACTGCACCAGTTCCCTCACTCCACGCATCTCCCCCAAGATCTCCTGCCGCAGCTCAGGGCCCACCCGAGGTGGAACCATCTCAGGTGGGGAAGACAACTCTGTCCTGGAGCGCCTTCCATGTGAAGAAGAGGGAGACCCGAAGTCCAAGCGCACCGGTCCGCGGGTCGCCATTCCCCCCAAGGCACCCCGGTAAGTTCGGTATAAAATATTAAGTTTATACAGATGTTTAGTCAGGATTCTAAGTAGGCCCCTCGGGAGCTTCAGCGCGAAGCGTCTACCCCGCTGGACATCAGGCTCCGCCCCCCCAAAGGCTTTCTTAGAAAGCTGGGGAAATGCTCCGCATGGGGGCTCCATCGACGTTGATGTCACCCAAATGTGAGGACTGACTTCCTGCTTGGTCCTGGAGAAATATAAGCTGCTTTTGAACATACGCCCCTCACATTTATCAAATCCTATATCTCTTTAATGTAGCTCCTTTCTTATCAACAGGAACAGTAACTACCTACCACCATCCCTAAGGGGCTTCTTAGCCACAATTCCTCTATGACAGCATTTGCCTGTTCCTAACACCATCTGTATGCCTGCTATCAAAAACAATGCCAACATCCAAATAGGTTAACGTTTGATTCCCTCCAACCTACATATTTTACCCATTCACACAAATATCTAAACTAGACCCTGATAATCTCACACGTCACCCCCAGAACCATGTACCAGTCCACCCTCAAACCACATGTAGAAGGCCACACAGGGGCAACACCTCTCTGCTACGCCCCTTTATCGGCCTACCACTGGAAATGGCAATTTAAGCATAAGTCTAAATGCCCTTTCATTTTGGCACTTGCGGTCCAGTGCTCACCGGGCTTGCAGGGAAGAAGCAAATGCAGTAACAGCAATGCTGCAGCACACTTCTGGTCTTCTAACACATGGCACCATAGAACAACACACAAAAAATACTGCTCCAATGAAACAATGGCAATGACTGTTCAGATACTACAATGATAGCTCAAATGATCAATTTATGATCATGATCTAGAGAGTAAAAAAACAGCACTTTTGATGAAACCAGGATAACAGCCACCCCCAAGCACAAGCCCTGTGCAAACCCCTCCCCAGCACCAGCCCAGTGGCACCTCCTCCCAATGAAGCAGTCCTCTGCTCTTAACCAACCCCCCAACAGCTCCCTATCAACCTTTCCAAAGGTGCCTGCTGGAAAACAGGGCTATATCTTCCTGAGTCCCCTCCCCTGGCCTCTGCCCTTAAGCACTTTACTTTCCACCCCTCCTCCTAACTCTGACTAGGTTGGCATGAGGGTGTGCTGGATGCAGTCCCACTGGCCTCTGAGGAGCTGCTGTAGACATCATCCAGTGCACAGACCATTGGGAAGCCCCATGGAAAGGGGGCAAGCGAGGGGGTTACCCCCCCCACCCATCCAAGGGCACATGTCGCAAAATGTGGGAGGAGAGAAGTGTAGTGGCTAGACAGAAGGTGGCAATGATGTGTCAGAGATGGTGGTGGTGGACAATGGAGGTGCCCTCCTCTTCTCTGGTCATGCAGATGGTGACACACAGTGCACAGATGGCACTGTGGTGGAGTCCAGAGGTGAAGGGTGGCCATAGCCACGAATTGCTGCAAGTCTCTGTGCAGCTCTATGATGGACTCATTGAGGGTTTCTGTTGCTTGCAGCTGTCTCGTCTGTGGTATTCCTGCAGGATGAATGATTACCTCAGTAGCTCAATCTTCCTAACACGCTATGCCTGATAGTGAACTTTGTGCTGCAGTAAATGCTCTGCACAGTGCAGCAGTTTGTTATTCCGACGACTGGCACTAGAGATGTCTTGGCTGCCATCTGTCTCTATGTTCTCCCCAGATGCCTGAGCAAAAGGGTGAGGGAGATGGAAGCTGAAGAGTGGTCCCTCAACATCCTCCTCCTTCCCTACTTGGGCAGTGGAATGGTAATTATCCTTGGTGCCCTCATGTTTCTGGGCTCTGGACTCCAGCTTCTTCTCCTTGGCTGGTCTGCCACAGTTATCCTTGGCTGTAATGGCATGTGGTGTGGGACCCTCTCCAGAAGGCTGGCTCCTGGGGTTTGCCCTGCTGCCCTCCAGTGCATTTGAAAACTCCTCATCTCCTGTAAGTAGTACATGAAATGCACTCATTTAAAATGTTGTAGCAGTCTTCCTACCCCGTGTCATGTTAAGTGGTTCATTCCCTTAGCACACATTTATGCCATCTGATGCAGTGTTGCAAAGTGTATGGCAGAGGATGGCACTCTGAGTGGTGGCCATGGTCCCTATTACATCAGCCCTGGCCATGGCAACTTGAGCCTTGCAAATGACAGCGCCAGGGCCGTGGGCAGAATCGACATGGATAAGCTCTAAAAGCTGTGCTCTCCAATGCCACACATTGCATGTCCACTGCAAGCCACGTGTTAAACAGTGCATACTAGGAGTGAGTGCTGGCAAGGTACAGGATCTGGTGGTGTCACATGTAGACATCCTTCACCACATCCACAGCAAGGCTATGCACCAAAAGTCCAAATGCCCACAGATGTATGCTGGTCCCAAACAAAGGTAGATGTAGCAACATGCAGAGGAGATGACAAGTGCAGAAACAGCAGTTGAGCAAGAGGGTGGTCATGAACCTAGTGTAGGGTAAAGCCCAAAAATTAAGTGCTGAGGTGGATACCTCTTATACACTCGCACAGTAGAGGGTCTGGAGATTCTTTCAGATGCTCCGATACATCTTTAGTGATAGTGTGTGCTGTGAAGTGTCTAACCACTGCAGGCATGTGGTGTAAGTCACAATCTCTGCACAGACAGTGGACTGGAGGTTAAGGGTTCCAGATTATCAGCCTGCCAGGGCAGCATTCCAGCCTCTGTGAGTGGGGACAACCTAACTACATACCTGTAACACATCAGTGACTGACCCAGGTTTCTCCTGCTATATGCACCCCTGTCAGAAAATGAGGCAAACATTCTGCAACGAGTGTTGTTGGTGGGTTAGGATGAGAGGTAGCTGCATGCCCACACAGCATCCAGGTGGAGAGGAGGGACCCACAAGAGGTTGAAGAGCATGCAGGGAAAAGGAGGACACATGTAGGAAGGTCTGCTACAGACACTACTTGTACTCCTGGAGGCTCTTGATGTATCTAGGTCACAAAGTCCTCTGACAGTCTCATCTATTGTCTGGTACACCTGTTGCTCCAGGTCAGCGAGGGGCTGAGGCTAGCCATCTCGTCCTCTCTCGCCATGACTGCCTTCTTGTCTTCCTTTTTTATGTACCTTCACTTATGTTTCAGGTCCTCAGCATCTCTGTTGTGGCAGTAGATAGCATTCAGGTGCTGACAGATACTCAGCCAAAAGTTTCCATTTTTGACAGGCACTCATATAGATACTTTCATGGCCCAGCAGCATTCTCTGGTGCTTGAGGACCTTGCACAATATGTGTTCCAACACATCCTGGCAGACGTCATCCTTTCTAGTGATCAAATAAAGGTCAACAAACAAGCTGTAGGTGATACCTTTTTATTGGACTAACAAAATATATTTCTGAGAAGCTTTTGAGAGCTATACTCTCTTCATCATCTATGAAGTGACAATGCATTTGCACTAGATATAAGTAGCAAAAATTCATCTACTGTAGACTCTGGGTTGTCTGCACGTGTCATTACATATCAAAGCCAATTGTGGGATACAGTGACAATTTACATCACACAGATCCTGTCTGATCTTAGGCAATCTGCATTTCTCATTAAATTACAATGAAAGGCATAGGTGAAGAGTCAGATTCCCTTTGCATGTCAATGTTTTATGCCTGGTAATGGCTAAGGAAACCACTCTATTCAGTCCTTTTTTGTCCGTGTTGAAACATCTGATAATTTTAATTTCAAATGTTTTCCTTTCATGTATGTTCTTGAAGTTTCCTTTCAGGACTTTGATTGTGAGGTCATTAAGGGAGTGGTTTTCATTTGAAAACTGCTCACCTATTGGGCTGATGTTCTGTCTTCAGGGCTGGCGCAAGGAAATGAGGCGCCTTAGGTGAACCTCATCCCTTGCGCCCTCTCCCCCCATCGCACCTATTGCCACCGCTGCCACCCCTTTCAGGGACAGACTGCAGCAGCAATAGCCGTAAACAGCCATTTGAAGCTTACCTTCAAGCTTCAGTGCTGCGGGACGGTCTGCTTTCTCTGCTTTCCACTGCCCGATGCAGACTTTGTGCAAACAGGAAGTTGGCATTGAGAGCCGGAGGGGGGTAGAAGCAAATAGTCCCATGGCACTGAAGCTTGAAGGTAAGCTCCATGGGGCTGTTTGCAACTATTGCCGCCACTGCCTTTTCTGGAGAGGGGTGACAGCAGAGGCAATGGGTGCTCCTGGAGGGCCAGTGCTCTAGGCGACCTCCTAGTTCGCCTAATGGTAGCGCCAGCCTCCTCTGTCTTTTTCTTTAACAGTTTATGGCTTGTCTGTGAAGGTTAAAGCATGTCTGCTGTTTTTGGTTCATTTCTCCAATGTAGCATCCCTCTTCCTATTACATATACTACATTTAAAGAAGAGCATGAATGTTAGCCTTTCATTCTGAACATCTTTCCTATGTGGGAAGTTATAGGGTTCTGCAATATGTACTGGTATGACCTGCACCATGAATTTTTGCAGGGTTTTGTGCCATTTTCTTCCATTAGGGATTCTATTTAGAGTTTACTCCTTACAAGCTTTTGTTTCAGGTTGGGTGGTTGATGAAAGGTTAGAATCGGAGAAGTGAAAAAGATTTAGTTTAGTAAGTTATTCTCCAGAAATAAGGATTGGAGATCTCTGATAATTTTTCTTAGATTCTCTAGGTTCTGGGGCCAACCCCAACCAGTCTTCGCCAAGGAAGCTGCATCCAGCTCATGCTGAAGAATTCAGGTGGACTGGGAGGAGGGGATCTTGAGCTGAACCGCTACCACCCTGCCAAGGGCCCCGACAGTGAGGCCTTGTGCCATTACTTGCTCCTCTATCTGGTAACAACTGCTCTTTAACTAATGGCCCTGCCTGGGGCATAAGAGGCAGAGGGGGATTGCCCAGGACTGCAAGAGGTCAATCCAAGGCTCTGACTGCATTCCCAGCACTTGTCTCTGTAACAGAGACCAAGCTCAGTGCTTGCCACTGGCCAGACAACAGTTTTTAGGGGCTGGTATCCATATTACCAAAGAATGAGCAGTGGTGTGACTGCAAAACACCACTGCGGCAAAACTTTGGTGGAGAAACCAGCCATAGCTGCTGCAGAAATCTTTACGCGTATACATGGGATGATGCAGGCCTGCTGGAATTGGAGCTATGGACATGTAGCTTTGACACATGTAGCTCGCTCCTGCATGTGCAGCTTCACATGTGTAGCACTTCACGTCTAGCTTTACACGTACATGCAGCAGCACACGTCTTTACAGATGTACAGCTCTACTGAAGCCACTTGCTGAGAATGAAAGACCCACATGAAATGGAAGCGGTCGGCCCACCCTCCATGGCAGTGGCTGCAGGATGCGGGCATTAACAAATAAAGGGATGCATTTACTCCGGGGGAGCCAAGGACAAGCAATGCTGGGCTCCAGGCCGCTCCTTTGTTCTCAAGCTTTCATGAACCTAACTTCTTGCTTCTGTCTGGAAGCTGCTCTGGGGACCGGGGATATCATGGGGCATTGCAAGGAGACAAGAATCTTGATCTGATACAATCTTGGATGCTGGTCTATAATACTGACGGGGAGTAAGGCCTCCCCCACCTGCACACAGGAAACTCCAGAAGGGTATCAGCAGATATGCTCTGGAGATGATCATTGCTGAGCGGTATTGGGGAGGCACCCCTAAGGATGGCTGCTCTGGAGCTAATACTATTCCAAAATCGAACTGCACCAGTTCAGCATCCACCATCTGCTGGAAACAGAGAAATATTGAAGTGTGCCCATAGCTGTACCAGCATTAGTAGGAATGTCGTCACTGAAGTTTCTAGTTCTTGCTCTGTCTCCACATCTGCTAGCAGGGAGACACAAACCCACTTGTCTGGACTGGTCTAGCTGGATGATCTGGGAAGAGATGATTCAATGGGAGTGTTATCCATGGAATAGAGAAAAGAGAAAAGGTGGAGGTGAGTTTAGGAGGAAAGATAAGCAGCTCTGTCTTGGTCATGTTCAGTTTCAGAGTGCGGCAGGAAATCCAGGCAGCAAAGTCAGACAAGCAAGCTGACAGTCAACCAAACTAAAACATAAATATGCAAACTGAAAAATGTCAATAAAACTTAAAAACAACCCCCCCCCCCCGATATAATTATAACCATTAAGTTTATATATGAAAAGTAAAAAAACAAATACAAATATATTCTCATTCAGACCTACTAGTCTCCCTAATGGGCTTGTACCACTGACCACGGTAATGGCTAGCAGCCTTTAAAGACCTGCTGCTAATGTTAGGGGTGGAAGGGGGGAGGGGCATGACTATTACACAATAGCTTGGTGCCTTGGGGGAGAGGAGGAGCTTCCCTGCCTGAAAATCAGTGGTTTGCAAGCCCAAGCAAGATGCAGGCATACAGGAAAATTCTCCTACCACCTCTTTGGGTGCAGGGAGAGGTGAGAAGCTGGCTATATTAGTGGCCAGCAGTTTGAAAACAGGCCTGCTACAGATGAAGTTCAATCATCACACACAATGTTTTTGAATGTATATGAACACACACAACCGAGAAAATAGTAAAGAAAGCGGGGTTAGTCAGGAAGGGGATAAACACAATATAAAGCAAAGGAGAGGAAAAACATATCTGAAATAATTTCAAATTTTTATAACCATAGAAATAAAAGTACAGATTGTGAAATCAACTTTTTAAAATTTGGATTATATCTTAAATTTACAAATTAACAAAGAAAACTACACTGAGTTAATTCACGTCAATAACAAACTAACATCATTTATAGAATTACCTTATAATTTCTTCACGGTTTCCGTGACGATCTCGTTCTAAATTAATTTTCTCTCGTAATCTATTAATTTCTGTATCCAGACTCCTAGCGGTTCTATTGACAATTAATCGTTCTGGATAGATTTGCTTAGCCTTTCCAATTTTTTCCTGAAAAAAAATTTTCAAAGAGCTATTATTTCAACATCTAGGAGAGGTCTGTTTCAGACACTTGATATGTGTGGATTTTTGCTTTCATAACTTATGTAGATCACTTGTAATCAAGCAAAGGGGGGGGGGGCAGACAGAGGAATCTGGCTCTGGCAGTGTCCTCTTGTTCCTCTGCACTTCCAGATCAAAACCACTGCTGTGATGTGTTGCCATAAGTCTACATTCAATATTATTGGGGAATTTTTCCCCCCAGCTATTATATATTCCCCTATTACCATACTTTAGTTTGGCCATTGCTAAGATCCTCAGTCTGGGGACTATGTACCAGCATTCCTTACAGATCCTTACAATTACAAGCCGTAAAAATTGCCATTGGATGTTATCACGGCAAGAGAACAGACTGCTTCCATCCTCAAGGGAAGATCACGCTTTCTTCTGTACTTTTGAGATGTGGTAGAAACATAGAAACATGATGGCAGAAAGAACAAATAGTCCCCTTTTTATCTTTACAGATCCTCTGTGTTTGTCCCATGCTTTTTTGAACTTAAATACTGTCCTTGTGTCCACTACCTCCACTGGGAGACTATTCCATGCATCTACCACTCTTTCCATAAAGAAATATTTCCGCATATTACTCCTGAGTCTATCCCCTTTCACTCTCATCCTATATCCCCTCATTGCAGAGCTTGCCTTCAATTGGAAGAGACCCTCCTGTGTATTTATGCCACCGAGGTATTTAAATTTCTCGACCATATTGCCTCTATTCCACCTTTCCTCTAAAATATACATATTAAAATCTTTATGTTTGTCCTCATATGCTTCATAACGAAGACCACTACCATTTTAGTAGCCACCCTCTGCACAGATTCCAACTTGCTTATAGCCTTTGAAGGTGCGGTCTCCAAAATTGCACACAATACTCCAAATGAGGTCACACCTGATACTCATACAGAGGTATTATCTCCTTTTTTCTGCTAGCCATTCCTCTCCCTATGCACCCAAACATCCTTCTGGCTTTCGCAGTTGCCTTTTCTACCTGTTTAGCTACTTTAAGATCGCCAGACAGAATTATGCCCAGGTCCTGCTCTTCTTTTGTGGACAGAAGTACCTCACCCCCTACCCATACAGCTCCTTTGGATTTTTGCAGCCCAAATGCATGACCCTGCTTTTTATTTAGCATTAAATTTAAGCTGCCAAATTCTAGACCATTCTTTAAGTTTAGTTAGATTCCTCCTCATGTTATCGACTCCTTCCTGGGTATCTACTCTATTGCAGATTCTGGTATCATCCACAAACAAGCAAACCTTAACAGACAATCCTTCCACAATATCACTAACAAAGATGTTAAACAGAATCGGGCCAAGGACAGATCCCTGCGGCACACCACTAGTAACTTCCTCCTCCTCAGAGTGAGCTCCATTTACCTGTACCCCTTTTGTTGCCTCCTACTCAACCAATTTCTAACCCAATCATTCATGTTTATGTTCATTTTAAAACTTAATATACCTCCCAAAAAAAAAAAGTATCTGGGCCGGTTTACAATAAAAGCATATAAAATTAAAAAATGCTGCAAGGATGGATAAGAAAAAGGAATGCCACAAATTCAAAGAAGCAGGACAGAAAAGATAAAACAGAGTAAGAAAAGGCAAAGAGGATTAAATAACAGGGAGGGCAGGGGGGTGGGTACTCTGGCATGAAGGCGAAATGGTCACTACATCAATGGGGAGGAGGGGAAAAAGGGGAGAGGGAGGGGGTAGGTCGTAAGCAAGACAGAAGAGGTGGGTTTTTAATTTGGCTTTGAATGCAGTGATATAATGTTCCAGAAAGAGGGCAAGGGGAAGCGAGTTCCAGAGCCTCAGGCCAAGGAAGAAGAAAGCTGAGGAACGGGTGGATTCCAAGTGGGCCTGGGCAGGAGAAGGGAGTGACATGCAGTTGGCGTGGATAGAGCGAAGCGTGTGGAGGGGGGTGTAGAGACGAACCTGATCAGCAAGATAGAGGGGAATACCTGTATGAATTGATTTGTGGACAAAAAGGAGAAGCTTGAATTGAATTCGGAAAGGGACAGGAAGCCAGTGCAGACGTAGAAAGGGGGTGACATGATCAAAGCGTGAGGCGTGGGTAAGAATGCGAGCGGCAGTGTTCTGGATACGTTGGAGGCGAGAAAGTTGAGACTGAGGGAGGCCGGCCGGCTAGTGCGACATTACAATAATCAAGATGGGATACTACAAGAGAAAGGAATAGAGTGGTCAAGGAAGAAAAGGAAAGGAAAGGACGTACAGCACGAAGCTGCTTCAAAGTGAAGAAAGAACGCTGAACTACAGAGGAAATGTGGTCTTTGAAGGAGAGAGATGAATCAAGAGTGACACCGAGATACCCAAGCGTAGAAACCTCAGGGATAGGTAAAGAAGAAAACAAGGGAGTGAGGGAGGGAGGGGAAGAATTCCCAAGAGTGAACCAAATAGCAGAGGTTTTGGCGAGGTTAACATGAAGGAAATTAGAGGAAAGCCAGGAAGCCATAGAGGAAAGACAGGTATTGAGGGGGAGTAGTATCAAGAGTAGAGGAATCAGTGTGATGCAACAGAAAGATATCGTCGATGTAATAGTGAGCTGAAATACCATGTTGCTGGACCAAGAGTGCAAGAGGGGCAAGAAAGATATTGAAGAAAAGAGGAGCGAGGACAGAACCCTGAGGAACACCACAAGGGAGTGGGGTAGAAGGAGAGGAAGATGACCCAGAAAGGATATTTATTATTATTATTATTTATTATTTTTATTTCTTATATACCGCGCTATTATAATCAGTGCGGTTTACATTTGAAACAGAACATACAAGAATGTAAGCAAGTTACATCAAGTTTTTTACATTGAACAGGGAATGTAAACATGGAGTAAAAACGAGGGAGAGACTGTACATATTATAAACAAATTATAATGCTCTTACAGATAAATAAAAATATGACCTTTGCCTAGAGGGTTGGCTAGGTGGTCAAGGAGATCAGTGGGAGAGATAGTGGTTAGCCATTATCTACAGGAAGATGATCTGAGGGACGGGTTAGGCAGGGAGGTGAGGTGGGGGCATTGTAAATGTCGGGAATGCTGTCAGGGTAATATTGTAGGAACAGGTGATGTTTGAGGGCTTTACGGAATAGTGCCAAATTTGAGATACTTTAACTTTATTTCATACTTGATAGACCGCTTACGTTAAAAACATTTAAGCGGTGTACAAACAATATAAAAAGGCAGCACTGCAAACTACGGAAAAAGAACGCCAAAAATAATAGAAAAGAAAGGAAAGCATAACAGTACAAAGGACAATGAGTAGAAAATAAATAAAACACAAATTTAAAACCATTTTACCAACACTTTTGGGACTTCAAGTTTATTCAACGAAGTAGATCTCCTAGTTCTATTGTCTGGTGTGCTGTTGAGGAGATCGCTGATGGGTGTGTGAGTAAGATTCTTACATGCCTTGAACGTCATGCTAAGAGCCTTGAAGTGGACTCTGGCCCGCAGCGGGAGCCAGTGTAGGTTCTTTAGAACTGGAGTTATGTGGTCTGATCTTGAAAGCCCTGACAGTGCCCTTGCAGCTGAGTTCATGGCAAGGCGTAACGGGTTAAGAGTCGATTGTGGGAGTCCCAGTAGATTTTTTTTTTTTTTTTTTTTTAGACAGTTTTGTATACCGCCTTATCCTTCAATCAAAGCGGTCACAACACAATTGGGGGATACATTTAACACGCGGGGATATGAGACACATACACTAATACTTACAGGGAACATGGGCAATGGAGGGTTAAGTGGCTTGCCCAAGACCACAAGGAGCATCTGTGGGCCCTTCCGGCCCAAGGTTGCTGTCCTCTAGTGGGATTTGAACCCCCGACCTTCCGACCTGAAGTACCTTGCCCCAACCACTAGGCTACTCCTCCCTCAGTAGGATAATGTTGGCAAAGTCAAGGTGTGGGATGACTAAGGCTTGGAAAATTGAGCGGTAGTCAGGGAAGTCAAGCAGTGGGCGGAGATGGCGTAGTGATCGGATCTTATGATAGATTGCTTTAGCTGTGTTTGTAACATGTGCTGACATGTCAAGCTGCTGGTCGAGGGTGATGCCCAGGTAGCGAATTGTAGATTTGGACTTTAGTTCAATGTTATTGACTAGAAGAGAGGGAGGTGGCGTGAACTTCTGGTTTCGTGAGATGAATAGTACATCTGTTTTGCTATGGTTAATGCGGAGATTTTGAGAGAGGAGCCAATCTGCTACAGCTTCAAAACATCTTATAATTGGAGTAAAATCTGGTTGATCGATTTTAAATTGAAGGTACATTAAGATGTCATCTGCATATGCAAGGCATTGGACATTGAAGGAGCGGATTAAAGCGCAAATGGGCTGCATGTATATATTAAACATTAATGCCGAGAGGGAGGAACCCTGGGGTACACCTTGCTTTAGTGAGAATGGTTCGGAGGTCTTGGAGCCTGCTCTGACTTGTTGCGATCTGTTACATAAATAGGATTCACACAATGCTAGCGCTGAGCCTTACAGACCTTTATCTTTGAGGCGATCTAGAAGTGTTTCGTGGTTCACTGAATCAAAGGCAGCTGCTATGTCTAAAAAAATGAGGACGAATCCATGGTTGATATTGTCAGTTCCTGTGATTAGGTTGTTGAAGAGGGTTGTGAGGATGGTGTCCACTCCGTGAGCTTCCCTGAAGCCGTGTTGGGATGGGTCCAGTGGCGCGACTGTAACAACATGGTGGTGGATTTGACGTTGGACTACCTTCTCCATAATTTTGGCAAGCAGTGGGATGCTCGAGATTGGCCGGAATGACTCAACTTTAGATGGATCAAGTTTACTATTCTTTAACAGGGGGAGGATTGAAGTGTTTTTTAAGCTTTGAGGGAAGGATCCTGTTATGAATGATTGATTCAAAATTCTGCATATAAATGGACTGAAGTCATGGCGCAATTCTTTAATCCAACTAGGACAGGGATCATTGGGGGCAGTGGTGAGGTTAATAGATGTGATGATATCTGCAATTTCTTTGTTGGATACCTTGGAGAATGATAGTAATGGGGTTGGTTGTGGAAGTCCGTGGGAGGTATGAAATATGGATGTATTCATGTTGTTCTTGGTTTGTATCATCTTAGATTGAAGGTAGGTAGAATAGTCTTGCGGCTGGGGCAAGGTTGTTTGGGCTAGTGCTGGATCGCCGGTTAGTGACTTCACTATGTTAAATAGGTCATGAGGTTTGTTAAGTGATCGCTTTAGTAGTTCTGAGTAATACAACTTTCTTTTTTCCATGGTTTTTCTTCGGTGGTCTTGCAGGTGCGTGGAGTATGCACCGAGTGCCTCAGGAGTCCGAGTGTGGCGCCACTGTCTCTCTAGTTTACGTAGCTGGAGAAGCGATGTTCGCAGATCCAGAGAGTACCATGGTGCGTGATCGCGTTTCGCTTGGTTTGTGTTGACGGATGATAGGCAGGAGGCAGCTCTAAGGGTGTCGTCCCAATTGGAAACCAGTTCATCTGGATCGAGAGAATTGTTGGTGAGTAGAGGTAGGATCTTCTCGAGAGCCGTATCCTTAACAAGTGGTCAAAAGCGTGTTGTCACGGTTCTAGTGGGGGCGTGTGTTTTGGTGCTGGAAATGCCAGGATCGTTGGTGGGTATGTGAAATAGGAGTAAATGATGGTCGGACCAGGGTACAGGTGTTATGGAGAGTAGCAAACTCTGGGAGGTGTTGATAGCGGTCTGTGGTATGAAGATCAAGTCAAGTGTGCCACCTTTGTTATGAGTAGGGGAGTTGATAAGTTGCGTGTAGCCCAGCTTATTCATTGCGTCGAGGAATGTTGTCGAATGTGTATCATGTAGGGATGGCAGGTTGAAATCTCCCATCAGGACATTTAGGGTGCGTGGGTTAGCGGAGTTGCAAGCTAAGTCGATTATTGACGGGAGGTCATCTGGTGATGCAGTTGGTACTCGGTATAAAAGATTTATTGAACAGTGTTCATTCGATATGGATATTATGTCCAGGTAGGTTGAGCTGAGAATTCTTTAGAGTAAATTGAAGATCGGATTTAGCAAAAATGAGTGTTCCACCTCCTCTCTGGTGGGACCTATGGCAGGCAAAGGTTGAATAACCGGGTGGTAACATCAGGTTGATTAGAGCATTATCATGATCGGATAACCAAGATTCTGTTATCATTAGAATATCGAGATCATGTAGGGTTATAAGGTCATTGACAGCTGGCCATTTTGAGCGTGTTGATCTGGCATTGATAAGTGCACATTTAAGTAACTGTTGGTAATTGCATTTCTCAGTTTGGATCCTTTTAAAATCTTGTAAGGGGATGTGTAGGAGGTGGGGATGAAGGGCACTGGCTTTTGTTGAATGTTGACGGGGATTCTCAGACCATCTTCTGCTATAGTTAAAGAGGATTGGGATATGCTTGATATCAGGATTGAGGGCCTGTAATAGGTTGGGGGCCCAAGCAGTGAGGAGGAAGAGGAATAAGGATAAGGAAGGGGGCATTTTGGATGTTCAAAGTGGGGCAGCTACTTTGGGTGTAGGATTCGAGCTTGATAGCAAGGTACAATTTAAGGCAGTAGCAGCTAGAGTATAACAGTGTAACAAAGTAACAGTACATGTAACAGAACTGTGTCAGTGCTGTGGTAAAATTAGGTTAGGTACAAGTTGGGGCGGTAGTAGCAGTTGGAAAGTAACAATGAGATAGTAATGTATCCACTGTGTCAGTACTGTGGCACAATTATAATAGGTCAAGAGGTACAGGTATAAGAGCGAGGGCTAATCACAGCAAGATATCTAAAGAATACATCTGCAGTTTCAAGTAAGGCAGTTTAGCATTGGAAAGGGGTAAGATAAATGGTAGAGTGTTCGGCTTTTACAGTCCCTGTGGGGTGTCAGCTATGGAATGAGGAATTTACCTCATCGACTGGTGGTGTCCTCCTTTACATAGCGATGTGCCACAGAGAGTCGGTGGACGATTCAACTGGAAAAACGTGTTGGAGAGGTGAGCTGGTTCGCTGGAATGGTGCGGTGGGGGAATCAAGGGGGCCGCGCCAAAGAGCCCTCTGGCGAGGCCCTCAGGCGCGGGCCCGGCAGGTGCGGGCCGCCTGGCGGCGGTTTCTTTTTAAAGGTGCTGCTCCTCCTCCCACAGCCCACAGGATGACAGGAAAGAAAAGAGCGAAACCACTGAAGTACTGAACCGGTGAGACCATCTTCCCTAACACGAACCAAAAGGGTGCGGTGATCAACCAAGTCGAAAGCAGCAGATAGATCAAGAGAGACAGCGAGAGAAATAGAACCGTGGTCGTGTGCAGCATGCAATTCATTAAGAAGAGAAAGAAGAACAGATTCCGTGCTGTGACCGGGACGGAAACCAGATTGCCATGGGTGAAGAATGAGTGAGGCCTCAAGGTGAGAAGGGAGTTGAGAGAAAACCAGTTTTTCTAAAAGTTTAGAAAGAAAAGTAAGGTTAGAGATAGGGCACCAGTTAGAGAGGGAAGAGGTGTCAAGGGAACTGTTCAGAAGAGGACGGACAGAGGCGTGCTTCCATAGTGAGGGGACGATCCTAGTAGATAAACTAGAATTGAAAATAGAAAGGATGAAAGAGGAGAGAGCTAAGGAAAGTTCCAAGAGCCAGTGAGAAGGAATAGGATCAGAAAGACAAGTGGTTTTCCGAGTAGAAAGAAAAACGTTGGACAGAACTGGAAAGGAGATAGGCTTGAATGTGGACCAAAGATGGGAAAGGGAGGGGAAAGGAGAAGAGGGAGGGGGGAAAGGAGAAGAGGGAGGGAAAGACAGAAGGGAGGGAAAGACAGAGGGGATGGTACATCAGTGGTGGGGGAAAGAGGAGAGGGGCATGAAGGGAAAGTGAGACGGAGGGAAAGGATTTTAGAGGTGAAGAAAGTGGCTAGGGAAGAGGGGTCAGGGAGATTGGGAGGGGGAAGGGAGGATGGAGAGGAATGAGGGGTGGAAAGGGTACGGAGAACAGAGTAAAGTTGATGGGAAGAATTGGCAGAGTTGGAGATAAGATTGGAGTAATATGATTGCTTGGCTGAATGCAGAAGGGAACGATAATGATGGAAACATTGGCGGAAGTTGTTAAAGTTAGAAGAGGAGGGATACTTGCGCCAAAGGCGTTCCGCATGACGGAGATATCGGTGATGAAGAAAAAGACCGGGGTGGAACCAGGGATGGTGGGAACGATGGGGACGGATGGGCCGAGGTTGGAGGGGCGCAAGAGTGTTGAGGGTGGCGGAGAGGGTAGAGGTCCAGACGTGGGCTTGGGCATCAACAGAAAGTGAGTGAAAGTCAGCGGGAAACAAGGCGATGGAGGGCAAAAATTGAAGGAGGGTATTAGCATTGATTCTACTGGAATATGAGGGTAAAGCAGGGCTGGCGGGAGAACCTGGGAAATGACTTGAGGGGAGGGGACGAGTCACTTAAGAGTCCATCCCTAGGGTGCTCAGTTTGTTTATAAGTTGCCTGTGGTAGATACAGCAGAGGCTGCCCAATTCCCCCTGAATCACTGGTGGAAACTCCACTTTCAAGGGATCATGTAACTGACACTTGTCTGTGACTTAGAGCAGGTGCAAATGCCAACGTATAAATTTCTTAAAATGTGTATTCACAATGAAAAAATGGGAACTACACTTTATACTTTTTCAGCCTACCCAAAACATGCTCCCTTAAAACATATGCTTCCCAGCCATCTACATATATAAATGGCGGCTTTCTGAAATCATCATTTACATATGCATGCAATCTGCACACGTAAATACAGCATAGTTACTTACCTGTAGCAGGTGTTCTCTGTGAACAGCAGGAATAAGTCCTCATGTATAGGTGACATCACTGAGAGCACTGCATAGGAATGCTCCCCATCTTCCAAAGGAAGCTTTTGGGAGGCACACCATGCATGCGCATCTGCTGCGGCGCCATTTCATCCAGTCTAATAACATAGCAGGAGCCAAACGGCAACTCCCTGCTGTTTACGGCGAACACCTGTTACAACTGAGTAACTACGCTTTCTCCGCTCGCAGTCCAAGGTATGCAACACCAATTCACACTAATTAGCGTGAGGCCAGGGGAAAAAATTTGATAAGACTATTGACTGGTCAAGGTGGAACATGGAGACCACCTTTGGCAGAAAGCAGGGGTGCGTGCAGAGAACCACCCTGTTCTGGTGAAACCTGGTTTAAGGCTGGTGAGCCACCAAGGCTTGGAACTTACTGATGCGTTGGGCTAACATAACCGCCACCAGAAAGAGGACCTTCCAGGTCAGGAATTTCAGGGGACACGAGTCCAGCGGCTCAAACGGGACACGCATCAGCTGGACAAGCACAATGTCCTCAGGAAGATTGAGCTCTGAGAAGACTACTCGCTCAGCTTCCACACCGTGAGAGCCAATGAGCGGACACTGGGATGCAGCAAGGTTCCACCCTCCTGTGAGACGAGGTCCAGGCAGAGCCCAGGTGGAGAGGCTCCCTCTCCGAGAGCTGCAGCAGTAGTGTGCACCACAGCTGATGAGGCCAATAAGAAGCGATGAGGGTCATGGAGCCATTGCCAGTCTGGAGCTGCAAGAGGGTTTTTGCCACAAGTGCTATCGGGGGTATGCATACAGAAAGCCTTCTCCTCAGTGGAGGAGGAAGTCATCCGAGGCTAGGCGGTTGCTGGTTGGCCTCTGGGAGCAGAACTGATCCACTTGGGCACTGTATGGCATGGCAAAGAGATCCACCGTAGGAGTGTCCCAACTCCTGAAATCTGGTTCACCTCCACCCTGTTGAGGCTCCATTTGTGTGGTTGAAGGACTCAAGTGAGCTGGTCCACTAGGCCGTTGAGCTCGCCAGGCAGATAAGTCACTCTCAGGTTTATGCTGTGGAGCAGGGCAAACTTCCACAACCGAACCGCCTCCCAGTAGAGGAGGTATGAGCCTGTATCCCCAGTTTGCCAACATTGAACATTGCCACCTGGTTGTCCATTTGGATCAGGACCACCTGATTGGCCAGGTATGCTCAGAAAGCACAGAGAGCATTGGCTATTCCCCGAAGCTTGAGAAAGTTGACTGGAGCAGACTCTCCTGCTGGGACCACAGACCCTGCATGCACAGGCTTTAGATTAGCTTGGCCGTATCCGTCATGAACATCTTGCAGGGGACGCTGTCTGGAACGGGAGATCTTTGAGCAGATTCTCTGGCTCGAGCCACCAGTCAAGGGATCGCACCAGAGGTGCAATGACCATGACCTTTGTCCCGGAGGCAGCCCATTGCCTGTTTCCATTGCGGGCTTAAGGTCCATTGGGCCTGCCGCATTAACAGATGGACCTTCAGAATGACATGCACCATGGCAGCCATATGACAGAGGACCCTCAACATCTCTCAGGCAGTTGTGTAGTGCTGGTGCTGCATCTTGCCCACCACTGATACCAGTCGCAGCACATGGTCCTCCAGTAGAAAGATGCGTGCCTGAATGGTATCGAGAAGGGTCACGATGAACTCCAGCAAGGCCTGGAGATAAGACTTCAAGAAGTTGATCACAAAGCCCAGCCGCTCAAGAATCTGAATGGTGAGATTGGTAGACTGCCGAACACTGTCCAGCATGGGGCATTTGATGGGCCCGTCTTCCAGGTACAGGAAGACAAAAACTCACAAGGTCCAGATGTAGGTGGCTATGACCACTAGACACTTGGTGAAGACTTGTGGAGCTCAGGCCAACCAGAAGGGAAGTACTCTGTATTGATAGTGCTGGCCTCCCAGCATGAACAACAGATATTGTTTGTGATTCGGGTGGATCGTAATGTGTATGCATGCATCTTTTAGATTCAAGGAGCATAATCAATTATCCTGTAGGTGGTTCGGGAGCAGCATCCCCAGCAAGACCATCTTGAACTTCTCGCACACTAGGAACCAGTTGAGGCTTTGCAGGTCCAGGATTGGCCTGAACCCGCCTATCTTCCTGGGAGCCAGGAAGTATCAGGAATAGAAGCCCTGTCTGACCTGAGCCAGGAGGCCTGGCTCGATGGCTAGACTGGTTAACAGAGTGGAGACTTCCTGTGCGACGGGTCTATAGGGTACTCCGCTGCGGCGTACGGAGACAGCAACTAGGCGAGATACAGCCGATATTTATTTAGTTAGACTTATATACCTCTTTTCACCGGGACAAAGCTGTTTACAGTGAATAAAAACTCATTTACATACAAACAATAGCAGAGAACTATGTACAAAACAGTAACTATGTACAAGTGGTATCATTTAACTATTTACAGTAAATAATTCTGTCTTGTTATCCATAATTATTGTGTGGGTCAAGGTCAGGGGAGGAGTTCAGTAGTGGGTCCGTAATGTTTAGTAAACAGGAGGATTTTTAGGTGTTTACGAAAGGTGAAGAGGTAGTGTTATTTCTTATGTTGTCTAGTAAGGTGTTCCAGAGGGATGATGCTAAGAATTTGATTGCTCAAGAGCAAGTTTGTTGGCTGAACTTTATCTTTTAGTGTGGTATGGGGTAAGCATATTTATTGTGGAGGATCTTCAGGGTCTGTTTGGGGTGAGTATCTACAATAGGGACTGGAGATGGATGGCTGGGTGGGAGTGTAACGCTCTGCGAGTTGTTGTTGTTAAGTGCCGTCGAGTCGGAGTCGACTCATAGCGACCCTCTGGATAGCTATCCTAAATTGTGTTCGGTCTTGAGTCAGGCAGCTCATTGTTGACAGACTGGTACCCGAAGCTGCTCTTATTGTATCGATCCATCTCATTGCTGGCCTTCCTTTTCTGAGTTGACCTTCTATCTTGCCAAGTATGATGTCTTTCTCTAATGATCTCTCTCTTCGCATGATGTATCCAAAGTATGAAAGTCAAAGTCTTGTCATATGAGCTTCTATAGAAAGCTTAGGTTTGATCTCCTCTAGTACCGACTGGTTTGTTCTTTGGGCAGTCCATGGTATACACAGTATTCACCGCCAGCACCATAATTCAAAGGCATCAATTTTCTTCCTGCATCTTTTTCACTGTCCAGCTTTCACATCCATATAATGTTATTGAAAATACCATGGCTTGAACAAGTCGAATATTTGTATGGAGAGAGACATCTCTGCTCTTGAGAATCTTATCTAGGTCTTTCATTGCCATTCTGCCAACAGCAATGCGTCGTCTGATTTGACTGCTTCTTGCTTCTTTATTGATAGTTGATCCAAGTAGGTTAACGTTCACAATTTCAATTTCTTTTCCTTCAACGATGAACCTCTTTATGCCAATTGTTATGATCTTTGTCTTCTTTACATTAAGGTGCAGGCCCATTTTGAGACTATGTTCTTTGATTGTGAGAAGCAAATGTTTCAGATCATCTTCACTTTCAGCCAGTAATGTGGTATCATCAGCATAGCGAAGGTTGCTGATGAGTCTTCCACCAATCTTCACACCTCTGTTGTCTTCATACAATCCTGCTTCTCTGATGATTTGTTCTGCATTTAAATTAAACAGGTAGGGGGAAAGTATGCAACCTTGTCTTACACCTTTGCTTATTTTAAACTATTCTGTTTCTCCTTGATCCGTTCGAACTGTTGCTTCTCGATCAATGTACAGATTGTGCAAGAGTACGATCAGGTGTTCTGGTATACCCATGCTTCTTAATGTGGCCCAGAGTTTCTCATGGTTTACACAGTCAAAAGCCTTGCTATAGTCAATTAAGCACAAATAGATATCCTTTTGGTATTCTTTATTTAGTCTTTTCAAGGATCCATCTCACATCTGCAATGTCGTCTCTCGTTCCTCGCCCTTTCCTGAACCCTGCTTGCACTTCAGGTAGTTCTTGTTCCAGGTATGGTTGTAGTCTCTTTTGAATAATCTTCAGTAGAATCTTGCTGACATGTGGGATCAGAGCGATTGTGCGATAATTTCCACAGTCAGTTGGAGCACCTTTCTTTAGTATTGGTATAAACACAGATCTTTTCCAGTCAGTTGGCCATGATATTGTCGTCCATATTTCTTGGCAGAGCCTTATAAGTACAGTAACAGCTGCATCAAATTGCTGTAATATTTCTATGGGAATGCTATCAATGCCTGGTGCTTTGTTCTTTGATAAGGCTTTCAATGCTGCTTTAACTTCTTCTTTCATCACCAATGGTTCCCGATCATAAGGTACAGGTTGAAACAGCTGTTGGTCCTCTTGATCTTTATCATATAAAAACTCTGTATATTCTTTCCACCTTTTCTTGATCTTCTCAGCATCATTCAACATAGAACCTTGAGTATCTTGTAACATTCCAATTCGAGGCTGGAACTTTTTCTTTAACTCTCGTAGCTTTAGGATAGCCGATCTTGTTCTTCGTCTAATAGTTTCTGCTTCTATTTCCTTGCATGCGTCGTTTTAGTACTTTTCCTTGTCCTGTCTTGCTGCACATTGGAAATCTCTGTTGAGTTCTGTTATTGTCTTTGTTTCTCCTCTGGCTTTAGCTTCTCTGCGTTTCTGGGCAATTTTCAGTTTCTTCTGTCATCCATTTTGGCCGTTTTTGCTTTTTCACCTTTTGTAGAGACTTCTCGCTTTCTTCCAACACAACCTTCTTGATGTCATTCCATAACTCTTCTGGAGCTCTGTCATTTGAGCTCCAACTTGAGCCAGTTCAGGAAGGCCTTAAAACACCTCCTCTTTATCAAATACCTCATAGATTCCCCCGAACCACAGTCACCATGTATGACCAACACACAATAACTCTACCCCACATTCATACAGTTACCTATTTCAATGTTCCACATATGTAAATAGTTTCCCCTGTTATCCAAGTTGATTGCTCCTGTTCATTGTAATGACCTGACTCTTGTTTATTGTCGGATACTTTTAGTTTTATGTAAACCGCGCTGATCGCAAATAGTGCGGTATATAAGAAATGTAAATAAATAAAATAAATAAATAAATAAATTTGTATCTAAAGCAGCAAATTGATTTTTCAGGCAGTCTTTAAATTCCAGTGGTATATTCTCAAGGTCATATTTTGCTTCATTCATGAGTGGTTTGCTCTTTTTCAACTTTAGCTTGAGTTTGCATACTAGTAGTTGATGATCTGTACCACAGTCAGCTCCAGGTTTTGTCTTTGTTGATGTTATAGAACTTTTCCATCGTTGACTTCCACAGATGTAGTCAATTTGATTTTTATACCATCCATTGGGTGAAGTCCATATGTACTGTCGCCGCTTGTGTTGATGGAAGAATGTGTTTGAGATGAATAGATCGTTGGTCTTGCAGAATTCTGTCTTTCTCCAGCTTCATTTCTGTTGCCAAATCCATATTTTCCAACTACTTTGCTTTTTTCTTTGTTGCCAACTTTTTCGTTCCAGTCACCCATGACTATCAGGATATCCTGTTTGCATGTTCTGTCAATTTCAGCTTGTACTTGTTCATAGAACTCTTCAATTTCATTCTCTTCTGCAGCTGTTGTTGGGGCATATACTTGAATTATAGTTGTGTTGATAGGCATTCCTCGTAGACGAATAGAGATTAAGCGTTTGCTGACTGTATTGTATTTCATTACAGTTCTTGCAAGTTTCTTCTTTATTATAAATGCAACAGCATTTCTTCTTTGTCTTTCATTTCCAGCATAGTAGACCATGTGATCATCTGATGCAAAGTGCCCGATGCCGGTCCATTTCAGTTCGCTGACACCCAACAGATCAAGTTGTACACGTTCCATTTCATTCTTGACCACCTCCAACTTCCCTTGGTTCATGCTTTGTACGTTCCATGTTCCAATACGTAAGACATCTTTACAGCTTCTGACTCTTATTTCATGCGCAGCTACATCAGCAGTCAGACGTCCCGAGGGCTTTGATCCAACCACATCATAAATGCTGGCTTTACTCTGAAAAGTCTTCAGCTCTTCCCCAGTAGCTAGTTGAGTGCCTTCCAACCTGGGGTTCTCATCTTCCAGCACTATAGCACAATTTGTTTTGTTGTAACTATCCATTGGGTTTTCATGGCAAGATACAGAAGTAGATTGCCAGGCCTTTCTTCTGCGCAGTTTAAGTTTGGTGTTGCTGCCGGTGTCACAGAAATGTGATTCTCTGCCATCAACACTATCCCATTCTGCTGCTGCCCAGATGGGTGGTTTTTTTTTTTTTGTCTTGGTCTGGCACCTCAGCTGAGACCTGTCCATCTTGGGAGACCCTGCCGGTAGTTAAACTACCGATAGTTTAGCTCTCAGCATCACTGATGCACACAAGCCCTCACAGCAAGTTTGCGAGTTAGGAGTAAGGATTTATAATCGATTCTGCTGGGGAGGGGTAACTAGTGGAGCTGTTTGAGGATGGGGGTGATGTGGTCACATTTAGAAGCTCCCTGGATTATTTGTGTAGTAGTGTGTAGGGCAGTTTGAAGTGTGAGGATGGTGGTTTGTAGCAGGCCCTGATAGATTATGTTGCAGTAATCTATGTGAGGGCGAGTGAGTGCTTGGAGGGTTGAGCGGAAGTCTGCTGGATCGAGAAGTGGGCTGAAGGGTTTTGTATTGAAGAATATTGTTTTGGCTGTTGCTGTTATCTGTTCCTTGAAGGTTAACTGTTGGTCAAGAATGATTCCAAGGTATTTTAGCTGTGGACGGACATCTTGATGTTGTCTAGTGTTATCGTGAATGGGGGGATGAATTATGAGTCCTTGATAATAAAACAGGGCTTTTGTCTTCTTGTGATTGATAGGTTGTTTGGGAGACATTTGAGAAGCATTCCTGTAATTGTGTGTATGAAGGCTGCTTTGTGTGGAATGGGCAGTATAACAATATCATCTGTGTATATGTGGAAGTTGATGTGTTCTTCGATGATGGTACAGAGGGGTTTGAGATAGAGGTTGAAGAGGGGTGTGGAAAGTGTGGATCCTTGGGTTATTCTCTTGTGTTTGCTGGTATGGTTTAGAGACATTTATTCCCAGTTTGATCTGATGGTGTCTATTTGAGAGGTAAGACTGGAACCATTTTAGGTCTGTGTCTTGTATGCCATATGACTGTAGGCATTGTAGGAGTATGTTGTGGTCGACTGTGTTGAAGGCTGCGGAGATGTCCAAGAATATCAGGACAACGATCTGGGACCGGTCTTGTATGCCTCGTGTTAGTGATGAGAAAGGTCATCAAAGTTTTGATTCCATGTAATGGGTGGAAACCATGCTGTTGGGGGTACAGAAAGAAATTTTTGTCAATATGGTCCTGTACAGCTTTCTCAATTTTTGTCAGGAGTGGAAGGCTAGTGACAGGTCTGTAGGATGCAGGGTCATAAGAACATAAGAAATGCCATACTGGGTCAGACCAAGGTCCATCAAGCCCAGTATCCTGTTTCCAACAGTGGCCAATCCAGGTCACAAGTACCTAGCAGTTTTCCGAAATAAACACGGGCTCCATAATGCTTGTAGGGTTGAGGTTGGGTTTCTTCAAGATTGGGCAGATGGAGGACAGTTTGAGAGATTTTGGCACTATTCCTTGCTATAGAGATTTGAGAGTAATTTTGGCAAGGATTGGACTGAGATCTGTTTTAGCTGTTTTAAGTTGGGTGGGCATGGGTCAAGAGGGGGAGGTGGTGGTATTGAGTGATATCAGTATCATTTCAATGTTCTTACTAGTGATAGTATGGAAGGTGGTCCAATGGTTTAGGTGAGTATGGAGTGTGATGGGGTGGAGGGGGTATGGGTCAGGAGGGGTTGGAGCTGTTTGTAATATGCGGCTAATTGTTGGTAGTTGATGATGGGGGTAGGGGTGTGGTTAGAGGGTGGTTGCATAAGACGTTTGACAATGTCAAATAGTTCTCTTGGCCGATTCATGGAGGTAGTGATTATATTTGTGAGATTTCCATACCGTCATTTCGCGTTATCATAGCTGTTTACAATTATAACAACTGGTACACAGAACGTTTTAACAACAGAACCGGTGAAGGAGTAAGAGAGACAACGAATGGAATTACAAGTTATGAATTAAATTCAACTTATTTACAACTCAAAGTAGTAATTGGTAGTAAGTATGTATAGATATGGTTGTGTGGGAGTGTGTTATATACATTGTGTTGAGTAGTTTTTATAGGAGAGGGGACTGATTAATGACAAGGCTGTTTACAGTTTGAAGCATGAAGGCAGGCATGGGTTATGTAGGGTCGGCTTCTGAGGTAATTTCTTCTTTACTGAAGTGCTCAATGAATAAGGTGGTTTTGAGTTGGGCACGGAAAGTGGAGAGGTCAGAAATTCCTCTAAGCTTTTCTGGTAATGAATTCGACAGCCTTGGGGAAACATATTCGAATGTCCTATTGCTAGTGTATTGTTTGGTCTTGCGGTAGTCAGAAAGGGTTGTAAGGGTGTTGTTTATTTGAGTTAGTCTTTGGCGGTCATTGGTTGCAACTGTAATAAGGTGAGATAATGCAGTGGGAGCAATCTTTCTGATTATTTTGAATGATGTCATTATTAGCTTGTATTTTATTCGACTGTCAATCGGTAACCAATAGAGATCATGAAGGATTGGTGTTATGTGATCAAATCGGTTGGAATTGTAAATAATTCGAGCTGCCATGTGTTGTGCCATTATATAGGGTATAGGGATTGTTTTGGTAATCCACGAAGGAGACTATTACAATAGTCAATGTGTGGAATTATCATTTCTTGCATTATAGTTCTAAAATCGGAGTATTGTAAAAGAGGCTTAATGTGTTGCAGGAGACAAATTTTATTATATATTGCCTTTGTTGCATCTTTAATATGCGTTTTAAAAGAGAGATGTTTGTCTAATGTTACACCTAGGTATTTTACTTCTTCCTTGACTTCCAGATTGATATCGTTGATGACTGTTTTGTGGTGGTATATATATTTGGTTTCTGGTGGTTATCAATACTTCAGTTTTTTTGTAGTTAATGTTAAGACCATAGTTACTTAGCCAGATTGCTAGTTCCTTGAAACATGAAGTTATCAGTTCAAAATTAAGTGTGTTTACATTGAATGGGATATACTGCATTATGTTGTCAGCATAGATAGCAAAGTCGATCTTGAATTTTTTCATTATTTAACATATTGGTTAGACATAGATGTTAAACAGGAGAGCTGACAGAGCTAAGCCTTGTGGTAAGCCTGTAGTTTGCTGGTATATTTTTTGAGGATTCGTGTCCAATGCTAACCTACTATGCTCTGTCAAATATGATTTAAACCAATTCATAATGGTACCACCTAGTCCTATTTACTGTAGTCTTTGAATTAGGAGGACATGGATAACCGAGTCGAACGCTGCTGCAGTATCAAGAAATATTAGAATAAATGCTTGGTTATTATTGTCAATTCCCTTTATAATTTTATTGTAGAGGACTAGTAACAGTGTTTCTACATTGTGGTGTGGTCTGAAGTCGAATTGGTTATCATCAAATGGGGCATGTATGTCTATGTTGTCTTTAAATTGTATGACAATTTTTTCAATTATTTTAGCCAGGAAGGGTAAACTGGATATGGGTCTTTAGGATGATGGGCATAGTTTGTCAAGCAGTTTATTTTTCAGACTTGGATGTATGATGGAGGTTTTAAGATCTTTAGACATGTATCCTTTGAGAGTGACATGTTGACTAATGATTTTATGATAGGTTCATTACATGCCTCTTTAATCCATTTAACTGGACAAGAATCTGCTTTGGAAGTAGTAGTATTCATATGTGATATTGTCTGTTTTAGCGAATCTAGGGAGACCCTATGAAGCTCTTCCCAGGTTTCTGCATGTGGTATAGTAGTGTTGAGATCCATGCGGTTATTGTTTGTAATTGTTCTTATTTTGGTCATGTAGAAGTCAGCTAGAGCTTGGGGGGATATAATGGGAGATTCCGTGGCAGCATTTGGATGAGTAGTGAGGGATTTTACAATAGAAAATAAGTCTTTTGGTTTATTGATCGATTTCATGACAAGCTATGTTGATATGTTGACGATATTTTGTGAGCATGGACATATATTCATTTCTGTTTTCAATGGTTTTGTTTGCACACCAGGTTTGTTCTAGTTTTCTTATAATTCTTTTGATTAGTCTTATCTCTTGTGAGTACCATGTTTGGACTTGTTTGTAGATTTTGGGACATTTTGTGGTTTGCTTGCAATCTTCGTAATGGTGTCATTCCAGTTATTAATGAGTTCTTCAAGGTCAATTGTACATGTGCTTTTAGAATCTAAGAGCTCACTAGTGAATTCAATTTTGTCGAAAAGTTTATAACTAGAGTATAGTTTAGTGTTATTATTGATGAAGGTATGAGAGTGAGTTTGCACTTGAGTTTACTCTATTAGATGGTGGTCTGACTATGGGACCGAGGTTATCAGAGGGGGCGTGTTAAGTTGTAACTGAGTCTCTTGTGGTATAAAGATTAGATCAAGTGTATTCTCTTTTTTGTGAGTAGGACTGGTTATTATTTGCTTGTAGTTCAGATAATCCTTGGCACTAAGAAAGGATGATGCACGAGAATTTTGTAAGGATGGGAGATTAAAATCACCTAGGAGAACTACCTCTTTGCCATTATGCTAATGAATACATCCAGGATGTTTGATAGCCCATCCGGGTCAGAGGTTGGTGGCCTATATACTAGGCAAAATGCAATGTTTTGGTTTTCAATTAACAGTAAGTCGATATCTGATATTGTATTGGAGCTATTCAGTTGTGGCATAAGAGATTCCCTTATTATCAAGACCCCTCCTCCCCTTTTATTTGATCTAGGTGTATGAAATATTTTGAAATTAGGTATGCTTATTTGATTTAGTAGTACATTATCTGATTCACACAGCCAGGTTTCTGTTACAAATATTATGTCTGGCTTGGCATTATTTGCATAGTCTATTATTACTGGGATCTTCTTTTTTAAAGATCTTGAGTTTATGTAGGCACACTTGAGCGTAGTATTTTTATTTACATCTTTCGGCATTTCCTGGGTGGGTAGATTAGTTGTGTTGATATAGATTAATCTTTGTGTCTGGGGGTAATATGTAGCTCTGTGGTGCAATTTGTGTGATGCATGTACCTTTTGAATTTCATGAAACATGTAAGCTATTGGGATTGGATCAGAGGTTGTGAATGATGAAAACTGTATGTTTAATTTTATTGTTAAACATGACAGTATAAATGTTCTCAGTATTATAGGTACTATTAGATGGGAATACATTTTGCCATCTAGTAGGGAGAGACTCTCAATGGATTTGTAGGATTAATAGAGTTGATTTATTTGGAAGTGTGGTAATACTCCAATCAGTGGGAGTAGTTAATATCCAGTAAGCGATATATTCTTGACGCAGAGGTATCAAGCTAGGTTGAAGTGGTTATGTGTCCCGTTTGGCTTTATCTGTGGCTGAGTGACAGTTTCGAAGTAGGATTAGGTAATAATTGAGGTCGTCATTCTGGGTGTTTTTTCATTATTTTCATTCTAGCCACCTTAGTTTGGTTTTTAGTTTCCTCAGGGTGGAGGTGTACCAGGGTTTTTTTTGGATGTGGTTTATGTTTGCATTGTATTGATCAGGTTGTAGTCCAGCTGTTTTTCTGAGTATATTGTTCCAGTTGTCTGAGAGTGTAGTTGGGTCAGTTGTATCGATCTGAAGGTTTGGTATGATGTCATCTAGGAAGGTATCCTTATTGAATTGTTGAATTGTCGGGGGAATCGTTGTACTGACTAAGGTATTGTGAATTTAAGAGGGAGTGAGAAGATTATGAGGCTGTGGTCGGTCCAGGGTACTGCATATATTTGTAGTGTGTGAGAGGGACTGGTGTGACTTGGGACAGTAGGGGTGAAGATAAAACAGTTATTCACCTGTAACAGGTGTTCTCCAAGGACAGCAGGAATCAGTCCTCACATATGGATGACGTCGCTGCCGATGGAGCCCACGTGGATCCACTCCTAAGCTTTCAAAGAAAGCTTTTTGGAGATACACTGCACATGCATGGACACATTCCCACTCAAAAGCTGCCATCTTGCCTCAGTAAAATACCATGGCACAAGACGGCAAAAACAAAAACAAAGAAAAAAACAACTCTCAGGGGAGGAGGAAGGGTTGTGAGGACTGATTCCTGCTGTCCCCATAGAACACCTGCTACAGGGAACAAGGAGGTGGTCAGTCCTCACATATGGGACTCCCTAGCTACAGACTACTAAAAAAACCTGTAAAAGCAACGGGTGACCCAAAAAGTGAACCGTAAAGGGCAGCAGGAGATGCTAATTGGCTAGTCATCTAAAACTGCAGCAGCAGCAGCAAAGATGCAATCCTACCCTCCGTAGATGAGATACAAAGGGCTGGAGGGAAGGAATTGCATTATTCCCCGAAGAGGTGATGGAGAACAGCCCGGCCAAAGGCACTATCCCTCCGGGAGGTCTGCTCCAGACAGTAGTGCACTGCAAAAGCATTCACGGAGGACCAGGTGGCCACCTGGCAGATGTCCAATAAAGGCACTGACCTCAGGATAGCTACGGAGACCGCCATGATCCACACATTTTGCGCTGTGACATGCTGCTCCAGGGAGAGCCCCGCCTGCTGGCAGGCGAACATAATGCAGTCGGCCATCCACTGTGAGAGAGTATGCTTGGAGACTGCCAACCCCAAGTGGCTGGGATTAAATGACACAAAGAGTTGAGTCGACTGGCGGTGGGACTGCGTCCTCTGGATGTAGAAGGCCAGGGCCCACTTGCAGTCCAAAGAGGATTCCGCCCTTGAGGCTTGAGGCTGGGGAAAGGTGGTGGGCAGCACCACCTCCTAGTTCAGATGGAACAATGAGACCACTTTGGGTAAGAATTTTGGGTGTGTTCAAAGGACCACCCTGTTGCTATAGAACCTGGTATAGAGCTCATGGGCCACAAGTGCCTGCAACTCACTCACTCGCCTGGCGGAGGTGAGCACCACCAGGAACATGACCTTCCAGGAAAGATACTTCAGGGGACAGGTCACCAGAGGCTCAAAGGCGGTGGGCAAAATGGGGACAGCAAAAGGAGGAGCCCCCGCATGAAACGGCCCATCAAGGGGTGGACAGACACAGCTTGGCCCTCCACTGCATGGTGAATGCGTCGAAATGGTGGAAAGGTGCACCCTAACAGAAGTGGATTTCAGGCCTGCGCCTGACAGACGTAGCAGGTATTGCAGCACCTATGCAATAGTGCAGGAAAAGGGATCAATGTCCTGCTACACACACCAAAGGGAGAACCTGCACCATTTAAAAGCATAAGCCCGGCATGTAGAGTCCTTATGCGAGGTTAACAGGACATCCTCCACCGTCTGCGGGAGGTGGTAGCACGCAATGGCTACCCATTCAGCAGCCAGGCCATCAGGACCAGCAATCGGGGGTTGGGGTGACATAGCACGCCCCCTCCTATGATGGCAGGTCTGGGACACACCCCAGTAGCCAAGGGTCCCCCCCCCCCGACAACTGCAGCAGCAAGGGGAACTAGGGCTGTCGTGGCCAGCGGGGCGCAATGAAGAACACAGAGGTCGCTTCTGCCCGAATCTTCAAGAGGGCCCGCGGTATCAGGGGCATTGGTGGGAAAGCGTACAAGAAGCCCCTGGACCATGGAAACAGGAAAGCATCCTCCACCTCCCGGCCCCCTGGAGCAGAACCTTGGGAGCTGTGCACTCTCTGGGCTGGAAAAGAGATCAATCTCTGGGGTGCCCCACTGCTGGAAGATCTCTGCCAAAACTGAGGGGATTCAGCCGCCACTCGTGCAACTGGGGAATGTGGCTCAGGCGCTCAGCCAGTACATTGTCCTGGCCCAGCAAGTACACCACCCACAGGCTTATTGCCCCTCGCCGCTGCAAAGTTCCAGAGGCGGATCACCTCCCAGCACAGGGGGTATGAGTCTGTGCCTCCGTGCTTGTTGATATAGAACATCGCAACCCGGTTGTCCATCTGGACCTGGACAACCTGCCCCTTGAGATGGCCCTGGAAGACCCGCAGTGCATAATAGACTGTATGGAGTTTGAGCAGGTTGATCTGTGAGGTATTTTCCTCCAGGAACCAAGGTCCCTGCGACTGGAGATGGATGCAGTGGGCTCCCCAGTCCATCTTAAAAGCATCCGTGGTGAAGACGTGCTGAACTGGACAGGCATGGAATGGCAGCCCAGCTCTCAGGTTATGTAAGTACTGCTACCAGGTCAGGGAAGATGCTACGGCGGGTGGGATCTGGATGTGGTCCCCCAGGGAGCCCGTCACCTGCGCCCACTGGGCACGGAGGGTCCATTGGGCTTGCCGCATCTGCAGGCTTGCAAAGGGGACACATGGATAGTGGACGCCATGTGCCCAAGGAGGCAAAGCATTTGCCAGGCAGTCACAGCAACTGCTGCCTGCACCTCAATGCCACCTCTAGCCACCCAACAACATACGAAAAGCCGAGGAAAAGAACATGCAGCTTGGTACTCCAAAGAGCTCCGCTCATCTCTTCTCCACCTGCGTAAACTTGAGACACGATGGCGCAAATCACGATCCCCTGAAGCGCTTAACGAATATAATTTACACCTAATAAAACATCGCACTGAAATAGACGAAAGAAGCAATTCCATACAAACCTCCTGAAGCGCTCAATGAATAAGCCACATGACTTGTTTAACATCGTAAGGACACTAGCAAAAGAACCAACTCTAGACCAGCCTGACCTGTTGCATCCGCAGGCATATTCCAACTATCTACAATCAAAGATAATGACTGACAAGAGCACAAACCGCACAAGCTGCATCCCTCAGCACAAGTCAACCCCAACAGCTACTCTAGCCAAATTTAACTCTATATCAGACAAAGAGATAGAAGACACTATTGCCTCCCATCAACACTTCCACAGCACCAAATGACCCCTGCCCAGCACACTGGATAAGAGAAATGCGTCACGAACTAAGCCAGTTCATAGGAAAAATCATCAACCAGTCACTTTCAACGGGATCATTCCCACAAAAATTAAAAACCACATCCATCAGACCGCTACTGAAAAACAAGCTGGACCCATCAAAAGTAGAATCCTATAGACCGATATCAAGCATACCAATGCTTGCCAAAATAATCAAAAAGGTAGTACAACAACAAATTCAACACCACATTGACATCGAAGCACCACTGGACCAATCCCAACATGGATTCAGGGAAGCTCATGGCGTGGAAACCCTCCTCACCACCCTCTTCAACACATTAATCTCAGGAATTGATAATGCTCGACATGGTTTTGTCCTCATATTCATGGATATCGCAGCAGCCTTTGTTTCCGTGAGCCATCAGATACTTGTTGAACGTCTTAAGGAAAAAGGAATAGAAGGCACCACCCTAAACTGGTGCAAATCATACCTATCCAACAGATGGCAACATGTAAGGACCAGTACTGCAACCTCAGAACCTTTCATAAAGAAACAAGGTGTACCCCAGGGATCTTCACTATCGGCACTGATGTTTAACATCTACATGCAGCCCATCTGTGCTCTGAAACGTTCTTTCAATGTCCACTGCCTAGCTTATGCAGACGACATCCTCCTATATATCACATTTACAATTGACCAGCCTGATTTCTCTCCAATAACAAAATGTTTTGAAGCAATCGCAGACTGGCCACACACGCAAAACCTTAGAATCAACCACAATAAGACAAACGTCCTCTTCATCATGAAAAACCAAGATTTCATCCCTCCACCATCGCTAAAAGTCAAGAATGCAGAGCTTACAACCAAATCCTCAATTCGCTACCTCAGGATCACTCTAGACCAGAGACTGGACATGAAAACGCATATAAAAAACATAGTAAAAGCAATTTACTACAAAATACGGACTCTACGTCATCTGCGAACACTACTGGACCCTAGCGACTTCCGAACAATCTACCAAGCTTTAGTACTCCCACACTTTGATCACGCCAACGTCATCTTATACGGGCTCCCGAAGGCAACTCAACACCCGCTCCAACTAGCAATGAACACTGCAGCAAGAGTGCTAGCCGGGGTGTCACGAACAAACCACATCACTCCAATCCTGATGAATCTACACTGCCTGCCCATTCATGCCAGACGTCTATACAAGATATTAGTCATGACCTTTAAAACCCTGAACAATCACCCTCCCACAGCCATCAAGGAGTTGATCCTCCGTATACACCCAAATAGAACCAGACGATCAGTAACAGTCAACACATTGATGATTCCTAAAGAAATGACTAAGTGCACAAAGGCAAACTCTAACAGGGCTTTCTCGATCTATGCACCCACGGCTTGGAATGCCCTCCCCGCAGACATACGAGTCATTACTAGCCAATCCCAATTCCGGAAGGCACTCAAGCATTACCTGTTCTTGAGACACTACCCTGAATCCAACAATAGAAACTAGCTAACGATCAATCACACTAAACACTCAGAACACCCCCGCAAAGAAAGGAATAGCCGGACCAAGTTGGCCCATACCGAATAGGCTAGGCCACAATCCAGAAAACATAGGCTGTACTGTAAATAATATGTAGATATGTTACCCCAGTTGAATCCATGTTTTAACCCTTGTTCGATGTAAATACTCTGTGGCTCGCCTGCATAGTAATTTGTTCTGTTTATTGTACACCGAACTGATATGTAATAGCGCGGTATATAAGAGAAGTTAAATAAATAACCTGTTATGCCAGAGCGGCAAGATGCTGAGCCTGGCTCAGGGGCAGGAAAGCTTTTGCCTTGAGTCGAGCAATGCTTCGATGAACTCCATGGATTGCATCGGGACGAGGATGGACTTTGGAAAGTTCACCACGAACCCTAGGTGCTGAAACAGCGCAAACGTGCACTGGGTCACACTGCGCACCTCACTCGGGGTGCCGGCCCACATGAGCCAGTCGTCCAAGAATGGGAACACGAAGACTCCAAGGAGCCGTAGGCAAACGGCCATGACCACCAGGCACTTTGTGAACACCCATGGAGTGGAGGCGAGGCCAAAGGGAAGCACCCTGAACTGGTAGTGACGGCCTCTCAGCATGAACCAGATGTACTGACGGTGCCGTGGGTGGATTAGGATGTGGGTGTACGCATCTTTGAGATCCAAGGAGCATAGCTAATCTCCCAGGAGGAGGAAAGACAGCAAGGTTAAAAGGGATACCATTTTTAACTTCTTCTTGACCAGGAAGCCATTGAGGTCCCGAAGGTCTAGGATGGGCCTGAAGCCCCCTGTTTTCTTGGGGACCAGAAAGTAGTGTGAGTAGAACCCCCATCCCTGCAGATGGAGTGGGACAGGTTTGACCACCCGGTCCTCGAACAACTCGAGCTCTGTTTGGAGTAGCTCCCTGTGCAAGGGGTCCACTGGTAATTCCCCTGTAAAGTGAGGTGGCGGCAGATGGGCAAAGTGAAGCAGGTACCCCTCTGTGACTATGCGCAGCACTCAGGAGTCTGCCATGATGGCCAGCCACCGGTATGCAAAATGGACCAGCTGCCTCCCCGTGAACCTTGGGCCTGGTACCTCATTCCCACTAGCACTCCTTGTGGCCTTGGGCAAGTCACTTAACCCTCCGTTGCCTGAGAAAAATCCAAGTTATCAATTTCCCTGTTTAATGTACATTACCAAGTTTAAGTTTCAATGTAAACTGCTTTGATTGAAATGATAAAGCGGTATATAAAACCTGTTTAATAAATAATTAAAGGGAAGGAGGCTATGCCCAAGGAGTCAAAAGCTCCCCCCAGGCTGTGGCTGAGCCGCTGTTTGGGGCTTGGGAGCCTTGGCCTGCTGCCCCTGAGGGGGAGTGGGGTAGGCCTGGAACTTGGGGTAGTTTACATAAGCCTTCTTAGTCTGAGTGGAAAGTCTTTTTACCTGAAGTCTTCCTGTGGTAAGAGTCTGACACTTTCTTGGACAGCCTGGTCCTGGTCATAAACTCCTTCACCAGCTCGTCAGTCTTGTCGGTCATGGGTTTGCCTAAGAGGTTATTTTTTATTTTTATTTATTTTTATTTATTGACAATTCTTATATACCGCACTATTAGACATCAGCGCGGTTTACATTAAACAGAAAACATCCAACAGTTTACATCTGTCTGGTCATTACATTTAACAGGAGGTATAACTTGGCGAAATAGGGGAAACTAAATACAATGGTGGTTTATCTATTAAGGGATATCATGGTTAACTATATACAGAGTGTTACCAACAGTGTATGGAACTGTTTGTTATCTACAGAGTAAAGTTGGCTTGTTGCGAGGGTCTATCCCTTTGGCCACTCCTGCTATTCACCTGATGGTTGTGATCGGAGCTGTCATTGAGATATTTGAGGAAAAGGAAATGTTTTAGCTCCTTTCTGAACTGATTCAAATTGGTCATTGCTCTGATTTGTGCTGGTAAGGTGTTCCATAGGTTTGGGGCACAGAGTCGGAAGGCTCTGTTAGATGTTGATCTGTTGCATCTTGTGGTTTCTATTGGGATGACCAGCGTGTTCAATTCTGCTGTTCTTCGCGGCCTGTTTGGAGCAAGTGGTTGTATGAGGTTGGAGAGGGAGGAAGAGGTGAGTCCCATAGCCGCTTTGAACGTTAGCAGCAAGGTCTTGAAACTAATCCTTGCTTGGATGGGGAGCCAGTGTAGCTGTTTTAGAAGGGGTGTCATGTGGTCTCTCCTGGATGCCCCAAGGAGTACTCTCGCTGCACTGTTCATGGCTAGCTGCAGGGGGTTCAGGGTGGACTGGGGGAGTCCTTGTAGTATGGAATTTGAGAAGTCGAAGTGGGGAAGTATAAGAGCTTGATAAATGGTCCGGAAGTCTTCCGGTTCAAGTAGTGTGCGTAGGTGTCTGAGGGATCTGATTTTAAAGTAGATTGCCTTGACTGTATTGGCTATGTGGTTCTTCATGTCAAGGTGTTGGTCTAGTGTTACTCCAAGGTAACGTATTGCATGTTTCACTTGGAGTTGGGCATCCTTTACGTTAATACAACTAGGAGGGGTGAAGTTGGTGTTCCTCGAGACGAAAAGGACTTCCGTCTTTTTGTGTTGTATTCTCAGATTTTGTGATAGCAGCCACTCTGATATGGTATCAAAGCAGTTAGTCAGCGGAGTGAGGTCTAGGCAATCGAGTGATATTGGCATATATAATAGAACATCATCTGCATATATCATGTAACTGACATTAAAGGATCTGATGATGTCGCAGATGGGTTGAATGTATATATTAAACATCAGTGCAGATAAGGAGGATCCTTGCGGTACACCTTGGGTTTGTTGGAATGGTTCAGATGTATCTCCGTCGACTCGGACATGTTGCCATCTATCGGACAGGTAAGATTTGCACCATTCAAGTGCTGTTCCACAGATGCCTTTTTCTCTTAGCCGGTAGATAAGAATTTCGTGGTATACTGAGTCAAAAGCCGCTGCTATGTCTAGAAAGACAAGCGCGAAACCCTGGCTTATGTTATCCACACCTGAGATTATGTTGTTGAAGAGGGTTGTGAGCAGTGTTTCTACCCCATGTGACTCTCTGAATCCATGTTGGGCTGGATCCAGTGGGGCAGAGGTGTCTATGTGATCCTGTAATTGCCTGTGCACTATTTTCTCGATGATTTTTGCTAGCATAGGTATGCTAGATATGGGCCTGTAAGATTCTACCTGTTGCGGATCAAGTTTGGTATTCTTTAACAGCGGTCTAACGGAGGTCTGCTTGAGAGTGGATGGGAAATAGCCAGTAGAGAGGGAGTGGTCTACGATTCTTGCTATAATTGGGGATATATCACATCGCAGGTCCTTTATCCAATGTGCAGGGCAGGGATCTGTGTACGCAGTAGTTGTGTGTTTAGAGCTAGGATGGTATCCTCAATAGTTTTCTTCGAGGGAGTGGAGAAAGATGTTAGCGATGCTGGGTGGTCTTGTTCATCAGGAGGGTCCGGTATTAATATTTTGTTAGTCTTGCACATTTTGGATTGCATATATGTCGCATAGTCCTGTGGATGGATCCTGCTGTGGAGGTCAGGGGAAGGTTCTTTGGCAAGCGTTTTAACTAAGTTAAACAAGTCGTGAGGCTTATTCAGTGAGCGTTTCAGGGTATCTGTGTGGTGTTGTCTGATTTTATCTGTGATGGCTTTTCGATGTTCCGTCAGGTGTTGGATGTAGGCTGATTGGTCACTGCTGGTGCGTGACTTTCTCCAACGTTTTTCTAGCCTTCTTAAAAGAGTTAGTGAGGTTTTTAAATCCGCTGTGAACCATGGGGCTGTTGCTCTCTTCTTTGGGTTCTTGTTCCTTGGGGGGCGGATAGCGATTGTACTGAGTTTACTGTTCCAGGAAGAGATCAACCCATCTAGGTTTAATGAGGTGTCATCAAAGAGTGTGCTCATTTCGGCGAGGATGCGTTCTCTGTTAAGTGGGTGAAAACATCTGGTGGCTGAATTAGCAGGCCCGCTTTTATCCGTTTTTGTCCTGCGTGAACAGTTAATGGCAGGCATCTGGAAGGTGATGAGTTTGTGGTCGGTCCATGGGACTGCAGTTATCGATTGTACGATGTTTTGTGGTTGCTCCAAAGTTAGCTGTGGCGCGAATATGAGGTCAAGGATATTGCCTCTCTCGTGGGTAGATTCTTGCACCATTTGCGTGTATCCTAGGCTATCTAGAGCTTCTAGGAATGCAGTTGCTTGAGTTGCATGCAAGGATGGTAGGTTGAGATCTCCTACAATCCAATTAGGTATATTTGGACCCTGGGTGAAAGAAGCCAGATTTATTATGGATGCTAGGTCGTCTGGATCCGCTGACGGTGATCTATAGACCAAGTTTATGGAGCATATGTTGTTTGAAATTGATACCGTTTCTAGATGGTTATTACTGTTGGATTCGTCCCCCCAGCAAGGGACTTCATCTAGTTTATCCTGCACCCATTGCTCCAAGTCGGAGGACTGCAGCCAGGCAAGGCAGCAGCAAACACTAATGCCTACTGTGGCCACACGAGCCACCAATTCAAAGCCTTGGAAGGCTGCTACAGTTTGAAATTAGGAGCATTCCTTGATCAAGGAAACCAGAGTCCAAAAGCATTCAAGGGGCTCACCTGACAGATCAGATGAGAATCCAGAGAGCTCCTTTGCCAGGTCTCTCAGGTGCATGCCCATGTACAGCTGGTAGGCCTGGATCCAGGCTGTAAGCATCGAGCCCTGGAAGCAATTTTCTCCCAAATGTGTCCATAGTGTGGGCCTCCTTACCCAGGGCACCAAGAAGTGCATCTTCTGGCTCTTGATTCAACACATAGCAGACTCCACCACCATGGAGTTATGTGGGAGCTGTGTCTTCTGGAACCCTGGGCCCTTGTCGACCCTATACTGGGAATCGAGTCAATGGTTCACAATCGGCACAGTCACCGGGTTCTCCCACATCCTGAGCAGGTGGCATTCAAGGATGGGGGGCACGGGCATCGTCAGTGTCTCTCTAGGAGGGACCTCGTACTGCAGGATCTCCAGGTCCTCCGGCACAGTCACGAAGGCAAGGGCCTGGGACATCTCCCATACCATCTCAAGGAAGGCCTCCAGGGGAGACCACCAGCAGTGGTGCGGTGGGGAGAGGTCGGATAGGACGTCACGATGGAGCACGGTGTCGGGAGACTCCTCATCCATCTCCCATACCAACTCCGACCCTGAGGACTCGATTGGCGCACTGCAGTCCCCAGACCGACCCTGTGCCAAGGACTCCAAGATGCCAGTGGCCTGACAGCATCATGTTGGTCATAGAGGGCCTCGACACCGACCGAGCAAGACTCTCCAGGAATGGAGGCACCTTCTCTGGGGGCATGATGACCTGGAGGGACAGGGAGTCGGGCCCCGCTGCACCTCAAGGAAAGCTGTAAAGCTACGCTCAAGGGCAGCCATGCGAGCCTCAATGCCTGAGGGCTCCACAACAACTATGGATCCCTGGCCAGGGAGTCCCGGATGATGATAGTTGGGAGTAACTCGCCGCTCATTTGGTGCTAGTGTCTCGTCCCTGCGGGGCTACTTCAACGGGCGCTCCTGTCTGTCGTCACCAGAGTTGTGCTGAGGCCAAGTCGAAGAGGACTTACCCCCTGACGCCGGATCGGTCCTTGGCATCAACTTCAATGGCACAGTCTGCGGGAGGTACCCCGACACCGTGTCCCCTGGGCTCTGACTGAGCCCAGCCATGCGTCACCCATTGCCGGTGTCGAGAGAAGGTATTCCGCCCCCAATGCTGAGCAGAAGCCAGACTTGCCAGCTCCCCCTGCCGCCTTTCATGGTCCCTGTGGGCTTTAGCCGACATGAGGAGGCAAAGTGGGCAGGAGGATCTGTTGTGGTCTGCCCCGAGGCACTTGATGCAAGTGGAACTATGGTTCGTGCAGGACATTGTGCAATTCTACTTACCACACTGCTTAAAACCACTGGTCGAGGACATGGCAGGGAAAATTAGGTCCGTGAGGTCATACTTGGACGTCTCCACCAGGAAGGCCGTGAGAAAAATCCCAATGCCGAAAAAGCAAAAATTAAAGGAAGGACACCAGAGTAAAAAACAAGGATGCTGAGGCGAGACTCAGATGTGGAAGGTGATCGAATCAAGCACTCTGTAATGGTAAAGAACCAGGTGCCAGGGTACACAGATGGGACATCTGCAGGGCTCCGCAGAAAAAGGACAGGCAAACAAGATGGCAGCTTTGAGCAGGAAGGTGACCGCGCATGCATGGTGTATCTCCCAAAAGCTTTCTTTGAAAGCTGGGGAGTGGATCTGCGCAGGCTCCGTTGGTGCCGTTAGCCATATGTGAGCACTGACTTCCTGCTTGTTCCCAGAGAAGATCCAGGGTGCTTCCTTTGTTGTGTGTGGGAAATCTTACGTTTTGCTGGAGGTCCATCGATGTCATGGCAGAGAGGAAGGTGTTGTCCATGTCGGACTGCAGGGAGGAGAGATTGAAGTCCCCTAAGGGAGAAGGTCCTTGTTGGCTTTAGAGTTGTTTAGTATGTTTCCTATTATGCCAGATAAGTCATTAGATGATGGGTTGGGAGATCTGTAGCAGGAGGATGGTTAGTTGGTTGTTCATAACAGTGATGGAGTCCATTTCTTTGGTGCTCTCAGATAAGAGGGGATGGAAGTGGAGATGTTCTTTAGTAAGCAGCAATACCCCACCTTCTCTCCGATTGTTTCTTGCATAATGGAACAGTGCAAAGCCTTTTAGTTTGAGCTGGTTGTGAAGGACATAGGTGTCCCTGAGTCATGTTTCACTAATGCAGGGAATGTCCCTTTCATATTCTTTGAGTAGGTCAGTGCTAATGTGGATCTTATTTCTTACTGATCTTGCATTGATTAGTGCACTTAGTGTTGTTGCTGCTTTGAGGTTGGCGAGGTTGGGAGGGATGGGGGTGGAGGTTGAGGTTGATACGTATACGAGTCATCTGGCTGTATGCTGCTGGTTTCTGTTGAGGGGGTGATTGTTGGATGGTGTGTGTGGCATATAAGGGAAGTAGAGTGGGGTTGGGAAGACATTGTGTGCTTTGGACAGGAGTATAAGCGCTAGTAATGTGTACATAGCTAAACATAAAAGCAAGCATGGTGAGTTTTTTTAGATCCGATTTGAACAAAGCAATTATAAAGGTTGTCCAGATGCACAGTTCATAGGTAGATGCTGTGTAGCAGAGGTATTCCTGGGTTTTTTTTGCGGTTTTGCCTAACGTCCATGTCTAAGGGCTATGCCTGATGGCGCTAGAATTTAAATGGTGATCTTCAGCCCTGATTGGTCTCGGCGGGGGAGAGCTGGAGGCCCTTGCCATTCCTGCTCTCTACTGCAGACTCCAATTGGGAGCTGGTGCTGGTGAGGAGAGGCAGTCCTTCTGTTGGCGTTAGAATTTAAATGGTCATCTTCGGCCCAGATGGCGTCAGTGGAGGACAGCGGGAGGCACTTGTAGCTTCCGCTCTCTACTGCAGACGCCGATCGGGAGCTGGTGCTTTGGACGATCTGCAACACCTGTGGGTGAATTGGACGTAAAGCCCCCCTATCTGAGGGGGTACCATGATGACAGTGGCCATCTGGCTATGCTCCTGAGGAACCCATCAAAAATCTGCCCCCAGCTTGGCTGTGGGACCAGTTGAGCCTTCGGAGCTTTCTCTCTCTGCTGCTAGTGGGGGACCTGCGCCTTCAGCTGGGCCAAGTAATACCGGCGCAAGCGTGGGTAGGCCTTTCCACCCTGATGTTTCTTTCACGAAGGATCCCCTGTTTTTCTTGAGAACCATATGCTCCTTCTCAAGCTCCTCTGCCTTCTCCTCCACCAGCTTTCTGAAGAGGTTCTCACCCCATCAGGGGACATTGACCAATATGTCCTGAACCCATTGCTACAGGTCGGAAGACTGCAGCCCACACCAGTTGGCAGGCAGCAATGCCCACCGTCACCACTCTGCTAGTGGACTCATTGCACTGTAGGTGCTATGCACTATGAATTTCAAGAAGTCCTTGCCATGGCCCACCCGAGCATGAAAGGCTTCAAGGCGGTCAGATGGGGGATATGGGCAGCATATTCCACCAGGTCCATCATGTCGTCTTTCAGAAACATATTCATATAGATCTGGTAGGTCAGAACCCTGGCCACCAGCATGGAAACCTGATAGCATTTCCTTCCGAGTCTACGGTTCAAGCCTCCCAGAGTGGGACACTGAAGAATGGGTCTTGGTGCTCTTAACCCGCTTCAAGGCTGACTATCACAATAAGAGTTGTGCAGTAGTCAAGGTTTTCTGAAGTCTGGGGACGCTTGGACCCAGTACAGGATATCAAACCTCTGGCTGATGACTGGAACTGTGAGAAGGGTTTCCCACAGTCACAGTAGCAGCCGTTGTAGGATGTGGTGTATGGGTACTGCCACTACCGCCCTTGGGGCTAAGGAGTACTGGCAAAGCTCCAGATCCTCCACCCTCAGTTCCTCCTCCGATTCCAGGGAGAAGGAGATGGCCTTTGCCATGTCCCTGAAAAACTCCTGAAAGGACATGTCCTCTGGAGGCGACAGATGGGACGGGAGGTCAGGGGACCGGAGATTCAATGTAGTTGATTCCTCCTTGGTGTCCCACTCTGATTCAGGTTGCGAGAGGAAGTCGAAGTAGTGCTGGGACGACTCCTGCCATCTGCTCCATGATTGGGGGAAAGAGGCAGATGTTGGTTGAACCCATGTCATTATGAGTGCGGGTGCCAGTGCCCCTGGGTATTGGACTCCAACACACTGAACAAGGAGATGGCTGTTGGAACCAGTTGATTCTGACTTCCCTTCTGATGAGTCTTCCTCAGCGCACAGTGCATGGGTCTCCAGAAGGGGCTGGATGGAGTGTGCTGATAACGCCAGTGCAGCAAAGACTGTGTTTCACAAGGCTAGCACCACCACCAAGTGAGCTTCAAGGGCTCGAAGGCTTTCCTCCAACACTATCACCTATGAGGAGACCGGTGATTCAGCTACCTGCATTGATACTTCGGGCCGGGACTCCACGATGATTGGTACATCGGGAGATAACTGCTCTCCTGGGCAATGGGAGTCGACTCCTCCCTTTTGGGGGTCAATTTGTCTCGCTGGGGAAGCTTGGCCGGCCATTTCCAGCCATCGTTCTCCATGTCACATCGAGAAGGGCTACAATGATGATGCACCCGGGCCTTATCCCGGTATTGCCTTTTGAAGTCGACAGGATCTTGCTAACCTCTTGCTGCTTGGGGCCCATTGGTTCCCATTAGGCACAGACCTCCCTCTCTGTGGACGCTTCAGCAGAGACCTTGGAAGGCGTAGACATCTGTGTTGTGGCTGAAGATGCTGAATCCGATGAGCAGATGAGGGACTCCTCCTGTTTTCCCCAACCCTTCAGTCCCGTCATATTGTCTGCAGGCACAGATTGCAGGCCGCGGGCTGATGATCGAGTCCAAGGCACTGTAAGCACCAATTGTGTCAGTCAGTGACTGAGATGTTCCTGCCACACTTGGGTGTACTTTTTGAAGCCACTAGATGGCTTAGACATGTTGAAAAGTGCCGCTGCGGCCAAATCAAACTCAGTAATTGTCACTTTGGGGGGAGGGGGGAATCTCCAGAGGAGACAAAAAAGCCAAAAGGCGATAAAGAAAATAAGAAAATGAAAAAAATAACCTAAGTCTGTTGGGACCGATAAAACCAATGACATGCAATAAAGTTTTTACCCAAGAAGGTGTAGATAACATGAGGAGGGATCTAGCTAAGCTTGAAGAATGGTCTAGAATTTGGCAGCTGGGTTTTAATGTTAAAAAATACAAGGTCATGCATTTGGGCTGCAGCAATCCAAGGGAGCAATATAGTATGGGGGGGGGGGGGGTGAAGTACTTTTGTCCACTAAAGAGGAGCAGGACCTCGGAGTGGTTGTGTCTGATGATCTTAAAGTAGCTAAACAGGTAGAAAAGGCGACAGCAAAAGCTAGAAGGATGCTTGGGTGCATAGGGAGAGGAATGGCTAGCAGAAAAAAGGAGGTGATAGTGCCTCTGTATAAGTCTTTGGTACGACCTCATTTGGAGTATTGTGTGCAATTCTGGAGACCGCACCTTCAAAAGGATATAAACAGGATGAAGTCAGTACAGAGGGTGGCTATTAAAATGGTTTGTGGTCTTCATTATAAAGCATATGAGGACAGACTTAAGGATCTTAATATGTACACCTTAGAGGAAAGGCGGAATAGAGGTGATATGATTGAGACGTTGAAATTCCTCCGTGGCATAAATGCACAGGGGAAGAGCCTCTTTCGATTGAAAGCAAGTTCTGCTCTGAGGGGACATGGGATGAGAGTGAAAGGGGATAGATTCAGGAGTGATATGTGGAAATATTTCTTTACGTAAAGAGTGGAGGATCCGTGGAATAGTCTCCCGGTGGAGGTGGTAGAGATGAGGACAGTATCTGAATTCAAAAAAGCATGGGACAAACACAGAGGATCTATAAAGGAAAAAAGGGAACTGTTGTAGTTGTTGATATGGAAGGACAGACTAGATAGGCCATATGGTCTTTTTCTGTCATCATTTTTCTCTGTTTCTATGTCCCACAAGGGCCGAAAGAGCAAACTTTCTTCTGGTACATAGGAACATGTCCTAGGGGCTCTGCAGAAAAAAGAAGACTGGAGATGATGCCACGGCAGGAGGGAAGGCAGGAGCGCATTAGTAGGATGGGAACGTCTGGGGTATATAGAAAAGCAATGGGCAAAACTGAAAGGAGATATTTTAAGGGCAACAAACCTTTTTGTTAAAAAGGTAAATATATGTAAAAGGAAAAAGAAGGCTGCTATCAGTTCTCAAAAGAAGTAGCTGAAAAGATGATGAAAAAGACGGTGCCCTTCATTAAATACAAGAGATCACAGAGAGAAGATGACAAGCATCTATATCTAGAAAAAGTTAAAGAAGTTAAAGTAGCCAGGAAAGCAAAGATACAAAAAGAAGAAATAGCCAATGCAATAAAAAGGGGGGAATAAGACACTTTTCAGATATGCTAGTGAGAGGAGGAAGGGCAAAAGTGGTATTGTCTGACTCAAGGGTGAAGGGAAGGAATATATAGAAGCTGCTGAGGATAAAGAGGAATTGCTTAACAAATATTTCTGTTCTGTGTTCGCAGATGAAGGTCCAGGAGCAAGACCTTGGGGATCTTGAATTATTTTCAGAAAACTCTGTTCATGAGGAACTAGCTAAACTAAAAGTAGACAAGGCAACGGGACCGGATGGGATACATTTCAGAATATACTGAAGAACTTGGGGATGTTCTAGTGGTGGCAACTGAATGACCTTTTCAATGCTTCTTTAGAGTTGGGATTGGTCCCAGAGGGCTGGAGGAAGGCACATGTGGTCCCAATACACAAGAGCGGAAGTAAAGATGAAGATGAAAACTACAGGCCAGTTAGTCTAAACACTGTGATGAGTAAATTATTGGAAATGCTACTAAAATGGACAATAGTGAGATTTCTGGAGTCCAATGGATTGCAGGACCAGAGGTAGCATGGGTTTACCGGAGCAGGTTTTGTCAGACAAATCCAATTTATTTTGTTGACTGGGTAACCAGGGAGATGGACAGAGGGAGAGCCCTAGATATGGTGTACTTATATTTTAGCAAAGCCTTTGACACCGTTCCACACAAGTGACTTAAACTTGAGCAGCCTAGTGATGGACTCTAAAGTGACCGACTGGGTTAGACACTGGTTGAGTGAGAGGCAACAAAGGGTACATGGAGCTCACTCTGAAGAGAAAGCATAGTTACTCAACTGTAACGGGTGATCTCCGGGAACAGCAGGAATTTAGTCTTCACACATAGGTATCGTCGGTACCGATGGAGCCTGTGCGGGAACGCTCCCCAGTGTCCAATAGGAAAGCTTTTGGGAGCATCTCACAGTGCCTGCATGCTGCCTTCCCGCCTTTCCCAACTGTCCCTCTCCAGTTGAGTTTATAGCTGAGACAAGAGAGAGAGGGAAAGAGAGAGAGATACAACTCCTAGGGGAGGTGGGCGGGTTGTGAAGACTAAATGCCTGCTGTTCCCGGAGATCACCTATTACAGGTGAGTAAAGAGTAGTTACTCACCTGTAACAGGTGTTCTCCAGGAGCAGCAGGAATCAGTCCTCACATATGGGTGTCATCGGTGCCGATGAAGCCCCAGCGGAGCATTTCCCCAGCTTTCCATGAAAGCCTTTGGGAATGCTGGCACGCATGCGTGGTTCCCTTCCTGCCTAAAAGGTGCCATCTTACCTCAGTCAAATGACATAGCTAAGAACAGCACACAAAAATGCAAAAACAAACTATGTACAACTGCAACTCCAAGGGGAGGAGGGAGGGTTGTGAGGACTGATTCCTGCTGCTCCTGGAGAACACCTGTTACAGGTGAGTAACTACTCTTTCTCCAGGACCAAGCAGGAAGTCAGTCCTCACATATGGGTGACTCCCCAGCTCTGGGCTACCAAGGAACCCAGGCTGAACAAGAGGCCTCCCTCTAGTCCCAGCAGCAAAGAAAGTCTTTTCAAGGACACAACCTCCACCGGTAGCCCAACAGAGGGCAAGAGGGCAGGAGTTGCCCAAACCTCAAAGAGATTCCGGAGTACTGCCTGGCCAAAAGCACTGTCCCTACGGGACTCCCTCTCCAGACAGTAATGGGCTGCAAAAGTCTGGCTTGAAGATGTCCACCAAGGGCACAGATGAGCCACCAAGGGCACAGAGCGGAGATGAGCCACTGAGGCAGCCATTGCCCTGACACGATGGGCCGTGACCCTACCCTGCAAAGGAAAGTCAGCCGCCTTGTAAGCCCAGGTGATACAGTCAGACACCCAGATGGACAAGGTACGCTTGGACACAGCCAACCCCAACTTATTGGGTCAAAGGAGACGAAGAGCTGAGTAGCCCTTCGATGCCCTTGCGTACGGTCAAGGTAGAAGGATAAGGCCCTCCTACAGTCCAGGGTATGCAGGACTGCTTCAGCCTGGCTTGCATGAGGCCTAGGGAAGAATGTTGGAAGAACCACCTCCTGATTGAGGTGAAAAGAGGAGACAACCTTTGGGAGGAACTTTGGGTGAGTCCTGAGGACTACCCTGTTCCTATAAATCCTGGTGTAAGGCCTATCACAGACTAGGGCCTGAAGCTCACTCACCCGCCTAGCCGAAGTAAGGGCTATCAGGAAGAGAGTCTTCCAGGAAAGGAAGCGTAGAGGGCAAGTAGCCATAGGCTCAAAAGGTGGGCGAGTCAGTTGCTACAAGACCACATTCAGCTCCCACTCAGGAGCAGGAGGACGGATGGGAGGCATGAGCAAGAGCAAGCCTCTGAGGAACCTAGACACCAAGGGTTGCCCAGATAGAGAATGTCCTTCCACCAGTGAGTGGTGAGCTGCGAGAGCTGAGAGGTGGACCTGAACAGAATTGGACTTAAGTCCCTGAATGGATAAGTGCAGCAAGTACTGAAGCACTACTGGTACAGTACAGGAGAAAGGATCTTCTGTAAGTAGCTGACACCACACAGAAAACCTCTTCCATTTGAGAGCATAGGTTTTTCTAGTGGACTGCTTTCTAGAGGCTAAGACAACCTCCTCAACCTCCTGAGGCAGGCCCCAGGGAGCCAAAACTACCCTTGCAGCCTCCAGGCCATCAAATTGAGAGATTTGAGATTGGGGTGCAGAAGGGAACCCTGCTCCTGGGAGAGAAGGTCGGGCTGCAACCCCAGAGGTAGTGGGGAATCCACTGCCAGTTGAAGCAGAAGTGGAAACCAAGGCTGCCTCGGCCACCTGGGAGCTACCAGCAGGACTGAGGCCCTGTCCTGAAGAGTCTTGAAAAGAGTTCGGGCCACCAAGGGTGTGGGAGGAAACGCATACAGGAGGCCCTGAGACCAGGACATTAGAAAGGCATCTGGTGCTACCCTCAAAGGATGCGGTTGCCTGGAGCAGAACTTGGGCAGTTGCTTGTTCAGCGGGCTGGCAAAGAGATCTATCCAAGGGAGACCCCACTTTAGGAAGATCCTCTGAACCACCAGGGGATGCAGCTGCCACTCGTGGGGCTGCAGAATTCTGTTCAATCGGTCGGCCAGGCAGTTCTCCTGGCCTGGAAGGTACACCGCCTTGAGAAGCATGTTGTGCTTCAGGGAAAAGGAACAAAGGTCCTGAGTTTCCCGACAAAGGAGTCTGGATCCAGTCCCGCCCAGTTTGTTCACATAAAACATGGCTACCTGGTTGTCTGTTTGAATCAAGACTGAGCGGTGAGCCAGGGCCGGAGAAAAAGCTCTGAGAGCCAAGCGGATAGCCCGAAGTTCCAGCAGATTGATCTGTTGGGCTGCCTCCCAGGGAGACCAGAGGCCTTGAGTGCACTTGTCCAGACAATGAGCACCCCAGCTCTTTAGAGAGGCGTCGGTGGTGAGGACCACCGAGTATTCTGGCATTTGGAAGGGCATCCCCTTGAGTAGATTGGGTGGATGTAGCCACCAGCTGAGGGAGGCCAAAAGGGGTTTGGACACCTTTATCCTTACTCGTAAGTGGCCTGTGGATTGAGACCACTGAGTCCGAAGGCACCACTGTGCAGGCCTCATATGGAGCCTGGCATTGGGAGTCACATGTACTGTCGAAGCCATGTGTCCCAGAAGCCTGAGGCAGAGTCTGGCGGAGACCAGGGGCTTGTTCAGAAACGGCTTTGCCACGTCCATCAGGCTTTGGGCCCTGTCTTCTGGCAAGAATGCCTTTGCCAGTTGAGAATCCAACCTTGCCCCTATGAACTCCAAGTTCTGGGAGGGGAGCAAAGTGGACTTTGCGAAGTTTATGACAAAACCCACGTTTTGAAGCAGAGCAATGGTTCTGAGGGTGGCTTGTCTGGCTTCCAGGGACGTTTGACCCCTGATGAGCCAGTCGTCCAGATAGGGAAAGACAAAGATGCCTTGATTTCTCAGGTAGGCCGCCACAACTGCCAGGCACTTGGTAAAGACCCTGGGAGCGGAGGTCAGGCCAAAAGGTAGTACTCTGTACTGATAATGGTTTCCTCCCACAATGAACCTGAGGTACTTTCTGTGGTCTGGATGAATGAGGATGTGAGTGTACGCATCCTTTAGATCTAAGGAGCATAGCCAATCTCCCTGCTGGAGGTAGGGCAGAAGTGTCCCAAGAGTAAGCATCTTGAACTTTTTTTTCTCTAGGAACTTGTTGAGGTTTCTGAGGTCCAGAATGGGTCGAAGGCCACCGGTTCTTTTGGGTACCAGGAAATACCTGGAGTAGAATCAGTGACCTTGCAAGTGGGGAGGCACAGGCCCCACCGCCCTGTCCACCAACAGACCATGAAGCTCTTGAAGGAGGTCTGTGTGCAGGGGAGGCCTTGGAGGCTCCCCTGGAAAATATGGCAGAGGCAGTTGGTGAAAATGGAGGGCATAGCCATTGTGGACTATGTCCAGCACCCAACTGTCCCCGGTGATAAGGGGCCACTGGTGGGCAAAGAGGGCGAGGCGACCTCCTGTGCAGGGTGGGGAGAGCAGTGGAGGAGAGGCTACGCTCAAGGAGTCAAAAGCCCCCACCCTGCTGAGTGGTAGCAGGGGCCGGAGGCTTGGGGGTCCTCTGCCTACGGGGCCCATTACCCTGGCCCTTGGCTTGCTGACCCTGGGGAGCAGCTTGGGCAGCCTGATACTGAGGGTACTGTTTGTAGGCAGTGCCCTTCCTCGGGTAAAAGGACTTTTTACCCGAGCCCTTTTTCTTATGTGAAGGGGCAGAGGTCTTCCTCGACAGCCTTATCCGGGTAAGGTGCTCTGTCTCGAGCTGAGCGGCCTTCTCGGTCACGGGTTTGCCAAAAAGGTTCTCACCTCGGCAGGGGACATCGACCAACTTGTCCTGACCCCATGGCTCGAGGTCCGATGACTGCAGCCACGCCTGGTGTCGAGCCGCGATGCCGGCAGCCGCTACTCGGGCCGAAGCCTCGAAGCCATCGTAGGCGGCACGGGAAATGAACTTTGAGCATTACCGAATCCCCGAGGATAAAGTCTGAAATCTCTGCAAGGGTTCCCCGGAGAGACCAACAGAGAATCCGGCCAATTCTTTGGCCAGGTCCTGCAAGTACATGCCCATGTACAGCTGGTAAGACTGGACACGGCAAGCAAGCATAGACCCCTGGAAGCACTTCCTACCGACGCCATCGAGGTTGCGGGCCGCACCGCAGAGTGCATCTTCTGGCTCTTCAGACGATGCATGGCCGATTCCACAACCATGGAATGGTGTGGTAGCTGTGCTTTCTGGAAACCAGGGCTTTTGCGGAGTCGATAAATGGAATCGACTCGCTTACTTAGAACTGGCGCCGAGGACGGGGCCTCCCACATTCGGAAGAGGAGCCGTTACAGCATCGGAGGAACCGGGACAGTAAAGGCCTCCTTCGGAGGAGAGTCGTACTGTAGAGCATCGAGCTCCTCGGCTCGAGGCTCTTCCTCGGGATCGGCAGGGATAGCCAAGGCAGCGGCCAAATCCTGGACAAACTCCGAGAACCTAGTGTCCTCCGGAGGGGATCTACTCCGGGGATCAGACTGCAGTGAGTCCGACAGGACGCACCGAGTCTTAACAGTATCGGGAGACTCCTTGTCCTCCGTCTCCCAGGCGGACTCGTCGGAGGAGGAGTCAGAGTCCGACCCCGCGGGGCCCCGAGGCACCCGCCCCGACGCCGGGGGCACCGGCATCGACACCCTCGGTCCCGAATGGGAGGTCGAGGGAGACCTCGACCGAGGACAACTTCGAGCCACGAGGGTCTCGAGTATCGGCTCGGTCTCCGGGGTTGACTTCATAGTCGACGTCCCGGTGGTCAGGACAGATGCAGACAGGCTGGCCATCAGTGCCCGCTGCTGCTCCATGAAGGCAGACAGTCTGCACTCCAAGGCTGTCATCCTGAGACTCAGCTCGGGAGACGCAGCAGCCACCGACTTGAGCCCCGGCGGCGCCGGGCCCGATGTCGGCTCTCTGGGAGGAGAGTCCACGAGGACTACGGGGCTTACGTGTCCAGCAGACTCCGGCTCCACGCGAGGAACCTTTGCAGGCTTCTCTTGGTCCACGGGCCCGGGACGGCGGTCGGGGGTCTTAGACCTGGCCCTCGAGGGACCAGGGACCTCCTCCGACACCGCCCTCGCGAGCCGCTTCTTCCTCTTGCGTTCCTGGTCGGGGACCCCCTGTCCGAGGAGCTTCGACGGCGCTCGGGATCGGAATCCCGAGATGTCGAGGCCTCAGACGAGGTCCAGGCCCGGCCGGAGGCAGAGTCTGAGAAAAACCTTTCCTTCTGATGCTGTCGACTCTTTAGTGCCTTGAAAGACATCTTCCCACATGGCCCACACGACTTGGGGTCATGGTCAGGGCCGAGGCACCGAAGGCAGCAGTCGTGTGTGTCGGTGAGAGAATTTTCTTACACCGATCACACTTTTTGAAACCACTGGAAGCCATCGGGGAAAAAATAGCCCCAGCGAGGTCAAAAGACCGGCCTTCCAGTGAAAAAATGAAAAAAGGGCGCGAACGCCAGCCATGAAGGGCAAAAACCGAAAAATGAAGAAAATGGGCTCGATACCGGTGTACCGAACCCGGCGGGAGGGGAACCGGCGTCGAACCGGAGAAAAAAAGCAAAAATCGCCGAAGAAAAAAAATCACTTTTATCCGGGAGAACAGGACACACATCCGATGGGCTTCTCGGAAAAAAAAAAAAAAAAAAAAAAAAGAGACTGAGGTAAGATGGCACCTTTAGGCGGGAAGGGAACCGCGCATGCGTGCCAGCATTCCCAAAGGCTTCCATGGAAAGCTGGGGAAATGCTCTGCTGGGGCTTCATCGGCGCCAATGACACCCATATGTGAGGACTGACCTTCCTGCTTGGTCCTGGAGAACTATGCTATCTCCAGGAACAAGCAGGAATGTAGTCTTCACATATGGGGACTCCCTAGCTGCAGATGTCAGGGAGATGGACCCAGAAAGTTGTGTGCCCTTGTGAAAGGGCTCCACTTCCCCCTATGGATCTGTAGCATCCTACCAGGGATGGTGGGTAGGAGTTGATTGAGTCTGGAACAGGTGTTGAAGAACAGCCTGATCAAACAAGGCATCCCGGCGGGAGTCCTTGTCTAAGCAGCAATGGGCTGTGAAGGTATGTACCGAAGCCCAAGTAGCTGCTCGATAGATGTCGTCAATAGACACAGAGTGAAGATGAGCCATTGAGGCTGCCATGGCTCTCACATTGTGAGCTGTGACATGGCCTTCAAGAGGAAAGTTCTTACTCTCATAGGTAAAAGATATATACTGTGCAATCCAGTTGGACAGTGTCCTTTTGGAGACTGGAAGTCCCAAATGACTAGGATCAAAAGCAACAAAGAGTTGAGAGGATTTTCTATGTTGCTTTGTCCTTTGCAAGTAAAAGGCCAAAGCTCTTTACAGTCCAAAGTAATGAAGGTTCCTTTCTGCACTGGAGGCGTGAGGTCTCGGAAAGAATACAGGAATGTAAACCGCTTGGTTTAAATGAAAAGGTGAAACCACCTTTGGCATAAAGTGTGGATGAGTCCTAAGAACTACCTTATCATGATGGAACCTTGTATAAGGAGGATCAGCCACCAACGCATGCAATTCGCTGATGCGACGTGCTGATGTGATTGCAATGAGGAAGATAACCTTCCAGGAAAGGAATTTCAAAGAGGTAGTGGCTAATGGTTCAAAGGGCGGTTTCATGAGCTGCCCAAGTACCAGATTCAAGTCCCATGCCACCAGTGGTGGCTTAATGGGAGGCTTTGTTAGAAGGCCTCTCATAAATCTCGCTATAAGAGTATGAGAGGAAATAGGCTGTCCATTTAGAGGCTTGAAAGAAGCTGCAATAGCACTCAAATGGACTCTCACTGAATTGGTCTTAAGCCCTGCATTTGACAAATGAAGGAGATACTCCAGTAATGATTCCAGAGGTATCACAAGATGGTTAAGACCCTTCTGCGAGCACCATATGCAATGTTCCCTCTAATTTTCTGTAGGCTGTGTGCGCATAAAATATCAGCTGTGCAGCTTTTGAAGGAAGGTTAAATTTTTGTGCACCACATACCGACACTCGGAGTTATATACTTTAAAATTTGACTACACGTCAGAATACAGTATATACACCACATTGATTGCACTAGAAAATATTGTAGAACTTGTGAAAACCATAAATACACAACAACTTTTCAATGTTAAGAACGTCTGTGTTGTTTTCTATTAGAATCAGAACCGTAATTTTTGTGCGCTCTGTTGTAAAGTATGTGCGCTCACTCGGCGAGGTGTGTGCGCGCGCACACGCGCACAGCTTAGAGGGAACAGTGACCATATGGTAAACTCTTCCACTTAAATGCATAAGAGCGTCTTGTGGAGGGTTTCCGATAAGCATGAAGGATATCCTTTACCTGCTGGGAAAGGTTAAGGTCCTGAAGTTCTAGGCTTTCAGCAACCAGGCCCTGAGATGCAGAGACTGGGGATTGGGATGCCACAGCATCCCGTCCTCTTGTGAGAGAAGATCTGGAGCAGATCCTAACTCCAGAGGCGGAGCTTGAGAGAGATGTAGGAGCAGAGGGTACCACGGTTGCCGTGGCCAACGTGGAGCTATGAGAATCATATGACCTCTGTCTCTCTGAAGCTTGAATAGGGTTTTGGGAATCAGGGGAATGGGTGGGAAGGCATACAGGAAGTCCTGACCCCAGTAAAGGAGGAAAGCATCCCTGGCCTGACAACCTTGTGCTGGAATTCTGGAACAGAACCGGGGAAGTTTGGCATTCAGAGGACTTGCAAAGAGGTCTACGTCTGGGGTTCCCCAAATTTGAAAAATTTGGGCCACCTGGTCTGCATGGACAGACCATTCGTGTGGAAGCAGAACTTGACTGAGTTTGTCTGCCCAAGAGTTTTGAATGCCTGGAAGATACACCGCAAGGAGATGAATATGATGCTCTCTGGCGAGGGCCCATAGTCGCAAAGCTTCGTTGCATAGCGACAGAGAGCCTGTTCCGCCCTGCTTGTTCACATAGAACATGGCTACCTGATTGTCCATTTGAACTAGGACTGCCTTGTAGCTGATCTGGGTGTGAAACACTCGAAGAGCAAGGAAGATTGCTCTGAGCTCTAGGAGGTTGATATGAAGACAGGCCTCCTGCGGAGCCCAGGTACCTTGGGTAGAGAGGTCGTCCAGGTGGGCTCCCCAACCCACCTGTGAAACATCTGTTAGAGTGGCTTGGGGTAGGGGTTGCTGGAAAGGAGACCCCACCATAAAGTTTCTGGGTGACCGCCACCATTGGAGGGACAAAATAAGACGATCTGAATTTGCTATTTTGTCTGACAGGCAACTTGACGCCTGAGTCCACTGAGTGGATAAGGTCCACTGGGCTGCCCTCATATGGAGGCGAGCATAAGGAACCACATGCACGGTGGATGCCATGTGACCTAGCAACTGTAACATTTCCCGAGCAATGAGATGAGGTTTGAGCACTGCTTGGGAAGCTAACTGTACAATGCGAAGACAGCAGGGCTGTGAAAGGAAGGCCCTTGTCTGTCTGGTATCCAGATGAGCTCCTATAAATTCTAGGGATTGGGTGGGAGCAAGGTTGGATTTTGGGAAGTTTATGACAAGTTCCAAATACTGAAGGATGCGCATTGTGCGAGACAGAGCAAAACTGGCATCTGGCCCTGAAGGGGCTCGAATGAGCCAGTCTTCTAAGTAAGGGAAGATGAATATTCCCAGGGTGCGGAGAAATGCTGCTACCACAGCCATGCATTTTGTGAACACTCTTGGTGCAGAAGCCAGGCCAAAAGGAAGAACCCCGTATTGGTAGTGCTTTCCTTGAGGAGAGAAAAAAAGAGAAGATGTTCTTCCGCAATTGGACAACCAGAGGAGAGCAGCGGAAGAATTTCTTCAATTCTCTGAGGTATAGAATGGGTCTGTGTCCTCTTGCTTTCTTTGAATAAGGAAATAGGGGGAGTAGAACCCTGTACCCCGTTGGGGAATGGGTACCTCTTCTATTGCTCCTTGAGCAAGGAGCATTGTGACTTCTTGACCTAACCAGTCGTTGAGAGAGGTCTGAGAATTGAACTGTCTTACTATTGTAGGAGGGGGCATGCTGAAGAAATGAAGTTTGTACCCCTCTCGTACAATGGACAGAGTCCAATTTTCTGCAGTTATCTGACACCATCTAGGGGCAAAATGACATAACCTTCCCGGGATGGTGGAGGGTTCTGGTCCGTTCAGGGTCAGGAAGGCAAAGTTCTCTAGACAGGCGTCAAAGCCCCTGTGGAGGCTGAGTCTGCTGAGCCGGTTGAGGCTTAGTAACCTTTGGCTTCCTTTGTTGTCTAGGTTGCTGTTGCTATCCCTTTTGGGCCTACTGACCTGGACGATGTCCCTGCTGGGTATAGGAGGGATAAAACTTCTTCTCCTTGCTGAAGAACGGTTTCTTAGAGGATTTTTTACTCGCAGGATCAGCTGTGGATTTGGACAATCTATCCAAAGTGATATTGTCAGCATCTATCTCATTAGCTTTTTCCTGCCAATTCTTGCCAAAGAGATTCTCTCCTGTGCAAGGTATGTTTCCCAATTTGTCCTGTAGCCAGATTTCTAAGTCAGATGCCTGGAGCCAGGCAATCCAACGTGCACCTATGGCAATAGCAGAGGTTCTGCTTATGGATTCATAGCAGTCAAAGGCTGCACAATTCACAAACTTGGAAACATCCTGAGCATGTTTAACAAGAGCAAGATAATCTTGCCTTTTATCATCAGTAAGAAGAGGGTTCATAAGCTCTAAGTCTCCTGTGACTTCCTTAAGGAACATCCCCATATACAAGATATAGGAACTGATCCTAGCAGAAAGCATGGCAGCCTGGAAGGATCGACGCCCAAAGGCGTCAAGAGTTCTACACTCACGTCCTGGAGGATTAGATGCATGCCTTTTTGCACTCTTCATCCGTCTCATGGCTGATTCCACCACCATGGAATGGTGTGGTAATTGAGTCTTTTGAAACCCAGGACAAGGAGGAACTCGATACATGGTGTCGAGTCTTCGGGAATGAAGAGATGTGGCTAGAGGTGTTTCCCACATCCTTAACATAAGATCATGCAAGATCTCATGAATTGGTAAGGTAGCTGCCTCCTTGGAGCTTTAGGATACTGAAGGATTTCTAATTCCTTTGCCCTAGGCTCCTTTTCAGGAGCCACTGTGATGGAAAGACCTCGGGCCACATCTCGGATAAAATCCTGAAAGGACATATCCTCTGGCGGAGACATACTACACTGAGGAGAAGAGGAATCCTCGGGAAGAAGTACTCTGATATCGGCAGAGTCTGAGTCTTCAGACTCATCCGAGGATTCGAAGTATCTCCGATCCCGGTGATCGTGCAAGGCACGGTACCGGTACCGATCAAAGTCGGTATCAAAGTAATCCGGTACCGACTTGCCAATGCCGGATAGAGACGCATGACTCGGTCCCGGTGGTATACCCACCAATGTCGATGCAGTCGGTACCGGTACTGGTGTCAGTGATGGTACAGGTTGAAGTGTCTGAAGCGGTTTCAGGGACATCGAGGCCGTAAGAAGAGCCACCAGACTGCATTCAATAGCCAAGAATCTCTGGTCTATCGACGCTGCCGATGCTTGGGTATCGGTGCCAGTTGAAGCAGCTGGAACCCCAGAGCATGGCACCAGTAGTTCTGTCGAGGTTGAGGCCTCGAGAACATCCTGGAGCCCCGTTAGTTCTTTGGAAGCCGAAGCCTCCCGTCGGGGCAATATTGCCAGTGAAGACCCCTCAAGGGCAATGCCAGAGGCATCTTGATGCTTAGAAGGAGATCTACCCTTTGAGGACCAGCTAGATTTATGTTTAGTTACCTGAGATCCATGGGAGGAAGATGAAGCCCTGGAGGACGTCGATGCCACGGACGCCGCATCGGAGGGAAAAAGGGTGCTAAGTTTAGCAGCCTGGTTTTGCCGGCCCCTTTTAGACATCATGCCACAGGCGAGGCACTCTGAAATAGAGTGGTCAGGACCTAAACATTTGAGGCACCACTCATGGGTGTCGGTGACGGAGATGGTGCCACCACACTTAGAACATTTTTTAAAACTCGAAGCAGGTTTTTCTATGTTTAAGGAAAACATTTGGCCTAGTGCCCAAAATGACGCCTAGCACCACAGAAGACAGTTACTGAAGGAAAGACTCCAGAAACTAAGTGGTTTTTTTTTTTTTTTAAAAGAAAGAAAAGAACAACCGGCGGTACCGGTACAGCGTCGAGGGAAGGCAGATGCGACCACAAAAAAAAAAGAAGTATAAGAATGGAATTTTCTGCGGTGACAGGATGTGCGACCTGTCGGCTCCGCGGAAAACAAAAAACTGGAGAGGGACAGTTGGGAAAGGCAGGAAGGCAGCACGCAGGCACTGTGGGATGCTCCCAAAAGCTTTCCTATTGGACGCTGGGGAGCGTTCCCACGCAGGTTCCGTCGGTACCGACGATACCCATATGTGAAGACTACATTCCTGCTTGTTCCTGGAGATAGAGGTTACCAGTGGTGTCCTTGGTCCGATTCTTTTTAACGTCTTTGTTAGTAATATTGTGGAAGGACTGTCGGATAAGGATTGTCCCTTTGTGGATGATAACAAAATCTGCACTAGAATAGACACACAGGAAGGAGTAGATAGCAGGAGGAATCTAGCTAAGCTTGAAGAATGGTCAAGAATATGGCAGCTGAGATTTAATGCTAAAAAAATGCAGGGTCATGCATTTAGGCTGCAAAAATCCAAGGGAGCGGTACAGTGTAGAGGGTGAAGTACTTCTGTCCACGAAAGAAGAAAGGGACCTGGGCGTGACTGTTTCTGATGATCTGAAAGTGGCTAAACAGCTAGAAAAGGCGATGGCAAAAGACAGAAAGATGCTTGGATACATAAGAAGAATGGCCAGCAGAAAGAGGAGGTGATAGTGCCTCTGTATATGTCTCTGGGGCGACCACATTTGGAGTATTGTGCGCAGTTCACACCTTTGAAAAGATATAAGCAGGATGGAATCTGTGCAGAGGCTGGCTACTAAGATGGTTAGTGGTCTTGGTTATAAAGCATACGAGGACAGGATTAAAGTTCTTAATATGTATATGTTAGAAGAAAAGCGGGATAGAAGAGATATGATAGAGATGTTTAAATACATTTGTGGCATAAATGCCTGAGGAGAGCCTCTTTCGACTGAAAGCAAGCTCTGCTAAGAGGGGACATAGGATGAGGGTGAAAGGAGATAAACTCAGGAATAATATCCGGCTGTATTTCTTTACGGAAAGAGTGGTTGATGCATGGGATAGTCTCGTAGTGGAAGTAGTGGACACGAGGATGGTATTTGAATTCAAGGAAGCATGGGACAAGCACAGAAGATCTCTAAAGGATAAAAGAGGACTACTGTAGTGAATATGGAAGGGCAGACTAGATGTGCCATGTGGTCTTTTTCTGCCATCATTTTCTATGTTTCTATCACCCAGTGTCTGTCTCTCTTATAGCCCCCCCTCTCACAGCCTTCATCTAATGTCTCTTACCATGTTTGTGCTGCACCACATTTCTCTCTTACTGCAATTGGCTCTCTAAAAAGAGCTTGAGCCAGTCAATGAATTTTGGGCTGATCTCGTGAGACTTGAAACTGCGAGATTAGCCTGAATTTCATCCACCACAGCAGCTCAAACGTCATGCAAAGCCAATTGCTGTAGAGTGAGACAACAATGGCGCATAAAATTCCAGGCACCAGGGTACAACTTCTAGGGGCTATGGTTACTATATTTGTATAGTGCTACAAGGCACACCCAGCATAGATGTAAGAGGAAACGGTCCCTGCTCATCAGAGCTTACAGTTTAATCAAGACAGTCACCACCACAAAACTGAGGACCAGAGTATGATAAGATATGCATAACTGGTGAACAAGGGAGCGGGGGGCATCAGGATTCAAAAGCAGCCTCAAAGAGATAGGATTTTAGTCTGGATTTGAATAGGGCTAGAGAAAAAACCCGATGTTCCGACTCAGGTAGCTTGTTCCAGGCATATGGAGCAGCAATGTGGCATGAATGGAGCCTGGAGTTGGCAGTAGCAGAGAAGGGCACAGATAAAAGGGATTTGCTAGAGAAGTGGAGTACCTGAGGAGGGGTGTATGAGAGATAAGAGGGAATGTAGTGAGGAGCCGCAGAATGAATGCACTTGTAGGTCAGTCGGAGAAACTGTGAACTGGATGCAGAAACAGATAGAGAGCCAGTGAAGTGACTTGAGAAGAGGGGTTACATAAGCCTTGCGACACTGGCGGAAAATTAGTAGTACAGTTGAGTTTTGAACAGATTGAAGGGGAGAGATATGATTCAGAGGGAGACTAGCAAGGAGGAAGTTGCAGTAGTCTAGACGGGAGATGACTGAAGAGTGGATAAGTGTCTTACTAGTGTGTTCAAAAAGGAAGAAGAGAATTTTGCTGATGTTGCAGAGAAAGGAGAAATTTCACTTACCGTTAATTTCCTTTCCTGGAATACTGCTAGACCAGTCCCGACAAATGGGTTGTGTCCCCCTGCCAGCAGATCCTGGAGACAGAGAATTCTACCAGAGCTCTGATAGGTTGGAGTCTGGTGACATAGTCCTACCCCTAGGGGTCTCCCTCAGTATTATCTATAAAGCTAACCCAAACGTGAACTGCAACTTAACCCCAAGACCATACATAGTGGATTCGGATTCAACTATGTACAAGGGAGCTGAAAGTATCCCCAGAACTGGCGGCTGTACCAAAGATAATGCAGCCATCGATCACCCATGGTGAGGCATACTGGACAAGAATGAAACAGCGTCCGGAGGCTCCACCACACCAGCAGCACTGCAACGGACAGCAGGGTGGGTCCTGGACTGGTCTAGCAGTATTCCAAGAAAGGAAATTAACGGTAAGTGAAATTTCTCCTTCCAAGTCATACTGCTAGACCAGTCCAGACAAACGGGCAGTACCCAAGCTACCTGCTTTTAAGAGAGGGGGTCCAAAGCCGCCGACAGCACTGCAGCTCCAAAATGAACCTCCTGATGAGCGTGAATGTCCAATCTGTAGTGACGGACAAAAGTGGACAACGACGACCAAGTCGCCGCCTGGCAAATGTCAAGAGGAGCTACCCGAGAACGTCGCTTGAGCCCTAGTGGAGTGAGCTCGGAGCCCTGCCGGAACCGGCTTTCCTTGCAGTATATAAGCTGCCTCAATAGCTCCTCACAACCATCTAGAAATGGTGGATTTGGAGGCTGCGGACCTCGCCGAGGACCCGCAAAGAGGACAAACAGATGATCGGTCTTACGGAAAGCATTCGTGACCTTAAGATAACGATAAAGAACCCTCTTCAGGTCCACCGCACACAGCTGATGATGGCGACCGGAACACTACTCCTTTGCAAAGGAAGGTAAGAAAAGAGGCTGGTTGACATGAAACGGAGTAAGCACCTTAGGCAAAAGGAAGGGACAGTTCGGAGAGAAACTCCCGCCGACGAAAACGAGAGATAGGGGTCTCAACAAGAGAGAGCCTGAAGTTCAGAAATCCTCCGCGCCGAGGTTATGGCTACTAAGAATACTGTCTTCAGCGTTAAATCCTTAAGGGAACATGCTTTCAGGGGCTCAAAGGGAGGAGCAACTAGGGCAAGGAGGACGAGAGCGAGATCCCAAGCAGGAACAAATGGACGTATCGGGGGCCGTAAAGCCTTAACCCCTTTTAGAAAACGCGAAACGTCCACATGGGAGGCGATAGAATGCCCCGCCATTGGCCCTCGAAAACAAGCCAGAGCGGCCACCTGCACGCGCAAGGTTCTGAGTGCCAGACCCTTATCCAGACCGACCTGCAGAAAAGACAGAATATCCGGGATGCTGCAACGCCAGGGCGATTATCTGACGTAGCGAACACCAATTGTCAAAGAGACGCCACACACGAGCGTATGCCAGCGACGTAGAAGGACCGCCGCGCCTTAAGACATGGTCGGTACCACGCTAGATGAATACCCCTTAGGAGCTAACCTGCGGCGTTCAAGAGCCAGGCCATAAGCGAGTAAGGAGCCGGGTCTTACATTTCAACCGGCCCTTGGAGCAGGAGTCCTGCGAATGTCCCCAGGTGCAGAGGCGACGCTCGAGACAGGCGGACGAGATCCGCATACCACGGTCTGCGAGGCCAATCCGGTACCACCAGGATCACCGGGCCGCGATGCTCCCTGACCCGTTGGAGCACCTTGCCGATCATGGACCAGGAAGGAAAAACATACAGAAGATGGGTTGGCCACTCCTGAGAGAGTGCATCTATCCCGTGCGACCTGTTGGCTCTCCAACGGCTGAAGTAGATCGGAGCCTTGGTATTCTGCGCCGTAGCCATGAGATCCATTGCCGGTAGACCCCATCGTTGAACAATGGACTGAAAGGCCTCTGGCGCCAGAGCCCACTCCCCGGGATCCAGAGAATGTCGGCTGAGGAGATTGGCCTTTACACTGTCTACCCCCGCGAGGTGTTGCGCCAAGATTGCTGAAGATGCCTCTCCGCCCACGGGGAGGAGCAGACTCATTTCGTTTGACACTCCTGGACATTTCGTGCCCCCTTGGCGGTTCAGGTATGCCACTGTCGTAGCGTTGTCGGAGAGAACTCGAACCGACTAATGCCGCAGAAGCAGCTGAAACTGCCGTAAGGCTAAGCGTACCGCTCGTGTCTCGAGGCGATTGATGGACCACCGGGCCTCTCGAGGTGACCAAATCCCTTGCGCTGAGTGCGAGCCGCAATGCGCTCCCCAACCGGAGAGACTGGCGTCTGTCATTACCAACACCCAGCGCGGAGTCTCCAAGGGAACCCCTCGAAGGAGATTGCGGGTCCGGACGCTACCAATGGAGGCCGAGCTTCACCGCCGGTAGAAGGGGTAAACCGTACTTGATAATCCTCCGACACCGGCAACCATAGAGGACAGAAGTGCCTTCTGCAAACCGCGCATGTGTGCCCTCGCCCAAGGAACCAGGTCGATGGTAGCAGCAATGGACCCCAAGAGTTGAAGGTAGTCCCAAGTCCGAGGCGCCTCTTGACGTAGAAAGAGCCGGAGCTGAAGGGAGAGCTTCTGAAAGCGATCCTGCGTTAGAAAGACCCGCCCCGGGCAAGTGTCGAAGCGAGCTCCTAGAAAGTCTCACTTGAGACGGTTGAAGGCAGCTCTTGGTGCGATTGATCACCCACCCAAGGTCTTCCAAGAAGACCACTAAGCGGGCGACAGTCTCTCGAGCCTCTGACAGGGAGTCGGCTTGGATAAGCCAATTGTCTAGATAGGGATGAACCCGGATGCCCTGCTTGCGCAAGGCTGCCGCCACGACTACCATAATCTTGGAGAAGGTCCGGGGAGCTGTCGCCAAGCCGAAGGGCATGGCTTAGAACTGAAAATGCTGCCCTAGCACTGAGAACCTCAGAACCCGCTGATGGTTCGACTCGAATGGGAATATGAAAATACGCCTCTGCTAGATCGAGCGACGCCAGGAAACTAGCCCTTGCGCACCGCTTGAATCACGGAACGAAGAGTTCCATCCGAAAATGAGGAAACACGAAGGCTGCGGTTTACTCCCTTGAGGTCCAGGATGGGGCGAACGAACCATCTTTCTTGGGGACCACAAAATAGAGGAAGTAGCGACCCAGACCCATTTCAAGACGGGGGCTTACGGGGCAAATGGCGTTTAAGGATAAAAAGAAGACGCTGAAGGGCGACTTGAATGATTCGCCCTTTTCTCAGATAGAGCACGCTGGAGAAACCAGGAAGGCGTCGGGAATTGCCCGGAAAACACACTAGAGACTTAACCATGAGAAATGCTGTCGACAGAGAAACCCATTGAGCGGAGATTAGAAGATGACTGTGCGCCCACTTTGCTGAGAAACAACGACAACCGACCTCCTCACCGGTGGCACGTGTCTCGAAGGGGGGCCTCCCGCCCCGTCAGCGGGGTTGTTAGAAGTTTGATGTTCCAGCGCGGGTCCAAGGAGAACTTCCCAGAGGTTCGAGTAGGATTACGAAGCATTTCGGGGCCCCCCCCCACGGAAAAAGGACTGCGATTTATGCCCCATAACGATTGGTTATGGTGGACGCAGGCTGGGAGGACTTGAAGGAACGGAAAACCTCCGGGAGTCCCTATTCCTGGAATCACCGCCTAAACGTCTGTGGACCCGATTCGATCGGCGAGACGACCGCCTTTGGGCCTATCGTCGGCAAGCGCTAGGGCTTAAACATCCCCAAGATCCTTTACCAGCTTGTCGATCTCTTCCCTGAAAAGGAAGCCTTCCTTTAAAGAGGCAAACTTGGATAGTCTGGGCCTTGGAAACTACATCTGCCGCCCATTGATGGAGCCACAGCCAGCCGCCTGGCCATTCGTCATAAGCAGCAAGCGACTTGTGAGCCGAAAAAGGCGCAGCAAGTAATAGAAGGTATCTCACTAGAAAAGAAAGGCTGTCGCCGATTCAAGGCTGGTTTGAGAAGAGAAATCTTCGGCAACCGTTGACAAGCCACGCATAGCAAGGCATGAGCTGTCAGTCACTCCGGCATACCATGCCTGCAGGGACAGATGGAGATAAGAAGGGAGGGGCAAGCCTGTCTTCAGGCGAGGTTCTCCACCTTACGATCTTGCGAGGATCCTTGAGCGCTGCTCCGCCTTCCACCGGTAATGGTGGCGGGGCTTAGTAACGCCAGTCTTAGTGGACTAAAGCATATTTGTGAGTAATTTAGGATACACGCAGCCATTGTTCCAGAAACCAATGGTGACCAGACAATATAATGACCAAGGGCGGACGAGCATTGCGTAGCGGGATGTCCGGAGGAAGAATCCCATTAGCGGAGAACAACAGCTGCTGCAACTCTGGAGGAAGGAAAGAAAAAAAAAGCGAAAGGATTTCGAGGCTTACGACAATGCCCTGCACAAGATGGGATCCGCCTGAGACTGAGCCTGTGGATTCTGCGGCTCAGCCAGATTCGAAAAAAGCCGAAGTGCCTCTGACCACCTGCCCAATCAGGGCGGATAACGCCTCCTTCCGGAACGAGCCGAATGTCTGGGAGCTTTTCTTGCGCTAGGACAGAAGAAATCTGAAGGAGGAATACTCCCCCTCCTCACGATCCGAAAAGACTACGCAGAGCCGCCAGCAGACGACCTGTCATCTTCAGGAAATTAAATCATCGTCCCGCAGGAACTGTAACTCCTTTGGAGGACGGGATCCCTGGCAAGGCCAACGGAGCTAGAGGTCTTGTGTCTTGGTCCAGCTTGCGCGGTTGAGGCGGATAGATTGTGGGCTCCTGTGCCACCGGCAACTGACCCCCTGCCGCAGTAGCGAAGATTCAGCGACTTTTGCACAGAGTCCACGCTTTGGCGGAATAGCGCCAAGAGGTGCTCCTCAGATGGCATAACAGGACTGAGGACATGCAACGGAGCCTGAAGCGGGTACTGGAACAGTTTTTCCTGCGCCTTCTGCAGTGACAACGAAGGTAGCGGGCCAATCTAAGACAGGACAGATTCAGAAACTGAAGGATCTGGATTCGACCAAGGCCGACGAGGATCACCCGGGTGGGCAAAAGCAAAGATCTGCAACAGTTCGATTCCTGAGCTCCTCCTTCTGCTTTTCTATGACATACCTATTGCAACCTCTGCACTGAAGAAGGCATGTTGAAAATAAAGGGTTTTTTTTTTTTTTTAAAAATAAGTAAAGAAGGCACGAGACCATCTGACCCCCCAGTTCAACAATCGTTATAGAAAAAAAACGAGCATCGGGGAGAGCTGTCAGGCCCACAAAAAAGGCAGAGAAGAGAAAACTGTGCTTCCCGCCAAAATATCGGAGCTCGTGCGCGATTTCAAAAATGGCCCGCCGGCAAAATGAAAATACTAAAAACGGTTGAAAATAAACCAGACAACTAGTTAAAAGCTGAAGCCAAAAATTAAAGACTGGAGAGGAGGAACGGTGCAGTCAATGACAAGGGAGGGCCAAAAAGTCCAAATAATAAAAAAAAACCCTAACGTGCTGCCACGGAGAGGCAGGAGCCGGGGGAGGAGAGGAGGTGAGACTGTACTCACAGTTACAGCAGTGCAGAGAAGCCAAGGACGCTGCTGATAACTGTTGTCAGATGCCAGGACCACTCTAAAAATCATGACCATTAAAAATGATTTTAGGGGGCCCTTCATTCCAAGCTAAACAAGCCCTCTATGGCCAGATTGCTGGGGATTTCTTACTGTCAGCGAGCTCTACTTGTGAAAGAAAAAAGAAACGGGGAAGCTCAAGCTGGAAGACACACTGGGTGCACAGTGACACTATACTGGCAACAACAGGTACTAATCCGAAATCTTATTCCCAAAAGGGATTCCAAAGGAATTTAAAACGCCTTTTGAGGGAGGAAAACAACGAAAAAAACAAAAGCCAAACCAGGATCTGCTGGAGGACAGAGAAATACTGAGGGAGACCCCTAGGGGTAGGACTAATGTCACCAGGGACTCCCAAAAACCTTATCAGGAGCTCTGTTAGAAATTCTCTGTCTCCAGGGATCTGCTGGCAGGGGGACACAACCCGGTTGTCTGGACTGGTCTAGGCAATATGACTAGGAATGATGGGTCAGTTTCAGTTATCAGTT